>OY754334.1:116720121-117920121 GCA_963573305.1 Pyrrhosoma nymphula | reverse complement strand
CGAGATAGTTTTTATTTTTTTTACAAAAAAATCTCATCTTAGATATACGTAATCCTAGTTTACCATCAAATCTGGGTATTTGAGGCCAATGATGGTTGTTACCTTTGTTATAAAAATTGAAGAGAGACGGAAAAACGCTAAAACTACACGATATTACTACTATTTCGCAATTTAGAGATCACTACGTTTAGTATATGGTATTCAATGGGAGAAACGTAACACTTCGACAGAACCATGCAGTTTAATGTTTCTTTCGCTTTTGAAACAAAAAAAACACACATAAAACGGCGAAACTTGGACTGAAATATGCTTAAAAGATTTTATATTTATTATCTGTTTTAATTTAAAGATTATATCACGGCCTTCCCTTATCCTCCATCTCTTCCTGCTAAAGATTTTGAATATTAGTGCTCAGCATTTTCTCTTTAAACGTGACAATACCCTGCAGATTTCCACCGACACTCTGATAAACAATTCCTGATTTTTTCAAATTCCAGTCACGATTTTTAGAGCTGTATGTAAATATTATTTTGTAGAAGTTACTACTCATTTTATTGCTATCCCTATCGCTATCACTGGATTTAATCATTCGAGGTTAGGATTACTCAATGGATTCAGATGTCGCAAGTTTAGGGTGACACTGAGGATACTCCATTCACTACCACACTAGTTCTGTAAGGCAAAAAAGCTACAATATATTATAGTACCAATGCGGAATGTACAAATATTCTTGCTTCCCTCCCACAACTGAACACTAAGACAGTAACAGGAAGAGAGACAAATGAATGCAGGCATTTCTCTTCCCCCGTCAAATTCATTACTCCCTAATGCTTCCCTTCTTTATGGCTGCTCCCCCTAACACCCCTTGCCTTACGCTCAAGCAGAGGCTTGCTCGGTATTGTATGTAATCGCACTAAAGATGTTTTAAATAGTACGTAATGGAACGCTGCTTCAGTTAAGGCTCCGTGTAACATCCCTATGGTGCACGTAAGCATAAAATACGAAACAACTTTTATCGCCACAACTTAAAAATATTATTCAACAGGTTTTTTTATACAGGTTCAACAGGTTTCTAATCAACTTGAACATAAAAATCATATTCGGCATTCTCATTGCTTGATTAGAATATTTTTCGGTATGTATTTCAATGATCGAAGAAATATTTCCGGTATCTTAATGAGGATAAGATGCAATTACTTGCATTCCTTCTTTCCTAATTCCCACTTTTGCATTGTTCTAACCTCACCACGGGACCAAACACATTTCAAGCATGAAATTTAACAACAATGAACATGAGATAATTGCATGCCACTTCATTAAATCATATGAAATAATATCTTCATTCCATGATATGGTTTTCTGCAAATGAGTTTAATTTTAACTTTTTCGGATTTGATATAAGAGGTTTGGAAACTGCTTGGTGTGGAAAGTTGACGATAGTGTTTCAGCCTTTTTTATTGCATTTTTTTTTTCATTTTTGATTTCGCTTGATCGGAAGTTCCTACCGGAAGCGGAAGTGGAATTCTGGGCGTCGATGTTTCAATTTTTCGGTTTCCGGTTTCAATTTGTGAGGATTTCGGAAATCAGGCGACTAAAACATATGTGTTAATTTAAAAACTTGAAAAGACGTCTAGAATCTTAAATGGAAGAGTTACTGTGGGTAAATTGCCCTTCGTAAAATGTATCAGTGATTTCAAGCAATATAGCACACCCACATTTTGCAAGTGACACTGAACTTGAAGTGAGATTTTTAGGAAATCCATATTTGCAACGTTGTTATAAAATGAAAATTGAAATAAATATGATACGCTAACCGTCCACCTATTATACGTTTTGTCGCGGTTCAGGTTCTTAAGGTCGGAAGGAGTTTGGGGGGCTCGTCACCTTCTGGTGCCTGCATCGGATCACCCACCTACTGATGGCCAAAGAAGAGATAGAGCATCGAGTTTAAGGTGGTTGGAGAGATTTTTATTCAAGAACAGATTTGCGTGAAGCTTTGCATTCGTGTTTTTATTAGTAAATATATCTGAAGATAAAATGGAAACAAATTAATTTTACCAAATTTTTTTTGGCAATTTAATTCTATTTTAGCCGGCCCCGGTGGCGCGGCGGCGGGGTTAAGTCCTCGCCTGCTAATCCGTGGGTCGCGGGTTCGAGTCCCGTATGGGTCGGTTTTTCACTTGCCCAGGGCATGGGTGTTTGTCAATTTCTGGTAGTTCGGCCCCTGAGAAACTTGATGACAAACCAATGGCTTATCGGGGATTTCAGGGGCATACGGATCACCAGAATCGTCGGGGAGCAAAAAATATATTTAAACACGTGTCCCTATGAGATATTTTTCGTATAAATTGTTTGCAATTATGGATACAGATTTTCTTCTGAACACGAAAAAATTATTTTCATATTGTGATAATGGTTGCTAACATATATCAAGGTGCCGAAAAGAAATATTAAAAAAAACATCACTTTTTAAATTTCGCCTCAACTTCGAGTACCTCACCCTAAACTCAATTCATAACGAGCTTTAAATTAGACAAAAAATGTAAAATACAATTCTTCTATAAGTTCCAAAACCACTTTTACGGTGAGTTTCACTGCATTAACAGATATGCATTGTTGAAATGTGGTCCTAGATTTTTTTTAGACTCGAAAAATTACTAAAATTTGCTCTCAATTAACCACGATTACCACTCCAGCCAACTTAAGGGCGTCAAAAAGACACTTCAGCTCTTTTCGGCTCACTTTTGTTCCATTTCCAGGCACGACGAACCCAAAAAAAGTTGTTCAATACAGAAAAAGGAGGACAAAAAGGGAAGGAGGAAAGGGAGAACACAATGTCACATATGTAATTTAATTCGTTGTCTCAGGCGTGACTTCATGGAATCGACTACATAATGAAAAGTAAAGAAAACTTTGTAATTCCACATAAATATTTCCCACATACTTCTATGCAATTGCACCAGATGATGACGTGCCACGTCGAAACCTAGGTCGTACATAAAATATTTATGTGGAATTACAAAGTTTTCTTTACTTTTCATTATAAGCTATTTAAGTTGAAGTAAAATTCAAAATGAATCGATTAAAGTCGTATGCATGTGTTGCGCAAACATTTTTTCATATATTTAAATTAGTATATCACAGCCATTTCTATATATCCTCAGAATTTCACACTGTTGCAAGAAGCATGTTTCAAATTTAAATCACCAACACCTTTTGCAATTGACAATTTTTTATCTCTTACACCTCTATTTCAAACCTTCCGATTATTCGCAAGTTTTACTACACTTTTTTAAGTCACCAGCCTTACGATGATCCTCAACGTTTGAAACCGCATTTTCCTCAACGCAAATTAATGTGTATTTAATTGGCACACTTCCTCCTCTGGTTGCAACTTTCGTACAAGAGTGGAGGCGATATCCAAAAAAGTAAATATTGCCAACACGAAATGCTGAAATACTATCGCCAACTTTCCTCACGCAGTTTACGAACCTCTTCTATCAAATCGTGAATAAATTACATGAAATCAGTAAGTCGAAAGCGAGGAGAAGATTTTAATTCAGGAAATTAGAAGACGTCGAATTCAACCATTTCATTTTCATTGAACTTTAAAAATCTTATGGTTCTTTGGTGCGATTTGAGGAAAGCAAGAGGTGGGAATTTGCACCATAACATAAAGCAATCCTCCTATTGATACACGAAATATTTTCATTACAAATTGATTACCGTATGATATGCTCATAAAGCAATCGGATTACCAATGTCAATTCCTTATAGATGTAAGTATGAAGCATGTTTCGAGAATTACCAATGGCTACCAAATATTAGATGAAATAAATTTTTAATTATTCGCGAAAAAATATTTAATTACATATTTGATGGGTAAATTCACCATAAGGATGTTACACGTGACTAAACTGCAGCAATGTTCCCTACCTCACTATTCACATAGCATCTGAAACGAGATGATATCCGTACACTACCCTGCAAGCCGTCGCATAAGCGTGTGGCAGGAAGTGTTAGGACAGTCGCCATGAAAAAAGGAGGAAATAAGGATCAGGAATTGGTAAGGAAGAGATTCCTTTGTACGAGAAGTGAAACACATTTGTGTCTAGCCTCATTTTGTCTTTGTGTTTACTTGTGCAATGTAAGCAGAAGTTTTTATACTTTTGTACGTTCTTGATCTCTTCCATTTTGATAAAACCTCATCCGAATATCGGCCAGAATATTAAAATGATAATAGTATAGAGTTTTGGTCTTTATTAATTTACAACAAAATTAATAGTTGTATACGGTTCCATAGCTGAAATAAAATTCATCGGACCTAAAAATAAAAAATACAATAAAAGGACAGGGAAAATCATTATATTTATTTTCTTTGCGCCAGTTACAGTTGCTTGATATTGTAATATCCTTGCTGTTAACTAAAAAAACTATTGGTATCATAACTATTTATGATTTTTTTTCTTTTAGAATATCTTAATTATTTTCCTTTACATACGAGTCATTGAATATCTAATAAGTAGTTTCCCTCTCTACCAATGTTTGTAAATAAGTGTTATCAATTAATAAATAATTCTCGGGTTTCCAGCCGAGTAAGATTTTGGGTGGCTGACTTTGCTCTGAGGACGATGGAGGAATATTCCATCGAAACGTCAGCAATCCGAAATCTTACTCGGCTGGAAACCCGAGAATTATTTATTAATATCATTCGCCGAGAAAGAACCAAATCCTTTATTAAGTGTTATCAATGTTAACTCAGAATTACACATGACAATTTTACTAGGTTTTACACTCAAATAAATGAACATAAATTCATAAAAAGCGAACATAAGTATTTGGAAATGCTGCTGTTTTGCTAAAAGCTGCATTTTTTGCCCTGATGAAGCTAGCGAGAAACACTGGAAAACTGTAAGATACGAAAATGTCTACTTCCCGCACACCATTTTTTACTACAAGAAATACAAAGGTAACGCTGCATTTCACTTTTCGTCTTACCTACTTATTTTTCATTTTCCTTTCCATTACTGGTGTCCTAAAACCCTCTGCCCCACTCCTATATGGCTGCTCGCATTATGATTTGAATGTGTAATGGCAGGGATCGCGATTTCACAGAAATATCATCACCATTTCTATGAATCGAACCCAGATCTTGGCAGTAGGAAGCCAGTACCAAAAACATCGTACATACAATCCCGTTCTTCACCCCCTCCTGCCACCAATACCGAAGTCTAGCTGACGATATCCGGTAACTGTTTCCGCTTTGCGAAATCGGATTTGCCATTATTGAAAGGGAGTTGTACGGAAGAACCCCTCTTCGAGGAAGTACACACAATCATATAAATAAGGGAATCTTCGATGATACGCCATCACTATTGTTGGGAAGAGGATCAAGTCAGACGATTCAAGCGTAAGGAAACGATTTGAGACTCTGCAGGCGATCACATCACAATGATCAAATTTTTGGCGTTTTGTCTTCTGCTGTTTCCTGGTCATTGGTGACGGCGAATATGCGCTTCCCTGGATCAGTGGTCTGTGCGCGGTGCAGAATCAACGAAAAAGGTAAGTTCATGGGGTATATGGGTAATATATAAACATGAAAAGCATACCGAATTAGAAAGTGTATCCGTTAAATTCTTTGGAGTTAGCTTGTTATGAAAGATGAAATACTTTCAAAGATGAAACATAGTTTCTTTGCATAGTTACATCATCAGATTCATTCCTTTTCCTTTCATACCAACAATGGAAGATATTCACATAATTAACCCTTGGAGTGCCAAAGTCGATGTGAGCAACGCTGACAAATTTTCCCCAAAATGCCAGCGTCGCACTTAGTGACCCTTTTTCCGATGGCTGTAAACGTTAATGACAATAAAATGCTGCTAAAATTTCCTTTCTCATGACATTTTTCTCATTGCTGTTGGACCATAAGGAGTTTATAATATCGTTTTGTAAAAGATACATAATTTGCAAGCGATGAAAATGAACTTCACATACATTTTTTATGGAAGTTGATGTGAATGATCTGGAGTTGAATCTGATACTTTAGGTGTTCAAAAAGTATACTATTATATCAACAGAGTGACAATCTACAATAGTAATCACCGATGTGTGTGTGTGTATATATATATATACCCAATAAGGAGTCACAGGCGTGACAAGTAAAAACATAGTGACACAAACAAAAGAAACTCACACGAATGGTTGTTTAATTTTCGACAGCAATCAACTGTCTTCTTCCGAACTGGAGAGAGTACTCTCTCCAGTTCGGAAGAAGACAGTTGATTGCTGTCGAAAATTAAACAACCATTCGTGTGAGTTTCTTTTGTTTGTGTCACTATGTTTTTACTTGTCACGCCTGTGACTCCTTATTGGGTATATTTTCACCACGTGTGAACTTCGTCGATTGAATATATATATATATATATATATATATATATATATATATATATATATATATATATATATATATATATAAAATAATTTGAACAGAAGTTGAAAGAAAGAGATAGGAAACATATAACTAAAATTGGACGAAGACACTGGTGATGTGGAAGATGGTAAAGCCGAGAAATCAGAGGGTAAAAATGTGCCGTGGCCGGGACTCGAACCCGGAACCTCCCGATGTCGCGCCGAGTATATATATAAATTCAAACTTACAGGAGGTAGGAGAAAGAGGAAAAGATAAAGAATTCGTTCTTACGGGAACGTTTCGAACCAGTTGGTCCTTCGTCAGCTCTAGAAGACTTCTAGAGCTGACGAAGGACCAACTGGTTCGAAACGTTCCCGTAAGAACGAATTCTTTATCTTTTCCTCTTTCTCCTACCTCCTGTAAGTTTGAATTTATATATTTGCGGCCAATAGGCGAAAACTTCCAAAGATTATATATATATGTATGTATGTATTTGTGTGTTCCTATATTTTTTAGCTAGTCACGCCTGTGATACCTTAGTTGTTATATATTTTCACCGCGTGTGATTCTTCATTGATTGAATATATATATATATATATATATATATATATATATATATATATATTCAATTGATTCTGTATCCTTCCTTCTGTGAGAAAGGCAGCTTTTCGGCTGTCGAAATATCAGAACGTATAGTGTGAGTGTTCTTTTTTGTGTTTCTATATTTAATTCCGCCCCACCTGTGGCAAAGTTTATATATATATATATATATACATATATATTTTATATAGTATATTTTTGACTTATATGAGTTTTTTGGGTTGTCCGCGTTGCTAGCTGGTTCGAAGGTGGCCGACGTTTCCTCTCCTTTGCCGGAGACTTCCTCAGGGCTACAGTAGTAGCCCTGAGGAAACTCCTCCAGCTGAAGAAGGAAAAGGTGGATGCCAATCCAACCGAAATATTGGAAGTTTTAATTTGTGTCTTTCGTTTGTGTCTATATTTTTATCAACCACCCTCTTGGCATATTTTATATACATATGTCAGTAATTTTCACACCAGAAATACACGTGAAGCTGGATTTTCATTTGGCTGCAGACCTTTTTTATTTGGAAAATTAAATTAGAAATAGTGGTCTTCTGTAATTGGGAAATGTACCAACCGAAAGAAAATAAAATAAAGATTCTTATTCCTTCAATCGAATTTTGCATTCCGGTCGAAATACCGAAATATTTGCTAACACGTAACGATTTTTCACAATATTTTAGCGTTTTTGAGTCATCGTCCCCATGACGACCAAACTCATTGTTTAATTCGAAATTCCGTTTATATAGATCAACTCAATGATTATTTGCGCTAAATAAGATATGAATGGTATATTACAATCAATATAAATGATGATATTCTTCCCCTTGGTATTCAACGTGCATCTTCTCTAGTAATAAATAATGCTCGAAGTAAGGAAGTTGTGCGATTTTTGCTTAAAATAAAACGAGAAAACGAGCAAAACGAGTCAAACTTAGCATGTAATCTTCGCAGTAGGCTTTTCTTTGTATAATACCCTACATACCCGTCCAAAAATGGATTAAATGCCACATAAATAAAATCCTAAAATTTTCGATTCGCATAGGTTTGGAGATGCATAAACAATGACATCAAAGAAGAGGGAAAATACGTCACGATTTATGGTGAGAAATAAAGTTTTAATTGGAAAAGAATTTATTCCCATTAGCACTAGGTAGCGCTGAGATGGATTTAATACATGTCATGATCTGTGGGGGAAAGATATGGGGGAAAGCTGTAAGACAGAAAATGTAAAAAAAAAATTGGCATGTAAGACTCGGTTTGACTCGTAAGTCTCGTAGAGTAATGACCAGTTTATTTTTTTCAATTTGCAATTAATCTGGGTCGAAAATGAAAAATCGAGAATTTTTCCAGATATACGTATTGCTATACAAAAAAGAAGAACACCAAAGCCAACTAAATCGGTTCAGCCGTTTTCTCCATCATTTGTATTCTCCCCTCCCTCTGGGTATTGGCTTTTATTATTTTAGATAATATAGGATTCTAGTCTATTGCCGCGTCTACACTGACAACTTAAGTTTACATTTAAACACACATTTTACTAAATCACACCGTGTAGAAGTTCTATCACCATAAACATCGGTTCCACCTAAGTGGACTCGGGGCGCGACACTTATATAAGTGTACTTCGACGATATCGATAGCGTTCAATCGAAGCATGTTCAAGGTGGTCTAGGCCTCGTCATCGATAGGTCGAGGAGTTTCGATAATTATAAGCATCATAAGTGTGTTCACATCGTTAATATTAGGAGTTGAGCACGTGCTAATCTTCTTTTACATTTGTTTATGGGGTTATACGTAACTATGGATGCCAAAAACTACTTCTCGGGTACGTAATCTATCTAATGGAAAGAATTTATTCCCATTAACACTACTACTACTACTAGTAGGTAGCGCTGAGATGGATTTAATATCTGTCATGATCTGTGAGGTGACGCTCGCCTGCATTTAAATGCTACATTTAAGTACACCTGTAGGGTAGACATAGGTGACATATTGTGACACCAGGTGAAAATGTAGTTCGCGGCATAACATTATACCCTTGTTTTCTCTTAATAATTCTTTCCAAACAGGCGTGTCCGATTTACCTCATGGTTACAAACATTTCCCTGGAATTGGATATTACAAATTATACGAGGAGGGAGCAGTGAACTACCATCAAGCCATGGCCACCTGCGAATACGACGGAGCACACTTAGCGATCATTAATTCTCCGAAGGAGGAGAGGGTCCTGAGGAGCATGTTCGAGAACTACAAAGGATCGAGGAACGCCGCTTACCTAGGTTTCAATGACATCAAAGAAGAGGGAAAATACGTCACGATTTATGGTGAGCAGTAAATTCTTCATTACCTAAGGATATGGGAAACTACACTTGCCTCTGTAAATTGATTTTCCTCCTGTCAAATATTAAAATTCAACGATTTCCGTGACTAGCCAACACAGTGAGGATAGCATATCATGCCATTGCCGGGAACCTTCAAAAATCAAAATGAACATTGATAAAGGTACTGAAACTGATGAAAATGAAATTGGCTATTTTTTAAATCTTATACCTATCTTTATTGCGGAGATTTTTATCCAATACCGAATGAAGACTGGGTGTCGTTGCAAAGTTGTCTGCATTGAGCACACAATAGCTTGCATAAACAGTGGGGATGACTGAGCAATCCTTGCGTACGAATATTGTAAATAGTTTTTCGTGTTTAATAAATTTTAACTGATTTGTGCATTCATTATCCAATAAAATCATTTTTCTCCTGTTGACTCCAATTTGTATGCACCGATGTTTGAACATGCGTACACAGGGCAGAAGGAGAACATCGACGCTACGTCATGATAAATTAATTAAAGACGAAATTAGAAATATCTCAATTTTATATTTCTTCGAGCACTATTGTTTTCTATATTGTTGATTTTTTATTGACGCAAAAATGTGTGATCGCTCACTCTTTTAATTATTTGTAGTTAACTTTTAAGCACGCATACCCTTACACTCAGATTTTCCGCAGGATATTCATTTTAGAATATACTAGAGACGTCTCCAGGGTTTCGTTTCGAGAGGAAGGTGGAGGGGGGTGCATGTTGAGGTCAAGCTGGCCAGTGGGGAGAAAGGAGTGAACATTTTTGAAGGTAACGAGAAGCAAATACTTGTGTTTAGGCGATTGGGAGTTCAATTGCGACTGAGGTGTAGGAGGCATTATTAAGTTTTAAAGATTTAAGCTGTTATGCAAACTTCCGAAGGAATGCATTATCCAGCTTTTTATTGCTACAATTTTTTAAGTTGCACACACTGAGTAACAAATTAATTCAACACCCTTAGCTTTAAAAAAATATGTAACTTTTCTTTACCGCCACTTTTTTAATAAATTCAAAATTTTGCACCCCAAAAGGCTACGGCCCCTCCCCCACCGGCTACGTTACTGGAATACGGCGATTTTTTTGGTTAACTTAGATTGAATCCACTAAAATTTAAAATTTCGATGGAATTGACACTGGAACAAGAAAATGCAAAAGGAGATATCACAGTATTATTTCGTGGTAGTAGAGTTTTGATTAAAGTAATGATTTTTCTTGCAGGTGAGCCCTTGCAAAACACGGGATACTCCACATGGTCAGGAGGTGAGCCTAACAATAGCGAGGGGAACGAAGATTGTGGTGCGATTCATCGGTATGGAGGACTCAATGACTTGTTTTGTGACCAGCATGGGCCTTGGCCATTCTTCTGTGAATATGAGGCGCTGTGACGATCTCATTTTATGTGTAGGTATAATAAATATTTCGTTCAAACAGAGGATGAAAGAAAGAGGATAGGAGACCCATGACATGCAATTACACAATGGTGGTGCTATATATATATACACGCATACATACATATACATACCTATATGGAAAATGAATGCATTGTCAATGTTCATAGTTATTCATTGTTTTCATGTAGGGACATATATTTACATATTGACCCATGTTATTTTCCATGAAGGTACATATATTTACGTACCGACATGGAAAATAAATTCATTGAAATTTTTCATATGTTGTGCTTATTCTTATTATTATTATTTGTTCTCTTGCTTCCCAATAATTTGTGACCAGATGCCATCTGTGCTTATTTTTTTGCCTACTTGTGCTTATTCTTATTATTATTATTTGTTCTCTTGCTTCCCAATAATTTCTGACCAGATGCCATGTAATGGAACATCTAATAAATTATTTACTTGAAAAAGTAAACTCGTAAAATGCTCAATATTGGTAGCCCAGTAGGTGGTATTTGTTCATATGAAATATGTATTGGGAGGGGTATTTGTTCTTATGAAAATCTAAAAAATAGGTCCTTTATTAAAAATTAGTAAAGGTAAGTGCAAAATAACATTAATCAATTTAATTAAACAAATATGAGAAAACGTTTCCGGCGTAACTCTGTGGAAATTTTTAGCATGTTTATTGAAAAATCACTTGGTAAAATTTCACACATAAATTATAAAAAAACCAACCCAGGTTTCGGCAACTCAGTGCCATTTTCAAGGTATCTGATCGTGTGGTGGCCGAGTATATATACGTTATAGGGTGGAGGGGGAGGGATGTAAAAGGAGTGGGAGGGATTGCAAGGCCCAGAGTGGGGGGGAGGGGGTTTGGGTAATCCTGGGAAATTTAATAAAAAGAAGCGGGAGGGATGAGTCAATCTGGGGTTCTTTTTGTGGAGGAGTGAGAACAACAAGGTGAAGGACGATTGTTGGTGACTACGAGGGCAGGAGGTTGTGGGAATGGGGGATACTGATTTGTAGGAGAGGAGAATGGGTGGAGAACGTATGGTCATTACATAAAACACTTTGGCAGTTAAAAATTTCAAATTGCTCTAAAAAATCTACCTTATAGCCTTTGTCAACTGTATGTAAAATTTCATTATCAAAATTACTAAAATGGTTGTTTAAAAATAAATGTTCTGCAAATTTTTAATTACCATTCCCATTTATAAAACAGTCCTTCCTATCGCTTGACCAAAAAACACTCTGCCATATGGCCTAGTGGAAATTTATGGGTTGATTCGATGGATGGAATCAAACAATTGTAAGCAATCATCCTGCACAGAAGCTCTATTCAGACGTCCGTCTTTAGCGGACTTGCAAATAGTCGTCATAATACCAGTGGAGCAGGAGGAAACCCGAAGTAAAAAGCCGAAGACTCCTGAATGGAGATATGTACTTTCTGTTATACATTTGAATCGATAACCTCTAATGACAATGGCTGCAATTCTATCATCAATTTCTCAACCAAGGTAGGATTTGAAATTCTGTAAGAGAAGCAGCATTTATTTAACGATGAATTTCCATTCACTCAATTCTAACATACTGTAATTTTAATTAAACAATATATTTTTAATAATATATTAAATATCAATATTATATATTAGTTTACCCAAAACATTCAGGATTATTTTGCCGTATTAGTATTTTCATTTCTCAACGATGGTCAGCCGGCTCAAGGTGACATGAGAAACTGTTGCTGGGGAAACTGCACTCATAGTTGTCTCTAAGATAGCTGGCTGGAATAAATGTCTACGAGTGACTATTTACCTATTACAGAATGAGAGGAACACTTTGTAAGTAACAGTATATTTTCTTTAATCATGTGTATCCATTATATCTTTCAGACAGAAAAACGCATTCGTTTATGAATTAAAATCGCTTCTCCGGTGTTTTTTTCTTGATCTGATGGTTTTGCTGAATACATGTTAATAAATTGGCTTAACATGAAGGAATTTCCTTCCCTTTTTGAGTAAATTATAATACGTAATGGATACCAATCATTCAAAAATGGTGACGTATAGTGATATTTTATTTAGATTTAGGGTCTTAATTTCGATTTAGCATAATGATGTCGTTACATATTACAGTTTAGTCTCAATAAAAAATATACTAATTGCATTCCTTGTCAGACGCATGTTTGCGTAAAAACCCTGCGAGAATGCAGGAAACGGAGTAAAAATTGAGGAATACGGAATGGAGAAGGTCAGAGTGGAGGAAGAGGAGGGGTGTGGGGTGAAGGGAGAGGAGGAAGTGGATTTAGAACAGGAGGGCATTGAGGACGAAGGACGGGAAGAAGAAAAAGAAGGGATTAGGAAGAGGACATTGGCAAGAGTGAGATTTGGATTGGTGAAAGTAGAGGAGAGCTGTCTGGAGGAGTTGTATGACCTGAGGCAAGCATTTGGTTGACTGATTTGTTCAGACGAAATTTTGGACCGTAACATGGATGAAGACCACGAGTCGGAAGAAGAAGATGACCATGGAGAGATCGATAAAGAATGGGAAACCGGAGCTGGAGACAGCATTTATATATGTCCATAATTCCAAAGCCTTTGACTTATTTCATTTATATTTTTGTGCGTAAAAAGCATGAATTTTGAGAATTAAAAAATATCCCCCCTTAAATAAGTTATCTACGTTTATGCCTTATTTTATCCTTTTCTTAATCAACCATAGCTATTCCCTTAATATTTTTTCAGTTAATAACTATGTTTTAGAATATAACACTTCGCGTTAGTTTTTTCTGATGTAAATACCCGCTTAAGAATTATTAAATCGGTAAGCTTCCTGTTCCCGAACGTGGATGCTAGGCGCGGTTAGGCCGGCCGCACACACGATCGAACAAGACGATTTTCGACAAGATATTTTGTCGGATGATGTCTGATGCGATCGAGTTATTATTTGTTTGAATGGTGGTGTCACACATTACGTGGTACATGACGACAAGACGCGTCAGACTCCAGGCATTTTTTACTTCATTTATATTAGCTCACACTGTCTGTCTGCTTGTCTGTGTACGTACAAATCCATTGGAGCGGAAGGTGTGGTGTTCGATTCCCTGCTGGGGAAATTATTTTTCTTCTATTTTTCATAGCTGTTTTCACTTGCATCTTCAAAAATTTTGTTTTCATCATCGCATTACTCTCTAAACCTTTTTTTTACAATATTTTACTTGCTAATTATTCATTAATGACGGCGATCAAAGCTAGCACTTAGCCCTTGGACGTTGTTGGAGATGGACCGTGGTGAGCCAACAACTGTGATTATCGCTACTGAATGTTCAGCAATGAATGTTAATGTCACATCGAATTACTAATGTTCCTAATGGTTGTCGAATGTCTGAATAATTTGACATATCAGTGAAGATAGAATGATTTCCTTTCACAAATTAAATTTATGAGCAATGTGATGATACAATATTTAATGGCAAAGATACCATAAAACTATGAAAAAAATATAATAAAATGTACTGAGAATATGAGACATTAAAACGTGACGTAATGCGCATGAAAATAAAGGGAGTATAATAAAAACCTTGTTTTTATGAGGTTATATTATTGCTTGTCCGGTGAAGGTCTCCAAAGTTTCGTCTCACGACAAATCTATCGAACAACTGGATCTTCGAATGTACGGCGTAGCCACGAACACGGTTCTTGAGACTCGTCTCGTGGACCCCACACACAGCATCGAACGAGACAAAACGCATGAGGACTATTTTGAAAATATGAAAAGGAACTCTCACAAAATTATCAAGGACTTGGCCACCCAAATGGTTCCAAGGCAGACAAATACAAACGACCTGAGTGTGAAATAATTGTACACTAAATATAAATGCGCAAGGGCGCAATAAATGACATGAGGCAAAAGTTAGTCTAACGGCAGCAGTCCCTGATATAACAAGCTGCTTCGCAGCAACGACACAGGCAACTATACATACTGTTAGTTAAATTTAGGTGTTAGAAAATCCTTTTTTTTATATTTCCCCTCTGGAGCGCACAGCTGTAATATTTCCCATGCAAAACTGTTTATATTTTCAGGCAAATTGCTCGAAAAGTAGTTAACCAGAGGTTAAATTTTTACACCACTGGAAAGATTAGGGTTTTTTCTTTAAAATGAGGTTAAATTCATCAATTTCTAGGTGAAATTATATGTCGCTCAAACTACCTTAAAACGTGCAAACCACTCACTCACTACTTGCTTTTAAGGTGTGCTCACTCACTTCCTCCTCCTCTCTTTCTTCTCCTTTCTTAACACTTGCTTTTTCTCTTAAGTCCTTCCATATTGATCTTGCCTTTTCCTGAATCACCATCAGACGCATTGAAATAGGTAACTGATTTTGGTCTTCGATGAAGGGCCTGCATATCCTCCATGAGTTTATCCCTTCTCTTCATTATTTGTGCGGAACTCCTTGCCATCACACTTTCTGCAGAGATTTTCATAGATTGTGAATTTGCGTGAATTGTTCGCACTGTGGTAGGAGGTTAAGTCCAACGTGCAATATCGGTACATACATCGTTCACCGATTTCAAAACGGCGAAGAACTTCCGATTTCGCATCTAAATTCATTGCTTTGCGGGGAATCTTTGGTTACGCACTCTCTATGGGTTTATTATCCACATTTATGGATAGATGGCAATCTAATGGATTTAAAAATCACGTTTTACGTCTCAAACTTTGTGCAGCAAACCAACGATTCCTGAAGAGAAACCCAACAGACTCAATTCTTGCCCCAAGTATACGTATATTCAGTAATACCTACGGAACGATGGCCAACGAAATGCTTGCTGTAGTTATCTTATGAAGATGGATCCTTTTCTCGCAGGCCAAGGAGGGAGGGGAGCACACGGGATGTTTGTTGGCTCAAACATCACGCTCTATCAATGTCACTCTCCTCCTCATGCCCCGACCATGTATTTTCTGTCACCACTTGAAACTATGTAGCTTAAAGAGGCAGTCATACATCAGGAAACAATGGCAAACGGAACGCCGCATGTCGCTCGCTCGAAAGTACGAACGTCGCATCAATATATACGCAATCGCATCAATAGTACGCAATACATTCGGAAGTATTTATGGGATAATACCACTGTATAACCGACTAAATACAAGCCATTTACATTATGTATACATGAAACTCCCCATACGTCTGAAATACTGATGCTATATGACTGAATTACATCTATAATACGGCTGTTTTACATTGTGTATTATATACATTAAATGTACAGTTAGTTTACATCATGTATACAGCCTGTATAACAGCTGCATCATAGATGCAATACATTATGTAATACAGCTATAATATGTATGCCCTAGAGGACTTTTGAAGCAAAAATACATCGAAATTATGGCTGTATTACGGCGATATTACATACTCATACATGATGTATTATTGAGGTAATTCAGTTGAATTTCATTTGTATTACATAGTGTGTGTTGTCTGGGTACGGCACGAATAAATATTCCCAAGAGGCCGGCGATCGTATAGCGGGAATAACCTACGTAAATGAAAGAACGAAATTCTTTAATGATTAATTTTACGCTACAGAAAAGGTGATCATGTCATTAACGAAACATTTTAGTGTAAATTTAAATTATTTTTTTATAAGCTGTAATTTTTTTTCAAATTTAACCGTGGAAAATCTTCCGACGGCTCTTTCCAGCATAAAATCAGGCGCAAATCAGAACGATGTCAATCGGGGACTTGAATTCACGAACTCATTACTTTTCTTCACTTGATTCCAGAAACTAAGAAGGGAATAAATGCCATTAACATTTTCGAAACAACTGAGTTCATTTCAGAATGATTTTTATCAAAATAATATTTTTTTATCAATACCTTTGATTCCATTATTTTAAAATATTCCACCTATTTACACCTAGGCCAATTTTAGCGCCAAAAGCTTCAAAGTTCTACAGCTCTAAATGACAATATAAAGCTTTACTGATTGTAAGTTCTATTTCTGATTTTGAAAGCATTCATCAATTTCAAAATTTTTCTTCTAAATGTTTCTCAAGCTACCACAGAGATGGCGCGAAGAGCGTTGTCTCGATGAAGCCCTCTGTGAAGGACTTGGGAGCGCGGTCTTGAGGCAGCTGTTCTTTGGTACAGAGTCCTCTGGATGGCCGTTCTCAACACTATCTATCTATCTATCTACAAAATACCCTGCAAGCCACAGGGGTGTGTGGCAGGGGGTGAGTAATCACCAACATGCATTACACTATACCCTAAAGTTAGTGTAACTACGACTAATTATGCATTAGCATAAATCGCTAATGCTTGTCATGAGGCGAAGCCTCACAAGCATGCAACACTACACTTCCGATGTCATCAAAATGGAGAGTGACCTCAATATACATGCATTCTACAACTACACAGATGGACAGGGACTCAAGACCCATGTAGAAAACATGCTAGGCGTGCTGTTAGTATGTACTAGGTAACAGATAAGGATTCAAGTATTAGGAGTACTACTACTACTAAGAGCTACACTACCTAACGACAAACCTAGATAAAAGTCTCATGGCAGCTATTATGGTCCCTTTTCTACTCCCTCATAGGATTAGTTTCGTTAGTGTATTATCGGAAATCCAGAAAACTCTGCTTTGGTAAGCATGGCAGCGCCAAGACAAAGTCCTTGTTTCTGAATTCATGCGAAATGTGTACACATGATGTTCAATACGAGGGGTAATATTGCCTCAGGGATATTGAAGTGCATTCTCAAAATTTTGGTGATTCGGAAAAATAAATCAAAGGAAGCTGTCAGCATGTTCCGCAAAGATATTTATTGAAGACCATTAGCTAAGCAACCAGAGTAACAAAGAAGGAAAGTTTTTAAATTTACAAGCAATGTATATGACGGCAAACATTTCAAGTTCTCTATTTTTGGGAACGGAAACTTGACTAATAAAAATTCATACGTGCTCACTGTGCCATAAATTAGCATTCATCATCCCACCCATGAATATAGAAACCTCAGCCCACTGACAACCCTAGATAACGTTTCATCTCATTAAATTGATGAAGTATTTAGCTTGGTTTCTGTCTCTAGTACATTTATAAATGCTTGAATACATAAAAATTACTTATACCTTGAAAATGGCTTAAGTCACGGTCGGAAATAAAGTTTAACCTTTAAAGGACTAGCGTACACTTAACGTAGCAATGTACGCTGGGATGTGGGGTTCTACAGCCGTGCGTACAATATATTGTACGCTGGATGAGGTATTTAAATCCATTCAGCTTCTATTGAGTGTTCAAAATTAAATCCAGACGGTAGCGTCCGAAGCGGGAATTTTAATCCGTACGATAAAAGTTAAGTGTGGAAAAGTACTAAGATGTCGTTTTTATTAATCCTAAGGTTTAAATGCTTGTGTCATGAACAAACTGTTAAATCTATTCCTCAGACTGACTAGAACTTAAATTTCTGTGGCTGAAGTGAAAGAAAAACGTAGCTGAGTTTAGAGTGTAAATCGCAGTTTTTAGGCAAAAATGAAGCTGATGAGAAAATAAATTTTTTTTAATTCAATGAACCACGAAGACGATTGGTTACGTTCTGAACAAAGTTCGAGTTACCTTCATTCACCCGAATTTAACAGAGCCCACCTGGCTTACTCCTGTTGATACGCGCTACGGTCCATGCAGTAGCGAGTAACGTTTAAGTTAACTTTGAAAAATAAGAAAGTCAAATAAAAAATATATCTCATAATACTATTTTAAAAATAAGAAGGGCATAAAATATTGGAAGTTTAATTTGAACGTCGATTTATCAGCGTTCCAGCAAAAACCATGCTTGCCATAGGTTGCCGATCACTGTGCTATACCGCATAATTAATCCCATCTTGTTCTTCCAGCGTTCACCAAAAATGGTTGATGATACCTTTGCATTTTGGGACGAACCCCGAAGCGACCACATGCCTGAGCTAAACGTGCTCTTCTGCGACAGCAATGCATTCACTCACAGAACAACTTGCTTCGGGCTGTCAAGAAGTATTCGTTTTCGGCTAGCAATACTAATGGAGAAAGATGCAAGAATGCCAGCGCTCTGCGTTATAAGGCGATCCAGTCATTGCGTATAATGTCTGGGGCCCTGAGGAATTCAACTCCGCGACGCGGTATGGGATTACGGTATTTTTTCTCCCACATGTTCCTTTGGGGAGTGGGACGATGTTCTTTGCTTTTGGGAAGAAAAGTAGTTCAAAGGCGATTTTTTGGTACAGAGTAAACTTATACTACTTTTTTCCTTCCAAAAATATCTAAGGGAGCTTCAATTCAAAATGGGGACAGGGAGAAATTCAAATCTCTGCGAATTTCTACAGCATATATTTCACTTAAGGTGGTTTCAGCAAGGTTGAGAATACTTGGTATAAAATTCAATATGTGATGCGGTAAACGAAAAGGGGCAGAAGATGGCTTTACTATTTTAGTCACTTTTTCCATCCAATTTTAATATATTGTGTTCTGAGTTTCCTATTTACGAAAAATTGATTTAGAATGCTCGAGAGAGCTATTCGCGAAGCATTGCGGAAGCTTATATGTGGATATCCTCTAATATTCCTCGTCTTACAATGAGATAAGGTTATCGGTGAACACAGTGTGTATATTTAATCTTGATGAATGCTTCCGCTAAGTAGTGTAGTCGATGCAGCGAGATTTTCCGGGTTTGTATTCCCCGTTGTATCATCTTCTGCGACGACAGTGTCTCCAGAGTTGCAGCAGACAGTATCAGATATCTTTCTGACACTGTCAGGTACCTAATGTCAGGTAGAGAAGGTCTTCAGAATTTGCCTTCAGACTTCTGGCACCTTCAGGTCTGCCGCAACGCCAGCGAAACTTCCGTCGCAGAATATGATAGAGCGCGGAAGACGACTCGGAAATACCGCTGCTTTCAGTACGAGCAGGAAATAGTATTTCTCTACACCACCTTCTGCGCCACGAATTAAATCTTTATCAGGAATCCTCTATCTGCAGATAGGCTTGCTGCAGATCGCCACGACAATTCCATCTTTTCAGCTACACGCTTACTTTCTTCAAAATTAATCATTTTGATATCCTCAAAATTTGGTCCATGCAATCCATTCTCGGTCTCCATCGGTGAGCCATCCCATTCACAGCTCATCTATATCTCATTCATTCAAGTATTCTACCAGCTGATTGGTAGGTTCTTGGACAGTCCCCATTTTGTATCCCAACCTAATAGAAATTGTCTCGCTTTCCCTCCTAAGTTATTAGATCCCTCTTCAATTCTTCATATCTTCTACCTCCTCTTATTTCGTCCAGAATTCCTATCCTTTTCCTTCCTCTCCCACGCTTCCCCAGTGTTCTCCCCTCTATCACTCTCTTCAGCATGCCCTCTCCTCTCAAAACCTCCTCCATCCATCTCTTCTGCCTTCTCCGAACATCTGCCACAAGCTTCCTCTCATCTCCGACCATATCCAATACCTCCTCGTTCGTCTTTCTCGCCATCCAGCTAACCTTCTCCATCCTTCTCCAAACCCACATCTCAAACGCCTCAAGTCTACGCACATCCTCCCTTCGCAATGACCACGTTTCCGACCCATATAGCGCCACGCTCCATATTAAAGTTTTCACCAGCCTCTTCTTTACGTCTCTTCTCAGACCCCCCCTCATCAATTCCCTTCTCTTCGAAAATGCATCTTTAGCGATCGCAATTCTGCATCTGATGTCCTTACCACTAAACACATTCGCCTCCAAAATACTACCCAGATACGTAAACTGCTCGACCTGCTCTATCTTCTGCCCTCCCACCCTTATATTCAGCCCCGCCTTATTACTTCTACAAAATCTCATTACTTTCGTTTTCTTGTGATTGATCTTCATCCCATACTTTTCGCACTGCACCTCTAATGCATTCACCATTGACTGTAACCCCTTGGCCGACTGACTAACTAATGCTTGATCATCTGCATATCTCACTGATTTTATCAGCTCCCCTCCTACCTTTATTCCTACCTCCTCCTCCCCCCATGCCTCCCTTACCATTTCCTCTGAATACACGTTAAAAAGCAACGGCGATAGTGGGCACCCTTGCCGCACTCCCCGTCCTATCGTGGCCCATCCCGATTCACCATTGGCTACCCTAACCTGCGCCGTCTGGTTCATATACAAATTCCGAATCAGACGCCTGTCCCTCCAATCGACTCCTAATTTCTTCAACACTCCCATTAATTTCGTCCATTTAACCCGATCAAACGCCTTCTCGAAATCTATGAAGCATGCAAAAACATCCTGCCCATACTCTAGGTTTCTTTCTACTAGCGTCCTCATCACCGCTATAGCGTCTCGCGTTCCCGTCCCTCTCCTAAACCCGAACTGGTCGTCACCCAGGTATTCATTTGCCTTCTTCTCTAGCCTTCTGTTTAGAATCCTCAGAACTACTTTGGCCGCGTGGGATATTAAGCTTATTGTCCTATAGTCTTCGCAAGTTTTTGCCTTACTCTTTTTCGGTATAGGAATTAGTACAGTCTTCGCGAAGTCTTCCGGCCACACTCCATCCTCATAAATCCTACGAATAAGCGCAAAAAGTTTTCCTCTTCCGTTCTTCCCCATGCTCTTTCAAAACTCTGCAGGTATGTCATCTATTCCTACCGCCTTATTCCTTTTCATGTCTCGTAGAGCTCTTTCGATTTCGCTATCTAGGATACTTGGTCCGATGCCATCGCTGTCGATGTCGTCTTCCCTTTCTATATCTAACCTATTGGGCCTTGTTTCTTTGCTATAGAGCTCTTCAACATACTCCTTCCACCTCTCCTGGATCTCTCTCGGTTCTACGATCATCTTTCCTGTCTTGTCTGTTATCGTTGTTATTCCCCTTCCCTTGTTACCACCCGTCAGTTCCTTTACTTTCCGATATAATGCATCTGCTCTTCCCTCTTTTTGGTATTTCTCTAACGCGTCGATCTGTTCTCTCCACCACGCCTCTCTTGCTTTCTTTGTTTCTCTTCTAAGCCTGTTATTAAATTCTCGGTATTTTCTCTTACCTAGCTCTGAGTTTACGCTCTTCCATTTCCTTCTCTCCTCCATCTCCCTGATCATCTCCTTCGTGATCCACGGTTTTCTAATTTTAGTTGCACTCACTACGCCTACCGTTGTTTTCGCCGCTTCTATAATTCCGTTTCTCAAACTTCCCCATTCATCTTCGACTGATCTAACTCCATGATCCTCACCCATTATCTCATCCACCTTCTCCCGATACTTCTTCTTCATTTCCCCAGTTAATGCCTCCGTATTCCACTTTCATACCCTCCTTCCCATTCTTATCTTTTTCAGTTTTACCCGACATTTCATGACTAATAAGTTGTGGTCTGTGTCTGCATCAGCTCCTGGATAATTATGCGAGTTTTTAACACTATTCCTGTATCTGTGACGTACCATTATATAATCCATCTGGAACCTATCTGTGTCTCCCGGCTTCTTCCAAGTGTACCTACGTCGAGGATGATGTCTGAACCATGTATTCGTAATTACTAGGTTATTTCTGCGGCAAAACTCCACAGCTTTCTCGCCCCGGTCGTTTCTCCTTCCTAGCCCGTAATCGCCCACCTCCCGCCCATCTCTTCCTTCACCCACCACCGCGTTCCAATCCCCCATTACTACCAGGTGCTTACTTCCTGGTATCCTACCAATTATTTCCTCTAGCTGATCGTACACCCCATCTACCTCCTCCTCTTTATGATTAGAGGTAGGCATATAAACCTGGATTATAACTAAATTCGTTGGTTCTGCTTTTAGTTCCACGACTATTATCCTATCACTCACCTGTTCTGCATACACTACTTTTCTACCGAGTTTCCTATTCATTACGAATGCAACCCCGCGCTGACTTTCATTCCCTCCACTATAAATTGCTCTATAGTCGCCGCTCCAGTAATCCCCGTCATCCTTCCATCTTACTTCACCCAGACCCATGATGTCTACACCCACCCTCTCCATTTCTTGCTTTATATTCTCTAGCTTCCCCGCCCTCAGCATAGTCCTAACATTCCACGTGCCTATTCTGATAGTTTCGTTCCTCTTCTTTATCTTCTTTTCCTCTGCTGCTGCTACGTCTGAGCAAGGATTTCGTGTGATGACGACCGCAGGGGCCTTGCTCCCATCGCTGCCGGGCACGACACCCGGCCCTCTTGGCCGAGTCCCGTAGTTGCCAGGATTCATTATCAATTGAGAACTGTCCATAATTTCAAGGTTTTTGTTTTAATTGAAATAGTATCCCGTGGCCTTACTCAATAGTGTTTTTTGCGTGACACCATCACTTCAGAGGCCGCCCCACTGGGGTCAGACGCCTTTTGCAGCCGCCTCACTGAGGTACAGACGCTGCGCGGACTACCATTCGTCTGTCTCCTAACCTTCGACCAATCTGGCATGGGTGACCCTACCAGGAGCAATGCTCCCGCCAGTGCAGCTCTAGGGGTCATCGGAGCACGCAAGCCCTTCAACCACGACAAGGTTGTAGTCCAAGAGAAGAGCATCTATATCTAAATATATAAAAAAGAATGTTTGTCTCTATGTCTGTATTTTATACAAATCTACAGTTTTACTCCAACCGTGCTGTAATTTTGCAGACTAATAGTTCAAGGCAGGGGGAAAATTGTAGACTATTTTTAAAAAATCTCTAAGCCTCAAAAGGTCCCAAAAAGGGGGCCCTTTGGTGGTCTACGCTACTGTTGAGTACGTACTACTACGGTATTGGGTTTTGTCCAGTGGTTTCATTTTTTGCTTTTTAAAATTACTTTCGCTCAAGATAGAGGGTTGAGATTTTTTATCAAATGGCTGAAAGAATGAAGTTTATAATTATTTCCATCTATTATCTTTTCAAACTCGTATTTGTCTGTAAATAGCGTTTATAGCTGCAAAAACACACACTTTTCTCTGAAATCAGCAATAGCATATTTCCTTGACAACCAGATTTTGGTCTTTTCGAAAGCATTTAAAATTTATTTTGTTTAGTTAAGCTGATTAGGAATGCTAGGCATTGAGTTTTGTAAGGTGGTTTATTTTGTTGCATTATAAAACTAATTTCACTCGAGGTAGAGAGTTAAAATTTATTTTATCAGATACTCGAAAGAATTAAGTTTCTCATTGTTTCAATCAATTATATGATAAATTATGAAGAAAGTGTGATACCGAGTGACGCCGAGTAATTCAGCTAGTATAGTTATATTTCTCAAGAGGCTGAAGACGTGATGAAGTCGAGGCACCTACGGAGCCGAGTCTCCTAGACTGTCTCACGTTAGAATTCGTCCATTTAGTTAGAATCTACATCGCAATATTTCTATTGATCATAATTTTTTCCCTAGTTCTTTGGTATTGCATTTTATAAAAATGCTATAATCTAAGTCAGGGGTCTCCGGGCCAGATCTGGCCCGCAAGATGATTTTATCCGGCACGCAGAAGAATTATGCAGAAATGCGCCGCATAATATTTGCATGGATGGTCGCTACTTGCAAGTACCTAATCGGCGTATCAAAATTTCAATCTCAGTTTAATAAGATTTTAAAAGGACAAACACAGTAACATCATTTATATTAATGGTTTTGTGATGAAAATATGAAAATTTGCTGGTAGTGTTCGTCGTCATTAATGTACGATAATTTAATTTCACATACCCTTTAATTCAAATAACATACTTCTGTGTATTATATATTGTGGACCTGACGATTCCGTAAAGAGGCGAAACGCGTCGTGCAATAATAAAATATTGTAGAAAAGTACTAATCTGTGTTAATCATGAGTACCCTGTAATTAGTGAATACAATTTTCTGATTTCGATAAAACTCATATCTAGATTTTCCTATTTATTTATTTTTACTACGGCCCGCTGAAAAGTGTTCAAGTACCCATTGTGGCCCTCGTTACGTTAAGTTTGGAGACTCCGATCTAAGTGATGTCATTGCACTTCTTAGGTTAATGTGAGCCCCATTGGGCTGGGAGCCCTCTGGTCCGTCAGAGATGAAAACCAATGAACAAACCTTCATTATTTTTTTTGTGTCACTCAGTGAATGGAAACTTAAATGACGTTTCCGAGAAATTGACGTGTTTCTCCCATATATTCAACTTCTCATGCCCCGATTTCTTTGCGTTCCGACGTGCGGTCGACGTGAGAAGCCATCGAGCCGTCCACTTCATCACGTCCGCCATTTCCTGTGAATGTTATTTCCTGCTCCCCTATTGTCGAGCGCGCCGCGACGCCTTGTTCTTCACGTCTCACGTCGGACCACGTCAGACCATTTCAAAACCGTCAAAACTCAGAAAAAAAGAGAGAATCGTGCACTACCTATCGCTGATTGGCTCGGTGTGGCCGTGTTCCAATCCATACAAGATACTGGCCGTACACAATTTTCCTCAAATTTTAGACGTGATGTGACAACGACGACTTTTAGACAAACTTCAGGACAGCGAAATGGTTGGTACTGGTACATAGGCCTGGGCGATATATCGATATATCGTAAAATATCGCGATATTTTAATATATCGCCAATCCGATTTTGAGTTTTTAAAATTGACGATATATCGTTGCTCGATAAATATCGTCTTATCGTGCAATATCACGATCTTTTATCGTGATATTTATCGTGATAATATATCGTGACAATATATCGTGATATTATATCGGGGCACGATATCGTGATATTTTATTGGGACGCGATATCATGATATGTTATCGCGATATTTATCGTGATCTTTATCGTGATCGCGATATTTATCGTGATATTTATCGCGATGTATATCGTGCCCGATATCTTATCGTGCCCCGATAAAATATCGTGACACGATAAGACGATATTTATCGTCACGATATGAGTTATCGATATCGCCACCTGACGATATGCTAAAATTATCGTCTCCCGATATTGAATTATCAATATCGCCCAGGCCTACTGGTACAGGCTTGTATGAGAAAAAGCTATCTTCCTGGCCTTTTTCTAATAGTATATTCGTATGGTACATTCCATGATATGAATCCATCATGTCGTCATATGATATAGCAAGGATTGTGAACGTCGTGAGCGATCTTGAGGGTACCATTTTGAACACATACGTTAATTATTTTACCAATTTAAAGTTTGAAAACTGCTTAAATTTTCCAATATGACCATATAAACTTCTCTTCACCAAGTAAAGTTTCAGGTATTCGAGTTTTCACCAGAGATTCTAAGATGATGGCGGCCGTCACTCATGTCTTTGTGTTGTGTAACGACACATATTTGCATAAAAAGGAAACTAAGTATTGCTTAGAAAAACAACAACGATTATAATGTGAATTCTAAAATGTACAGAGATTCCTACTCTAGAAAAAGAGATATAGATACTAAATTAAAGAATACATCATTATCCAGTAATTAAGCAATTTTAGAAAATGGAAGGAATTTTTGCAGAGTTAAACGAAGCCAACGCTCACTGAAGAAGAAAACGTCAACAATTTCTTATTAGTACATATACGCCTCAGTCACACGAAGTGATAATCACTACGTTTGAAACCATGGAAGGCTTGAAATTGTGAAGAATAGATTACTTGAAGAAGAGATTAAGAGAAAGAAAATTCGAATGAGTCTGGTTACATGCAGTGCACGAGTGCTTTTTCATATTTCCTCTGCGGTAAACCTCAGCAGATGATGTAGCAGTGCAGAGGTGCGTGGAGTACTATACCACGCACCATGCCGTACTACCACGGTTAGTGTATTTTTTACTTAGTAATATTTTTGTTGAGAATGCCACACTTTACATTTCAGAATTCACCTACACAATTTTTGCTTTTTTTTAAATACTTTTTTTTACTTTTTATACTAAGATATGTTTCCAATCAACACGTTCACATCTTTTTCCAACACGTGAGTTCAAGTGTCATTTGCCCGTTCCACTTTGCAAGTATGGACCAAGCTCATACTAACTTTAGTAATGAATTAGTACGTTGTATATTCCACACTTTTTTATTTCCAACCTCGGATTCGACAAACATTGTCATTATTAAGGTGACTTGTAATTGTGTGACTGAAAACTGTAATTGTCTGACTTGACCTCTCAACAACAAAACAACGTAACAAAACAACGATGTGTAACAAAACTACGATTATAGAAACCATGATTGGAAATAAATAAATGGGGAATATACAAAGTACGCGTTCATGAAGTGATATGTTCTAGTTCCATAAAGATACTCCGGAAACCTTCGCATCCTAACGTATATGGTATATACTGAGGTGATATACCTAAATTGGAGCTCAGCCTTCATCTGCCGCGAAATCTTCGTCGAGTGTGACGGCAGAGGCGACTTCGAATAGGGAAGTACCTATTTTTTTCAGTCTGCATGTCTGGAGGCGGCTGTGTGCTATTCTTCCACGACCCCACCTTCCTCTATTCTGTCTGTCTTTCTGGGGGGGGGGGGGGAATATGCGTGGGGGATTTACGGCCCTGAGGTTCGCCAAGGGACAAAAGCTTGGGGGTCTTCGCAGGGGGGCATTCCCTTGCTCTTTCGTGTGAAAGATGGTGCATAATGGAGGACGGATCCGTGTTCGGGAAGGTTATGGCGCGAGGGTTTCAGGGTAAGGGGGAGTCGGGCAGGCATTGGTTTCGGAGGAGACGAATCGGCGACCTCTTTAGTATTTCCCTTCGCTTTCCTCAGGGGCACCCTGTGGAAATTTCCTCTCTCCTCAACGGAAAATGGCCGGTCGCTTTTTACCTCGAATGCATTAGATTTAAGGTAGTTTGAGCGAGATAGTTCCCTAGTCGTAACGGAGACAATCGAATTTCATTTGTTGATTTAAGCGTCTGTAAGAAGAATGAAGTAAGTATTGTAATATTAACGGTGCAAAAATATGGTTATGTATAAAAAATTCTCAGTGATGATATAAATATAACCACATAAGTCTCTAACTTGAGTCATTTTTTCACGCCGTAAAGGGAAATCTCTTTCACAATAGGTTTTTATCGCGATTCTGTGAAAAGTACTGCGGTAAGTAATAGATTATTTTTTATAAATAGTTGAGAAAATATACAAAATACACACCGTCAATTTTTTGACGAAATCTAGGTGTTAATTATTCCTAATTTTTTCAATATTCTTCCTCTGGAGCGCACAGCCGTATTCTATCCCATGTAAAACAGGTTGTATTTATACGCAAATTGCTCGAAAAGTAGCTCGGCAAGGGTTTAATATTTTGATATCATTAAAAATATGGGAGTGTTTACTTAAAAATTACGCTAAATTCATCAACTTCTAGGTGAATTGATTTATCGCTCAATCTACCTTAAGTTCGAGCCACCACTCAAGACGCCACGAGTTAATGTTGTTAAGGTCCGCTGGGAGAACTTCTAAGTCCGCATTAAAGATGGTGAAAATTTAAATTGCAATCGTTACAACTCCTTTAATTGCAAGGTGACACACCTCTCTATGTCACTTCTGCTCATCGAGAGCACACGGAAATAGTCGACACTGTTTTAACTCATACCTCGGTACTACGGACCGCCCATTAACGGATTTTGGACGAAGCGGACAAAATCTGGAGCAGCCGACTCAACTTATGGTAGTTTGAGCGGAGTATCGCATCACCTATATGTTGATGAATTTGACCTCATTTTAAAGAAAAAACACTCATCTTTCTAAAGATATCAAAATATTAACCCCTTGTCGAACTACCTTTCGAGAAATTTGCCTAAAAATATAAGCTGTTTTGCATGGGATAGATTATGACTGAGCGCTCCAGTGGAAGAATATTTAAAAAATTACGAAATTCTAACGGCTAGATTTTGCCAAATAACTAACGGTGTGTATTTTTTATATTTTCTCAACCATTTATATAAAATAATCAATTACCGCAGTAATTTTTACAGAATCGTAAACAAAACCTGATTTGAAGGTGCCTTCACCTTGAGAGTGAAAAAATGAGTCAAGTTACAGATTTATGTAGTTAAATGTATTTAATCACTGAGGATTTTTGGAATATATAACTATATTGTTGCGTCATTAATATAACAATATTTAATTCATACTTCTTTCAGACGCTGGAATTCAAAAATTGAATTCGATTATGGTCTCCGTTATGACTAGGGAAATATCTGGCTCAAACTACCTTATAAGTCCCGAATATTCTGTATTTTTACAGTGTAGAGGTACTTTAGTGTATAGTTCGCTTGATTAAAAGTACAGTACTGTATTTATTCCTCCATCTTTCTTCATGTAATTGTTGATATTAGCCACTTCAAACGCAACCTAACCTTAGTGTCGGTACCTACGGACAATCGGTTTTTACGAACCGATGTTATCCCTTTTCGTCCGTAGTACGTATGTATGAGTGTACTATTACCAGATGAGTATCAAATGTTCATGGTGTGTCATGAATACGGAGGCGATTCCAGCGCATCGGATCCTCATAAGGTAGGCTTGACCAGTCGACCCCATGCAACTCCCTATGCTATGGTGAAGCACATGTCCCCTTAAAAGAAGTCTCCTTTCCTTAATACGTCGCTTGGTTTCCGGGGAGGGTCTGAGAGAGCAAGAGTCAACGATAAAAAAATAATAATATGTAAAAAAGAATACTTTTAAAATAACCATGCTAATACTCAAGTGTACTAAAAAGTAAACAATAGTTTTTTCATTTTTCGGAAAATAAAAAGTGGGCGCTTGTGGAATAGATATTGATGTAAATGACAGAGGTTTGATGTTGATTCAGAAAAGCTCCCATGCTTTTATTTTCCATGTGATGAAAAAAATATTTTTTTACTTTTTAGCACACTTAAATATAAGCGTGGTTTTTTTTAAGTATTTTTTTTACATATTATTATTTTCTACTTTTTAGTCTTTATATTAATAGTGTAACAGTTCTTTGAAATTTAAATAATTAGAATTTCTTCTCACTATACATGCTAACTTCTACTAGCGTCTATTGGAAAAAGACTTTTCTATACAAAATGTAAACCATTTTAGTATATTAACTTGGTGATTAGTGAATTTAATGACTGATTCATATATTGTCATCGGGAGTAAGTAAGTGTGCCGAATTTCAGCTCGATTGAACAATGGGAAGTGGGTTAGATTTAGAATACAAGATTCTATCCAGAAAAACCAATAAATAACAAACAAACAGGTGAAGTTGCAATAAGCGTGGCAATCATAAAAAGCGAAGTAAGCAGTCGGCGATCATCACGTGAGGCAAGAATGAAAATTTATTTTTTGCAATTATTTTATATTACACTTTCACATACACCTCCATGCGTTGGTTTGGCGCATCACTAAACTTACCCTTACCTCTCATCTGAGTCAACATTTACTAACAATTGTCGACAAACGGAAAACGACGTGTACGTGCGCGGTATCATGTTGTAGCATCGGATACGGTCATAAGTCGAGTGGAATTTGGATGCCTAAAGTTCCTGTCGGATCACGAGCGACGTGCCATTAGGCAAAGAAAAATTCCTTATATATATCTCTGCTCTCAAATAAAATCATCGGGTAACGCAACCATTTCGGCATAAGATCCCTGTTACCTGTTAAAAAATTAAAATTCGGTTCTTTTTGAAGCAGCTGATATCATTTGTAATTTATAATGTCGCAACTTACAATTTTGAGGTATGATTAAACTAATTTTCATATCTAAAAACTATATATTTCTACCAAATTTGACGTATATGTAAAGGTATTTTTAAAATAACTCATCTCTTTTTTACGAACTTGTGCTTAACAGTTAAATTAGAACAAGTGCAAAGAAGAACGTGAGATCAGTGTAAGGGCGCATTGATGAAAACATTGACGCCATAAGGGCAAAACGTCTTGGCTGGGAGTCACCATCGGAACAGAGATAAAATATAGGTTATACTCCTTACCAGGCGACACTGAAACCGATGCAGTTTCCTATGATGCTAGTTTTTAAATGCATTTCTTTCCGCAAACGATACAGGACCTGAGAAACCGCCATCGATAGGGGCATAATGGAGAAGCCACTAGGAAGGTAATAGCGCAATTTATAGTCATTAATTGAATTTAATTTTTTATTTGGGTTGGTGTGGTTGCTTTAGTACTGGCTCCCTATTCCAAAGGCTCAGGTTTAAACCCTGGAAGTGTAAGTATATGATAAAAATTAAAGATATGCATAAAAATGTGCCTGAAAATTCGAAAGTTTTATGGAGAATCTTGGGCATTTAGGGTCTTTCTATGGAGGAAGGTACCTCAGTCGATGAATACATGCAAGAAAAGTTGATTTTCAGTGGATAGAAAAGATTTTGACACAATTCTCGAGTAGAAGATAAAATTAGCAACATTACGAGTTTTTGGGAGTAATGATTACTTAAACACAGGGCTCTCAATTGTCTTCTGTAGGAAATGAGGACATATTTAAATTTTAAAAATTGTAATTTTAAAGACGTGAATCCCTGTACACCATGAGTCTTTTTTAAACTGCTTTGCGCTTCTAATTTTCCGATGTACATATTTACAAATAGGAGTAGTATTCGGTTTTTAGGTGCCCCTCTACCAAGATTACACAGCACCGTCTAACCAACGACTTTAATCCTCAAAAAGATGCAACAGCCATGCCTGAGGTGAGACTCGAAACTGAGACCCTGGGGATGCCAAGACAGCGCGTTTGTACAATGGAGATCGGGGTTAAATGGAGTTCCTTGGGTGACGCCGAGCGGAGGGACACCTACCCAGAGTCCTCTGGATTGCCGATAATACACTACACTAACCCTATGAGGGAGTAGTGTTGAGAACGGCCATCCAGAGGACTCTGCACCTACCTATCCGATCGTCAATTGTTGTGTTCGTCCGCCTCGGACACCTAATTGTGAAAGACTATAGGTGTAGCAAAACTTGATGGCACTCGCCCGTACAGAAAATAAAGTCAGGGAGAGGAGGTCATGCAAGAGAGGAGGGATAAAGGTACTTAGGTTCTCTCTATAAGTCCCCAACTGAGCCCTTCGATAACTTTGCCCGTATATCAATGCTTGATTTGTTCTCAGTGACCTAAAACGCTGGCGAGTGCCACCAAGTTTCCCTACACCTATACTTGACGTCTTTTCATACATTTATATAGCTCTTCTGGCGATATCACTACATTAAACGTCCCGCATGATTGGCATGGGTAATTAGTGACCAAGCAATTTCAAAGGCGGTGATATTCGCCACGAAAAAATAATTTGAATTGACCGGGATTCAAATCCAGATCTCCCAATTGCCGGTTAGATGTGTTAGCCAGTTACACCACCAACCCATTTTAATTCAAGGCGAATTTCAGCGGGGTTTTATACGAACTGCGTACCATATCATTTGCGCAATCGCAATGATTGGAAAACTGTCAATGCAATTTCGCTATTTTTGTTAAGTATAAAGCAGGATCGGGTAAGCTACAAGAATACTTACAGCTAATAACTGTTAGCTTCTTCCTCAAATAACTAACAGCTACTCTGTTAGCTACGAATTGAAACAAACATAACAGCTACACCACAGATACGCACAAAAAGTAACTGGTAACTACTTTCAGCTACTTTTGGTTTACACTGACTTCTTTGAAAATCATTAAAAGTTTGGTTTATTTCTTTAATTCCTAAGGTTTCATTACGATATAAATTTTTGTAGTAAAAAACATCGAATTAAATCAAATTTTAATATAGCTTATCACATAATTATCCCATATAATGATGATAGATCTTTATTTTTCAGACCAGATGTAATCTGATTAACGATATTCATATTATATAGCTCAATGCAAAAAGAATTGATAGTTTATTACATTTTCTCAATGAATGAAAAGATCACCTTTAAAGGCCTTTGTACAATTAATGATTGATCCCGCAGTTTACTGGTGATTTGAAAAAGTAGCTGAAAAGTAACTGTTGAAAACATCTGCGAGCTACAGAAATTTTTGCGACTGTTACTTTGACAGAAACTTCAAAACAAAAAAGTAAAGCGAAACAGCTACTGAAAATAGTAGGTTCAACAATAGCGCGCTATTTGATGTGAATTTGAGCTCTATCCGCATTAAACTCGACACTTCGAGAGCCCCCCTCTTCCAACACGTTCCCGTCACCATTTCCATGCATGTCGCGGCAAATTTCACACACACGCTTATTTAATTTAATCAACGAAAAGGAGGTTTCAAATTCTGAAAGCGAAAATTCCGGACTTAGGTAATTCCCTCCCGGACTCCCGATGCTGAATGAGGACATGTCCGGGAATACGATGAAAGTTGGCAGCCCAACTTAAACAGCGTGAGTCAAATTAAATCTAGATTTAAAGGTGAGTGAAGATGGATCAGTTTCGGATTCGTCACTTTGTGTGGTCCACGGTACCCTATGTAAAAAAAAATATAGCATTACATTGATGAGCTAACATCTTTCATTCCGTCGTTTTTCCATTCTACTAGAAACTTGTTAAATACCATCAATAATATAGTAAGGCCGTGGAGTCCCGTCAATTATCTCTACTATAAACTTGGTTTTTCTTCCACATTGCTTGTAAGTCAAACTACATTTAGCAGTCAGAGGCGGTTGAGATAAAGTTGTCATAAGATGATTATTTGACCATCCTATGCTTCTTGCCTTAGACTGATTTACCCCTCTAATTAATGCTTACCCGACTGGGAGACTATTTAATCAACTGGAAGGACTATTTAATGAGTACCTAATTAATGGGACGAATGCCACCATTCCAAACTGTATCCACTAGGAAAAATCGAGAGAACGTTGCATTCCACATAACATTACCGAGGTCGATTTCATTATTTAACAAAAAATGCACTTTAAATCGCCAAAATGAATTCAATCGATTTCGAATTCTTTCACTTGCTGATCATCCCACATTTGCAGAGAACTTTAAACAAATAAACATTGGGAAACTATACCAGTCTAATTAACTTTCAGTGCTACGGTGATGCACTACCGAAGTCCTTTAAAAAAAAAAAGTAGAGTAAGGAGGCCAATGACGTTGTCAAAGCTTCTCAAGCGATGTTTTATCGTCCACCGCGTCTTTGTGGAGATTTGCGCGTCACTTGTTTCGGATAATAATAAACTCGGACAGATTCGCCTCTTTGTTTCCGATCGAGGAGAAATGATTGTTGTTCGGTGGCAATGGACCGAAATGAAGAGGGCGTAAATTCAGCAGCGGTATCCGCCGAGTTGATCCCCGTGAGTGAACCTTTAAAAGGACTCCACTCTATTGTAGTTGCCAGGACGACGACGAAGCTTGTGGGAATGGGGGGAAGGGGCAGGGGGTGAAAAGGAAATACGGGTGGAAGGTGGGTGGGTTGGGATAGGGAAGGGCGTGTGAGTTAAGGGGGAAGGGAAAAAAAACTGACGACAAATGCCATCACCCAACGTCCTTCCAGTCGTTAATGGCGGAATAATACGAATGAAGGGGGATTTTTTATTTAAAACTGATGAGCAGCTGACTTAACCGACTGGCTGACTGACTGGCTGACTTGGAGGACTTGATCAACGTACGAACGCGATCACTGGAGCAATGAGAAACTCATTCCAGGCTCTTGAACCGGAGAGCATTCGGACTCTGGAATCATCATCTCTTCTCTACCCCCTTTGTCCTATGCTTCCGCGTCACGACGATGGTCGGATGGGTTTTCCATGACCATTGAACGCGGGCTCTTCGTTGAGGGCGTAGGCATCGAACGACCGATTTTACGCCGGCGATGATTGTTAAAGGGGGAGGGGAAGGTGGGTGGGATGGAAAGGAGGCCTTCAAGGTGGACAACCCATCGGCGTGAGAAACTTAATACACGCTCCATTTCCTCCACCTTGTCCCATTATTCATTTATTTCTGCCCTCTTTCGAATTCCGACGGAAATTCCTCGGAGCTGACTCAACCATCAGCGCTCAATAATGTAAAAAACGGCATCGGTCGATACCATAAAGATAGTAGATACATTGTAGCATCTTTTCGCACGAAAGTAAAGTAGGTATTTAGTTTGTTCAAAATAATCCCCCCAACATACTAATGAGCGATATTACTCCAGTAAAGTTATATAAATTATTGCATCGTAAGATTCGGTGAAAAAATACCAATAGCTGGATTGATAAAATCTCTGGAAATGCGAATAGTAGAAATAGGTTCATTGGTTGCCTAAATATGACGTCTAAAACTCGGGTATTTCGAAGTTTTGAATGGATGTTAAAAATCTTCACGAAACACATGCGACGGGAAAGCACCTGATCTCCATTCACATTATTTTGATGTATTTTCGGTGCACATGTGTTTAGATAAATAAATTGTCGGTGCACATGTGTTCAGATATATAAATCACGGCACCACGGAACTCATGAAACAGGTACATTTATCGTTGGCGTGTTCCGTAGCAAGAAATATCCACTCAATATGGCCTAATGTGCAATTTGATGGATTCAGCTGGGAGTTTTGAAGGAAGGAAGGAAGTTTTGCCTTAGCTTTGGCGAAATTCATTTCCACGTTTAGGTGAACTACTTGCACTTACTTTTCCTCAAATTTAATAAGTTACGTCACATTATCCGTCTCTGGACCGACTTAACGACCGCGAGAGGGCTATTGTGGGGAAACACTTCCTCAGGATTCGTGCAAATTCATGATGGTGTATGATATGGCGACGAGAACATCTTGAATGATCGTCTGGGTGAATTCAAATTCACATATTTACTGTTTAACCTATTTTCGCTAAAACTCTAATAATGTTTCCACGTGACCTAAGAAACTTCTCTTTGGCTGACAAAACATCTTTTCCTCGTGGTTTCACTAAATATTTTAAGGTGGCCGGCCGTCACTCATTTTTTTGACGTATTTTTCGACCACACATACACACAAGCGATAGTAACCCGTTCCACTTCGCAAGCATGGCCCAAGCTGATACTTATATATTGGGGTAATATACTAGAATTAGAAGTAAGACCTTTAATATTCCCTTGTGCTATCGTGTCTATTAGTTCCATCACATTTCTTCCTTAATCTATTGGTCGACATTGATTTCCCCACCTCTCCCCTACATGATACGGAGGCTGACCCAATGCAAGACGTTTTCAAAATCCCGCTTTTGAGAGGCGCCAATTTTTTATTGGATAGTTGTGCGCCTAGCAATCAATATCCGCCGATTAGTTCAACTGATCACTTCCAGCCAATCAGAACGCTGTGTTGCTGGGAAGTTATGATAGACCAGCCAGGTGAACGTTCTACTTCATTATTTTTCTATTAGAAAGTAATTGATGCCCACTAGATGCGTTTAATATATCATCACATCCTGTAGGTCAAGTCTCAGATTGCGTCAATTGTTACGGTATCTATGTTTTCTCGTTTAATTAACCCTCCGAAGCTCAATTATATATCAATAACCGACAGTCACTTCTTTTATTGCTAAGTATATGTGAAGTTCTCTTAGGAATACATATACACAGAGGCTAGTTCTCTCTATGGAGTACTAATTAGTTTATCGATTGTAATCAGCAAGCATTGATTTTGTTTTCAACCAAACTAAGGAAACATTTCGTCGTCATAGAAATACTTCGGGATTATTTGAGTACCTTCCATTTTTTTAAATAATTTCACCGCAAAACATTCTACGAAGTAGTTTCTTTGTTTTTCCCCAAAGTACTTTTAGATTGGACACAAAAAAGACTAAAAACCATGCTGAGGGAAAAATAAAAAGCAGAGGGATTTGACGGATGCAGGACAGCTAAGAAATGTATTATAATCCTGAAAATAATTGTCATGAATTCAAATGCATTGAAGCGAGTACTTAGTTAATCCATAGCTGCGATTTCCATTCTCTTCATTCTTCTGCTAACATGTGGCCATCTCATTTTTTTCATCTTCTAAAAGGGTGCTCGACGTGAATTCGATTTGGGTCACATTAAAAACAGGTAAAATAGTTTTAATGGAAATTTTAACAGGATTTTACACTAAAATCCAGAACACAATGTATATGAAAGTATATTGAGCTATCTAAAATACATAAAATATTGGATCATTCTTCGTATTATAATGAAACTGAATATTGAAGGTACAGTTTCCTTGTTTCTATTTGTGTCACTATACACTGCATACATTTTTAATTCAGATGAAATATGAAAGAACACCCCTCGTAATGATTATTTTATCATAGCTTCATCATGGTGGAGACTTTATGAGTTGATTCTGAATTCTCCCCGCATTCATAATGTCTATGATAATGAGAAATATAGCGACACACATTTTCATAAACTCTTGAAGTTAAACAGTATAATATATCTTGGTCAATTATAAAGCTATTCGTATTGATAAGCCCTTGTAAAACCTTCTATTTAAGTGATTTAAGAAATGCGCTCTGTAAAGCAGTCGTGCAGTTGTCTTTTTAGTTGACCGCATTTTGTTAATACGCTTGGTTAACTTCCAAAATAAATCATTATTAACACCGTCCACGCGATTTTGTCACCAAAGTGGCGTTTTCAAAGAGCATTTCATGCAACCCTTAAATTGGGTGAGGAAGGGTTCGAAACTAAAAAGATGTGGGTGTGTAGCAGGATGGGAAGATAAAGCCGGTTGGAGATGAAAAAAATTCTGTGTTTTCGGATATCGTAGCAGATAGAAGGAGGACGGAATAAATTTGAAGGTGGCAGTGGAGGACGTACCGAGTGAAAGGTGACAAGGTGCAGAGAAGGGTGATCGGTGGGTGAATACACGGCACTCGGGGAGAGGGTGATAAGGATAAGAGGTTTGGATAGTGTGAAGGGTGGCAAAAGTGCCAAAGATATAAAAGGCGACTAATTATATGAAAATAGATGTTAAATGTTGACAATAGATATTGAAATGGATATAGAAATAGATGTAGAAATATGCAGATGTAGAAATAGATATAGAAACAGACATAGGAAAATATATAGAAATAGATACAGATACTGATATAGAAATAGACAAAGAAAAAATATAGAAATAGATAGATATAGAAAAAGATGTAGTAATTGATATAGAAATAGATATAGAAATAGATATAGTAATTGATATAGTAATTGATATAGAAATAAATATAGAAATAGATATAGAAACAGATACATAAATACATACATCAAATAAGAGTTGAAGAAAGAAGAGAGAAGAAGAGAGGAAGAAAGTTGGACCGAACATTCATTTGGTATAATATCTATGATGGTAACCATTAAAAATTTTCATAAATTAGCGTTTATGGATCCTGATAGGAGGGGATTCTAAATATGGCCATGATTATACTGTATATTATATAATTATTAGAAATAATATTGCTCTATTACAAGTATCTGGCTTGGGCTGAAATACTCGCGAATGTCTTAATATTCAATCCTATTTTCCGTAGTGTATGTTGGCCTAAGATAGAGTTAGAAGGCGATTTTATTGGAATTTTTAATATGTGATTATTTTATAGCTGCCAAGTGGGGCGTGGAAGTGCTTGCTCATCATTATTTACGCCTGATGAGGCTGAAGCAGGGCAAAGCGTGAAGTCAAAGATTTCATTAATAGAGTAAACTCGTAGAACAAGAATTTGAGAAACAAATGGGGGCTAATCTCTTTCAGCAATATGTCATAATATTGACAAAATAGGAAATATAGGACAAAATATAGGAAAATTAACCGCACGATTCGTTTTTACTTCATTTTTGAGAAGCTGATTCAGTTAAACCAAAAGCAATCCATTAAAACTCATTCTGTTATTCTTTTTGCCAGCACATTTTTTACTACCTTAAACCTGACATGTCCATCAATGCATGGTTTTGATTCCGATGCAATCAGGGAGGAGACAAATTATCTAAGATTTTCCCGATGAATCTGAAACATAAATTTTTCACGGGTATTCCACCAGATAATAGGCATCATATCTGCCAACGTTTCGACGAACGACTTGTTCGTGATCATCAGGGATTCAGAAGCCCTGATGATGACGAAAAAGCCGTTCGTCGAAACGCTGGCAGATATGATGCCTATTATCTGGTGGAATACCCGAGAAAAATGTATATATAGGGAGAAGACAGCTAATAGTTAACCACCTCCTATCTAGTAATTTTTCTTCACAGGACCTCCAACTCCACAGAACTTCGAGGTATCTTTCCCACTTCTTCATGAGCAAATATGTATTTAAATATGATAACCAACCACGCTCAGTGTTTGGTCACGTGTTCAGTTATTGTTCACACTGTTTTGGGGGGGGGGTCTGGAAGAGAGGAAGTGTTACTTTCTTATTTCAGTGGATTTTCATGTTGACCCTCTGAATCACACTGTGTTCATAAAAATGCGCAGTGCATTACCCTTAATTATCTTTATTTGCTTCCACTGACGAAATAACTGCGTCGTCAATTTTCATAAGCTTCACTGGGCGAATTCCGTAACGGTGGCACATTTTGAACTAGAGTCCAAATCCTGAATCTATATGCATATTTTGGAAACGATAATATTCGAGTCATACAGCAGTGTTTCCAATTAAAACTGCTGTTCGCCAATTGATATCTAACTTTTAAGTACCTATCCTTTGGTCTTCTCATTAATAATACATGTAAGAGTTTATCAATTACTATACATATTAGCCGGGATATGAAATTTCTGACACGGCATGTGGATATATGAATTTTCCTTAGATGATTTAAAGCAAAAAGGCTTAATTTTTTTAAAGAATTTAATCACAATAGAATAAATGGTGGAAAAGGTAATAGCTCTGTTATAAATAATATGTCAATATAGTTTTTATTTCCATTACGTTAAGTAACTCCATTTTTCTGGTGAGGCTTGCTGGTGTTATTTTCAGTATTATATAATCGAAGGCTCATATTTATAAGTTCTCCATTGCCAGTATAATCGCAACACTGGAAGTCAAATGTATTAATTTAATCAACTGTCATGTACAACGAATATCATGACAATCATTTAAACTAAAAATCATAATACCTCACTTATAGAAAAGAATACCTTGTGTAATGGACGAGTCAAAAGGTGAAAAGCCGAAATAAAATAATTTATCAAGTTTTTACTATTAAAAATAACCTGCCAATAAGCAAAAAGAGCAATCATTAAAAAAAAGAAACTTAAAGTTAGAATCACGAATATATTTTCACTCCAAATAAAAATTAATAACCTACAATAACCACTCATAGCAATTAATGTATTACGTATAATTCGAACAATAAAAACTATGTAGTAAAAATAAGATAAAATATACTGCTACTGCCTCAGTCTTCACTTCTTGGAATTAACCATTAGTTTCCATTATCAGAAACAAAAAGACATATGTTCACACATTTTGTGGAAAAGAAGTGAAGCTGAATTTATATCGCTATTATGCACCATTAAATGACTTGAAATACGAATCGCATAAAAAGCCTTTACTCGTAAGAATTATAATAATTTGAAACTCAATAATTAATTGAAGAGAAACAATTGCACTTTTCCACAAAATGGTTTATTGCGTACAACGCGTTTCGGCTCACAGAGCCATCATCAGGTACAAGACCTTGTACCTGCGTTTCGGCTCACAGAGCCATCATCAGGTACAAGGTCTTGTACCTGATGATGGCTCTGTGAGCCGAAACGCGTTGTACGCAATAAACCATCTTGTGGAAAAGTGCAATTGTTTCTCTTACATTATGAAGAACTTCCACGATATCTCGCCTGGATCTGTTGAATTTATAATTAATTGAAGGTCATTTCAACTTTAGATGTAGAATGGGTACCACGGATATGTTGAATGTTGCTTTGATGGCACTTACATTTGAGAAGTACATTTCAGGAAAATTATGATATATACAATTCAAAAGAAAAAAACTTAATGCCCTCCTGGAACCAATATTCAGGGTTAGAATTCCATGTAACAAGTTTTTTTCCTAGATTTTAGAATTCCATGATTATTTTCATAGCTTGCTAAGTGCAAGAACTTTTTACTGGTTTTGTATTTTTATAAAAAAATGAGGAAAAGTGCTAGTATACGAACTTGTTTCCAGCTTATCTCTGTGGAAGTAAATCGTGGTTAAATGTAATACTTGGAAAATGCAAATGTAAAATTGAATCACGACCACGTTTATACACTTAGGGTCATCATCAGGTGATGTCACAGGCAATTTTCACAATTCTATACCCTTCGTGGTTGGGGGGAGGTATTAAAGAAGATGCTGGCGGTTGGGGGAAGGAATGGGGGAGGAGATCTTGGTGGAGAGGGTCATGAATAGGGGGTGAGCACGTTGGAGAGAAGGTGTAAGGAGAAGAATTAGTCGGTTTGAAAGAGAGAACAAATCTACGGCCGGAATAAATACTAAGATACCTAAAGCAGTGATCTTTAGAGGCACCAATAATAAAAGGATGGGAACGGACGGTAACATTCAGACAATACACGGGAAGGTCAGTTAACTAAAGTAGTTTGAGCAAGATATCACTTCACCCAGAATTTTATGAATTTGTCCTCATTTTTAAGAAAAAACTCTCCTCTTTCCAATGCTATGAAAACATTAACCCTTTGCCAAAAACTACTTTTCCACCAATGTGGCAAAACATTCACACAAGCTGTTTTACATTGGATGAATTGCGGCTGTGCGCTCCAGAGGGAGAATATTGAAAAATTAGGAATTTATAGCACCTAGATTTCGTCAAAAAACTAACGGTGTGTAGTTTTGATGTTTTATAAACTAGATACGGTTGAAGGTTCAACCGTATTATGTTGAAATTCCACGCCATATCGCCTGCATCTTCGGAATTCCTTTTACTAATTTATTTACTAATACTATTTACTAATTGCTATTACCAACTATTTACTAATACTATTCAATTACTCACCACAGTAATTTTTACAGAATCGCAAAAAATTACCTTCTGTTGGGAAGGCGTTTCCACCGTACGGCGTGAAAAAATGAGTCAATTTAGAGAATTATGGAGATATATTTAATTACTGAGAATTATTGTCATAAATAACCATATATTTACGTGATTAATATTACAATATTTACTTCGTGCTTCTCACAGACACTGAAATTAAAAAATAAAATTCCAATATGGTTTCCATTATGACTAGGGTACTATCTCACTCAAACTACCTTAAGAGAAAAGCAACGCAAACACTCCTTCACGCTTACATCCAGGGGTTGTGAAGGATTAACCTCGCTCCAGGGACCTGCCTTTCAATAAATGATGAAGGTAAATATGATGGAAAAAGTAAAATAAAATAAATAATTCCCCTGCTACTTCAAATAGGTTTTTGAGGTTATCACAGTGACCCTTGTGAGGCATAAAAGAAAACGAAGGAAGGGCGTGCGGAGTGTTTCTTACACTACTTTAACTCAATGTTACTGACCCATTGTCTCTGCATTGTTACAAGTCTTCATACGATCAAATTGCTTACATTTATACCTTCTCGCGGGTTAAATAGGGACCTCGTGACAAAACTTTTCTGTCTATCAACCTATCCCTAAAACTTAACTCGCTCAATACTTGAAAAAATATTGTTGAATTAAAAGTTTCATTTTTAGAGACAACTATACATGTCGGGGGGGTGGGGGGGGGATAAAAAAATCACCGAAAACGATAACGTAGTTTATGCTCGACCCCTCATTTACTATTAGTCATGTTGAGGGCGCAGGTCAACCGTTGAGATGTACGGTCGTTCGAGGAGGGATAGGCGGGTTAAAAGTAAATGGGTTTCGGTTAATAGATGCAAAAAGTATCTATTTATCTATATGATTCCCCTTCATAACATTTTTTTTATTTTGTTTTTTTTTCAGGAGATATTGGTCTATTAATTTATGAATTATTATTTATTCTCTTTGCCGACGTATCGTATTTTCATAAGTGCTTCTTCTTCAGAGCTACAATGAAAATTATTGAGCATATTTTACATCAATTGAATATGTTTTACAATTTTAGTAAATAGTTATGTTAAAAATTACATGAACATATAATTTTTCAAGTTCCCTCAGAGAGAGTTTCTTCTGAATTAATTGTTTTTTGATACCTAAAGCCTACCCCTAGGTGTCATCAAACAATTAATTCAGAAGGAACTCTCTCTGAGGTTACTTGAAAAATAAAATGGATGTATACTTATTAACATAACTATGTACCAAAATTGTGAGCCATATTTAATTGATTTACAATACGCCCAATGATTTTCATTTGTAGCTCTGAAGAAGCATGCATAAAAATGCGAAACGCCGGCAAAGAGAATGAATAATTTATAAATTATTAGACCTATTTATCTTGAAAAAAAGAAAAAAAATACATCTATTTATCACGTGAAAGGTAGACCAGTGGAGCATACATTATAGCGTTAAGCATACTTTGTTTCATCACGAGAAACTCCATCTCGCTGAGGAAATACACGCGTGTGGGCTCTTGAATTACCTCGTCGTTTCCAGATCCGTCCCCCACGTAGACGTAGGGTAAGCACACGACACAAATGTTGTGAACAGCTGATTCGCCGTCGTCTGCTGAACCTGCGAATCACATTTAAAACCCCGTAGTCCGTCGTTTCTCCGCCTGCCACCGTCTCCCTCCTTCCACCTTCCTCCTCCTCATCATATTCGCAAACGCATCGCATACCTATGTCGTTGTGGCGCTTTAAATTTTTTTTATTTATTTTTTCTCGTCTCGTCATCGCATACCTCTTGCCGTCCCAAGGGCTCCCTCTCCCCCTTCTCCGTCAGCTGATGGTGCATCTTCGTCATCAGCACCTCTCTGAGCGAGCTTCTCGAAATCCTCTTTTGCGTCTATGTGGTGGCCTGTGACTGGTTCCCTCACGGCTTGTGTATTTGTTTTGTGTCCCTGTGTTCTTTGTAATATTCAATTTTGCTGCGTATTTATCTTCTTTTTCTTTGTACAGCTTTCCTTTTGTAATTATATTTATTCAGCTTTTATTCTTACAACATCTGATGCTCTCCTCCATCATTAACAATGTAACATCTCAAACATCTTTTTTTGAAGATTTTCGCAGCTCATGTTTATGTTATTCAGGTTTCTGGTTCTGCGATTAAATTATTTTATATTATGCTACAGTTTCGACGTACTATGCTGCAGGCTTCGTCGGGCTTTTAATAAATCAGGCTTCTTGTTGCTGCAGGCTTCGTCGGGCTTTTAAGAAATCAGGCTTCTTAAAAGCCCGACGAAGCCTGCAGCATAGTACGGCGAAACTGTCGCATAATATAAAATAATTTAATCGCAGAACCAGAAACCTGAATAAAATCTCAAACATCTTCTTTATCAATGCGTTGCTACTCAACACCACTCTCCTTCAACGCATATCCTACAAACCCAATTGTGTTACACATTTTGACAGTTGGTTCTTTTCTAAAGGTTATGTTAACACATCAGCCAACTGAGATTTTGTATAAATATATTCTACATTAATAACACCTTCTTCAACTTTCTGCTTAGTAAATATAAACTTGATGTCCACATGATTCAGTCTTTATTATCTGGATTTCTCACAGATTTCCTGCTCTATTTCCGCTGTAAAATGAGAGGACATTTGGGAAAAAATGAGGACCCTTGAGGCTACTCCTTTAAATTTATTACCGTGTATTCTTGTTTACCGCATACCGATCGTTATATCTTGGAATACCTTAAATGGGAAATGATTCGATGTTTTACTGTTTTTTTATGCTTTGCGTATTCTCTGCTTTTGTTTTTGCTTATTTCTTTGGAGACCTGAATGATCTGAGAAAGCAATGACATGAAAGCGGAAGCAGTAAGACAGGAGGACGAAAAGCGGTATAGAGTAAATGTCTCTGTAAAGAAACGAGAAGAAGTTATTTGTCAAGAAAGATCAAAAATACTACTTAAAGAGGAAAATAACTTATTGACAATCAAACTGATTGCTAAACTGTAAATTTGCCAATTGGCATGACAAACTTATAAAACCTAGATAAAATGTAGATTGTAAACAAACGATTTTAATTGCAGTTTGGGGGTTAAATAAACAAGGTACACCAAAATTTATTATTTGAATAAAGATAGCTCTGTTCTCGAGCCTTTAAAATACTGTGTATATATCACTCATTTAATGTTTCAACCCGAAGGTTGGTATTGCTGGGTGAGAGTAGAGCTCACCCCGTACTAAGCCATTGGCGTGTTAGACTCACACATTCAGGGCAGGGGGTTTCCCTGGACCACCTGCGATTTTCCACGACGTTCCGACCATCACATAGTCGTATCGTCCGACCATCACATAGTCGTATCGTCCGACCATCACATAGTCGTACCGTGAGGATCTTCGATTCGTATTCGAAGGATTGCGGATTGCATAAGTATGCCATCATGCATCAAAAATACGTGTTTTGGTGAGAAAAAGAGACCTCACCGAACAGATTTTTTACATTATTTTGCATAAAGATTTCCAAAAAGCAGTAGTTTTTAATTAGTTGATGGCTCCAGCTCAAATCGTTATACTGTTCTGCCGTAAGGTGGCTTACCAATTTTACTAATTATAAAGATAGAGAGGTGTAATATAATAAAGGCACCGGACATTAATACTTTATTCCCTGGTTGTCAAGAATAATTTGTGAAAAATTAGGGTAGGTCCGGAAAATTCAAGACTGCTGACATTCCTATGTGTGTTCTCCTTCCATTTAAATGTATGAGTATTAAATACATATAATTGATGGTCTCGTATCTGTTCCCGAAATTAGAAAAAAAAGATGGAATCCTATTTTCTAAACTTCCTGACTTGTGGAGGCTACTTTTGAAATGTTATTTGTTTCGGTTTGTTTCAATTTTGCAGAGATTAAGCCGGATAATGTTCATCTATTTGCTAATTTATGTCAGCATTACTCTAACTCTAACCCTCGCGATAATTCAGCAGAAATATATTTTTCTTTCGCGGAAAATTAAGTAAAACGATCGTCTGTCCTCTTGGACTGCGGCTTCAAACCTTTTGATTGCGAATTGCTTCTTTAAAAATGATTCGCGTGCCACTCGATAGTCCATTTACCTTTGACGTACCCCTTGGTATCCCAAAAAATTGGATCCCTCGGAGTAAGGGAATATTCTTGAGTCACTTGCGCCATTACTCGGCTTTTCTTGCACACCCCTAAACCACCTGCCACGAGACCCCTAGGGACACGCATACCTCAAGTTGGGAATCGCTGTTAGAGGAAAATATGAAAAATTGCAGGCTGATATACTCGTTGGACGAAAAATCGCAATTTCTCTGTAAATTTTGATCAGTTCTGGGACAATTCCTGTCTAACTCCCCTACCCATCTCCCAAAATCCTTTCAAAATTCAGCCACAAAGCGCAGAGTATACCTTATCTTGTGTTCCTGCAGACCAATGGTATCATCCATAAATACACATCTAAAGTTATTATTACAAGAATTTACTTTCCTTGAACATAATAATCATGACATTAACGTTAAATAACCGAGATTTAGTGCTTTAGTACATGATATCAGAGCACTATAAGTCAACAGAAAACTAAACAAATGGAGTCAAGAATATCCCTAATTATTTATCTCGAAATAAATGATTGGTCTATGTAATGGGTAATTATATTCTGAAAAAATACATTAAAAAGGAATTCAATTATCCCCTGGAGAAAATTCTTTGATCACACGATTAAGGTTTCAACGAATATAAACCTTTATTTCACCAAATTTGTCGAAAATAAGTAGATGGAATAAGTAGACAATTTTCCCTTGGAATTATCATAGCGACAAACACAAAAGAGCATCTCTTTTAATAAAATTATCTCTAAAAAAGTTAATTTTTCATTTCGCAAACAAAATTCTATAAATATCTACAGTAAAATTATGACTTCCATTATATCTAAATGTGTACAACAGCAGCCCCGTTAGAGTCTAAAGTGCCTCTTCAGGGTTTGATGATGTACACATGTAATTTGTTTGTTGATGTAGGCATTTTCAGATTGAAAACATTAAATTTATGATTTCTGGTATTTTTCTCCTCCGTAGATGTCTTAAATGGTCTAGAATTCACCCGAGGTCGCGATGGAAACCGGCAAAACCCCACGCAGGCCGCTGTATAACTTGTATTGCCACAATGTCCTCTTCCTTCATTCTCTCTAATCGTGACTGGTGAGCTATTTCCCCTTTCCACATACTCTCGATGCAGTTTACAGGGTTAACAAGCATATGAAAATTAATTCAGTCCTAGTCTATGTGCGTAGTTTCTTAGCTTCAGGTGCCATGTGTTCAAAGCTCGGGATGTTTCAAGACGTGTTTCTTTGAGGAGTCTTGTGAGGTAAAAGTTTTCCGCTCATCAAAATAGTCACTATCACCACTCTCCATCTGTTTATTTCCTTGATTTTGATTCCATTGAGGAAAGCAGCTCTGGGAGGCGAGGTAGGCTGAAAGCCGTTAGGCGAGTAAAGCTCACACATCAGGAATGGTTGGACCACTTCCTTTCCCCAGCGAAACCGAAGACTTTCCTGTAATTTCTGCTTCCTAGAAAGATCACACGGTTTGGATTAACTTGGGAGTGTCCAATGACAAGTCCGGGAAATTTCGGCACTAGGAAAGCGCTCTACCAAATGGGCCACCGTTTTCTTTCAAAGCCATGTAATGACTGGTAAAATAATACCCACCTGACAGGTAAATTGGCCATTGATAATTAATGTAATAAATATTGGCCAAGGAGTTGTAATCCGGTCAGATTGGAAGTTTCAAACTCGCATGAGGCCATATTTATGGCGTGTGAGATGGCATTAAAAATACGAAAGAGATATATTCACAAATGGAGCCCGGAGCTTAGTTAGTTGGATGATTCCGAAACGCGGACTTCGAGGAAAGAGAACGAGCAAGTGTGGGATGTGGAGAGTCACAAATACGCATCTTCGACGGAGAATGGAGAGAATAAGATGAGCAGAAAGGAAAGTAGTAAGTGTAAATGATTCGGAGTAAGAGGAGAAAGGATGTTAAAGTGGGAAATCTGAAGGAAAAGAGGAACAGGATATGGAAATGCAGCATGTAGACGATTATTACAGAATGGCGATCAAAATGCAATGTAGACTATTGGCACAGAGGTTAAGTGAACTGAGAGAAAGGAAGACAAATACAAGGCATTTTGGATAGTAAGTAGAAGATACTATGAGTTTGATGAAGGAAATTATGCAATAATGTAGATTACCCCAAGAATGGGAAAAAATTTCTTGCGGGTGCTACACAAAAACCTACCCATATTTGACAGGCTACTAATAATCATGACCTTACCATAAGAGGAAAGGTAATGTGGCATGGACTAAAACGAAACATAAAACGACAAGAACAATCATAAATTCAATTAAGTACAAATTTAAATTACTTAGTACCTATCATTTAAAAATATTTTATTTGTTATGAGTTTCTTGAAGGTACTATAGATATCAAAAATTTATATTGCACAGTTCAAAATTATAAGCAATGATAAGTGGACAAGGAGGGAGGAAGAGGGGCGATCGGCAGGCAGTCGCGACCCCAAGTGACGAAAGCAGGAACTAACGGGCGAGATATATCCCTAGTCATAATGGAGACCATATCCAAATTTTATTTGTTTATTTCAGCGACTGTAAAAAGTATGAAATAAATATTGTAATATTAATGGCGCAAAGATATAGTTATATATGACTAAAATATTCAGTAATTAAATAAATAAAGCTACGTAAGTCTCTAACTTGACTCATTTTTTCCGCCGTACGACTGAAAATCCTTCAAAACAGCAGGTTTATTTGCGATTCTGTCAAAATTACAGCAGTGAGTAATTGAATCATTTTTATAAATAGTTGAGAAAACATGCAAACTATTCACCGTTAGTTTTTTGACGAAATCTAGGTGCTAGAAGTTCCTAATTTTTTAATTATTCTCCCTCTGGAGCGCACAGCCATAATCTAACCCATGTAAAACAGCCTACCTTTTCAGGCAAACAGCTCGAAAAGTAGTTCGGCAAGAGGTTGACATTTTGATATCATTGGAAATATGAGAGTTTTTTCTTTAAAGGGAGGCCATATTCATCAAATTCTAGGTGAAGTGATTTTTCGCTCAAACTACCTTAATGAGCTTAACGGCATTTCAATTTGAGAATTACACGTCAGGGAAATGATGGTAACATGAAAAATTATGACTAACTTTCACGGATCCACCATTTCAGATTAGAGTCCCATAATCATTTTCTTTGCTTAATAAATGCATGCATCTTTCACTGTTTTTTTTATAATTCACAAACGAAAATTTAGATGATTCCTCTTCATAGCCTCTCATTATGTATTAATTATTTTTTCTTCTTTCAGGAGGTATAGGTCTATTAATTTTTAAATTATTTTATTTCTCTTACCAACGTTTCGCACTTTAATACATATGCTTCTTCGGGACTACAATTAAAATTATTGGGCGTACTGTACATCAATTGAATATGGTTTACAATTTTGGTACATATTAATGTTAAGAAGTATATATGCATATGATTTTACAAGTTACCTCAGAGAGAGAGTTTCTTCTGAATTTATTTTTTGATGATACCTTAGTTGCTATTCATTGTTTGTTTGTTAATTGTTGTAAATTTAGGTGCTTTCAAACGAAAATTGTGATATTTCTCTTTTCTTCTGACTAATCAAATCTTGCAACCAACCAATAGTTAGCTACATTGGCGGCCCCAATTAGGGGCAATTGGCAATTGGCTCAAAATCCGGCGTATTTCTATGTCATAGACCTTAAATTATAAGCCTAAATGATTTTGTTGCTTTTTTGTTATTGAAAGTTTTGGTTATTTTACTTCAAAATCCAGTTAAATTTTATGTAAATTAAAACTATTTTTTTTAACCACCAGCTAAATGCGAATGTAAATCAAAATAATTTTGGAATACGTTGTAACTTGGTGGCAATCTAAATGGGAAATATGAATTTAGAAAAACCTTGTTCTTCTTAAGAGGCAAACTTTTGCTTCCAAACCGCTTATAACGCGCCATTTTGCACATAGTTTGTTACGAATTTCCGGGACGATACCCACGAACCCCCCTTTTCCTGGGGGGTATTCCAAACCCCAAGAGCCGCTGGTGCCCCACCCCTAACCTCTGGTCTGGAGCCACACCTGGATAGCTATGGAATACTTTAAGGTGCCGTCGGAGACAAGTCACTCCGTAGACTGTCATCATCTTTCTGCACATAATGCATTGCAAACTTTAGGCCACTAGAAACTGTCGCCAAATGCCACACAGAACCATACGGCTCATTAGACACCCCTTCGACCGTGGAATCCCCTCCTTCGTCCGGGCTGTTCCGCTCCCTCAGCTCCTCCCCCCCCCCCCCACCCCCGTCCACCATCCTCTTTATCTACTTTTCCCTTCCCGCATATGCAAATTCCTCCGTTGCCTCCGCAACATAACACCTCCCATGGGAGGTTGGTGAAGAGTTGTTGGAAGTAGGGGAGTTAGAAGGGTAAAACATCTCGTCCATTGATGGCATTCCAAGGACGCTCAATCTCGTGAACCCGGGCGACGTGATGTGGATTATGTTACAAGCCATTAAATTAAGGCACCGAACGATCAGGCGAAGATAACGCACGTGCCACAGCGAAAGATTGAGCCGTGAAAGGTCGGGCCACCTTCAAGGCGCCTTGTTATTCCTCAAGTCGGCAACACGCATTCATAGCTCGAGTAAAAATTATCGCATTAATCAGAGTCATCTACACGCCGCACGTCGCCTCAACAATTGATAGATAAATGTTGTCAAGGCGTGTAGATGACTCAGGTGGGTTATTTTGTAATCTCACCTTTTTAATGACTCTTTGCGGGAAGGCGGGAGATCCGTTTCGCTCTCTTAATGATCGGTTCACGATCGGCCAAGGGCCGACGGTGGCTCCATTACACCTTCCTCACGACAGGTGAGATGGAACTAATGAAATGCGGAGGCAAATGAAACGGATCAAGAAGCGAAAGATACGGATCAAGAGTCGAAAGATACGGGTCAAGAGTCGAAAGAGCGGGTGAATCAAGTAAAAGACCTGCAGATCACCAATTGAGAGCCGAAGATGGTCACGCTGCCTGGGTGGCGGAGTGGAACTACGGAAAATGACGTAATTTTCCGTATTTTATGACGTATTCTTACTTAAGTGAGATTACAATGGTATCAATCACTGTCGTGGAGGAACGTAGATTGCTCTGTATCCTGACAGAATTCGGCTACTTATACTACTAGTAAGGTAAGCATCGAACTGTTCTAACGATCAATGCGACCCGCTTGGTTAATATGACAACAAAGTCAATAATGAAATGCAACGCTAAGAGCCTCTTCATAAGTCACATTGCTGTAGTGTTAAAAGGGTCATTCACGGTAAGTTGCATAATCGTATTTCGTAAATGTTTTCCATGCTAATTAGCGGCATGTTGTGATGAAAGCAACTTAAGAATATAAGAACGAGAGGTGCATTTTCAAATGCGCCTCAATCACTACCACAAAGGCCGGTTCCATCAACAGTATCTGTAATCACTTTTAGTCGTGAATTTCATGAATAATTTTAATAACTAGCGTTCCAAAATACATTCCATAGCAATTACAGAAACCCTTCGTGCATTACGAAGGGCTATCAGACTATCTTTGGGGCTATGTCCAAAACATGACTATGCAACTAATTTCCATTCATTTTTAAACGTAGGTTCTCATGAAATCCGCATTCTACGCTACGTAAGATTATCACGAACACAAGCTAGCTGTCATTAGGGCGATGAGGGAGTTTTTGCTAATGTGTATTTGCCCTACTTTCTATCTCCCTTATCTAATCTAAGTGGTCGTATAGTATCGAATTAGCCAAGTAAACCATATTCTCGTCAGTGTCAGGTTGAGTTGCCTGTACTTCTCCAGATGAGTTAATCTCAATTTCTTTTTTCATATTCGCAGAAGGTACCCAAAGGTAAATTTAACAGAGTCATTCAATGATGGGGATATGGACGTGAAAAACTCACAGATAAAGAAAACTATTCATCAATGAGATTGACAGTGGAAGGGGATGACTGGGAAGCTTAAATGATTAAACATTAGGATTATAATTAATAAGTGTATTATCTGTGTTCGAATCGTAGTTCAGATTCATCAATGTCACCGTGAATATCCCACATCAGCGTTCCCCTCAGACATTGCCATGGTTACTGTAGCAGCTACTCTTTCGGGACCATGAGTAATATATTCTCAAACAGTGATTTGAAACAAAAATAAAGAGGTCAGTACTGTCCGAAAGGAACTAGAGGCCCTATATTAGGATAGGTTGGCCAAGTCAGCGACAGGCGCCATTGTTAGCTAATCGGGGCGCGCCTTATACGTTACCGCTTACGGGCGTACGATGTAATTCCGACAATATTATCGATTTTTACCTCTTTCAGCAGACTAAAATGACTTGTAAAATATTAGTAGCAAAAAAGGGAAAGTTTTAACACAAAATAAAATGACCATTGCCGTAAAAGTCAGCCGTAATTGATGATTATATCCGAAAGTAGTGGAGTTTGCGCGAAGTATACACCGCAGACAGGTGTACATCTCAGCACCACAACTTCAACTTAAGAAGATATCAGCACCATGGATGTAATATGTCAATCCGTTTTATTGATTCTTCAACATCGGCAAGGATAAGAGGCTGGACATTTCGCGGATTAATTCAAATTAGCTAATCAACCGAAATTGTGGTCCCAAACGGATGGATACGTCTTCGCAGGATTTAATGCACGGAATCAGCTGATTGGGAATAAGTTATCAAGTTCATACGATAAAAGGCTACGGAGTATAGTTAGACATACAGATATCGGTGCACATCCCGAGGTAAATAATAATATATTATTGATAATATCACTCTGCGAAAAAATGGTGAAAATAGTAAAACTTCGGTGCGTGATTTTACGCGTAAAGCTACGTCCCGAAATAAATCTTTCATAATTTTATAATCTTAATTGAATCTGGACGAATTCGTCACCTAAATTCGACACATTGTGATTATCGAATACTTTCATGAAAGCCGGAAGACATTGGGCGTTTGAAATGTGTTAAATGTTTAAAGAACTCAACTAAATATCCATTAGCAAGAGTAAGGCAGAAGACTGGCTGATGACTGGGAAAAACATATAGGAATTCTGACATTTTATGACATTCTATGAATCGAATAGTAGTTTTCATATGGACTTCCTTTTGACAGATAATGACCCAACAAGCACAAGGGATATGTTCCCCAGAAGAAAAGAAAGACATTCCGGAGATAGGATATCTTTTCACTTTTTCGAATTCGAATATATTACGGAATATTCACGTGTGAACTTAACTAAACTTCCTCAATGAAACCATCTATGTAAGGAATTGGCCCAAGTAGCAAAAGAATATTGAAAAGTTACTATAAAATTATTGCAAATAACTTTAAAATCAAAATGTCATAAGATGGCTAAATTCATGGCTTTTTCAAGATTTTAAAATAATGTATGAAGTATTTTTCTGTTAAAGTCCCGTATCCTGGCATCTCATTTTGTTGATCACATATACTTATATGCATATGTAGGAAGTACTGAGACATTTTTGGCATGAAAAGTTTTATTTTAACTTTCATAGTAAAATAGTATGTTGATTTTATTTAAAATTATTTTAAATTAATTAAAAATTATTTTGAAATGTTTGGAAATTTATTTTGAAATTATTTTGAAATAATTTTTAAACCCTCAAATAAATTTGCGTAGGTACATAATTGTAGTCATATGAAAGTGTTAAAATATAGCAGTATAAGAATTCTCGTAGCTTCAAATAGAGTGAAGCGACCGACAGCTGTAAATATGCAGAAAATAACCGATCAAATCAGAATTGGATTTATTTTCCCAGTGAATTATATTTTGTATATTTTTAAATTACCAGCACTAGCCATGACATATTGGTGTGACAACTGACATATCGGGCGATTTGCTCCAAAGCGATAAATTAATTTAGTTAATAATGATAAAGTTTGTCGGTTGCGGTTCTCAACCGGTACCTTCTTCCTTCGTCCGAAATTTTGGCAAAAATGGGAAGCTTGCAAACGAATCGGAGACTCTTTAGTTCAGCCAGTAAACACTTCACTGAGAGCTTTGCGTAATTAATTTCTGTTATACATTACATTGTTTCTGTCTTTAATAGAACATTCAGAAATTTTCTCCTTTCAACATTTCCGCTAGTTAGTTACGTCTTCATTGAAACGTGAACAAACGTGAGGAAATTGGAAAAATCTTGTTTATTCTAAGTAATATTGCATTTATATTCATTCTATGTGGCAATATAGGTTTCAATTACAAAATGTCTAATTACTGTTATCGTGATGTAATGGCATTTCCTCAGATTATCATGGAATTGCCATTTAAAAATTAGTCCCCGAAGTTACATTAACCCTCGGAAGTGGCCAGATATATATGACTTTCTTGACGCAGACTTTTTGTTTTCGGGTGCGAGAATGTGAGCGTACAACTGTAGAGTAGCTTATCATGCGAGATAGATACACTGTCATTAGGTAGATACAAGGTAGATTAATTTAATATACTACAGCATGCCATCGCGTATTACTACATTCATAGTATTTAAATGTAAATGTTCATTTTTTATTTTGAGAAGGCAGGGAAGAGTCAGTGGAGAGGGCAAGGGAGTTTCAGGGGAGTGGACTATCGAATTCCAGATTTTTTACCTGCGATATGTTAAAACAATTTCAAAATAATAATTAATAGCTTCTTAAAGAGTTAAACATATTTGAAACGTATGTAAAAATCTAATTGAAAAAAATTAAAATTAAAAAAACAAAAACATTTCAAAAGCCTAAAAAGAGAGAGCTAATATGTTTTTAAATTAATTTTAAAATGATATTAAAATATTATTACAATATATTTAAAAATACTTTTTCATAAGATATTGCTACTTGGGTAACCTCAGTGAGTTGAAAATATTTGCACCTCTTAAAATTGTTGTGAATTCTATAGAAGACTTGAACTATACAAGTCACATGGTAGATGAAGTTGAAAAGTTGATTAGAGATCAAGTCGAAAAAGCTCCCCCATCCCATTTAATTTCGAAAGAGTAAGCAGCGTCATCCCCCATCCATTGGCCACCCAAAGAGGAGGTACCACGTGAATTTGGGTACATAAGGTTTGGTAAACGCCTCAGTAGGGGGAATCATTTGTCAGAGCTGCCGAAGGCTAAGCTGGAGGAGCTCTTAGAAGTAACTATTGGGAGTCTGTAGTATTATTCGGGAACATTGAAGTCATTGTACTCAGCCTTTCGCTTGAGTTTCAGGGCCGTATTTATAGTCGTTACCTAGCAGTCCCCTTATCCATCCCCTACCCAGCAGGCCCCTTGATTTGTGCGTCCTATAGTCAAAATTAAGGGAGCTGCTAGGTAGGGGATGGTTGGGGGTTAGATCTGGTAACTAAGGACTACAAACGGCGGGAAATGGAATTCGCAGCTCAAATGTTTCAGTGGTGACGCTCGTGATCAACATGGATACGGATAAATAAAGAGCTAGACGCAGCATGAAAACTGTTAAGATGGCCACTCGACGTGCAAATAGCTTCAACGGTGTGGAGAAGAAGATTTTGTGTGACCTGGTGTAGAAGCATAAAGATATAGAGGAAAGTAAGAAAACGGACGCAGTTTCCTGCCACAAGAAAAAGGAAGTGTGGGAAAAAATATATTGCGAGTGTATATGAACATCCTTGGAATGAGTCCGGCGTCACATCAGATATTTATCGATTAAGTGCAATTCTTACCGTTGTTTTATTAACACCAAATCTTCGAAATTATTAATTTATGGCTATGCACGTTCATTAGAGTTAGTTTAGTTATATCTGTTGTGTTATTTTTTCGATAAGGTGGTCCCTGGTAGAGCATGCATCTCCTACCAGAATTAGGAGAGGTTAAGGGGGCTGTTGGGGGTGGAAATTTGACTATAAATACCGTTTTTGACGAAGGGGCCTGCTAGGGGCTGTGGGACTGCTGGGTAACGACTATAAATTCGGCCCTCAATCTCTTCAGTGTCCAACACCCACGGAGTTCCTACCTTTGCCACTCGAGGTTTGCACTCAATTTCCGATCTTTACGTGCACCGAGATCTCGGGGCACAACACTCATGTCCACCTTTTTAGCTTGCCTTCACCCATACCCGCGTCATGGATCGTGGAAACTATCCTCACTTCTCTCTTGTCTTTCCATGCGACAAGCAGAACTTCCCCTTTTCTGCAGAACATGTAGTCGCCTTTCTTCTTATTTTTCATTTCATTCCTGATTTCAGTGGGAAGCCACCTGTTCGCACTGATGGTTCAACAAACACGATTTTTTTGCAAGCATAGTTTCCGCCATTTTACACTGTTTTAATAATTGTCTTAGAAAACATGAAGCCATCGGTATAAATACGGTTCTAGAAGTGACAATATTGTTTCTTCTAATTTTTTTCCCTCATCTGTATATATTTCTAAGTTACCCTGTTTCACTCTCACACACATTGTGCACCAAATATCCTTACTTCACCAGTTTACCCGGATTATACTCGTATGTCCTAAACCTCAATCTTCCTCTCCAAGTTATTACTCCTCCATCAAGAGAGAGCTCACGCCTGGGTAAGTTCACTGTCCTGATTTTTTTAAATATGCAACAATAGGTCTAACTTTATTTTACCCATCTGCAGAGTCGAAATTAGATTCATTGTCACTGAAATACCAAGAATTCCAAATTTGTTCAAATCTGTTCCTGCAATGCAAATTTCCAAAAATTAGTGTCTGGATAAATGCATCAGTGCTCCAATATTCTGTTATAAGACTCTTTCCGGTCCTATTCCATCAATATGATAATTACCTGAAAAACTTTCATCTCTTTTACAGTTACATTTTTCCATTTCCCTGTTTTTATGTGAATGTTTACATTTGCTTTTATTTTGCATATGGTACAAATTTGTTTTCTTGCACATCATTTCAATTAGTTCTTCCCCAAAAAACAATGTTAACACTTCCAAAACGCATTCACATTTATTACGTGTGTTTATGATCCCCTCTTTGCCCTGAAGTTCTTCTAATATTCTTGGGAGATCGTTTTTGTTCCATGTACCAGCGGTGTCCTTCACAAAATTGCTGTAATGGTCAGTTCCTTCAGAATCACTATCACTGTAAACTAAACGTGTCGATTTTCTTTTATGCCGTCTTCCAGAAATTTCAAGACCAAGTTCACTGTCTTGAGTCCTCACTCTCTTCTATGCAGTCATCTGGCGCGTTCGAAAATACATCAAAACAAAGTTCTGTACATATATCCTCCTCGGTCGTTCCACATGATGTGCCACTACTCTTTGACTCCATCGTTCTATAATTCTAATAAGGCTAAAATCTACTGAGGAAAATTCATTGGAAAATGGGAAGAGTAAGTACTAGTAAAAATAATCGGCATTTGCACTCGATTTAACCTATTTGTGCACAACAGTGATGCAAAAGCACAGCACAATTCCACAGTGTAAATAAGGCTTAGGTCGAATGCGTGACATTATATATCCAATGAAGAAAGCACAAAGCACACGGACACCCAGAGTGAAACTAAATGCATCCTCGACAAAAAAAGGTTTAAAAAAGTCCATTAATTACGTGAGGCGTTTAGGGGGGGGGGCAGGGGGTTGAGCTGAATCTCTCTCAATCTCACGTGGGGGAGAGGGAGGGTCTCGGCAAATAATTTAATTTTTTCCCCAAGAAACAGTGTAAAATTGCGAGAAAACTGGGTTAAATTAAGTAAAACATGTGGAAACCAATCACAAGGACATTTTGGTTCCAGTAATCACTATTGAGACCACACAAGAGTCCCGGTAGACTGAATTAGAATGAGTATTCTTTTACGAATTTTAGTCGTTCCTATTTAATGTATGCGTTAAATTATAGAGAGTTGGTCATATCTTTTTTTAAATCTCAACTTCCTTTTAACTCTCTATAAGTAATTTAACGCATACATCATTTAAGTGTTCAATAACCAATTCAACGAAGTTCCTATTTAAGTATTTTATTGTTCGATTTTCTCATCTACATCTACATCTACATATTACCCTGCGAGCCACCTCTAGGGTGTTTGGCAGGGGGTGACAAGTCACCAAAATGCAGCATGCAAGCGGACCGCCACATGCACACCGCACGGTCATAAAATATTAAGGATACTAACCAATTCCATCATTAACTAAAAACCATCATGCAGCATGCAAGAGAATCCCCAAATGCACGCCACACATGTACGATGACATATAATATTCTACATGCTACTTAAGAGGGCAATCTGGCTATGAAGCTAGAACATGCAAAACATGCTGTAAGAAACACCATAAAACTCCGTAAACATGCTTTAAGAAATGCATAAGTTAGTAAGCTACACTACCAGTCAACTAATCTATTTCTAAGTCCTTACACAGCCGTTATAGTCTCTTATCGCTCGCGGAAAAAACGACATTTTAAATCTATCTGTTCTACAGTCTATCTCTCTTATTTTATTTATATGATCTAATCTACCATAGTACGTTGGCGGTCGTAAAATATGATCAACTTCGTCGGAAAAAAACTACTCTTGAATTTACAAAATAGATTTAGTCTTGTTTTCAATCTACGGTCTGACAGTGATTCCCATCCGAGTTGTTCTAAGAGGTCAGTAACACTAACAAGATTATCGTAACGGCTTTTCACGTACCTGGCTGCTCTTCTCTGTACACGTTCTAACTCTGTTTTTAAGCTCACTGTGATTCTAGATTACGTTCTTAGTAGTCTCAAATAGATACTATTATTAACTAGTCTTAAATAAAAATAATTAATAAAATTATGTTTTTAAATAGATCCAACATATTTACATATTAACACTAAATATTAACATATTTACACTAAAAATGCGCACTTTAAAAAAATCTCACGTGATATTAGGGGAGGGAGTGGGTCGAGCCAACTCTCACGACATCTCACCAAGGGGGGTCGAAAAATCGCCAAAATCGCCTCACGTAATTAATGCCCCCTTATGAGCCTAAAGAAGATGAGAGGCAAGGGGATCTGGTCCTTATCTTCTACGGATGTTACAGATAGGGTAAGCCTTGAAAGCTGTAAGATATTTGGGTCCCTCTGCTTGGCTTGTTTACGCTCAGATATGTTGATAATACGCCTCGTGGGAAACCTTTTCATAAGCTTGAGGTCTTTCTGGCGTGTGGATGCTAAGATGACTTATTTGTTATCCTTTTGAAAGGCCACTAAAAATTTGCTGACCGCAGAATCGGTAAAGAAGAGGTAACCTCTTAGCTCCGACTGAAAAAGACCTATAGGATCATGTCTTTTACGAACAAGCCAAATCCATATTCTCCATAGTTCTTGAACGTTGGAGGATAGTATTTTTCTTATATTACAACAAAATAATATATTTATACAAATTTATTCACGGGAGAATGCCCAGCAAAATTTCGGTTAACACATGTAATGAACTTTAAAATACGTAAAAAGTTTAATAAAAAATACATGCTGAAAATAAAATGCTAATAACGATGTAACAACTCTATATAATAGAAAAAACATTTTCAAACACATTTTAACAAATATTAGGCATATATCAACAATGTTTAAGAAGTAAAAAAACGACAAAGTACGCACACGTACGTAAAGTACGATAAATGCATGACTGACCGCATTGCTGTTTTACTAAATCACGAATAAAAACTTAGACTATGGCGGTGTTTGTAGCGCATTACGTCATACAAATAACTCAAATTTAAACCTCAAATATGTACACAAAGTCAGAAGTTCAATTAAAAATATACAAAGTTTTGGAACATTTTTGGGAGGTTACATACACTTCATGCTTCATACAACTTCATAAACTTTAAAACCGAATTCGAATATGGTCTCTATTATGGCAAGATAAACATCTCGCTCACACTACCTTAAATAAACGCGTGGAACTGTAGGTACTTAGTTATTAACGTTTTTGCGTCATGAATGAATGATTCTACGGCTTTCACTCATCGGGACTTCTGGTGAATCATTTCCTATTGAAACGTTGGCCATCATGCAGACATTAATCCGTTGGAAAACCCGAGAAGAATTCATCATGAGTGATCTCCTATTCGCAAAGTGAAAAGAGGTGGGACCCGTGAATGATAAAAGAAAACTAAAAGTAATTTGAGGATATGGCTGGTTCTCGGCCGGCCGGTTCACTTGGGTGGGCGCATGCTAATTCCGTTTCCTCGTCCCTTTTTGGCACGTGGTCCGTCTCCTTGGCGACAGTGAGGCGCTTATCGGAATGACGGACTTCCATCATCTTTTTGCCGCAATTGTAGGTGTCACCCCGGGGGACGGACCCGTGATATCTCTTCATCGCCGCCGACGCAATGACCACCGCTCTCTCTCTCTAAAGCCCTTCTCTCCCTCCATAAAACCTATCTCACCCTCCTATCTACTCCGTCCCTTCCCCCCTTATCCCTTCCCCCCCAACGCACACACCCTGATTCCCAGCCTGCTTTCACCTCCGTCGTCCTGGCACTCCTCCGCCCACGCTAGTCTGGAGCGTGCGGGTCGAGAATGCCCACCCATTCATTACTCGGTTGGCCGATACACTAGTGAACGCATCGATTCCATCCGTCTGGAAGAACCGATTCGATTACCGAAGCATCGTCCATAAATTCCTTCCGGTCAAGATTATTTCAACATCTCAACTCCATACACTCGAATGGATAATATCTGTTCCTAATGCTGTTTAAGACTGTAGCATAACCCAGAGGGGAGAAACAATGAAAAAGACATTCATGAACTAATTCAAAAGTAGTCCACCACTGAATTACCCTGAGCATACAGCCATAGAACGTTCATTGAATGTTCAAGTGTGAACTATTCATTTGATACTGTTCATAAATCGTTCATTTCCAGTCCACGAAGTATTATTAAAAAATGCTCCCTGGTTGAACATTTAAAGAACATCTTTAAAACCTGTATATTTGAATTTTCATAAACGACAATATATACGTAAACCTTAACGCATTAAGTATGTTCATGCTCTGATATTGTTACATGTGTTGTATTTCATGTTAAATTATGTTTGGTTGACATTAAATGTAATTTTAGAGAAAGGCCATGTTTACTTAATCCAGCTCTGTATTTTTGTTTTTTTGTGATATTATTTATTAAGGCGCCGTGAACAACCGTCCATTAGTAATATAAATGAATGGTGAGACTAAGAGAATTTCGAAGACTATGCTAATGGATCTGAAATGATAAGTGAGTTTTCAAGGCATTGGTAATTTAACGTGCCATATGTATTAAGTTATGCAAATTACTTTCCCATCAACCCAAGGAAAATTACTTTTCAATCAAAACTGAGACATTTAGGTACTAGTTACGGTATTGCAAACGCACTGCTTGCCATCTCGGGGGATAAGGGGCAGATATAGATATTGATATGGTTATACCAATATTTAGTCACAGAATATTATATACGCTTATCGTCCACCAAATAAAACCAGGCATCTGATTTTAGCAAAAACCAGTTATGACATTGATTTAGGCCCTTATTTCGTCAGAGGCGGACACAGTCACCTTTTTCCTGGGTGTTTTTTAAAAAAGGGAGTTTAACCTGAATCCCTTAATTGTATTTTGAGTTAGTCTCCATAGGTGAAAAAACCCGCTTACCCGGAACGCCCGAAGTCGGGTAACGCTGGTTGAATCCCTTTAAAGAATGAGAAAAAGAACCAGTTAACTAGCTTCTCCGCTTCCAAATTAGCGCCCATGACCGATATACGTGCACTGAATTGTGATTTAGGAGATTTGGGGTGAAACCAAACGGCAAGTTTTCGATTGCATTCTTAATAAATTGCAACTTTCAATTCGTTGATTCCGTCGGCTGCATTGATTTTGACATCGATAAAAGATGCCTGGGTATTTGGTATGGAGAAAAAACTCAAAACCATTTTAATTGTATCGTGGTTTATGGAATTAATACATTTGGTATCAGCTACAAGTTTAACTCAAAAACTACCAGAAATATTTCTACAAGATTACTTCGGTTTATCCCCTTATTAAAAATATATTTCCAGTGATATAGGAAAAGAGGCGTAAAGTTGTCGGAAAAATTTCATAGAAGACATACTAAATGGACTGAAGAAAATGACACGAAAAATCAAAACAAATATATCCGTACGCCGCACAAATCCATATCATATGGATCCATACGGTGCGATAGCGGAGAAGAATATTGAAACCATGAAAATGCGCAATTGTCCATATTGAATGGATCAATTGAGAAGGAAATACGGCAAAAACATAGGTATTCGCAGTGAAATTGTCGCGCACCGTTATGATTTATCTAGAAAATGCAGGATGAAAGTAATTTCCAAAAAAGCACTTCGTTATCGATAAAAATTAATGCTCTTATTGCCAAATTGCGCGCGGTAGCCATGTTTGGTGAATAATTTTTCGCTTAAAACCAGTCTTCACTTTCGTGGGTGAAGATGCCATCCACTCTCTTCCATGCGCCGTATAAAACTCAGTGAATACATAATGGACTTGCACAGGGTTGGATGAACTGCTGAGACACAGCCAACATTTTATCTCACAACAATTTAAAAATTATTTCCGAGCTAAAACTAGATCGTGAAGACAAATAAAAATACTATTATATCGAGTCACACGATCAAATACATCTTTTTAAAAATAAGTATCACAATTACGTTAGGAATTTTTTTTGCTAGCAATACATACTAATAAAACTGCAATGTCTCTACTTACATTTTCAATTTTACTTCATAGCCGCATTTTAAATGACCCAAGAGCCACATGCTGCTCGCTTGCCGTATTTTGCAGACTCCTGGGGCCTGATTCTGATGCTTTCCCGATGTTCAACTTTTCCACCAAAACGTCATTAGTTTCCACCTAAACGTCATGACTTTCCGACACTACGTCATCATGTTCCACCTTCCACCATAGTATCGTTCACTACATCGTTCATCGTTCAATGACTAGTCAAGCTTCCCTTCCACCCGTCATCCACTTGGTGGGACAGCGCTAGTGTCGTGGTGGAAACTTTCCGACGGGAGTAAGCGTGCGGAAGGTGGACATTTTTTTGTTCGCGGTTTCGAGGTAAGTTGGAAATCGGCATAAGTTTGTGATGTACGGCTCTCCAGAGGGGGTCATTGAGCCGTTCATTTAACGGATCAAGAGTCGTTCAATTAACGAATGGTGGAACTTTCCACCAGTCTTCCACTGGTGGAAGATCAGAATCGGGCCCCTGAACTAGGATATATGCTGAAATTTAGAATATTCTGCCATTAAACAATATTGTATGATCTTATTGCACCAAAATATAATGGAATGGAATGGTAAAGTATTACGTGTTACCACGTCCCTTCATGTAAGACGGGCATCTTAATTTTTCCAAATAAAATCGCGAAAAAATACTTTACCGCGCATTTTGATTGTTCAGGAAGTGGAATAGGTTGAATAATACGACCTTGACGTGAATTACTGTAGTGGACTGCGTCTCTTTCTTTCAGTATAATTGAAATAAATATACATCGTATACAAAATCGTATCGTATAAAAAATATATATCGTATACAAAATACAGTATTGAAGCTGGGAGCCAGTCGCTCTGGCGAGCGGGCATGGCAACTAACTCACTCAGCCCTGTGGTGTATGCCGCACACCCGATATGTTTTGGCTAGTTAACGGGAAAAAAACGTGCGCGAAGTATACATGTAAAAGCAGTATTACTCATGCCACCTCCAAAAGTCTAACCATAGCTGATCATCATTATCAGCGGTCATCAATCCTAAGACAAGTTTACTGCAGCTATCCACTCAACTCTCCTTTCCGCCAACCGCTAAAATATTTACGTAATTCTTAACTTTGACGTCCTTCATAACTTTCCTTAAGTATTCCATTTTTAGTCTTCCTCTGTATTTTTCCCATTCATTTTTCCTTCCATTATTGTTTATTGTATACTACTGTGTCACCAAATCGGTCCAAAACGTTTTTATCTTTTTCTTCTCAGACTTTTCGTCATAGTACCTTCCTCTCCAGCTCTTAGCAGGTTTTCATCTGTAGCGATTCTCTCCGTCCATTTAATTTTCATCATTCTTCAGTAACACCGGGTCATTCCATATCAAAGCACCGACAAAAATGCAAATATTTCCCTTACTATCTCAGATTTGCACATCTGTTGTGTTTTTCTTATAAGGCCCTTAGTTTGTATATATAATTTTGATGAAAAATGTTGAGTTTTTGCGGAGATACGGGGGTATGAAAAATTCGGTATTTGAAAAAACCAAGTTTCAGAATTTTCCCATTCTTTTCGGATCTAAGAAAGCTAAAATGTTCCGGTAAGAATCATTTTGTACAAAAAACATAAGTGATTTTTTTTCAACAGTCAAACTTTAAAATTTAAATTTTTTTTAAATAAAAAATTAAGATTTTGAATTAAATTTTCAAAATTTACCCCACCTCCGATCCATCTTAAATTTTATAATTTCGTAGTCATTTGTACAGGTAAAGAGGCTGCAAAGTTTCGTCATTGTGATATTTCATATAAGGGAGAAAAGAATTTTGTTCATATGGCATGCACTTCACCGTGTCCACGCCCATCCTGTTGAGTAGCAGTTAGGCCTTCCGTTACTCGCGAATGGAGTATTAAATGCACTATAATATACTTTTAACGTATACTGGCCAGTCCAGCTTTCAATCTCATTTGCTCAGCAGCTTTTATTGTCCAGGCTTCACTGCCATACAAGAATATACCCCAAATATATATTTTTTATAATTGCACTTCTAATACTTCTGAGATTGTGCTAGCAGACTTCTCTTCTAGCAAAATGCCAACTTAGCTTAGACTATTCTGCGCACAGTATGTCCCTTTCTTCTTTCATCGCTTGTGATCCAGCTTACCAGATGGTAACATTCTTTCACCTACACAACTTTTTCCTGCCCAAGTTTGGCGGTGATTCTGTCTTCCTTATTTATCCCACAAACCATAATTTTCTTTTTTCTGAACATTAATTTTCAAGTTGTATTTCTACCATGGCCTCTGTGCACCGATAAAATGTTTTTCTAAGAACAGGGTTACGTAGCGTGGATAATCAATAAAACTCGTCGTGAGTGGTGGTAGTATTTCAGTTTGACGTGCTTCTACATCTACACACTACCCCGCAAGCCGCCTCAATAGGCGTGTGGCGGGGGGTGTTAGGACACCAGCCGTTTACATATAAAAAGGAAACGATCTAATGAAATTACGCCTAGCATTTATTAAGTCCCTTATCGTTCGGGGGAAAAACGAATTCCCATACCTATCCGTTCGGCAAAATATCTCTCTTAATTTATCGTTTCTGTCGGACCTGGAAATATAATGGGGTTCTAATATGATGTTCTCCGTGTCGCTCTTAATTCTAATAATCTATTCTTAATTGCTCAAGTAATCTAAGCCTAGCTCGCAGCCTCCGAGTCTCTAGCGGCTCCCAGCCTAATTCGTTTAACATCTGTGTAACGCTGCCTGTACGCCCGTAGCAGTTTTTGACGAATCGCGCCGCTTTCCTTTGTATTTTATTAAGTTCCCGGATTAAGTCTTTCTGCACTGGATCCCATATGCTCGCTGCATATTCAAGGTGTGGCCGGACGAGTGCGAAATAGCACCTCTCTTTTACTTTTTCATCCGAAAATCTTCCCACAATACGCTTGACGAATCCTAGCTTCTTCAGAGCTCTGCCACAAATATTTCTTATATGTGTTCCCCACGATAGGTTCGAGGTTATCGTAACTCCTAGATACTTCACGCATGCTTAGACGCATAAAGGTAACTTCGCACGCAACCAGGGGAAACAGCTCTTGGTGCGGATGTGACTAGACCATTCATCCAAAACTCTCGATGATCAGTAGTCTTAAATGCCTGCCAAGGATTTCGCTCCGCCCGAACGACCCTTAATGGTGAGAATTATTTTATTTATCAGCGTTTTGACCACCGATTCCTTACCACAGCCCATTGCACACCCAACATATCGTTCGGGTTATCAAATTATAAGCATGGTAACCTCGCCCCAAACGAGATTTGAATCCGTGACCTTCAACTTGAGGGGCTAACGCTCTAGAAGTGCAACCAGTCTAACCGGGCAAACATCTTGCAGAAGACTTCAGCTCTCAGATTTTTAACGAATGATAAGTGATACCTACTACTGACGAGAGGCGATTTGAAGATTAACGGTGGTTCTCGTGATGATATATCGATGCACTCAATGTGATGCTGGAAACTGTAAATCGCCTCAGCTACCCCGCTGGAAACTGTAAATACCTCGAAGATTCGTCGCTCATACTAGACTAACAAATAGATCCCTGATATAGATGTTACTTTACGGTTACGGTTCACAGAGTTATATTCATTGCTACCCGGAACATATCCAGTTGCAATACTTTCAGATTTTCAAACTCGGAGATATTCAATTGAAGTGAAATGAAATGCTTGATTTGAATGAGGGATCAAGGTTTTAGGGCAAATAAATGTTCGAGATTCGTTTTTGGGAGAAACTTGAGCTGCCTGAGCAATCTCTCCTAAGTGGTGAGTTCATAAGTTTGTGAAGTAATTTAATACGGTTGGGTGAAATACATAGGCACACCACCAGTTCTGAAAGATCGCTATATAAGGTTTAACAACAAAATATTTGGGGAAAGCCCAGCTAATATGTAAAAACAAGCACTTTGACCGTAATTAATAGGACCGTAGTTAAGATCAAGGAGATAGGTTTCAGAGAATACATGAAAAACGAAGATCTTGCCAACTAAAATTGGACGAAAGGGCTGTCCACAGGAGATTAAAGTGCCTTTAATGGTCATGCTGTATTCGCATCTGATACCATTAGTGGCATATGTAGGTAATGAATTCAAGACTCTTTGGGGGCTTTTCATAAATTTTCAATTCACGAAAGCACAATCTTAACCTTTAGCACACCCATATATAAAGCAATATTTGCATACTGCTTTTTTATACTAAAAGATTAAGCCAGCGTCACCTTCGAGAATTAAAAATCATGGCAAAATTAAGATTCGATGACAAATTCCATCTACACTTTTAGATAATTACATACACAACAGTTTATCAGAGCAATTGATCCACAATTCGTCTCTCTTTCCACCATAAACTGCACACTAGGGATGGGCGATTATTAGAAAATAATCGATACTTTGTAAATCGATTAATCGCAACCAGCCGATTAATCGCGCCCGATTAATTGCTTTTACTAATCGATGCATCGATTAATCGATTCGATTATGACAACATCCAAAACATACCTTGCAAGGTTATGGTCCCTCCATAAATAAAGTAAAATAGTTTCATTTCCATTTTATAAGGTTAATGCAAACAAAAGTACAAATTCTAAAATCTAGGTAAACTTCCAAGAGGCGTGTCAGGGGACAGAGTTGTGAAAAATTTCTTAATTCCATTTAAGTTTTGGACAATTGCCAATGTTTACGGGAGCTGAAGCTAAAACTTGCAATTTTGATAAGTGGTACTGGTAAGGCGGCTTCTCAGATCAGATTGTATTGGACGCATCTCGGAAAAGTGGCTCTCTGACAGAACTGATGTTGCTACTCCTGCCTGATGGTTCACTCTCTCAAGGTCTGTTGTTGATGCCGCTGCTTGTTTCGCTTGCCGCTGCTGAAGATGCCATGCCTCTGGAGGTGTCTCCAGAAAATAGTTGTATTGCCACAGATGGCAATCTTTATAAAGCTTTTCTTGCATTTGGCCTCTTTATTGCTCAGCCTCATGAAATGCTTCCACACCGGACTAGAAATCGACATGGTGATACAGTTCATTTCCCACTAAGTCCGCGGGCCGGGGAGAAGGGTAGGGCTGTGCTCGCCATGTCCAGTATGACAAGATTGGGATGTTTTCCACCATTTGGGCGGATCGTAAAGCTCAGTACGCAGTACAAAGTAACGTTTTGCGGGAAGCCGCCAACACTGGAAAAAATATTTCTTTGTCGCGACCTTTGTAAAAGCATTTTTGATTGCATGGAGAGGATACCAATAAACAGATTCTCACCGATAAAAAGAAATAAATCCACATTGTAATCAATTTTATTATCAAAATAACATCCATCGCCCATCCCTACTGCACACTGTGTTGCTATCATAACCAATTTATAGGAAACTTGGGACCAGAACCTAATAAAACTTACATAGCCTTTGCTAAGTTCATTAAACGCCAGTTCTCAAACAATATCTTTTAAGGTGTACATAGCCCACTGCAGCTTTTTTTTCATTTTATCATTGGCAGCAGTTATAGATTAATGAAAAGAATAGATGGAACAATGCGGTATGATAGCACACGAGAATTTTGAAGCCATTAGCATGTGCGTTCGACCATATTGAATGGATCAGTTGTGTAGTTAATGCTCCAAAAACATTAATATTTTTATTGGAACTGAAGCGGTACCTGTGCGGTAAGTATTTATCTGGTAAAATGGAAAAATGGAAAGTTTTTCAAAAACTGCATTAATTATAAAATTTAAAGGACATATACGAACGATTTTCATTGTAGATGGGTCCATTTTCACGAAAAAAGAAACAGGTTTCACTTCCGTGCTTCACGACGCCATCTACTCTCCTCTTTTATCAATGGTGACGAGGAATCAACCAAAATATATTGGAAATTTAGCTGTTTCAAAATAATGAAAAGAAAATCAAGACTATAAAAGGTGTTCCGTAACTCCTTCCCATCCAAAAAGAAGCCGCTTAAGGCTATAAAATACACGGGAAGAATCAATGCATCCGGTGTCGACCGGGTTTTCAAGGAAGTCGCGTTTTTACGACTCCATTCTCTCAGCGCCCTTCTCGGATTGGGGAAGAGGGGAAGCGAAGAGGTCGCGCATGGCGTGGTGGCCTCCCAACAGTTTCGATAAGACCGAATCCCCCGCAACTATGACGTACACAAAATGTACTTTTTCATTTTCCATTGATACAATCGGTCTCCGAGGATCAGAATATATATAATTTCTTTCGATTGTATCTATCACTGTATAATTATTGCAAACCATTACTCTTAAGTTGAGATAATACAATTTTGTTCACAAATATGAACAGTGCTCTTCAAAGTGAGCGATATTGTATGAAAAGCGAACTTGAAATAAAACAAGGAAGGATTACTTAGAGAAACATGCTTGATTTTACTTCTTAGAAATGTATTATATGCGAAAAATGAGTACCCTATCTGGCATTCCGAAAATTTCCAAATGCAATGGGAGAATGGAGTTATTTTGCAAATTAATAGATGCACTTTTACACAAAGTGTCCTTTGCTTTGGTGAAATAATGGATTGTAGGCAATTTCTTAAAGCTTGATCGAAAAAATCAACAGTAGGTATTCTGCAGAATTTTGAAAAAATCTCGCTGCCGTTGAAATTGATTTGAGAAAATTCTTTTTCATTCGAAATTCTGCAACTGAATTGGAGTAAAAATCTTTTCCTCTCCGCAACAATGAAAAACTAAAGTATCCTGAAATTTTGTAAAATTTTTAGTGGATTTTATAGGTTAGTAATGACCCTCACGCGATATAACCAATGCTTTAGATAGTGTAGTATATTCGTCACTGTTCAAAATATATATGCACAACCTCACAACCCAATTAAATATCCATACTACGATAATTTATTAAAACTGCCTCTCTAAATTTTATTCACGAAATGAAGTATACATGAAATATTTTCCCCACTTTTTTAGAATTTACATTCCGGAATGTGTCCACGGTGAAATAAAATTGATTTTGAAATCCTTCCTGCTGTTTTAACTCAGCAATGGTACGTAGAATATAGTGAAACTGCACAATTATCACAAACTTTGAATCATTTTCCATATTAAGATTGAAATTTCAAGTTATTTTGCTTCAAGAAATGCAATAACTCCATTGAAAAGCATGTCAAATAATTATAACAAAAATTCAAAATGTGCTGTTAATTATCGTAAGAAAAAGCAAAAACAAATCCAGGAACTTATTATTGATTCATATTCCATCTTCTTCAGAGCATAAACTGAACAGAACAATGAACTAACAACATTTAAAAGTTAAAGTATACTTGAGCAAAATGTCTTTCAAGTTATGCTATTGGAACTATATTGTAGTAATTTTAAAATCACTTCACTCCCCGTGCTGCGTGGATTTTATCTGAAATTTCTGCATAAAAGAAGTGATCTGTCCTAGGAGGTTCTAAGATGAAGGATCCATATTTTCACTTCATATTTCAAGCTAGAGTTTGGTATGGGATAACTCGCCTGAGACCCGTTTCATGGTTTTTCGATTAAACACAGCACATTAGAGCATTTTGAGTGCAAAAAAAGTACGAAAACTTTTCTCGGCTCACTCGGTGGGATAACGGCTTGACTCAGCGTTCACTCCCCAGCAAGGACGCTGGCTTGCCAACTACCCAGAGGGCAACTCCAGTGGCTTTCATTCTAAGGTTACCTAATTATCATCGAAGGTTACCCGATTACCATGAAACCTAATGTAACCATTTCCTAGCAAGGCCCACCAAAATATGTAGTTCTTAAAGCAAGTTCTTCTTAGAGACTTCACCGGAGAGCAAAGAATTGTGGCTAACCACGGCAAAGCCGATGCGTCAATTTATTTAATCTTGAAAGAAGTACGAAGAGCATAAAAGGAAGAGTAGCCCAAGCTGAGTCTTCATTCAGGATGTTAATTCTGTGTTCAAATTAAATGTGGTTAAAAAACAGAAAATAGCACCCGAAGGCATTTGTATTATGCAGAGATCACAAGTGTGTACAATTTAAAAAAGGCAAAAAAAGCCTTCGAAACTTGGCGTTTGAGACGGATGGTGAAGATACAAGTGGACATAAAAAACGAAAATATGGAGGTATACAAAGGAGTAAAAAAAGACGGGAACCGTATGGAATATCATACTGAAAAGAAGAACCAGGTTCATAGAGTACACTGAGACTCAATTTATCGAAACTATTACTTTTTCACAAAACTAGTTCGTTTTTCGCCGGTTTCACCAATTAACCATTGACCGCAGATCATTCCTTGATCTAGCCAACAACAGTGTTTCTCTAATGAAGATAATGATCGAGGATTTAAATCCTCGGTCAGACTGATTGTCGATTATGGGTGATGGGTGACAACAATCAACGAATATAACCATATCCGTTTTATCGCCAGTCACATCAATAAAATCACCTGGTTTTCATGTCATTTTTTACGCCTGATCTGCGCAGATTTCCCAATCTTTTGGTAAATTTTGAATGGATGAAAGTTGACTCATCGCTGCCCTGAAAAATTGAAAACCTATGAGTTGTATCTTACGCTCAAGGGTTGCCCAACTGAAAAACTTTCCCATGTTAATCGCTAGGGGGCGCTGTTGCCTTGCCTTCCGCATCCTTGAAGTTCATTTTTTTTAACTAAAGGTGTAGCTAGTGTTTAAATTCGTCTGTTTACATCTCAACTTTAATGCTGGTGAAGATAGGCGGGAACGCGACCGTGAGGCACAATTATCAAAAATTCCACACTAAGGAGTTATTTTGGTGGCAAGATTTTTCGATCACACGTTACTTCGTGTAGTGGCAAGAAAGTGGTGCTATTAGCACAGAAGAATCACCTACGATTGAAGAGTAGTTACTTCAAGAAATTCTGTGCCATCCATAGCGAACATTCCCGTAAGGGCCATGGTTTTCAACAACAGGACTTGTTTCGTTCCTGGGTGCAAGACGGGATAGAGCCGGACGAGGGAAGAGAATTCCAAACTGGCCATTAAAAATGGGTAACAGTCGGGTTTTATTGAATGGCCAATTTTTGTCCAATGATCACCAAATTTACGATTTATCGCATATTTCACATTCTAAACAATACTAGATATGGACGAGATGGTTGTAATAACAATTAAAATATGATAAATACGGTACTTATCTTGATTTGGGATGGGTAACTTTTACGCTTCGGCAACCATCACAGACGACAAAAGACGATCGAAATCAACATGCCGCTAGGAGACAATAATCACCATTCTGCTCGAGGGTAATTTTTTTTCTAGAAAATACGTGGTTCTACATGCCTGCTGATCCTACATTTACGCCTATAATCACCATTCTACTAGAGGGATATTTTTTTCTAGAAAATACGCGGTTCTACATGCCTGCTGCTCCAACATTTACGCTAAAAACCGTAATTTTTTCGTTCACAATTGCTCATATTGAGGCCGCGTACCGTCCCACCCCAGCACCCCTGTTTCACTCCACAACCTTGTTGACCGGGGGTGAAAATATCAAAATTTCTCGCTTTTTCGTTTCTTCCTTGCCTTTCTGTGATATGTGAAAGTCGCTCTATCACTGCGCCATCTCCTGAAAATCTCCGGAAAATACCCAATATGGCCACCAAAGACTTCACCTCCCATAGTACATTTCAACATATTTTAATTGTTTCAATTTTAATCACAACCATCTCGTCCATATCTAGTTTTGTTTAGAATGTGAAACAAGTGAAAAATCCTAAATTTGGTGAAAATCCGACAAAAATTGGCAATTCGATAAAACTGACTGTCATCTAAAAATGCCCATTTTTTTAAGGCGACGGTAAGCACACTAGCTTTTGTATGGCAATTATCGTATTCTTTGGTCTCTGGCATGAATCTTAGCCATTGTTACGATGGAGTTTAATTGAATCTTGAATCTTACTAGCAAGTGTATGGGACATTATTTGTATGTTGTAGTAGTTCGTGCATGATCACTAGATCTTGTGTGTGTCCCGCTCAAGGTGCATGGAATGTACATACCTTGTTTCCGCTCATAATTTTCACTTGGGCCAACTTATTTCAAGAAGGTCGATGGTGATTTGCTCTGTTTGAGATTGACGCGTTGATTTTAATTTTGCTCACAATGTTATGTTGCATATCACCAAAAGTTCATATGGAAGGAAAATATTTTTGAAATAATTTTTGGGCAGTCGGACATATAAGTAAGCTCGCAAAAGTGTTATCCATGGTCCCTATGTACCTTGGTATAGGGACCTTGGTGTTATCAACCAGGCATCGGGCGGTGTTGGTCGGTTATCGAAGTTCTTAAAGAGTAGAGTTGCCATATTTTAAAATGAAGAAAACGGAGGGATTACCATATTTTATAATGAAAAACCGGTGAATTATCACTAAAAGTTTTAGACCATTTTCTTTAATTGTCATTTTGGCGTCGAGCACGTGTTTTCGTGTTTATTATTAGCATATCGACTTAAAGTTGCATTCTTGTGGGAGCACGAAAGAGGTGTAAATAATGCCGCTTGCTTCTTGCTAAGGGCTCTTCTAAGGGCTTGTGTTCTTCAGACAGCGCAAGGAAACCCTCTTTTTACCCGAAATAACCTACTACTTAGTACATACGTAAATTTTTTGAAATTATTAGCCAGTTTATCGGTTAATTTCCTTCTTTCCATGTTATATGCTTAAAATATGGTACTATATCAATAAGTGAATGCAAAGAACGGAACCCCTGACTTTCGCTTGCACAGGGCCCCTCAATCCCAACGGATAGCCCTGCCTGTGATGCGGTCCCATCAGTATTCCCAACTTTGCCGGAGTAGCTAACAAAAACTGTCCATCCGAGGAAACCACCCTCAACCAGAAAAGTCACTGGTGGTAAGGCTCACGAAGAGGAGGGGGATGATCATGCAGAATTGGTGGCTTCCTGCGATGATCTCTCCCTCTCTCATGAGCATGAACTTGCCATCAGTCGACTTATGATGTTGGCAGAGGCGGCTACTTCCTCACGTGCCCAAAAATCATAAACTGGCCATGACACAGGGTATATTTCCTATGAGGTAGGAATGGTAATGGTTATTATTTTGTCAGATGATTATTCCTTTGCCATTCAATTTTTGAACCTACTATTCTTTTGTTACAGTTTAACTTCAATTCCATGGCTGCTCATGAAAGTGATGTGATATTTATGTGGGCGAGTGTGTATTTGGAGTATCTCGTCGTTCGTGGTTAGGGCTGATATCTTTGAAATGGAAAATCTTCGTGTTCTGCAAACCGACCTGGAATGTATGTTTGAATGCTGTTAAATGGAACGAAAATTACAGAGATCTAGTGTGTGTGGAGGAGATTATTTATATCAAATTAATTATAAAGGAGAATCTTTAACAAACACTTGTAGTTAGTATAATTATAAATGAAATCAAAACCCATCGGTATTTTGGTGCTGTAAAAGAATCAATTCAGTTCCACAGAAGAAGCAATAATTTTGAACCCAACTCAAAAATAAGTAAAACATTTCCAATGAGTGATAGATAAAACCAAGGAACTCATCACTGGTGCGTCTAATACCACAAATTTGCATAGTTATCACGAAATTTTAATAATTTCCCAGGATATGATTACAGCTTCAAATTACTTCTATTTCAGAAATCCATCAAAAATCATGTCAAATATATTACGACGAAAAATCAAAGTACACTTTAAAATCATGGAAAGAGAAGACTAAGACATTCACTTATTCATTCAAGTATTCTACCAGCTGATTGGTAAATTCATGGACAGTCCCCATTCTGCATCCCAACCTCATAGACATTGTCTCGCTTTCCCTCCTAAGGATGGCCCGTTATTAGATCCCTCTTCAATTCATCATATCTTCTTCCTCCTCTTATTACGTCCAGAATTCCTATCCTCTTCCACTCTTCCCCAGTGTTCTCCCCTCTAACACTGTCTTCAACATGCCCTCTCCTCTCAAAACCTCCTCCATCCATCTCTTCTGCCTTCTCCGAACCTCTGCCACAAGCTTCCTCTCCTCTCCGACCATATCCAATACCTCCTCGTTCGTCTTTCTCGCCATTCACCTAACCTTCTCCATCCTTTTCCAAACCCACATCTCAAACGCCTCAAGTCTACGCACATCCTCCCTTCGCATTGGCCAAGTTTTCGACCCATATAGCGCCAGGCTCCATATTAAAGTTTTCACCAGCCTCTTCTTTACGTCTCTTCTCAGACCCCCTCCCTCATCAATTACCTTCTCTTCGAAAATGCTTCTTTAGCTAGCGCAATTATGCATCTGATGTCCTTACCACTAAACCCATTCTCCTCCAAAATACTACCCAGATATGTAAACTGCTCGGCCTGCTCCATCTTCTGCCCTCCCACCCTTATAATTAGCCTCGCCTTCTTACTTCTAAAAACTCTCATTACTTTCGTTTTCTAGTGATTGATCTTCACATAAAAAGGTAAAATTAAGAGCGCTTTATATTCCATTTTCTAAAGTTCATAAACTAAAGAGGAAAATGAACTAACGAAATTATTATTTGAGTTTAAGAGAGCGAGTATTTGGAAGGAATGTATGGCCACAGTGAAGAAAAGTGAACTAGTCTTCGGATTGAGCAACTGATAATGATGATGAAGGGCACTCTAGAGACGCAATACCACGGACTTCATTACGAAGAATCCATATTTTGCGATTTCGTCGCACCTATTCGGCCAGCCCGTTGAAGACCGCCCTGCAAATAAAATCGGGGTCATATTGGCCGAAGAGAAAGCGGCTTCTCTTTTGTTCACATCGGTCTGGACGAAGCTGGAAACATAAAAGTCGGCACCGCCACCATCTCCGTCGAGTTATGATTTCATTATGTTATTTAATCGTTGTTGCGAATATAATGGAAAGTTTCGGAACCTCGGACAAACGGCATATCACGCTCCAGGCTTAGTGATTTCTCCACACGGCTTGAAGAAAAAAACGTCTGGTTGGTGGATATAATTTAACCGTCAGTTCACTCGCCAAAGGGATACTAGGAAGATTCGGAACGGGGTCAAGGTAGGAATTTCCCGTCTGCCTTTGTGCGGCCGTTTTGGAAAGGCGATCTCGTTTAGTCTTGAGGGGAGGGCCACTCCTTGGAAGTCTGGGTCCATTCTGGGGACCTCTCCATCCTTCGCCCGGTGCCCCGCGGATAACTGCCTCGATCCCCTGGGTTTACCCTCATCTGAAATATATTTCATCTTTTTCCCATATGAAATGAAAATTAATTATCGATTTGGACCGTTTTTGTGATCAGCATATTTTTCTCAAGATTTTTGTGACAACACTAAAATGATGGAGAAATAATGGGGCTACAATATAATAAGAAAACCCACACAGATAAAACTAATGTCGTGGGACGGACAATATAATTCTAAAGTTTAAGTAATAATGAATGAGGAAACGACTAAAGGAGGTAAATTGATATTTCTAATCTTGGAAGCAGAATTATTAAGGACAGGAGAATAAAATAAGAAACAGGATAAACCAAGCATAAGTTTAATTTAACTCTATACTATAAACAACATCAGATTGTGTGCAATTAGAAATTACTAAAAATTACACGTGGAGTGTTGCTTTACATGAGAACCAAACCTGGACGATATGGACAAAAGAGAAATGGAGATGAAAGTATTTTCTGGAGCTTTGGGAGAATGATCCGTTCTATGATCCCTATAAAAGATAAAATAACAAATGAAGAAGTTATTGAGGGTAGGGAAAACTAACACCCCTCGGAGATGTATGAGAAACAGGAGGTTTAGACTAATAGGGAATATTCTACATCACAACAAATGGATTAAGACAATTTTGAATGATGGAGGTGTTGAGGAAGTCACCGCTTCAGGTGTTTACAGCAAATAACAGATTATGTTTAATGTAACAAACATAGAAAATTGAATATAAGAGTTAGCAATGGAGGCGACTGGAATATTGCTGCAGTGTAATCCTAGGACTGAGATCTAGTACAAGAATAAGATGATATTTTGCTATTCGAAGGCGAAACAATGTAATTTCCTTATGTATATTTGGAACAAACAAGGGCGAAGCTCTACCATGCTCAAGGGGAGAATCGTGTTAAGGAGTGAGAAGCGTTGACAAGCACCAGAGAAATAAAGTCCAGGACCCTTGGTTAATACTTCTCAGGAGAGACAATTGAAAAGTATGATACTGAGCGTGGCGTTGAACACAGTGCTGAATCCAGAATGTTGGTGAAATAGGTTGAGAATAAATTGGTGGTGTTCGAGAAATGGGTCTTTTAAAAGAAGGAAAAAATAACACATGGTAAAAGAAAGACCAAGGAAGAATTTCTGCGTATGACTGGTAATGAAATGGAAATGGCACATGAAATGTTGCTGAAGAGATTCAAAGGTAGAGAATACAGATGGAACAGGCAATGGACAATCCACTTATGGATCACATTCCCTATGACAGAAACTTCCAATAAATTTAGTGATAAACATATATACATTTGTTTTTTTTTCGCTCTTTTATATTTAAGTTTTGTGTTCAGTTTTCATTGTTTACATGAGATGCTAATTATTTATAATACGCCTGTAACTTTGTAATGATATTTGCACGGCTGTCGAGGTTTGAAGACGAGACTGAATGCCGTGAGGTAGACTTTACTTTTTACTTGTGTTTAATCCCTAATAATTATGTATTACTAACAACGAATCCCGCTGGAAATTTACCGCATGATTTTGTTTTCTGAATTAATTAGTATCTCGTAGTATTCATGAATTAATGATACCAGTATTACTAATCAGTATTGATATTTTAACCCGTGCATTGTATGTTAACATGTTTGTCAACGTAGCACTCTCCTTTTTTCTGGTTTAGCCGGGCATTTTACTCCTTAATACCTTCTGGTCCTCGCCGAATGCCCCTTGTCTATTACTAACTTTCTACCTAGGTTATATTTGGTCTAGTAAACTACCTGCGTTCCCAATATCTACGTTTTGCACTAGTAACTCACTCGTTTAGTGACGTATCGATTAAAAACATTCAAGTTCAAAAGAAACTCGACGAACGACATTAAATGGCGCACGAATTCTCACATGGCACCGAGGTGAACACCTATGGAAGTTATACGCGTACATAACTGAGTTAGACACAATTATGGAGTAACTATTTCAAATATAGGCACTTCACTACCTCGTTTCTGATTGATAAGCACGCCATCATTCCCAAAGTGGGGTTTACTTAACGCTTTTCGTGTTTTAACTGCTTTCCCATAATTCTTTCTAACCCGGATTTTTACCTTACTTGCATTCCAATTACAAAAAAGTTAACACAGTAGACGACTTACCTTGTAAGATGATCTACTACGGTAGATTTTGTCGAGCGTTTCCATTAATAGCATTACGTAGGTAGAGAGAGATGCCATAATATGGATGTCAGTAACGGAAACGAGGAATAACGGTCATGGTAGCCTACGAAGTTCAACCAGGAACTGGAACGTTCGATGCTTATCTAATGTGGAATCACCCTGTGCCACACACCTTGGAGGCGGCTGACTCGGTGTTTCGTAGATGTGTATGGAACAGGGATGGGCAAAAACTACCGGTATTCGGTAGTACCGATTATTATTTATTTTTTAATCCGGTAGTACCAACCAGTATTTAAAATCGGTACTACCAACGGTACCGGTATTTAGAAAGCGCTGCCATTTTTCGTTAACTAACGGAACTACGAAAGTTTACTAGCTGTAGGCTATGTTTTCAAATGTTTTCGTAATATGTCTGCCTTTTTTCTTATTTACATAGACCTGATGATGACGCCCTAATAAACGTCGAAACACGTGTAGTGTAATATTTACATTTAAATTTAATTGGACAGTACAACTACTGCAGTTTTATTTAAGTACTAAAATGCTCTTCCACCATTTAACGCCAGAGACTGTCGAATTTAAAGTGATGAAGACCTCCGTGATGTGGACATTCGCAGTGATCCTCAATTTTATTTCGGTCGTGAGAATAATTGTGAAATAACAAAGTGGAGTCGTGCATCAATCCTAATTTTCTAGAGAAAAACACTGGGACAAAATGTTATTACCTGACTGCCTGGTGTCATAGGGGAAGCAAGAAATGTCACAACACCATTTGCAGCTTGAGAACGTTCTTTCACGCAAGAAATAGTGGAAAAAATAGTGATTTACGCAAATAAACACATAAAGTCAATCCACGCAAAATTCACCAGAGATCGTGACGCACGCAACACAGATACTAGTGAAGTTAGGGCTTTGTTTTGACTGATATATCTAGCAGGTGTATTCCACGGTAATATATTAAATATAGATGAGCTGAGAGGAACGAAGCATCGTGATGGAGAAATTCCATCCTGTACTGAACAAGAGAAGATTCATGTTTCTACTAAGATACCTGAGATTTGACGTCAAGGAAAGTCGTTTACAGCGAAAAAAAAATGATAAATTGACAGCAATCACAGAATTTTGGTGAATTTTCGTCAATAAATGCGGGAAACTTTACTCTTTGGGGTATAATGTCACCGTAAACGAGATGCTGGTTGCGTTTTGAGGACAATGCAGTTTCCGCCAATTTATTCCATCAAAGCCAGAAAAATATGGGGTGAACTTTTTTTGCTAGCGGATAGCAAATTATTTTACTGCTACCACTTAGAAGTATGCGTAGGGAATCAAACCAGAGGGTTCGTTTTTGGTGAGTAACAAGGCTTGCGATGCTATAATTAGATTGGCTAAACACATACACAAATCCGGGAGAAACATAACTGGAGACAACTAGTTTAGTGATATTCAGCTGGTGTAAGACCTGAAAAAGGAAAAGTTCTCATATGAGGGTACTTTGCGAAAACAGAAAACTGCAATTCCAAAATATGTACCTGATACCAAAGATCTTTGGTACCGGGCTCTTAATTTTTGTTTGAAGTCACAAGTTTCACTTCACCCTAAATCATTAGGTTGTATAAATTCCTCTCCAATAAAAAAGACGAATATGAAAATGTTTGTCTCATGAGCATATTTTGAAATTATAACTAAAAGTTCAAAGAATCAAACAATTTCCACGCACTTACTCAGAAATAAAACTCCTTGCAAGAGACTAATACGACCTGCCCACAAGCGATCTGGTCGCAGACTGCTACTTCTATAGGCTGGATCGCATCTCGTCCGGCTTAATATCGATTATATGTAGCACAACGTAAATTTTTGAAGCTGACTACTGTGTGTGAGTAATACAATCAGAGCACATATGACTACAAATACATGCATACTATATACCAAACCATAGATAAAGAAAATTTTTAGGCATGATGATAGATGATAATGATGATGCAGACAACTTTAAATAAAGAGAGTCCAGCGTTCCCTCTTCAAAAGACTGACGAGAAACAGGTGCTTACAAAATTTTTGAGGAGGAAAACATTTTGTGTTGGCCAAATTCATTTTGCTGCTGATCTGTTAAACTCTGCTGCACAGGGTTGCAAATTGAGGCTTGAAGAACTACTCGATGCAATGACTTTAATTTGTGAAGTTGGTAATGGGTTTGAGTGATGTTGATCTTCGCAAAGATATAGCCGAGTACAGAGATAAAGAGGGCCTTCGGCGACGATCTTTCATTTGGGAAGTTGTATCAGAGGCAAAGAAATATATAAGTCCAATTTTATGGTGGAGGGGCTTGAGAGGAACTAGTCTGTTGCCTGATGTGGCTGTAAAGATTTTAGGGCCCCAGTCACGTCAGTCGCCACGGAAAGTACATTCAGTACTTGCAGCTGGATCCATAATAAGAGGATAAATAGATTGAATACACAAAAATCTTCAAACATAGCTTATTTAGCGCACAACTGTAGGCTGGTTGACAGTATCAAAAATCTAAAATAAAAGGAGAAACAGATAAATCCATCAAAAAAATTGGAAGCCAATGAAGTGGACAGCCCGACCGAAGAACAGGAAGAGAATAAGTTGGAAACATAATATAACTCTTCTTCTACGACTAGCAACAGCAATAATGAGGACGATGGGATAGATATTTCAGAGTGATCAATCAATGAAATTGCGAGAGAATTAATAAAAATTTAATGTTGCCACAATTGGCTAAGTTTTTGTTCTTTTTTAATACTTTTATAGATTATAATAGGTAAAAACTACCAAAATAAATGACTGATGAGGTGTTACTGTAATACGGATTATTATTATCGTGTAAATCATAAATACCCAGGTATTTATGAATTTTGGGTATTTAACTGGGTATATACCCTGGGTATTCACCCCGATTTATAAATACCCGGGTATTTTACATCACTACGTATGAAACACATTGAATTCTGTGAATACGCTAAAGACTATAAGGAGTGTCAACAAACTTCTGAGACATAGAGCCAAAACTAAATCTCACAACAATTTAAAAATTATTCGAGTCACTTATATATCATCACAACTTTCACAAATAAGGAAAAATAAAGGTTTTTTTATTCCGAGATAACACTCTCAACTACGTGTTTTTTAAATGAAGAAATGTCACCATTTTGTCAATGCAATTCTTTAAAAATTATATAAATAAAACCATGAAAGATTTACTTTCATTTTCAACTCGACTTTCGAGCTGCATGTTGTATGATCTTTGAGCTGTATGTTGCTTGCGCGCCGCAGTTTGCGTACTTGACTTTCGTCCGTCAAGACGTAATCTAATCTCTTTCTAATCCATGGTGTGAACGGTGCTAAGCACGAACCGAAAACCTCTGAGAACCACCACCGTGACTGCACGGGCGATAAACCCACCTTCACCCTGCTTCTTACCCATCTCAACCCCCCCCCCTTAACTCTTCTCCCCCCTTGTAAGGGGCTGCGCTATTTACGGCGCCTTAACGATTTAAATTGACCCAGTGTAGCGGTTTGGCGCTACTCTAAATGAACAGGGTTATCTGTTTCGGCAAAAGGCAATTGTGGCGAATTCTCGGTCGGGTTGCGATGGGAGGAGTGGTGGGGGGGGAAGGGTCGCTAAGGATGAATGGGGTAGGGTTGGTGGGGATGGGTGGGTGGGTTGCTTGGGAGATCAAGGGCACTCTTCCCCCCTAGAGACCAACCAGGGCTGCGTGACGTCACTTCCTCTCCGAATACTCCTTCCACCTCCTCCTCTCCCATTCCATATACCCTACCACCCCCACCTCTCAAGGTGACGTCAAGATCAATGGATTCGACGGAGGCGCGAATGGGAAGGCAAATGTCTCCGGGGTCAAAAATATTTATATCAATATAAGAAACTGAGCATTCAATAAAATGCCGCGAATATCTCAAATGATGGATGGCAAAATCTAGTAATCTGTAGTAATCATATTTTGATATTGATGTTGAACAAAATTTATTGTCCTGGAGCAGCAGCTCCGTGAGAACAAAATACAGTGAATGAGTAAAAAGGATTACAATATAGGAATTACATACTACTATGAATAATAAAACAAACAAATATATGGAATAAACAAACAAGAAATAGAAACATTAATTGTCAATCAAACAAAACAATCATGGTTATGACACTCATAACAATAAATAACAATTTACTCTCAAAATTATGTAACAAAGAACTAGAAGCTTCCATAAGATTTTGTTCCTCCATCAATAAATTATAGAAATTGGATTTAAGATGAGGGGTGGAGGATTTTTTTAGTTTTACAGGTAAGGAGTTCCACAAGGAAGTAGCCGAAACCAAAAATGAATTATGATATGAAGTCGATCTATGCCCAGGATAATATAAATAATTTGGATCAGTTCTGGTACATACATCAATATTATTTGATTTTATTACAAACATATCTGTGAGGTATTCGGGCTGATTTGCTAGAATGAGGCTCTGCAGGAAAGTCCCCAGAAAATATATAATATTTTGGTAGATTTAAAGAATAGGAATAGAAAACGGATAAAATTCGAAGTAACTGTAACGGAGACATAAATAGATATTCCTCTTCATCTCTGTAACAGTTCAGAAGAGATCCGTTCATTCAAAAGTAAACCCATCTAAATTAATAGAGCCGTGAAGCTTGGACTGTTTCAGATCAGAGATTAATGGCAGAAATGAAAATATGGTTTTCAAGAAGAACGGAAATGATCAGTTGGCCGGAGTGATTCACCGATAAGGATGTCCCAAAATAGTGGGGAGAAAAAATCTTCGATTAAAAATCTGCTAAATAGATGGTACAGACTAATAAAACACGTTTTGAGACAAAGGGAAGAGGTTCGGAAGGAAAATAACCAAAGTTTGGATACACTCTGCTACTTTGGAAGGAAAGGGGGCGTGACAACTATAAAATAAAATGTAGGCAAAAAAATCAACATTTTAAACTCTTCTCCTTGAACGGAGGAATTAAAAAATTGGAATAAATAATCTGAAGTAATTTTTTTTAATTATTTAAGAATGTAAAAAATTTCAGAAGTTCGAGTATATGTATTACTTTTTCAAATATTTTTATGCCGTTTTTTATTTTCTTCTATGTTTATTTTCAATCTAACATTTTCCTCAGGCTAAATATGACAACATTTTATCAATTACATAATTACAACAACGTAATGACATTGATTAGAGAGGAGAGAAGATGGAACCACACGATACGATATTACACGGTAATATTGAAACGAATAAAATTCGCAGTTGGCCCTATTTTTATAATTGCAAATTAACTGCAAAACTGGTCCTATTAATATAATAGGACCAGTTTTGCAGTTAATGCCTACGCCGAAAGCATAGGTGTTGGTAGTGGAATTATCGCGGTACCCCGAGGGTTTATCTAGAAAAATCCATAATGGAAATAAATTCCATAAAATCACTGCATTGTTCTTCAAATACCTTTATATGGACTAATCGCACTCAATGGCCATGTAAGGCAGGTCATTTTTTGCACAAAAAAAACAAGCTTTACTTTCGATCGTTAATGCATATTCTACTCCAGTCTTCTATCTATGACCAAAATTGAAAATAGTAGCATAACGAGAAACGAATTGGAATAATTGCTGAGGGAGACCAGCGATGACCTGAAGACAATTATGAGGGATGGTATGATAAGGATGTATGACGGAATTAAATATTGGCTGGAATGATAATGGAGAGGATTGTTGCAATAAACCAATCTTCGAATTCATCATGACCCCCTGATAATTATCTTCCATTGTACGGTGAATGTTTCGCCAAATGATTTTTCAGCCCCCTTGCCGCGACCTCCAAATCAATCAACCCCCAGCTATTGGCCATGCACGCTGATTCATATCTCCCCAAACTTCTGAATTATACCGCCAAATCAAACCTTACCCTCAAATGAAAATAAATCCAACAAATTATACCTGAAACCTTGTCGTTTTTGAAAAAACAAATTTACTATTACACGTCACGCCAGAGCGAGAACCAAATTTTCCTACTGAGCAACATCAGAGACTAGCGCCTAAACACGTTTTTTCAAGGGTTTTTTTGAAGGAATTTTTTTAAAATAGTCGTAGATGTTCGAATGTTTTTTACTCTACTTTTTTCGCCATATAGTTTTTTGAAACGTTAAGTGAATATCAATATTTAAGTTTAAAAGACTATGATTATTAATGGATATTTAAATATATATATATATATATATATATATATATATATATATATATATATATATAAAACTTCCAGGAGAATCACTCGGGTGATAAATATACAATATGCCAAGAGGGTGGCCGATAAAAATATACACACGGAAAAAAGAACACTTACAAATAAAAACTTCCGATATTTCGGTGAAGACTAGCTCCACCTTTCTCAAGGTTTAAAGTTCCTACTTTAAACCTGATTCCTACTTTAAACCTTGAGAAAGGTGGAGCTAGTCTTCACCGAAATATCGGAAGTTTTTATTTGTAAGTGTTCTTTTTTCCGTGTGTATATTTTTATCGGCCACCCTCTTGGCATATTGTATGTGTATATATATATATATATATATATATATATATATATATATATATATACAATATAATGGCGAAACTTTCCCTGTGTGTGTATATATATATATACACACACACAGGGAAAGTTTCGCCATTAGGCCACAACAATAAAAAATACACTGGACAGGGGGTGGGGAAAGAAAAGTAAAAAGAGACGACTTACTGGGAACGTTTCGAGCCTGTAAGCTCTTCGTCAGCTGGAGAAAAAGTCGTTCCCAGTAAGTCGTCTCTTTTTACTTTTCTTTCCCCGCCCCCTGTCCAGTGTATTTTTTTATTATATATATATATATATATATATATATATATATATATATATATATATATATATATATATATATATATTGTACTTACATTTCGTCGAGGAGTAAGATGGAAAAAGGAGCTATGATAGTCTCTGTATGGTAAGAATACGGACGTTATTATTAAATAAGTTCTTCAAAAACTTTGATGCATTCTATCATTAAATATATTTGCGGTTGAAACGTTTCGCCCACTATGTTTCATCTCAACCTTTCCTTCTCCTCTCAAACCCTTCCTTTACCAAATGGCATGTGTGGAAATTGTTATGCGTTAAATACAAAACTCTGGATGATAATGCTAAAGCATTGAAGCTCGGGTCGTGCATATTCCACCACAGTGGTTTTTAAAAACTTCCACTCGCCAATTTAACCGATGCTATTATTATTAGTTATTAAGTAAGAATTCACTCAGAGTCAGCAAAAAAATCAGAAAGCTGAGTCCTGATTCAAATGATAAATTAATACGTATATAGTAGGCACTGTCGCAACAGTATTCAAATATCGACACCGACAGCCCAACACTTAGGTGTCTCGCGTTAAATTATTTATGTCATATCGTCATTAGCACTTAACTTCGGTGAAAATAGACATTCTATAGTACATTACATATACTCTGCAGTCTCTCCCACAACAATCCCTCCTAATCCCCCCTTTCTTTCTTAAAAAAAAAACATCTTAACAACCCTTTCCAAAAAAATACACATTAAAAAATTACCAAAACAGCATGTTTTTTAAAACATCAATAAAATTATAATTAATAACTAAAATAAACAGAACAACCATCAACATAATGAAGAACAACTGAAAATAACGAAGCCTCGATTTTTAATCAAAGTCAACAAGGGTATATAAACACGACGTTAAGGTAGGTTGAGCAAAAAATCATTTCACCTAGAATTTGATTAATTTTACCTCATTTTAAAGAAAAAACTCTCATATTTCCAACTATAACAAAATATAAACCCATTTCCGAAATACTTTTCGAGCTATTTGCCTGAAAATATAAGCTATTTTACATGGTATAGATTACGGCTGTGCGCTCCAAAGTATGAATATTGAAAAAAAAATAGGAATTTAAAGCATCTACATTTTGTGAAAAAACTAATAGTTTGTATGTTATATAAACTATTTATAAAAATTAATCTATTACTCACCGCAGCAATTTTTACAGAATCGCTATAAAAACCTGCTGTTTTGAAAGCTTTTGAGCCGTACGGCGTGGAAAAATTAGTCAAGTTAGAGACTTATAGATATATTCATTTAATAGGTGAGAATTTTGGTCATAAATAACTATATTTTTGGGCCATAAATATTACAATGTTTACTTCACATTTCTAACAGACACTGAAATTACAATATAAAATTTGAATATGGTCTCCATTGTGACTAGGGAAATATCTCGCTCAAACTACCTTAAACGCTCCTGCAAAGACGATACGAATCGAATCTATTCGTATCGATGCTTAAATTCCGATTCCAAGGGTCCCGATATGTGTCCCGCGTTGAATTATTAACGCCATTACGTTGGGCAGCACTTGGACAAGGGGTAGGATCTCCCAGCGACGGTCCAGCGGCCGTGCCGTGTCTCCTCCTTCTCTTCTATATTTGGATCCGTCATTACCCACTCTTTGATGGGCGCGGTGGCGAGGAGGTGTTTACATTCGTGGTCGCCCATCAAGCGAGGGGGTTGTCACTTTCGGGAGGAGGGGACGATTGGGGAGGGAGGGAGGGGTCTGGAGAGTGTCAAGGGTCTGTCTCGGAGGGATGTGGGGATAAAGAGTTCAGTGGCACCGGAAGGGCACTGTCGGGAGGTTAAAGTAAGGTCAAGGAACGTCCTCCCCTCCGGCAACGATGTGGGAGGGGGGGTTACGAGGAGGGGAAAGGGGTGGCCCTGAAAAGTAGAGAGGGGAGTGAGAAAAGGGTCACTTTTAAGGGACTGCATGCCACCCCCCCCCCACCAAAAATCCTCTCCCCCTCTCTTCCCACTCTCCAAATCAATTCATTTCCCCGAAGTAAATCGGACAATGGTTCATTTCCTTAAAGGAAGGAGGCGCGTCCAAAAAAAGAAGAAAAGACAATCGCGCTTCCTTTGCAACGCCGGCACTCCGTGCGAGTAAAATACATACGTATGATTGTGTTCAGCAGCCGCCCTGAAATATGGCTTCACTTAGTTTAGAAGTTAGTTTAGGGACAAACGTGACCACTAAGCATAGGTGGGTAGTTCTGTCATAGGTGAGTTTTTTTAAGGAACAGAGTTAAGATGGAGAAAACGGCTTGGATCGATGGGAACACCGGTTACCGCTTTATCACCGAAGTGGAGCTTCGTAGGGTTTGGGCTAAGCTTGAATCCGGATTTATGATCGTCAAATTCTTCCCGAATGCTGTCACCCACGTCTTCAATTGGCTGACGGTAAGTGCAAAATAATAACAGCTGACACACGTTAACTGAAGTACCACTACTTCTAGATACTATCCGACGCCGGTAACACTCTATTCTTTACAGTATAATATTTTACTTTAGAAAACCTCATCTGAGGCCTGCATCACATGATACTTTATCCAGCACAAGTTCCAGTATGCTTCAAAATATAAAGGTTCTCCGGTATCTAGTGTTACTAAACTAGCATACAGGCTAACAAGCAAAATCGCTATCATTCTCGCTGAGTTATTTGATTTCTTAATTGGTTTGGTAAACTTTTTCTACTCGATCCCAGTAGGTTATAGTAGATATTGACCTATCATTTTTTACTTTTGAAGTCTTCATGCTATCTTCACTTTTTGAAATCAGCGCCACCTATACCTCTTTCCGGTTACGAGTTATTTTCTGGTCATAACGTCAACAATAGGTGAGAATACCGCGTCAGTTGTTTTGGCCACTTACTGTCATATATTGATTAATATTAAATTATAGCAGATATGTGCTGCGATATGAGTGAAAACCTGCTTCCTCACTAGTACAGGTTCAATGCTCGTGTGAAACCCTCCAGAATATCACTATGGATTTGGTCCTTAATATCAAGTAGCGACTAGCATACTAGGACTTGTGCTGGATCAATTACTATATTATGAAACGGGCTTAACATAGGGGATATATAAGTTGCCCTCCACACAGCATTCAAGCAGGGACCTGGATTTCATTCACAAATATTTTCCACTGCAGAAGTTTGAACTTGTATCCCTAGAACCGAAACCTAGTATTCATTCCATCCAATTAAACTGATCTCCTTCTTTCAGAAAAGGCATCTGTGTGTTGAAGGGGGTAGGGGTCAACCATATTTTACGAGGGCGTACTAACGTAGGAAGTCGGGAGGACGGCTTCAGAAAGTCGACGAGACAAAAACTTTCGACTGACGCATTCGCTATCCCTAATTGAAGACCACCGTCTCGCGCTTTTCTTCACACTTTCTCTGGGCTTTGGAAGAAAACCGTCATAACTTGACACGACTAGAGAACCCTGCTGGAACTGGATGATGCTCAATATCTTGCGGTATCACTTGAATCATTACTCTGGGTTGGTGAAGTTCTATTCTATCATTCTCGTTAAGTTTCATGGGAATTCCCGATCAAATTTTCTATGGATGGATAGCAGCCCCCTTAGAACAGTCGTTCAGATTGTAGAGGCATCAAAACTGTGGTCATACTATTTTTGCGCATTTAACTACTATAATTTCAAGACTTTATTCTTAAAATTGGACTTGGTGTCATAACCTATTAACGTTCAGATAAGTAGTGTTCTACCAAATAACAACTCGTTATCTTAGTTATCAGCGGCCGAACTTCCATTCCTTCCAATATACCTCTGCCAATCCAAAAAAATATCGATTAACGTCTTCGATTGAAGTCTTCTCGTCTGACATCAATTTATATATTTCACTTTCAAACCCTTAAAATATTTTCCAGCGAAAAAATACTTCTTCCAGTTAAAATATATGAGACATACACCTAATTAGACGACCGACGTTCCAGTTAAAAGCGCGGCAAAGAGAAAAATGACATTGCCAGTGAAACGAAAAAATATGGGACAGAGAATTAGATAAGTTTATCTTTTTTTGCAATGGTGGAGGTATTGAATCAATACCATGCCAATCATTAAAATTTTTGTATTTTTTATACTCTCATGGGACGATTTTGAGAGGAGAGCCATTTACATAGACATTTCTCACCCTAATTCTCTATTCCCTCAACGAGGTGTATCTCTGAGAATAGTGACTAGGGTTGTGAGTGTAGAAAGATTGGAAATACTCAGGGAGTTGGCGAATAACTAGACAGAGAGCCTTGCAGGGCAGATGGGTTGGCTCTAATTAAAACTTGATTCACACTTGTCTAGAAGGCGATCTTTTCAAAGTAAACGCTTTCATGAGCTGTGTAATATCGAACATTGTGTTTTTCTGCATCGTGTTGTCACAAAACCGGCTGCGAATATACTATCTGTCTTGCTCACCACATTTACAATTAAAATAGCTTACACTCTAGTTTACACCAACAGCCGAGGTAAGCTTTGCCAACCTTACCTTAATTAAACATACCAAGTGACAAGGAAGAATATTACGTACACACAGGGTCCATTCAATAAGTATCGGGACTGGTTTCAAAAATCAAAATTTATTGCAGTTTTCATTACAATTACTTAATAATCTTCAAAATACATTCTTCCTGCATCGATACACTTAGTTCGGCGCGTCTGCCACTCGTCAAAAGCCCGCTGGAAGTCGGTTTCCGGAATACTGTTGAGAGCCCTTGTCGTCGCCGCTTGAACCGCCTCGATGGCGTCGAACCGATATCCTTTGAGCTCCCTTTTTATTCGCGGAAACAAGAAAAAGTCAGGTGGAGCCAGGTCGGGGCTGTAGGGGGGGTGAGGCAACGTTGCCACGCCGAATTTTGTCAGAAGCTGCCGCACAACAATCGCACCGTGGCACGGCGCCACCCGCGACCCGCGGCATATTCCACCCGCGACAGTTTTTGTTCCTCGCTCAAGACTTTCGGCACCAGCTTCGCGCACACTTTCCTCATCGCAAGATTCTATGTTACAATGGTGTGGACGGTTCCGACTGAAAGGCCTGTCTCCTCACTGATAACGGCGATGGTTAAACGCCTGTCAGAGTCCAAAACGTTTTCCACTTTGGCCACCTGAGCATCGGTTCGAGCGGTCGTCGGGCGTCCGACACGGTGCTCGTCTTCGACGAGCTCCCGGCCTTCCTTAAACATTTTGTGACACTCAAAAACTCTTGTGCGGCTTAAGGCATCATCCCCATAAGCCTGTTTAATGAGTTCAAAGGTCTCTGACGCGGATTTCCCGAGTTTAACGCAAAACTTCACAGCGTAGCGTTGCTCGACGGTGCGCTCCATGCTGGTGCGACGACGCCTCAAAAAATCACACGCCACAAAAATCCACCTCCTGTCTCAACGCATGCCCGGAAGCGACTGAACTAAAGTGCGCCTGAGTGGTGGAGGACCCCTCTACCGAGCCGATTGGTCGGACCCCCATCCACCTACAGCGTTGAGGCTACAGCGAACCAGTCCCGATACTTATTGAACGGACCCTGTATAGCATTGAACCCGGGCTTAAAAGGTGCCTAGAATAGGCGAAAAATGCTTTCATTGGTCCCCCAAGTCTACTCGTTGGTTTTCATGTCATCTGACAGCTAAACTGCATTGCCCTAACAGTACAAGATATTTTCCAAATCCATACTTTACTGTAAAGAGCTTGATTCCATTAATTTAACTCCATAAAACAGAGTATATATGTATCAATGTGGCTATCTCCTTAAGCCTTTGTATCATATATCACAAATGTGGCTATATTTTGGAGTACACAAGTGATTTTAAATGTATGCATTGTTTTGTCAATATTACACCAACTGAGATACAGAATTAGCTCAATGGCTAACAACATTTATTTTTCAACATTTATTCATAATCTGCGATGGAGTATCTTCCATTAATGCTTGATTGTATTTTTTCCATTAATTAAAAAAATATATATGAGCATTTGCAATTAGAGATAAAACTCCCAATAAAATTAAGTGTTTTTGTTTTCTTTGATCAACAAATTTGACTAACCCACTAATTGGAAGTGCTTGCTTATGATTGGTATCCCGAGGGCAAGGCTATAATGTAACTACGTATTATAATCCCTGGATAGTTCATATAATACCCAGTTAGTAGTTCTGCATGGCCGGAATAGATGTATGTACTTTAATGGGAGTGCTGTGAGATGGTGCCCCAAGGTCTCAGAACGCCCTCAACCACAGACAGGGCTGTGAATATGAATCATAATTGTGCACTAATGCAGGCACTGGAATATTGAATTGCATTTGCGTATTGCTCTAGTAAAATGACTCGTATTGCTCTAGCATTTATTACAGGGAGAGTGAACAACAGTTCATGTAGTTTGCTCCGTTAAAAAAAAAAATCCCGGTCCAAATTGGATTTTTGGGAAAAGGTGGAGAGCATCCTCTTTGAATTAACCTACCCCTATGAAAGAAGCCATGGAGTATATATTTTTACCCTCCAACCGAAGAACGAATTACTGCTCATGAAGTGGTCTTAACGAGGAACGCAAGCGATTACAATGAAACTGATGGAGGCAGGTGACACTTTGTGAAATTTTGCTACGTTAAGCATGTTGAAAATAAATAACTTAAGTACTATTCCACTTAGGTAATGGGCGAGGGTCCAGCCTCATTGTCACACCGGTTCCCGTAAGATCACCGAAGTTAAGCAATGTTGGGCCCGGACGGAGGTTGGATGGGTGACCATACATACCTACACCGTGGTGCTCTTGTCCCCTGTCTGCACGTGGCAGACAGGCAAGGGGTTGGAACAATGGACCAAGAAGGTCAAAGTGCCCGGGCTCCTGTCGAAGGCCCCCCTACAAACAAATCTAAGCAAATCTAATTCCACTTAGGTTCTTAATTCCAATCAATTTCAACGTCTATGTGTCTTTATCAAGTTAACATTGATCTTTTGTGACCTTATTTGACCTAAATGTATCCTTGATAATGATTTAAAGACGTTGAAATCGATCGGAATTAAGAACGTGAGTGGAATAGAACCAAGTGACTTCTTTTCATCATGTTAATCGGAATTACAATGTTAAACCTCCGTCATCACCATAATATCGAAATTGAATATGGTAATTTCAGAAGTTGGAAACAAATTTAAACCATGGAAATTTTACCGAGAACTGTTAAAACGTATGAAAGTAAATAGCATGTACTGAAATGAATGGGAATTTGAGTGACTGGTTTTCAATCAAACAAGAGGTCACATAATCGGCTGTTATTTCATTCCGGTTGTTTGAAGCGCTTGTGAACGAATGCCTGAGGAATAGTTTATGAAAAAAGGCTAGCGATATGGCAGGCGAGTGGGTACTTCTCTGCCCTAGCGATTCTGCTATTATTGAGTGAAACACATCAAAAAATAAGAACTGGTCTATATTTTAGTATGATTATATTATTCAAGGGGTATCCGCTCCATTAATTTCCTTAAAGGATTCATGAATGAGTAGGATTGTACATCATTAGAATCTAATTCAAGATAAGAGTAATATTCCTGGCTTCCAGAGAACTGGCTCATTTTTGTAGTTTCCATTTTAAATAAAACATTTCTATTTTCCAAAATAACTCGAGAGTAGTTACAGTTCCTATTTTTATCCTTTAAAAATATATATTTAAACTAATAAACGAAACCTGACCTTTCTACAGAAGTTCCGAGAAGCTTGTGAAAAGTTTGAATATAAGTTAAAGAAGATGTTCACTGCTCTCAGGGACATGTTTCGGCATCTATTATATTCGATTTATTTTCAAAGCTATCCACGTAGCTTGGGTGTGCCATTAGAATAAAAAAGACTGCCTCAACCGAATAGTATAGCTCCCCAGAATTTATTTAAATCGGATCCCACACCCAATTCTTGGGTTTCATCATCCAACCTTTTCTTTCAGAATAGAGAAAAGGAATTTTGAAAGGGGAAGGACGAAAAGTGAGATATGCTTTTAACATAATAATGGGAGCCTCCTATTCACTCTAGCCTACTGTTTACTTCGCAATACAACAGCGAACTTGCCTTCCGTTCGTTACAGACCCTGCGTACTATGCAGCGCAATTCAAAACAGATCGGGAGCTGAGTTAATGAGCGCGAAACAGCAAAAGAACATCGATAGCCTCATCCGATATTGTTTTTTGTGTTTATGTTTAGTAAAGGCGTCAGAAATGGATAATTTAATGTTTTTGATTTCCCTATCGTAAAATTCTTACGTTTTTAAATGCGTATTTTGAACGAATGTGATTACTACACACGACATATTCGATCGACACTATTGCGAAACTGAAGAATGCCTGCGCAGATCGTTTCGCTCATCGTCGTTCGTGTGCGTTGAAGTGCGCTTATGTGTTTTGATCGGAGCTTACTTTTACACCTTGAATAAAATAACCTTGAATAAAAGCTCTCACGATCACTTCGAAAGCGTATCTCGTCTGTCCCACGTATATAGTTTGTGGGGGATGTAAAAACATATTCGCCGTGTCAACCAGAAACCCGAGGTGTCTGAATCTTAAGATTGTGTGTCTTGGGAGTTTCTCGCGGTTCCCAACCCATTTCTCCAAATCGCTGTGTCACACGTTCTGTTCCCATGTAGTAGTTTTGGACGAAGTTCGTGGCTTTCCTTCGTATTTCGTTTAGTACGCTGACTAAAGCTTTCATCATCATCAAAAGTAGTCATCAATTCGAAATTGGTTTGTAGTTGCATCAGGTCTCCATTCCACTCTCCTCCCTGTCATCTGCTTCATTCCAACATAGTTATTCACTTTGACATCCTTAACGATCTGATTGATGTGTTCGATTCTCGGTTTTCCTCTACAATTCTTCCCATTTATATCTCCTTCCTATAGTGTTTTCTTTAAGCTGTTATGTCGCAAAATGTGTCCACTAAGTTTGTCTCTCCTTCTTTGCAGAGTTTTCAATATGCTTCTGTTCTCTCCTGCTCTTCGTAGGATTTCTCACTAAATCTTTATGGCCTGAGAACCAAATACTCAAGACCTAACGCCTAGTTCACGATTGGCGTTGAACTTCAACTGTACGTTAAATTCATCCTATTTTACGAAGGCGCTTACGATCGCGGGAAAGCGCCAATCTTTAACGTTTACTTCAAAGTTCAACCAGTCCCAACTTTCACGTTTACGGTTCACGGTTGACGCCAGTGCATACGTTGTATGTGCCTTCATTATAGTTATATGTTTTTCAGCCTCGTCTTGTCCACAGCTAGCGCGCCAGTAATAAGCGACCGATAATATTGACCAAAGTTGCGCGACAATTTCCATCCACTATGCTTCATGCACGTATATCATAATCCAAGTAAATAAGCGTATCGTATCTATGGTGGCTGCAATGGATGTTTTCATGAGTCTGTGCAGCCAAGTTGAACTATGATTGACGACGATTGCCACCTCTAGTTCCAGTTTTAATCCGATCGTAAACAGAACGCGATAATACCTCTCTAACTCACAGTTAACTTTTCAAGTCGTAACCGACACCAGTCGTGATATTTGATTAACTAGGACGCAATCTCATCTCCCTATCACATTATCGTCTGGGGTCTTTCTTAAAATTATCTTGCTAAAATCTTGTATCTTTAATGTGTATCACCCTCGATAGGTACCAAATTATGACCTCGCATAGGTATTTGACTTCATTAGTTTGAATGAATCGCAATTTCAATAACTCGGTTATCCTGAGTGCTTTCCATTTTCGCGTGGTGATAGCCGGCTGTTGACGGCAGCAATCGGGAATTGGCAGGCGGTCAAATGACATAGAATTCAACTTTAGCGGTTTTTCATCCATGCGCAGTCCGTCTCTCGCGTATAGTAGAAGCGTAGTAGGGTTATTTCATGTCGAGTGGTCTAATTTTTGACAAGTGCCCCATTCGATCATCTCGGATTTTGATGAAATTTTGAACGTTGAGTTCCACATGACATGTGGAACTAAACATACAAAATTTAATCAAAATCTGAAATGTTTAAGTGGGGTGCCCTAGATCACTTGACATGGAATGACCCAGTAGCAAAACATGGTGGCAGTCGCCATCGCGAAGTATCACGTCAAGTAGGGGAAGGACCGCTTGGAAGGGGTCGGCTAAAGGGTGGAGGGAGGGAACAGCAAATGGAGTACAATGCTGCCAACAGAACTACATTTAACTTGAGAACAAGGAGGTTAGAAAAGAAATGGAGGCGACATATCACTTGATTCTCGAAGCCAATTCCGCCATTGCAGTCGGCACAGTTTAGACCTTCCTCTGGCTTACGTGTCCGGCGGTCGCTTTCGATTTTCGTCAAATCTAAGTTAAAAACCACAGACCAGGCGATGTTTTGTGACTGGTTTGGCAACACCTACTCGGCACCAATCCCTTCCCAAGCACCCCTATTCTTGCTTCACTTTCGCTCATGAGCGTTCACGGTCATACCTACTCCATTTCATTTTAACCTCCTTGCTTGAGAAGGCAGGAAAGTGTCAGCAACGCGTTTCAGTGCAATGTTTACGATCCTAGCAAAGATACATCGAAACAAGGGGGTTAGAAGTAAACAGAGGCGACACGAGGATTCAGGGAAACAGGTGGCAGAAACGGGGTTTAATGGGAAGGTTTTAAGCGTAGTAGGCGTAGTTGATCCAAGTGCCGGAGAGCGATGCTAAAAGTTCAAATTTGAGGAAACTGCGGAGAAATCCGGTAAAATGCATTTGAAGAAAACCTTTCGAATGACAAAACTCGAAATGTACTTCTAAATGTCCATTTGAAATCCGCGCACGAGCGTACCAAAATGATGGATTTTTACCACGGGAGGCGGGCCTCCATTTCTTTCTAACTTCCTTGCATCGAAATATGCCGATATTGTTCCAAACCCGTCTGAGAAGCCCAATTGGATTAAGGGCCATATAGAGCTGGGAAATGGATGTGAATAAAATTGAGCATTTTGAAGTTGGTTATGAAGGTTTGCCACCTTGGGAACTCTGGTAGTCAAACGCGGAGACTACTTTACTACCCCCTTGCGGAGCTATTTCGTGGGGAATTGACTCTCCACTGAGAGGGGTCATCTCCGCAACTAACATGACGCGAGCACCATATTGATGAGATAGCCGTGTAAACGGAAAGCACCTAATCTGTCATCGGCCGTACTCACCGAAGAATGTAAAATAGGAGGACGAATACGTTGCAGCAAGAGCTACACTGCTAGTCACCTGCTCGTAATGCTTCCGATTTTGCTCGATAAACGACCATTAAAACGCCCTACATCTACTAAATACCGTACAAGTCACCACTAGGGTGTGTGGTACGGAGTGATTCCACACCAGGCATGCTGCACTCGTCCAAGTTCAAATCAGGACCTCGCACGCTCTCCCGGCCGCTAGGCGAAGGTCAAAAAGCAGTCAGGAGAACAGTTCGCAGTCCGGCCAGAAACTGGGAGAGTGATACGTAAACGAATATGCTAACATGCAGTACTCTGGTAAAGAGATAACGAGTGGTTGATAGCATAAAACTATGAATTTATAAATGCTGCGAGATACTACTTGTAATGATAAAGATATGATATTAAACGGATAAATTATAAAATAATATAGTCCGCAATTATATGCGCTTCTTTATTTTATGCGCATACTATAGAACAAGTTTATAAAAGATGGAACAATTGGAAAAACCTGATACTGAGCCCCAGAAATGATAATTCAATGAAATGATAATTCACGAGGTATTGAGAAAGAATGCCGATTGCTTCCTCGAAACGGATACCGGAGTACAGTAAATGAAACTTGAAACAGAGAATAATAAAACTTGACAAAAAAGCCATAAACGCAGCTTAACCACCACTACGTACTACCGCAATGATTCTACGATTCTTGGACGTCGAGTGCCCAGCTTACAACTCTACTGCGGACGAACCTACGTCATAATCTCTTACCAAAGAGCTGATTTACAGACAGGAATTTAGTCCACTTGATACATACTTGTGTTCAGGATGCTGCCTGTGGTTTCCCAGTTGCAGAATCTGGAACTCCTTCGCGGTGACTTGGATTTGGCTGACGTCGAGTAAATGTCTCACTGGGTTAGAACCGGAACCCTCCATCCAGTAAGAGATCGCCCTGCCGACTGAGCGACTTCTTACCTCAGTTGAGAGCTGCTCGTCAAACTTGAGTGATCGTACGAAAGATAATGGGACCGTAGTGTAATAATGGTAAGGGGTGACTCAGAATCTTCGGGTAAAACTGTTAAATGGGAGAAACATCGAACACTAAGAAAATTGATTTTGATTAAAACTAACACATAGAGGGCTTCATTTCGATAAATATTTGTTGTAAAGAGTGAATCATTATACAGGGTGAGTAATGCAGACACTTCCTGAGTGGGGGCCAATATTCCCAAGCAGATTGTCTATCTTGAATTGGCTTAGCAACTTAATACAAGGGTAGAAGTCAGTAACCGGGTCTCGAATTTCGATGAAATTTGGCAGGCAGGTAGTCGGAAAAAGGTAATTTACTTACCCTTATAGAGAAACCATAGAAATGGTGCATCGTGAACATAAAGCAATGGTCCAGGGATAAGGAAGTAGATTAGTACATCAATTTCTATGCTCAAGCCCCAGGGCTGGATGATATATTATTTTCATCTGCCGCTTTGTTATTTGACCTACCCAATTGAAAAATATTTTTAACTTGTCCATCCAAAATGCGTTGAAACAGTATTAAATTATTTCTCACTCAAAAAAGATGACCTTAAAACTCCTGGCGTCGCGGGGACCGTAAATTCCTTGATTCTGGCCATTATAAAAATGATCTTTTATAATGCTGAAGTAAATTATCTGGCTCCATCTCCAGTTAATACAAATAACCTTCGTCATGGAAGGTGTATATTGACACTACAACCAATTGTATTATGATTACCACCCGAAATATAGTGACTCTTTTCGATGGAAATAAGAGCAGTAACTGTTTCAGACGCAATAAATAGATAATATAAATTTTTATCGCAATAAATCTCACAAAAAATGTTTTTTTTTGTGGTAAAATATCTTTCATTTCCAAACCTTCGCCGCTGGGTCCCTCTATTTCGAAAACCATACACAAAACTCGATGGAGGAAAGGGTGCGAGGTTGCCAAATTTTCGGAAAAACGTCAGACACGCGCAGGGCTGTATTTTAAAATGGTTTAGAAACCTTTAACCTATTCTGGTGGCAAATTTTACTTTGGAATTGGTCAGAATAAAGAATTATTGGCCTCGGTGGTGCTAGAGATTAAAGGTCAGCTTTCTTGTTTTTGAAAAATAATGCAATATAGCTTTAACGCATTGGAGATTAATAATTTAAAACATTTAACGTTTGTACTGGTTATATAACTTCGAGGAAGATGAAAAATAACATCCAGAACTGAATTTGAACCTAGAAACGTTGCATTTCTGTTTGACGACCTACCCAGTGAATGATTTTTTTTTCAATTTTATGAGAATTCTTAAATTCAATCTATAGGTGGATTACATTTCATATTGGGCAATTCAAAGTTCTCTTCAGCGTTAATTTTGCCGTTATCGCAACACTAGTACCACCTAGTACCCACATTTTCCACAAAATTGCTCAAAATATATTTTACTCTAAATTACTCGCATGATTATTGTTCCAACCTTGTTAATCCAGTAACTCAGTTATAAATATTTTATCCATATTTGTGAAACAAATCTGGTGAATCTTATTGAAACTTTATGGAACTATTTGACCAACAGATTCACCCTAATTACGCAGAATCAAGTAGGCCAAAAATCATCCATGAACATTCATAGCGTGACCAAACTAATGGCATCTTTATAGTTAATGATGGATCAATAATGGATTAGAGTTTTGGGGAGGCGCACATAGCAACAGATAAAAAGCCTGCTTTAATCCTTCAAAAAAGGATTATTAGAAGCATGACCCTGAGCAAATAGAAAGGAACATTCGTACCCTTTATTTGTATGTTTGAGATTGCTCCCATTACAGCACTTGTATTTGTCCAAGATAATGAAATTATTTTGTATTATGAGTGGTAATATGCCAACTGTATCTGGCAGAACACTTAATTCATTTTAGAAGGGGAAATGTTCAATTAATCAAGCCAAATTTAACCATTTACAAGCGATCCTATGTTTAAATGGGTGCAAAAGTTTAAAATATGTTGCCTGATACCATAAAAAATACGAAAAGCTGTTAAGTATTTCTACGGTTGGCCAAGTTTTTGATATCGTTAGATTTTTTTAAATATTATATATTACTCTTTTCTTAAACTTAGGTGTTACTTTGAAATATTAATGGCATTATTATTATTGTATTATAAATTCTATGACTTTTTTATGATTATCAAATGATTATGTAAAATATTATAAACGTTATCATGCTATATGTTAGCAATGTATTTGTTTTTTTATGAGGGTTGCCTCAGCACTGGTCTTTCTTTGAGGCATCCTTGCGTTCATGTGGATGAAACGTAAATTCAACGTAGCAATGTTGTTGTTGTTGAAAGCAATTTAACTTCACTTACTTTATCTGATTTTCTCAATACATTTACCCACCATCCCCCGATGAACTCATGCATGAACTCACCCGCACACTCTCCTCATGAGTTCGGCCAAGGAGACGTGGCGTCTTGCAGGTTAATACGCAGATACGATTAAGGAGAACGCCTAGAGGCGCCTCAAGTCGATAGCGGTCGAATCGTAGGAACAGGGAAGTTTCAAATTAGATCCACAGTGCCTATTTGGTTAGGGCTTCAAAGTAGATCAACAAACTCAGAATTTAGTGAAAGGACTTTTTAGGTGGATCGCTTTAGTGTGATTACAAAAGCACTGGTTTCCCTTCCCGAGGGTTCAGTTTCAAATAAGCTGGAGCATTTTGTGGAATCCCGTCCCCTACTCGGATTTTGTGAGAACTCTTCAAGTGCAATACTCCGTCCGTCGGATCAGACGTTATTCTGTGGACCACTTAGCGCCTTTCTTCAAGAGCAGGCTAAAGCTGACGCCGGGTTTCTCTCCACGCTTCCTCCGTTCGATAAGCATTTCTTACTTACCAACCTACCCATCTGACCTCAATGGCGCGTTGAACCTCAATTACCGTTCGCCTCCCCCAAGTGACCAGTCAACCATATTTTTTACAAGTCTCGTATTGAACATCCTACAGGTTCTTATTTATTTCGGGATTTCTCAGCTGATTTTGGCGGTCGTCAGAAACATTTTATGATTATTTTTACAAGGTATTTTAATGGGTTGATCTATATTATTATTTCCCATTAATTTACTTTGATAGATTGCTGAGACACCCGAAACAGGAGTCCATGCCTCCTGTAAATTGGGAGAGGCTCCAAGGCTTATTCATGCTAAGACTTACCATTTCTGCCATCTCCCGATCACGTTCTGTACTTATATACTTCAAAGGTTATTTTTATCTGAGTTGACGAGGTTATTTTATGGAATAAAATTCAAATATTTTTACAAGTATTTTTTATTACAAGACGATATAATATATATTCATTTCGTGCATTTAATCACAACATTAAATAATCATTCCAAATTCAATTTAACATAGGTACACGTTTAAAAATGAGAACGGATCCTTAACAATTTTGCCAGATGGAAGCAAGTTTCAAAAATTCAGATGGAATAACGGGACTCTTACATATACTGTTTCAAGACATCATTGGAAAAATACTCTATTTTAACATTGTGATTACATAAGTTTTACTGTAATAAAAAAGAAAAATCATCAAATACACTTTGGTATAAACGCCTTTGACATAAATATAATAAATGCAAAATATTATTAATGATGATAATAAACACATAAAACTGACACAAGATGAAAATTCACATAAACTATGTGAATACGACATTTCAGACAAAAGAAGGACTAGATATGGCATCTCCAAATTTTGGACCAAATCGAATTAAATACGCGATATTAACAGTTTAAGAAAAATACTTAAATTTTAGTAAACCAATTACTACCGAAAGTTTTTTTACAAATAATGTACAACAGTGTAATCATAATATGCCATCGTAATTACTGGTTGCTCATTATTCTTTTCTGATCACAGGTACAGCTTACACTTTTCAACATAGCAACGGGAAATGGTGCCTGGAATGCTAAACCCATTCAACTTATCAAATACTGAGATCACGGTATTCTTTTCCCATAGCTGTGCTTGTTACCGTACAACTACAGAGTGGTGGGATTCACAATACTTGACGGTACTGTACGTTTTTTTTGAAGAATCTTAATTGGCAATTTTGCAAACAATTTTGCTTCCACGGCATTTCAACAAAACTTCCATGAACAAGAACACAGGGTCCAAAAACTTCATGTTTCAAATGTAACATATTTTATAAGGCACTGATTGGAGCGAGATTTAAGTGAAACATTCACAGTAAAATGTTGTCCCACAGTAACATCAACGCACTCGGTTCAAGACACTTTTTTTTCAAAAAAGGCAAACATAATTACAACATTACATCATTACTGAGGCCCTACGCATCCGTATGCTGGAAACATGAGATCATTCTGGTACAAGAAAAACGCTTTCCAACGGATGTTTACGGCTGCCTTAAGAAAAAAATGTTACCTTAATCCTCTTAATTTACACTTTTTTGGTATCGCACTCTTACTATAATATTCGTAACATATCGACAGCACAAATTAACGTCAATAAATACTTATACCATTAACAATAAGACTAAACACAGTAAAATATATAGACAGAGAAAGTGAGAGAAAGTGTGATTCATATATATATTTATATAAAAATATTCGCTGATATTCTAAACTCTTTATCGTCGTCGGAAAAATTTGGTCGTTTTGATGTGGGATGATAGATGTAAAATAATACTTTTTGCAGGTCGAATTCAAGAATTTACAAGCTAATGATGTATAGATAATTCGAAGAAAACGAAAGAGAATAAGAGCATGAAGAGTTTTATAAATTAGATGAAAAGCCACTAGAAATTTTGGTATTTTCAATGTTCATCAAATTCTATAGAGAAATTATTTGAAATTAATGAACTTCGACAAGAAGGAAATGGTAGGATTCATGCTTTTTCAAGCCGTGAATGTGTTTTTATCGGATAAAATAATCCCTGCTGTGAGTTTGAACACAATGCGTAAAACGTTTCATCATTCTACCTAGTCCACGCAAACCACAGACGCGACTCAACTCAAAATTAGAGTATTCGGGTAGCTTGCTGTGGAACTTAATGGCATTAGCATTTACTTATAGATGCCAAGAAACCAATTTACCCAAATAGTTGGTCTTGGGACATTATTCAAGCGTGTATAATGCATTTTTCGTCACCTTTTGAATATTCATTAATTTTGGACGTGCTCAATTCACATAACCAGAATGGCTGATTTTTCAACATTTCATTCCGAGAGTAACTGTCACTAACTACTTATCCCCTATAAGGAGGACACATTTTACCAGTATCTAACTAACCCCATTTAAGCAGCAAAATAAAAATATAAACTTCACAATTTCTACAAAAAGGTGGTGTAAGTTAGAAAGGAAATTTCCATTCGAATTAGAATGTAAATGAAAATCGTGACTTTTATTAAAAAAGAAAAATAAAACAATTTCGAAATCGATAAAAACCAAGACAGGAGAACTAGGGATGTTTCATTCATCTAGAAACCGGGAGTCATTAAACCAGGGGAAAATGTTGAGCTGAATATAATATCCTGAACTATCAAAAGGCGGCACTGGGCTTATTGTCCACTAGGGAAGAATTATAACCGGCTAGAAACTTTTAAAGGTATTCAGGCTGTTTCAAAAATTGATGCTGGAGAAATGTTTTAGAGCCTACACACATTGCATCAAGGTGATATAAAGGAACAAGGACAGAGGTCAGAAAAATGAAAAACTACCTTTTCCTGTAACAATTACGAAAAAAGGTTGACATCTCAAGGCACGTCAGTTCACAGTTTAAATCAACTGTTGAGCCTCTTCTTCAACATCGTCCTTCATTTATGCAGACACTGGAGGACTATTTTGCAAAAGCATGTTTGGTTTCACTGAAGCACTGGCCAACATGAGTTTTCTGCTGGCATTTCATCTGCCACAGGTAACTTTGTATTAACCACGCGTGTTTTCCTCAGATTTGACATGAAGTTGTGAAATATTCGATGATAATTTAAATGTCCTGCGTATTTACGCCGAAGATTCAAACGACATTCAACCGCCAACATGCACGACAAATGACGACATGAAATTACAGCGTAGAATCAGTGTCCTTCACCGCTGAGAATGAGGATATTTGAATCATATGTCGCCACCGGAGCCACTACGCACCGACCAGCGAGTGGAGAATTGTTCGCATCGACCACACTGTTTGTCCCATGAGTGTGCTTCTTTGCCACTACCACTTTTTTTTTAAATAGAGCACCCGTACATTACAAGAGTTCCAAGAACAACAGGGGCTCCAGGAAGTACTCTCTTCTTTATTTTTCTTCACTCCCCACCATTTTCTTCGTCATGGAGCGCTTTCCCCCCCTCCCGATCCCCCATCTTCATTTACTTTCCCCCCCTCTTCTCCCACCTCTCCTTCCCCTACCCCGCCCTCCCCCCTTTCTTCCTCCCCTTCCCCTTTGAACTCTGCGAGATTCAGTGACTTCTGGTGGTGGCCCTCCGGTTTCCTCGCCTCCGTCAGCGCTTCCAACAGCTCTCCCAGTCAGAAGTGGACGTCCTGCACGTCCGTCGGTGTTTCCGGCTGGGAGAGATTGTCTAAAGGGTCGACGGAGCTCCCGGAAGGGGACGGTGGAGACGAGGGAGGCTTCTGGTTGGGCGAGGAGCCGGCGGCGGCTGCGTCTTTGGCCGAGGCGACCGCTGTGGTCGGCTGCTGCTGGAGCAGCACCGCCGTCTCCTTGACGACTAGGGCCTCGATCCTCAGTACGAGCGCCTCCGCCTGTTCCATGGGCACCCGGGTCAGCTCGCAAACGGAGCGCATGGCTTCGTTGACTTGCGGCGAGGGGTAGTGGCGCTTGAGACCGCGCACCGCCGCACCAATGCTGGCCGTGGCGATCACCGACGGGTACACCTGGATGAAGTCGGGGTCTGCAATGAAAAAAGAAATATACCATTAAAGTCTCAAGCTTTAAATTCATTAAAAAGCTAAAATTAATAATTAAATGTAAGAATTAAATCGCATTTTAAACCTTTTACCTATTCCACAAATTACAGTGAAAATACGAATAAATTGCCGCAAGAAACAAATGTTAAACTCCCCGGTTGAGACGCAATAAATAAAAGGAAATAAAGAGGGAAAAGGAATAAAGAAAAATAAAGGGATTGCCAATGTATTTATTTAGGTTTCGGAAGGTTTAAAAATTCTTTTTACAAGTCAAAATAAAATTATGCATGTAAGGCGTAAGATATAATGAAACTAGTCGTTTAGTAATAGGTAGCCACGAAGTACAGATTAGAAGGTTGGCATGTTCTGTAGAAACCAGTGCTATTAGAGTTATAATTAAAAGGGAACCCACTATTGAGGTAGAGCTTTGTTGTTAAAACGTTTTATTCTACAGTACCCAATATACGTAATATTACGCAAACCACTAATTGGAAGAATGTTTTTCTTAAGTAACCAGTTGATAATTTAACATGTCTATTACAATGCATGAATAACTCCCCAATTACAATTGCAAATAATGCCTAAAGCTGCCCGAAGGTAATTAAATGTAAGTTTGAACAAATTATTTAGTAACTAATCGAAATTTTCAGCCACAAAGAACGATCCGAGAAGACTATATTACTAGGCAGGCCTCCCTAAACTTATATGCAGGTGCCTCCGCGGCGAGAGCGGAAATACGCGCTGACGCATTTCCTTTTCGAGCAGGAAAATTCCGCTTCGCAATTCCAGCGCATTAGTTCACACATTCGGTCAACAGCCTGAAAGGATAGATTCAATTTCGAATGACACGTCGTAAATTTTCTCTTTTTTTTATTTCACGACAACGTAATCGCCCCCAAGTTCAAGGACTTATAAATCCACCCTCTCGAACATTCGGTGACTTCAACGGGAGGTACCCGGAGACATGAACGCGCGATATGTTAGCTTCGTCCCGTACTTGAATACCTTGAGCGAGTAGATATGAAGTTTATTTTCGTGAAATACTTCAGCAATTCTGCAGAATGCGCATTAGCATAAAAAATTCTTTGCACTTATAGGCGCTGACTTGAAGATTTTGGGTACGACTACGGGGATTTCGCAAACATTATATGAGTGCTTTCATTTCATTTCCGGAGAGAGAAGGGGAATTATTCTGATAAACACACACACAACGAAGTTCGTCCAGTTTCGTAACCACGTGGTCGACTCATAGCTGACAGTGAGAGAGAGAGAAGGTATACGAGTTGGAACTTGTCTTCTAAGCTTTTCAAGCGGCGCTCATTCAACTGAGACGGGGAATAGAAAAGCGTATTGATGAAGGATGAGGTTGGGAGAGGAAGTGGACATTGTGCACGGACCTGACGAGGGGATTTGAGGTTGTGCGTGGGAGTATGTCGAAGCGAGGGAATCTATGGATGAGTTGAGGGAGAGTGGAAGCGAGCAGACAGGAAGGAAGGAGCGAGGGGAAAATAGAAAGGGAAAACTGATTAGCGAAAAGCTTCCCGTAGAAAAATATATATAACCTCCGCTTCGCATTCTCGTCCATCCCTGACTCTCCTCGCCTCACCTTGTTTACCTCCCGGTGGACCTTTAAAAATCTCCCCGAGTTCGAAAAACTGGTCCAAGAAATCCACGCAACACGGTGAAAGGTTTTTTTTCTTCACCCCCACATCCTCCTCCCATTCCCCTCTCCAGAGGAGCACCGTGAGCCCCCCATCAACCCTCCCCCCCTCCCGACTCCCACCCGGTGTTCGATGCACGGCCATTGTAGTAAAGGACTCTAACCCTCCACATCTCCTGTCGTCTTCTTAAAGAACACCTGCGCGGGACCGCGTTGTGTGTAGCGTAATGGAAGAGAGGGGGGGAAGGAAGGGGAGGGAGGAAGCGAAGACGGGCGTCTGGAGCGTAAGCGTGGTACGAGGGCATTTAAAAATGGCCGACCTACCTCGAGGCCACGTGGTCGGGCCGTTACCCAGACAACCGAGGCGCTACCTACCCCCGCATCTCTTTTTTTTTCTCTTCACTCTCTCCCTTTACTACACCCCTACCCCCTCACCTACACCTTAACTTCCTCACCTGGCGCGATGTCACACAACACACGCTAACACAAAAAACGTAATAAATTCACTCTTTCGGGTGTCACCAGCGGGACGAGGAGAGGGATTTTGCAACGGGGAAGCTTTTTTTCTTCAACTTCACTCTCCTTCTTCGACTAAGTTGTGATTGTGACGGTGCACCATTTTTAGCTTACGCAGTCCATTGTCCGCATTCCTTCGTCCTAGGAGGGGGGAGGGATTGTGAGAGCGCGTTGCGTGAAGTTTTTAAAGGTATTGGGTCGGGACACATCTTTTAAAATTCACCAACAGGTAGATACTGGCGGCTAAGCCCTTTAAACAGGAAATGCAAACCGTTCATGTTTCCGTTTCTTTAAGCCATCGATATGTACACACATCGACGGAAAGTGCGTAGATAGTTTGATGTATGAACGCATAACTTGGTCAAAGAATTATAAATTTTAAATCCAGAAAATTTAAAAGAGTTTTGTAAGAGACGGATGGGGATGGTGACGATAGTAACATTTCAAAGGCTGACTTTGGTTCCATTTAGATCCAAAATTACTCGAGCCAGGAGGTGTTTAAGATTAGTGAGAACAAGTATAAATAGGGAGTATTGCTGAACCATAACTTGACTAATTCAAAATTTCCATCGATAGTAGCCTTGCGTTTCAAAGGCTGACTTTAGTTCCATTTAGTTACAAAAGAACTCGAGCCAGTAGCTGCTTAGGATTAGTGAGAACAAGTATGAATAGGGAGAATTTCTGAACCATTATTTAAAAAATACAAAATTTTCCAACAAGTTTTCCCCCAGAACCCGGAAGAAATTCGTCAAGTTTTCTCTTTTTTGATTGCCGATTCGTAGATGGTTCGGCCGTCGGCGAATTGAAAAAGACACTGGCCCTTTAGGGAACGAAACTCCAGAAGAGAATGCGAAGTGAAATTCTATCACAGCCGAACCCGAAATGTCCCCCGACGGGTCCCACTTTCTGGGGGGTCCCTTCTCGTCGTATACGTTTCCTCGCACGGCGGCGAATACAGATTCTGGCCCGAATAAAATGTGAAGTCGGACAAGGGCCGGGCAAGGAAAAGTAAGGGTTAGGTAACGAAACGACCCATGTCGGCGCGGCCCAAGACAAGCAGGAGAAGTATAAGAAGAAGAAAACTGGTTCCCGGTCTCAAGAGAAGACCGCGGGAAGAGGGGGGGCCGTGGGGGAGGGTGTGGGAGGGGAGATAGCGGGGTCGTGGAAAATTTGGGACGCGAAGAGCGTCGCCGTAACTTGGCGAAAGGAAGCCCCGTGGAGTGAATACATGGCGGGAGTGGGTGGGAGGGAAGGGGGGAAGAGAGAGTCTGAAGGGGCCTCCTAAGGCAGGAGGACGAAGGACGTAGGACGGAAAAGGGGGGAAGAGGAGGAGGTGGAACTGGAATTGGGGTGTGAGACCGAAAGGAAGGCAGGGCAAGGTGGGTGGGTGGGTTCTTAAAAGACCCAGAGAGCCTTCGTCCCTTTAAAAATGCCCGTTCTCTCTCCCCGGTTTCACCTTGAGAAAAGGATGGTGGCGATGATCCGATTCGAAGATAGGCGAAGAAGGTGCACGAGGGAGATATACGTTTAATAAAAAAGTGAATAGATAAAAAGAATTGCACCTTTCGCTCTAATAAAAAAAAGATCACCACGCGAAAGTTTTGAAATAATTTTTATTTGCGAGTTAAACGCGGCGAGGATTTAATTCGGTCGTCCGTTTGACGAAGCTCGAGCACCCAACTCGCAATCGCGAATTCCTTCGCAACCGTATTAGAACTTTTTATACAGTAAGAAGATATTAATGTATCCCTTTTCGCTTAGCTACTGTATTTTACACCTAAATGAAAAAACTGATAGCTCTGACTGCACCTTAAATCGTTGTCCATTGATGAAATCCAATTAAATATGATGTTATATTCTGTAAATTTTCACTGTAGGAGAAACATTTGTGCCAGACAAAGAAGGCTATTGAGAACTAAATTAAATATTCCAAGCAGATGATTTCTCTCACGTCGAGATAATGTAACCCATTTATTCCGATCAATTTTGAGGACAATAACAGCAAATAAGTGTTATCACGAAATATAAACCGTACAATTCGCCAGTTTTCAGCTCCAGAAAATGAAGCTGGAAAATTTAAAAAAAATAGAGTATATTAGATTATTACTATTAAAATATAGAATCCAATTTATATTTTACTTTATTTTCTTTTTTTTAATCAACTATAACTTGATTTTTCAGTCCCGTTTCACCTGAAATTAAGATTCCCTAACAGATTAAATCTCTTAAGTCAGCTACACTTCGTCTTTCTCTGGGGTTATAAAATGGACTTTATGGCATCGTGAAAATAAAATTAAGGTTTTCGATCATATTGTTTCAACACACGGCTGGTCTGCGAAGGGGAACAATCGCCGGTGACGAGGAGAGGAGGACCCAAGAGTTGTAGTCGATTACAGGAGCACGTAGCGCGCCGGGAAGTTGGAAAGTTACTACTGGGGGGAAGAGCGTCGGCTTCCAAAAAACCCTATCTACCCAACTCTATACTCTCCGCAGCTTTCTACACACTGTATGCTCGCCTTCCCTCCCCTCCCTTCCCCTCTCTCCCCCTCCCCACCTACGAAATAGACGTCGGTGGGGCAACGCACACAATGCCCCCCTCCCCCTAACCCAACCCCCCCATACCCCTACACCCCTCCAGGTGCAAGGGACGAGGTGGTTTTCGAATGGAGAGCTGGGAAGGGGAGGATGAGGACCCTTTTGGGTTTGTGCATGGCAAAAGGGGGCCTTTGACAGTACACTCCTCCTCTCAGAGTCCCCCCCCACCCCAAGCAACACTACTAGATAATACTATCCACCCCACCCCTCCCCCCATACTACTACTACGACTAGTAGAGTAGTACGCATGCACTAGTCGGAGGCAGGTTCCCTCAAACTGTTCCGGTTTATTTCCACTTGCAGATGCCCTCCACGTGGTGTATAAATATTCCACCTAGTGACATTACTTTACTTAAATATCCTACTTGTATTCAGAATCACTGGCTATTTTCCTGGCTGCTCTACTCTTAGAATCATAATATTTATATAGAAGATGATAGACGTGATAGTTAAAATGAAATTTCTTCACAGTTGTACTTCATTCTTCGACATCATATTTTTTCCGCCTCAGATTTCTATTAAAATTCAGCAAGAACATTTCAACCATATCATATCCATCCGTCGTTAAAGGAATTTATAACTTAGAAATAATTCCACTATGGGCATAAAAAATCATTCGGTCAGGGAATTTCCGCAACTTAATGCGGTACTCTTGCTTCTTATCGAGTTGTAAAGGGAGGTTGTCGTGTTATCAATTTTTTATGCATTTTTATCAGCAAATCAATAATATTTTCGCCATCACTGACCGTTGTCTCTTAATGAGATATTATTAACGTCGTCCATTTTCGGGTCTGAGTTAAGGCGCAGAACGAAGTCAATTCCGCTCCATCTTCGACTTCTTTCCATAGCCACTACACGATACTTCCGCAACAGGGCAAAAGCGTTCGGAAAACTTGAAAAATAAGTTTCGTGATTTGGTTGGGGAGGAGAGAAAGAGGGAGGGGAGGGGTCGTCAATAACGGCCGTTGAGAATGGGAAGTTGAGGAATCGTTGGAATCAGGGCCGCGCGGCGACACACACAACAATGGTTGCCAAGGGGGGAGCGAAAAAGGAAGAACGAAAAGATATTGAATCATGCCGATCGCTAATCACCCGGGTGCTTTCAAAATGCTCGACTGTCCGAGCCGATGGTCATGATTCGCAAGGGGACGGACACTTTAGATTAGGTACCCCCGCGGCGTCCGCGCGCTCTGCAAGCGAAGAGGATCAGGGCAGATGGAATCGGCCCTCAGGAGAACCATTCATGCGCTCAAAACCTTAATATGCCCATCCAAACTGAGCCGAGTTGCGCTGGTCGCGTCGGTATTCCTAATCAAAATTAAGGGTCTCACCGATGCTAGACACAATGGAGATATTTTTTCGCTAAGACGTTCCTTATGATGTCCCATTTTCTGCAAACTTAGAACTATTACTGCAGAGGAATTTTTGATAGAATGATTGCGGTTGCGCTAAAATTGACCCTTTACCATATTATTTTCTTATATTAAATCTCGTAAAACTACCTCCGAAGGTAAAAACTGGCAACCGGAGTAAAGTTTATGAAAATTAACGCTGGAAAAATAGTTTTAGTAAGTTTAAACGGAATTAATATGCAACCTAATATTGATATTTCCTCATCGAGAATTTTTCTGAAAAGTACGCGTTTCAAATTATTTATAACCTCAGAGAAATAAAAGACTTCTCCGCAGCAACACTGAAATCGTCAGGACCAAATGCTCGCCATGTCATGCATACACTGAGAATGATTATGAACAATCAACAAGTTGAAACCTCGTAACAAGAACGTTGAGTCTATTTCATCCGCCCTTTAATTCCACAACAAGCGAAAGATTAACGACCACCGGCTGATAATTTGAGATAAGATAGCAAAGTCATCACTGCATTCCTCAATGCATATGAACAACTGAGTTTGCGCAACAAATTATCCAATCATCTCATTACGATTGTCTTGCTATCATGCATTCGTAAAGTGAGCTATGCAGGTCTTATCACCAGAATAATTTAAATGGGGCACATCGTATCTCGTTTGGCTGTTTAGATACCTCAGAGAAAGGCAACAGGGGATATGGCTCATCGGTTGGAATTTCCGATGAGAGATTTCGACGGTATGGTAAAGGCCTCCCGAAATCTCAGGCAGGCCTCGCAAGAAGCCCTTCCAATAGACACGACACCTATCTTCCCCCGATATCGACGCGACGCGTCTCGTACAATGTAAATGAATCCGCGTCCATATCACACGAGTATCAAGGACGCCATTCCGGAGCACACGATACGGGAAGCGGTGAGAAACCCTACTTAAACATATTCAAGGAGCCAGCGCAAGAGAAACATTAGATCACAAAAGGGTAAGAGGGTAAGGGAATGACGAGGGAGGAGCCTTTACGAGTGGGATCCTTACGAATGGGAAACCCTTTCAATATAAAGGAAGGGTAAGAGAGGGGAGAAAGGAGTTCGAACTACCCCATTCCCGTATCTTCTCACACTCCCTCACCCCCCTTTTTACACCTACCTCCCAACTCTTAAAGAGGTCGCGACCTGACGAAGGAAGAAAACCTCTATTCCTCCAGGCCATGCCGCAGGTAAACCCATAACCGTGCGAAAGCTTTTTTGCCATCGTCCAAAAGGGTCTCTTGCGGTCTTCGGAATGGTACCAAAGGCAGGGGTTGGGGAAGGGGCCCCCAGGACGACCGACCTCAAGTCGGATGTGCCCTCACTGCCCCCTAGTATAAGCTCAAGAGACGCCCGTATATATACATGCATACATCCATAGCCCATTTTTAATGCACCGCGTAATGTAGCCATGGGGGCGAAAGTACTTGAGGATCATCGGAGGTGAGGAGGGTAAGAAATAAGGCTTCACGCACTCTTCCCCCCTTACCAACCCCCTTAATTCAACTAGAGGGCCCATAAAATACAAAATTGGGCCGTCCGATCTCTTTCAGTCGAGAGAGTTCGGGGACAGGAAGGTGGATGCGGTGAAAGTGAATCTCTGAGTGCGAATCGGGGTGGTTGAGGGGGGCAGCGGTGACCCTTCCTGACAACGTAAAGGATTGAGACGACCGTGAAGGCTCGTAAAGAAGAAAGGGTGCTTCCAGAAAGGATATGTTAAAGTGAGGGATGTCTGCTGCCCTAGACACTGAGTACAACGCTGAGAAGAGTAAGGAAAGGAAAGGAGACGCGGTTCTTGAGAAGGTTAGTCATGAGAGGTAGGGTCAGGGGTTAGGGAAAAGTGTGGTGGGAGGGAAAGGAAGGAAATGAGATGGGCCGATCCCTACTGGGGTAGGGGGTGGGGTTGAACGAAAACCCTTTCAGGATCGCCTCCTCCGAGTTAGCGCAGTGCAAGCGAAAAAGAGTTTAGGGGTCTCGGATACGGTTGGGGCGGGGTATCGGAGGAGTTTCCCTCGGTGCGGTCGGAAAAAGATCCCCCCCCCAAAACCCTTAGGGGTTGAACACACCCCTTCCGATGCTTTATCCGTTCGATCCCTTACTGAAGGGGGAGGAGGATCGTGGGATGAGTTGAAGATGCATTGTATAAGAAGGGAAGCAGGAAAAAAGATATATATATATTTGGAGAAAAATACAGCCCGATGATCTGCCTCCTGATTTCCCACAAGGAGTTGGGTTTAGCCTAGGGTTTTGGGATGGGGTATGGATGCATATTATAAGTCCTTCGCGACTGCTAAGTAGGGCGAGAGAGAGGGTGTCTGAAACGTGGAATGAACCAAGGGAAGAGTTGAATTGGATTTGTGCATCCGAGAGGCGTAGGTCGGCTCCTTCCCTTGAGGAGAAGGTAACCCAAGACGATACTTCCCGGAGAAGGTGGAGAGAAATTCAGGAGCAGAAGAGGACTAATGGGAGAGTTATTGTCGGGGGACGGGAGGCAGGGGGGTTGCGGCGGATGCAGATGCATCCTGAGATGATGCTTTCTAAACGAGGGGAGAAGGTGAAGATTGACAGTCCCGCGGAAGGAAACGAGCTAGGATAAGTCGATGCTGGAGAACTGGGGGATAGGAGAGAAGGTGAAATGAAGAGGTGATTACGGGGAATGCTGGGCAATTTATGCGTTTAGTTAAGGAAGGGAATGCATAGCATAAGGGAGACTGGGAAGGGCAGTTTGAAAGATATTTCCGCCATGAATAATATTCCCAAGTTCGGAAACATCACCATTTGATATTTCGAACGTAAAGCACAGCGTTGATCACTCTTTCATTTCTCGAGAAAAGTGTAGTATCATTCGCCACCGTTTTGGAGTCGGGGAAATTTTTCTACACAAAATCGATTTTACATAAATTTAAAAATTGGTTTAAATTATCAAATAGCTAAATAAAATCACCGACATCAGCTTCAATGTGTGCGCTTTGGCGTCTTAATGTGGGTTGGTACTACAAAAACATTAAGGAAAAATTTCAAAACTACTCCCAATGAGACGTCCCGAAGAAATATTCACAGCATTAGCTCATTTTTTGCTCAAATTAGTATGTATAAACAGGAGTTTAAACAAAATTACGTACCTAAAGAAGGAAAATATTGTGATTGCACAAATATTAACGTCCTCCACGAGATTTTTCTATTTAGGGCCAGTCATGGAGTACGTAATGAATTGGGGTTTCCTTTAGCAATCTCGAGCTTAGCTGTTCGACACTCTTTTGTGAGCAAACCCCTTCGGAATCCGGGGCATCGAAAGGGTCCCATGGCTCCAGGGTGGGCGGGGTCGCTGCAAGGGGGAGAGGGGGCGTTGTGGTGCATGGGGGTCGAGAGGTGGAGGGAGTTGTGTCCGTGGCTGCGTGGTATACATAGATAGGGTGCGCGCGGGAGGGGTAAGGAAGTGGGTTTCCCACGAACATCTTCATTCCCTCTGTATTCCACGTGACCTCCGCTCCCAGGGGGCGGGGAGAGCAACAAAAACACTCCCGATAATTATCGTTCGTTCGGCTGGAAGGGCGGATGGATGGGCGAACGATGTCAAAAGCTGGGCGTGGGATGTTCCCTTCGAGGGAACGCGTACGAGAGATGAAGGTTCCAAGTGAAATGCAGTGGAACTACTACAAGTCGAATTACCTACCTCAGAAACTTAAAAACAAAGAGCCTCGATCTCTTGATATTTCGAGTTAGAGGCTATTTTATAACACTGTCACAGACAGAGAGAATGCCATAGAATGTTCAGAATACCATCTGGAACAAAATTCATTACTTACTATCGAAAATTCTACTTAAAGAAGTCCTATTTAAGAAAGACTATAAATCGACGTGAAATTTTTCCATTAGAAAAAAATGCTAATCACTCTTCTGTTTTCACCCGAGTATGACATTTTGAATACGCCTTTTCGGTATTGCATAAATAGCCCAACTCTTCTTTGTTAAGATATCCATTCTAGTGTGGAAAAGCTACACATGACTGTGTTTAGGCTTAATAACACCCACCTATGTAGCCATAAAAACATATTAACAGCACAGACGTGAATTATTATATCATTACGCCAAATAGAATTTCATTAATTAATGTAAAGTAATTATGAAGACAAAATATTACCAAAATAAAAGCCAATTTGAGGGAAAGAAGAACTGGGACTGCACCCCAGCCTATTGAGTACAATTACACTAACGAGGATAAAATGATGATTAAGAAAAGAAAATGAACTGTCAACTTTCTAAAGCCATATGGTGGTGTGTTTGGACAGGGACGAATCAGTAACACATTTAACTATTAACTTCTCAGCGTTTATAATTTTGATATTTCGTACAACACTACGAAGCTACTTTTTATGCGCTCCCAATTTATTCTCTATCAATTGAATTCCCTCAACGAGTGAGCATTAAATTCATGGTGAAATCTTCGCATTATATTAAGGAGACTGACAACAAATTAAAATAAGGATTTCAGCGCTTGTCACGGTATAAAAGGGAGAAAACCTAATGAATATTCCTATAGAGGAAATTTATGTGAAAAAATAAGGTCCTAAAATGCGAGGCTTGACGTTTGGAATCATTCTCTCTGGCAGCTGAAATAGGCATAAATTTTATACTAAACAGCAGGAAGGACCGTAATTCTGAATGAGGCTGTGGAATGGGAGGCCAATCCTTCTCCTTAGCCACCTTGTTCGCGATGATCTTAAAGAAATCTCCCTCCCCAAGTGACGGACGCGGTAGAGATATTTCATTAAAATGGTGGCTAAGGGGCCATCTTCCCCGGACTGTCATCGAATTCGGCGAGGAAGTCGACCGAAGCCACGCAGCAGGGAGTAGATAAACTCAACGCCTCACAGTTCTATCTGGACGGCTGTGAGTGATCGTCGAATTGGGCCCTCCGCAGGTCCCGTTCAATAAACAATTGCATTCCGCCCAATTTTACAAGGCGACGAAAACGAAAACTTCTACAAGAACAACGTATTTTTATCAATTGTAGATAATAAAAAACTTAGATTAACTCGACCGAGTTCGAGAAAATTGCAAAAGACTTAACGTTTTCGGAATGATGTATTTAAACACCACAGACGTAAATACCATAGGCAAACGACATGCGCGGTCTTAACATCGCCATGAGCGAATATTGATCGAAATTACTACATATCACCTTAACTTTCACCAAGTTTTACACCAATTGTCGTGTAATGCTGTCATGTCCCTAGCGCACTGAATGAAGCTCACCTGGGTGGGACCATGGTTCCTTCTTTCGCGTTCTCGTTATCGTTATCCAAAACTGAAACCGCTCCAGAAGGGCAGTGCTCATAGTTAACGTCCTAAGAACGCACTTATTTCAATTAAAACTAGAGATTCAAAGCACCTGACGAAATTCGAAGAATTACGATCACGTTTTTGCTCTCGTGAGCGCAATTGAAAAATAGCGGATTGCACGCAAGGATTCTAGACGAATGTGATAAACTTAATAACCACCACATCCGACCGCGAACAACGTATTTTTATCAATTGTAAATAATAAAAACTTACATTGACTAGACTTGAGTTCGAGAATTCTGACTGTGTAGTATGAAAATTGCAAAAGACTTAACGTAATTGGATTACGAACTAAATTTAAAGAAATGAAAGCTAAACGGATATCTAATTCACATGGAAGTTAGTTGAAATGGCAATATTTACTGCGTCTCCGGGTGTATCACATGAACTCGTAGATGCTGATATTCTCCAAGTAGTCTGGGCATAATTTTAATCATGCCGATATGTTCAAACTGAATATCGATACAGCGAACAGAACATCGTGCTCTCTAAATCGAATGAAAATCGGATGAAAATTGCTAAAGAGTTAACGTAATTGGATTACGACCTAAATTTAAATAAATTAATGCAAAACGGATATCAAATTCACGTGAGTGTTAGTTGAACATAATTTTCATCATGCCGATATGTTTTTAAACTGAATATCGATACAGGGAGCAGAACGTCGCGCACTCCAAATTGATAAAGAGGCCCTGGTTAGATGCTTCATATTTCTTCGGAGGGCTGGGCATCACAACGCACGTATCAATCTTTTATTCACCATGTAACCTGGACACAACTTTATCATTCCGATATGTAGTAGGTAATATCGATACAGGGAACAGAACACCGCGCACTCCAAATCGATAAGTGGCCCTGATTAGATGCTTCGCATTACTTCGGAGGGCCGGGCATCGCGACGCACATTTCGATCGATACATTTCATCGCACGTGTAGTCACCCTACACCGATACTCAACCTCAGAGATAGGGGAATGAGGGCATATGTCGGATGACCGGCTGGTGGCTTTTATTTATTGCTCGCCGTGAGCGGGTGCGGAAAGAGAAGTGCGCTGCGTGCCTGGTGGAGCACCAAACGTCGCGACAACAACAAACTCGCATATTGCACGCGCACGGAAGAGGGTCACCCAGGGGTCATCATATAAGGAAGGGAGGGGGCGGCGATGGTTGGCGTTGTTTAGAAAATGGGATCCCTGGAAGTATTAAATGGGGAAGGATATGAGAGGGAGGGGGGGTTGAACAGCGGCAGATGACGTCACCATTAGCATACAGGTGACCCCCCCCCCCGCTGCAGGACGTGTCCCTGCCTGCCTTGGTGTCCTCACCTGGCCTCCGAAAGGGGGCGCTGCTGGCTGCCGCTACTACTGCCGCCGCTGGCGAGCTGGATTTCAAGTACACTGGTGCACGCTCACGCATCTAGTCGCTTTGCAGGGAGGGGTGGAGACGCAGTTTCTCCACGGCGCGATTGGGGGAGGAAACCAGATCCACCGCCCTCTTCAATCGACCATTTCAGCTGTTGGTGGACGAGGTTTTTGTTGCTGCATCTCCGCGTGCGCATCTAAGTCCATTGGGAGGGAGTATGGGGGAGAATTGTGAATGAGAACAAAATAATAGTAAACAACAGACTGGACTACTCCGTTCGGACCCTTCACGGAAGGGTTTTCGAGGGTTTTCTGTCAACCGCACGAGTGTGGTAAACATTGCACGCCGAATTAATAGGCGCCCACACTGGAATCGCTTCGCACAGCGATTTGATGAATGAATACGAGGCATTCTCCATTCTATGACTATGCGAAATGTTGGAGTGAAATTATGAAAATAAAGAGAAACTATAACACCAAATGCCTAAAACTTCTCAAGCCAGCTTAGTGCCTCGGTGGTAGAGCAAGAGGGGGTACTTTGTTTTTTTATTATTCAGGGTGACATGTAATTTTGAAAAAATTACCACCAAAGTCCACAGGACACTAAGGATGATAAAATAAGACAATTAAACTCAATCAACGTAAAGATCACATAATAGCCTTTTAATTATTTAAAACATGTCTTATCAGAACAATGACGGCAATCCACAAAAGCGCCTATTTATCAACACCCGTTACTAAATGGTAAAACCCAGCCAAGGCCTTCGCAAATTTTATTTGTGTAATTAAATGCAAAATTAAAATGTAACATTCATGGTTATAATACTTTTAAAGAAATGCGGACGAGTTTTAGAAGCTTAACGGAAGAGACAGATCAAAATGGGGCACAACCATCAAAACTGAGTTAACTTTGTGACTTCCTCTTTATAAATGGTGGAATACGATGTCACTGGTTTATTTCAGTGGATAAAGTCACAAAGTTATATTTTTATCTATTATACAACGAATGCCTTCTATGTGCAAAGTTGAAGCTCCAAAATTTCAGTTCAATAAGATAGATTTCTTATGATTTACAATTATGTCCAATTGGCTAAGAACGAATTATACTGCGTAAAATTCAAATTGATGCAAGGTTCAATCGTTTCCATTCTTTTTACGGATGAGTTTCCGTTAATCTCAACATTTTTTTGTCAAGAAAATCTATTACTCAGTTATAAAATATTGGGAATAACATTGGTTTAAAAAGGTTTTGGAAAAATTTAAAGTACTGCTCATACTACCCACCCATTCATAAACAGAACCCCACTCACGGGAAATATCGGGCACTGTTCCTGAATTATCAAATGTTTCCCTTTATGTATGATAAACGTTTTATTAGTATATTTCGATATGAATCGTGGAAAACATTCCTACCCATTACTAATTTTGTTTTAAAACATTTTTCTTGGAAATAAATAAAGCATTACCTTCTCGAGAACCAAAGTCATCAGGGCTATATGTTGTAATATTTCACAGTAAAAATGAGTTACACTCGCAGTTGAGTCGAGATAGTGAAGAGTACATATCATTAACACTCACGGAACAATCGCATAATATGAGTTGCCTCAAACGCAACCTTAATAGAATTTTAAAGAGTTTCCAATTCATGAATCTTCATAGGAACTCGCTTCTACATAGTGCCGCATGAGTACACCACCATGAATAATGCTCCGTGGTCAACAAAGGAATGTCATCTTTTACATTTTGAAAGAAACAAGAATTGCATATCGCGACCTCACGACCATGGATGACAGAATGCGTTCTTGTGAATGAGACCACGAGGATGCTACAAGGACTTAAATCTTCTAACCCCGAGATACATCTAGGAAAGTAACGAAAAAAATATAAATGGAGCAACAGAGACTCGTTTCTCTTTTCGGGGGACGGATTTTACAAGTACAATGCCAGGCAAGGAAACTTTCCCAGGCCGCTCCGTCTCTGCTGGTATTCGGTTCGGTGCCCTGCGGTGAAGAGTCTTCAGGTCGATTGGGAGGGGCGGAGTCTCATTCACAGCCTCACTGGTAATGACATGAGCAACGATAGAAATTACCTTTAAACCAGTTAGTTCAACGTCGTATTAACACAAACAGCCGTACCTAAACACGCGAGGTGGAAGGGGAAAAGGGGATTACAGAGTTTTATTTACTCTTGAATGCCTCGGGGACAAGGATTCCTCTCTGTGTATTTTTTTTCGTGGTACCACTGGCTCGAAAAAGTTTACAAGGGTTGAGCAAACTAGGCGAGAATCGCCATGATGTGCTAGGCAGATGCGGCCGCCTCATTTTCCCATTGAAGCGGGATTCCTCATGCTAGCATAGGCCACCTCAAAGGAGTGTCTTTAATCCGTCAACTTTGGTTTTCTTGTGGTCAATTTTTCGGACCTCATTGTTTATTTTTTTGCTCCTTGCGGGGTCATTCATGACAATGAAAGCGTACAGAGAAAGACACTGGAAAGACCACAGTGGAGGAGTCCGCTCTTTCGTTGCGTAAACCTCAAGAAGACCCCGTCTAGGTTGGGGTGAAGAGGGTTGCACGAGCACGCAGTCGGTGGTTTGAAATGTTGTCTAACACGACAGGCTCCATGAATAGAAAATAAATGTCCTCGTAACTATTGGAGTGGAGGTTAATGCACTAGGAAGGGAAAAAACACAACATAAAAGCAAGACTCTTCTGCAAAAAAACTTATTTAACCCCAGAAATATCTTATGTAACCCACGGTATTATCTCCTCTAACTAAGAGTGACACTCCAAGAACCGAGGTAGAATTATGCTCGCGTGTATGGTAGGGCCTAGAATAATATTTGGAAATATGAGGAGGGTATCTAAATGAAGAGGATGAAAAATGGTCTTCGTATAAAAAAGCCATCTGACGATAGATAAGCATCTATCGTCTCCCCAGAGCCCATTAACAAATATTTTACCCTCACTTCATACCTGATATATATTTATAATCATTTAATTTGTAACTCATTACTTCTGATTTCTATGGTAAAAATAATAAAAAGTCATTTCTTTCCTCGCAGAATGATTTTCCTACATTTTAAAACCAAGGACGTTATGCAATTCAATTTCAAAAATCCCCATAAACTAGTAGAATCACTAAAATATTAAGAAAATAAAGTTCTCGTGAATTATATAAATCATCTATAAATTTGAATGAAGGAAACTTACACATGGTCCAGTAAATGACGCCTAAAGTTCATGAATTTTAAAGAGACTAAGATAATTTTAGATAGAGAAGACAATTATAGAGAAAGATGATAATTTTCTTCGAGGCAGACCATTCAAATAAACATTAAGAGGTTTCAATAGTTCAAAAATGCATAATTTTTAACAGGGAACATAAGGTCTAAATTATGAAATGGTTCGTTGCGTTGGACGGAGGATTAGCAAGATAGTATTTTTATAAGCTTCAATGATGTCGTTACGAAGCAATTATGAGCACTTTTTGAAACACGACAGTCATAATTTATGCCCAGCAGAGACTCAAAGGTTGGCATAGGCCAAGTTTTAGATTATTCTTAATAAAGTTTTATCCTGCAAACCAGCATCAAGTGACAAAATACGAAGCAAGAAGGCCGCCATGGGATTTACCCGTATTTCTCCGTACCCCCGAAATAAATTGTGTTTTTACATGGATAACATAACTCCTGTCCACCTCAATGCAGGCTCATTCTCCTGGACATGAAGGCATTGAAAGCTTGCTTGCCCCTCCCTCCTTTTATGCAACGAATATAAAAAATGGACAAGTCTGAAGAGTTGGAAAGAGTGACATGCGGGGTGTAACTAGCTCGACTCATTTGACTCACAAACCAACTCTTCACCCCTCTCTCGACAATGGTGGCTCTCTCTATCTCTCACTCCTCTTCCACCCCACTCCCCCACCTCCTCCTACCTCCCTTCCCAGCCCCCCTTCCCCCTCTCCCCCATCCGGTGGCGCCTAATGGCGGGGGAGGTTGTAATTAAGGGGAAGTGGAGGAGGAAATGGTGGAGTTGGGAGTGTTGGCCGCCGTCAGCGGACGTGTCTCTCTGGGGAGGAACATGTGAGGCGAGCTGGGGGTGGAGTTGAGGGAGGGGGAGGGGGCAGAGGGGGTGCACGACTCAGTTAAGTAAAAGTAAGACTGGTTAGTTGTGTGGTGGACGAGCTTAGAGTAGTGCTGCCAACACTCCCTGAGAATCCGGGGAGCTCCCGGAAAAGAAGAATAATTTCTAAAATTTCTCGCCTCCCAGACAAGGGCATTTTTCTCCATTTGAAAAATTAAAATTCACCAAATATTCTACTTTTTATAATAATTTTCCGCAATTCAGAATCATAGTTCAAGAGTTTACCGTTACCGATAAACCAAAATACGTATAAATTTAATTCAAAATGTCATCTTTTCATTGACTTGCAAGACGGTAAATATAAAAATGTAATCATAATTGAACTAGCTTTGCCAAAAGATCACAATTTATCTAGAGCATCATCAACAAGCATATAATCGTAGAGTTTATGCAGGTAATTCATTGAGAATACACATTTAATCCCGGAATAGGTCATTTTCTTCCTGATTCAAGTATAGATTAAAATGTATAAAATATTCTTTCTTTCCATTACTATTGTATGCTGATGACTACAAATTTTTTCATAAGTTAGTAGCTACTACTATCACTAAATATGACAATGGACAGCAACATTTTTGTGATTAAAATGGTTGGTACATGATAGAATTTGATCACAATTGAACTAGCCCTTTCTAGAGACAGTTAAATTTGATTGATATTCCAGGATTTATGGTATTCTTTGACTGAGAATACAAATTCAATGCAAGTCTTGCATTTATACGTAATCTTGCATAATATTTTACTCTTGGAACGGACTTCCCCTGAATTTAATTCCTGAGGAGTTGGCTGCTCTAGCTTAAGGTAGTTTGAGCGAAAAATCACTTTACCTGGAACTTGATGGACTTGGCCTCATTAAAAAAACTCCCAACTTTCCAATTATATCAAAATATTAACTCCTTACCAAACTACTTTTCGAGCAATTTGCCTAAAACGGCAAGCTGTTTTACATGGGATAGATTACGGCTGTGTGCTCCAGAGGGAGAATATTGAAAATATTAGGAATTTATAGCATCTATAGCTATTTCACCAAATAACTAACGGTGAGGAAATTTGAAGAAAATAGGCAATCTTAAGACCTAGATTTCGTCAAAAAACTAACGGTGTGTAGTTTGTATGTTTTCCAAACAATTTATAAAAATGAATCCATTGCTAACAGCAGTAAGTTTTATAGAATCGTAACTAATAGCCTGCCGTTCTGAAGGCTTTTTAGCCGTAAGGAGTGAAAAAATTAGTCAAATTAGAGACTTAGATAGATGTAGATATTTATATAATTACTGAGAATTCTTGTCATATACAACTGTATTTTTGCGCCATTAATTTTACAATACTTACTTCATGCTTCTTATAGACGATGAAATTAAAAAATAAAATTCGAATATGGTCTCCATTATGACTAGGGAAATATCTCGCTCAAACTACTTTGAGGAGAGAGAGGTTAAGGAACGCAGGTTGTGTGGGAGGCCTTGCAGATAAAGGAAAGGAGAAAAAAGTGGTTCGGTGTCGGAGGGAAGGGATAAAAAAAAAGAGAAAAGAACAGAACACTCACACACCATCGTCGGAACCCCCTTCCCCTACCCGGGCTATAGAACACCTGATGTCCACACCATGCACCCATCCACATGGCATGGCACGCCGCCCCTTCGCGCGAGGGGTAAATGTACTGTGGTCACGTGGTCTCACCCTATGCGAGCGATAGTATAAGAATTGGGGGGGGGAAGGAGAAGCAATCAAGCGAAGATATTTCCCCTGGATAAGCGGACTCGAAACTGGGTTGGTGCCGCGTTCAGTGGGTGACGAGGTGGTGGTGGTTGGTGGAGGGTGGGTGGTGGGGGAGGAGACCTTCAAAACCCCCCCATAATTCCTTAAAGAAGGTAGAGGCCAAGTTCTTCTTCTTTCGGTCACATAGCGGGTGGAGTTGTATCCTCCCCCAACCACCCTCATTAAGAATTCACAGATCATCGCCGCGATATGACGTACGACGACGCCCCCAGAGCAGCCATTGTCTTGCGTGGCGGCGGCGCGAGGCTCTTAAAGGAAGTCTTTTAAAAAACCAAGAGCAGCATACGGTCATCCGGAGCAGCAGGTTGGAGAAAGTAAGGTGGGGAAAGGGGAGGAGAAAATTTCGTCGAAACTGTTAAAATGCTTCCAAGGACATTTCAGGGGGGGGAACGTGTCCGTCTTGTAAAGGGGGCAGGGGGGGGAGGGTTGGAGTTAATTTCTCCCGTGTCTAAGTGGAGAGCGATTAGCGCGAGGCACGAAAGAAAAAAAAACGAAGCCTCCCACCCTTTGCATGCTCTCTCTAACTTGGAAAGTGGAAGGTATGTATCTCATCTGGTCCACCAAGTTCACTGTAAATGAAACGCTTGCAATATACTTCGGTGGCGTCGACTTGCATCGTTTTCATTTCTAATAAGGTCGACCTTCGGATTTTGAAGTCCCGGACGCAAATATGCGGTGGGGCATGAGTAAATAAAAAATAAATGAATAAATAAAATCGTCCGTTGGATTCAAATAAGGAGCAAATACAATACTTATTCTTAACCGATGAGTAGGTAATGCTGAACCAACAATAAATTAATATTTAGCCACAGCAATTGTCTACGCATGTTGCACTAAAATATAACAAAATAATGTTTTGTCTAGCATTCAAAATCATCGTTCCCTATGAAGACGTGAACAATATCCCTCTGAGCGCTATGATATTTTTAATGTTCACTTTAAATTACTTTAAAAAATGCATCGGAGGCAATCATTACGTTTGGCTTATTAAATTAATTACCTATTAATGAAATTAACCAACTATAAATGTTTAGGTGGGTGGAATTAGTTATTTCAAAAGCAGAACTCAGAAAAGGCAATGATTGAAATTGTGGTACATGAAGGGAGACGAGTATTACAGCGTTTATAGTTTCGCATTGCGCTGTTTTCTTCAATAAATCCGAGAGCAATGAGCTCAAAATAATACCGGTGTCGAGAATCACCCTGTATTTTACCCATTATGATGGGGCAGAAAAAATAATTATTGGTCTATCTCGCAGCAAGCCCCGGCAGGAAAACAAACAGATGAACCGAACATGCAGGGTGCAGTGTCAGCGATATAGAGGGAGGCGTAAATCAGATAGGTTGCCTTCGGGTCGCGTGGATAGAGCAGCGCTGTAAATAAAGCGATGATGGGGATGGGGGTTTCTTGGGAGCAAGGGCGGGTGTGAGGGGAGGGGGAGGAGAAGAAGGAGGAAGTGAGGCAAGAAATAGATAGGTAGGTACTGATGCGAGACGACGATGTTCTGGAAGAATAAGGGGCGAGAGAAATAGTCCGGGAATAAAAATGGGGGAGACTAGAAACAGTGGAGAAGCGTGTAAAGTTTAAGAGGAGGAATTGGAATAAGTGGAAGGCACCTGTCTCTTTTCCGTAGCCACGGATACCCCCACCGCTCCCTCCTCACCCTCACTGCTCCGCCCCCCTCCCCCCTCCACACCAGCCCACTCTCCAGTGTGATCACAGATGTCAGAGGAGACGCAAGGAGGAGGAATGAGGAGGAGGGGAGATAAGGAGGGGAAGGAGAGGGTGGGGGAAGGAGGTGGGGGCGTGATGAAGGTTGGGTGTTACCGAAGGAGGGGGGAGGATTGCCGTGGAAACCACCCTCTCATATTGAGACATAGTGGAGTATATAAGTAGTAATAATGAGTACTCTTGTAAGGAATAATTGCAGTCGCCTACTTCCCTCGAGTAAAATAAATCCCAAAATTGCATTTCTTTGGAATAAAGTCGAAATATACATTAAGAATTCTTCCGGAATATCATTGAATCAACATAATGAATGCTGATGGGTAGATGTATATTATTCCGAGCATAAATTGACGCCATCATAACACGTAAATATGTACCCATAAATAGAATTGCGATATCTAAAAACCTGCTGAAATTCAGACACTGTGCAGCGAATTTTTAATATAATGACACAATCCTCTTTATTTTTAATGCGTTGTACATTTATCCACACATTTATGCATCACAATAAGAACTACGATATTACAATTTTCCACTGATAAAGTTTTAATCGACCCGGGTTTCGATGCACTGCATCATCATCAGGTGAGTGCAGTGTATCGAAACCCGGGTCGATTAAAACTTTATCAGTGGAAAATTGTAATATCGTAGTTCTTATTATGTTCATATTCTACAACATCTCGCCTGATTCCTCCCTTTTTGTGCATGCGTCACAAATTGTGGGTCATACTATACTTAACTTACGCGGTATAAATCATCTAATCCTGGGGAATGACAACTAAAGCTATGTGGTAACGACATTAGTTTCGGGCTAAACGACCCTGACAAGTAACTTTTTGCTACACAGTCACCACAATTGACAAAAAAATAAAAGATTTATGCAGATATAAAAGAAATTTGATCCACCTTGGATTGAATAAATCAAATTTAACAATCAAAAGTTCCACTAGAGCTATTGATTTACGTCACTATCTTTCCTCACAGTTATGGAATAAGTATCTTGCTTGAAATAACTAAGCGTAACGCAAAAGGACACAATGGCATGCTTATCAAAAAATCTTTTGATGCTTCTTTCATTAAAACATGAGCCTTTTATGCTTGGAAATCAATGAGAATCATTCTTTTCAAGACGACATAGCGATGATTGAAAATAATTTTGAGCATCACTACCGCATTTTTGATCTCACAGACCACCCAAGCGTTGCTATTCCCAGCTTATACGCATTTAAAGAAAAAAATGGAGATAAAGGGTAGTAACGTGCATACGTAATCCTTAGGTGCGCATCCGAGAGAGATGTAGTATAAACACGGGACAGAAGCATGATAAGGAAGCCAGTGGGATTCAGATGGCGCCCGCTGGCAGGAAGTTGTGATAAGACGGGGAGAGAAGGAGTTAAAAAGAGAAGGTGGTGGGAAGGCAGGCATAAGGGGGGAGAGAAGGGGAAAAAGAGATAAAGCTCCAGCACTCTTCCCGATTCGTCTATTTGTCCACGAGCGCGGGAGGGGACTGCATCGACGGAGGAATTATCAAAGCTGTTGAATAGCTGGATCCGCAGGTGCTCTCATGGACAACATCACTGTGAATCCCTGAGAACTCAAGCCGACATCGTCACCTCGCCATAAGAGCTCTCTCTCTCTCTATCTCGATGTTTGTGCAGGAGTAGCGACAGGAGGAAAAAAATCAAAAAATTCGCCTTTTACAGCTGGAGGAGAAGAAGTCGCAAACAATATAACAATAGAGCCTTTTGTCTATCATCCGCTGCGTCAGCGCATTCGATAGTGAACCCGGTGCAACGAACTTTGTCCACCGATACAGGGCGCTCATGAACATAAATATCTCAGCAGATTGGAGAAGCGAGATGTTTCAGTGCACGAAAATACGACGCTGACGTTACAGCTCGAGTCATTATCAAAAAAAGAAAAAGATCTCAAAGCCCAAGGGATCACCTTGACATGGCTTTAAGACACTTCAATGAAAATTGGAAGGTTGAGTGACATAATGGACTTAGTACTACGGTGGCTCATTTTGGGATTTTCACTATTTCCATACCAAAGATCATATTCTATTCTATGCCAAGCATGACTAACCACCGAACTGTATCTGCGAAGTGCTGCCACCATCGAGGTCTTTGAAAGACGCTACATATTTTAATTTATAATTGAATTTATCTCTCATTTTCTGAAAACTTTGTAAAAGGCGCTTGGTCACCTGTAGCAATGAGTCATCCAATTATTAAAAATTCTGTGGTCATCCAAACTTATCTCAAAAGATTTTCATTTATTTCTGTCAGCAAATCATCTCATGAGTGAAGTTTTATAATATTACCGACAATTAATGCAGTCTCGAGTCGAAATTGTGTTCTTCTCAACCATCGTTTTGATAGATTTAAAGACACTTCATCACCTACTAGGCTTCTCCAGTCTATACATATTTAAAGGGATAAAATAAAAATCCAAGATTACAGAAGTAAGGTTATGTGCACTGTCTTCTCTCAGTTTAGAGGATGAAAACGGAAGCGACTTCTTGAGCGGATTACGCAGCAACACGGCCGAGAAGAAGGATGAGAGGTACATAGGATTAGATATTTAGCTGGTTGTCTCACCATGTCAACCTAAGCTTCGTCATGAAATGTTATCTTCATCGTAGAGGGCAAAAGGAATGCGTGGCAATGCAACACAAAAAGCAGATGCAGCGAATGTATACGAGTAAAATTTGTAAGAGCAAAAGCATGGAAAAGATACTTAGCAGCGTAAACTTGTAAATTATATGAGCGAAATTGAATATGACCATAGATAAACTAAAATACTATCCCATATGTCGAAGATGATGTTGGGTGTACTCAGTCACTACTTTGACCTACGGATCAGCAGCAGACAACTAACATTGAAAGCAATTATCTAGGTTTTGGTCCCGCATTGCCATAGACTCCATGCATAACTTTCCAAAGAAAAATAATTTCTATTGATCGCAGCATTAATAATACGAAAACAATGCATCAAAAGAAAATTTCAAAACGATAATTTGAGAGGAAGGTAAATCATTACTACCGAGGTCAAATGACCTCTCAAATATTGTGAAGAATCCAGAACATAGAAATAATAATGAAATTAAATTGGCCACAAAATTGTTTTTTTTATTCTGGAGCCAGAAATTTCTCAGCAATTAATTTTCTGGAATATTTCACTGCGCAGATGTGAAGGTTAGTAAACTTTTCCGGCAAAATATGCTTGAAAATGAGGCTAGTTACTAAATATATACCAGCATGTGGGCTGACAGCAAAAAAAAATGTGCAAAAGGTAAACAATACTTAATAGAGAAGAAGATAAACGGTATTCAACGTAGTTTTGCATGGAAGAAGTTTCTGGGCGAGCTGGGGTGAACTGGATACTCTTGAGCCATGTGACGCACCCTAGCGGAAAGAGCCTCGATAAAAGAGTGAAATACCCCTAAAAAGCATTCGAGAGAGTGAGGAAGAGAAGGAGAGAGAGAGAATCGAAGGCGGTGAGGGGAGGGAGAGAGTGGGCTGGAGGTAGGGGAGGGAAAGAGAAGGGGGGTGAGCAGCTGGCGGGGCTACATCCATACGGAAGGAGAGAGCAGGAGGGTGGCGGTCGGTCAGTGGGGGTAGTTTGGTTGAAGCCACCACGAGCACGGCCACGGATGGCTTCGCAGAGCGGAGGAAAAGGGTGTGAGAGGGTGCAAGAGGGTTCGGGGGATGAAAGGGGAGGGAAAATCCACCTTCGGACGCGATTTTACTCGCGACAGCGGTGCGCGCAATTAGCACCGACACGCTCTCTACGGAGTAATTACCAAACTATTGAGATCCATAGTGAAGCGGCCACATTTGTACCGAACACGATGTCTAGCTCCTCTATCCCAAGTCATGGAGGTGAGAGATGTAAAAACAGTGGACGCCATATAACCTTCGATATTTTGACGGTCGAAAAAAAACCGAGCAGAATCCTTGGGAGTGCAGTAATTACGGAACTATTGAGAAGTATATTAATGATTGATCTGGCATTAGATGTTGCCACACATATATCGTAAACCATGTCCATCTCCTCGATCTCCAAGTCAGTAAGTTAAGAGATGTAGAAACATTGGGTGCAGTATCACTCGACATTTGACTTCGGAAAAGAACCCTAACGGGACCCTAGGAGGATAGTAATTGCTGCAAGGTTATTAAAGTAACGAGTGGTATTGCAGTTAATCTTGCCGCATATGTACAGTGAATGATGCCCTGCTCCTCGATCAAAAGCAGCGAGATAAGAGATGTTAAACCAGAGGGTGCCATATCACACCATCTTTGACTATGGAAAAGCACACCACCGGATCCCTTGGAGAACAGTAATTACGGAACTATGAGATCGATAGGTAAAGAGTGACATGATATCAAATATTGCCACACTGTACCGCAAACTATACTCAGCTCCTCGAGTCCAAGTCAGCGAAGTACGAGACGCGACCACATTGGTTGTCTCGATATGCAGGCCTGTAGAATGATCGAAAAATTTCATGCCCAGGTCCCCCTACCACGAAACCGAGAGTTCAAAGTCTCCCCCGTTCTACCGAACGAAATTATTGTCCCCCATACTACCCGGTCGGGTCACCGATGGTTCCGTGGCTCGTGCCGATGGACCGGCAGGCAGAGCAATGGGTGCGGCAGCTGTATACACTAACTCCGCAAAAGGGTGGTAGGGGAGGGGGGGAGAAGAAATGAGCAAGTCTCGAAGGGTGCTGTCCTTACAAACACTCGCACAATAGATCGAATCGGAGCGATAGGCAGGTTACGAACGGTGAGGGATGGATCAAGCTACCGGACGATGGGTTGAATTACGCCGAGGATTTTCCTGAAGATCGGCTTGAGACGGCCCAAACAAACGGGTCCCCCAACTCAGGAAACCACACATCTTCAGGCAGAGCTTATTTTTTTCTCCTTCCACCTCTTGTCTCCCTCGTCTCGGATCATAAGTCGTCTCTCTTCTCTCCTTATTTCACCCATAATCCTGAGGAGGAAATTACGATAGGATAGCCTAACTCATTTCCCAAATGAGTGAACTAAACTACGGAGGTAAGATGGCTTGGCGCCGTTTTCCCCCGTCAAGATTACGGGAAAAATAAAATGAATTAGACCAAAGCGAGCGGATCCACCCAGTCGTCCCTTTCCAAAATTACGATTGCGAACTGGTTGGTTTGTAATATTCCCCCGACCCAGTCCCCTGGAGAAAAAAATAATACGATACACAAACACTTAAGCCTTAAGCGTGTCGAAGACTCTTTCTCCTTTTTCAAGTCACCGCGCGTTTTATCAGATGAGGAGCATCTTATAATGGGAAGAAATCAATTAAGTAGGTTCTTGGGAGGTTATTTAATGGGAGGAGGGCACACAAATCGATCGATCCTATTCGAGTACCTAAGAAGGGTCTGAGATGGGAGGGGAGAAAAGGAAAAGGCGTCTTTACACAATTTTATTTTTAAGGATGTCATGAGCGCGTGTTCTTCTGTTAAGGGGAAGGGGAAGGAAAAGGTAAGGAAGAGAGAGACGGCAGGAGAGAAGTTTCCCGTTTTGGGATTGCCCTTATCTTCAGCGCGGGATCGGGTAAGGAGATGTGACCCCAGGACCTTTTTTTTCGAGATGAGGATGGAAATGGGACAGAAAATAATTTGCGGAATAATACGACATTCTTGTTTTTTTATATTGTTTATTTTTTTCATCCCGCTGTAAAACAGGAAGAGATGTCGATGGAGAGACAGGGTGAAAGAGCATGTGCACGGTAACCTGGGGGGAGAGAGTGAAAAAGAGTGACAGAAGGCCTCCTTCGGGTCTCCCAGAATACGAACTAATTGAGCCATTATTAAGTGTGTTACATGTAAATCCTCTGGGTCGGATAAGCTTGACTGGATGCGAACCTGTTTTTTCCGCGAATTAACGGAACGAATTTCATTTTCCACCGCTTGGATCTCCGTGAAGGGAACCTGCTCCAGACCAGACGCTTTACAACCTCGTAGCAGGAATCCACTTAAGGGGACTTATCTTCGATAGGGACAGAATGATTGATTTTACGTGCATGCAATATTCTCCTAACGGCTGTCGCCACTTATCACCTAAAGTGACCATCTCTCTCTCTCTCTCATTTTCCACTTCCGAGATCAATTTAATTCTTCACGCACCGAATTTCAGCGACAAGCGATAATTCTGCGTCCGATGTTCTCCATGGGAGGTCAACTTCTTGAATGCTGATTAAATGTTAAGGAGTTTTTCATAATATCCATGGAGTGGAATAATTGAAAATTAGGCGGTTTGGAATAGATAATGAGCATAGAAGGTGATTTGGCTTGATGGCGAAATAATGCGACTTCATTTAAATTGATAATCAATTGGGCAAAATTCGGACTGATGCGCAACAAACATTTCCTGGCCCAATGTTAATTATCAATGAACCATTTACTGAATATTAAATAGCAGAATTCACAATTTTTCGCCATTCGCCCATCAAATTCATCTTTTTTACATAGTTCTACTTGATTCCAGCTTGAAATGTTCCTAACATTTACATGCATAAAAACTAAAAGCCCCATGATGGATCCTTTTAACGCACGCGCTCGCGTTATCATCATGTATTTAATAACTCGAATAGAATGAGGAATACAAAATCGCTCTTTATAGTATGCGTGCTCCGAAAATGTCTTAAAAATGTTATCTAAAAGCACAGTTCTCTCATTATGGAGAAAAACGTAAGTATTGTGACCGTGAACAGTTTGCGATGTTGGAAGTTTGCTTCATGAATGAAAATAGTGAAAGCGTCCATAAAAGATGCACGATTGCGCCTCGGGCCACAAAATGAAAGATTGCCTTTATGTTCGAATGCGAGGAACTTCCTGCAAAAATTCAATAACCTCCAAACCGAGAGGATAAAAATGCCTGCACCACCATGCAACACCGAACAAATACCAGATCAGTGTGTGCGCATTGGCTCACGCGGAACTTGTGTAGCAGAGACAAGGCGCAACAATGCAATGACACGCACACCAGTACCACGATCAACAACTGCTAGCAGCCACGCGCCAGCTCTAAATCACTTTTAAAGCCCGAAAATCCGTAAACGCAACGTTATTTCGGCAACCATTGTGCTTAAGAGGAAGATTTCTTTAAAGAAAATGCCGGTTGGAGGAGGTTTTGAGATATTCCATGGCAGTAAATAAAGCCCGCAGCTTCCCTCTCTTTTAAAAAGACTTGGTCAGGCAAGACAGGCACAGCCTCCTCCCCCCACCCCCACTTCACGTAAATCAAAGTTCCGAAAAAAGGAATCTCCGGAGGATGGGATGGGGAGGGAGTTTAGGAGGGGGGGTGGGGGGGTAAGAATGGACGCCAGGGGGTGCAGAAGGGTGAGGAGGCACGAGGCCTTAAGGAAGAAGGGACTCCTGATTCGCGCGGTTCGTCCTTCTTCCAAGGAGCCCGTGTCGGGGCGCGTGTAAGGGCAGTGCCCCGCAAGTTACCTCAACACACGGGTCAAGGTGCAAACTCTCCTACCAGACGGCCAAGCCGAGGGGTGAGGTAAGGTGATGTGAGGAGGAAGATGCTGCAGGAAAAGATTTACCCTCACCAAAAAAAAGCTAGGAGGATGAGGCAAGAGGGAAGACTTTCTGAACTAAGGGTTGAAAAGGGAAAGGAAAAAAGTAAGAAGCTTGGGTGGAAGAATTCACGAGTCCGGTCCCACCCCGAGTGGTGCAGAAGGATCCTCGGAGGAAGGAGCCTTTTTGTATACGGTACCTCACGGGAGATGGGATATGGGGTGTGGAAAGAAAGGAAGGGAAGAAGGTTGGATAGGTATAGGAAAGGGAACTCTCTTTTACGTGGTCCTTTTACGATGGGTTGAAGATGCGGAAAAGTTTACGGGATGACGTGATGTTGGAGTAGGGTGGGGGTAGGGTGCCGCTGCACAAGGTTGAAGCGGAGCAGCTTGCGTCGCTGGAGATAGGAACGCGTGCCCGTTGTATCCTTTGCACAATGGTCCCCCGATGGGGAAGGAAGTCAGAAGGCGGAAGAAGCTTTTGTTGTAATTTGCTGGCATTCAGGGAAAGCCGCGATTGGGAGGGTTTATTGCAAACGGTCTTTGATGGCATACAGAGAGGGAGAGTCATCCCACATTCTTCCGCATGCCTCCAGCACAGCACGAAAGGAAAAGTAGCACGCTCTTCCCCCCCACACCCCATTCTTATAAGATCTCTCTCAGCTGTGCCCACATTTTTTCACTGCAAAAATGTTATTTTTACCAAAAATGGAATCGAAAAACTTCTTTTTCTCCGAAATAAAAAAACTGTTTTGCATCATCCACATTTACTTGATAACGTCGAGTGAATTTTCCACTTCAATATCATTCAAACTGGTATTAGAGATACATGCTGCTCGACTCGAAACAATTGATAATAAGGATAGGGGCTAAGTTTACAAATAAAGCTCACTTATTCAGATGGTACAAATATATATCAGAGTAATACTTTGATATTTCTATGCTCTAATATTTAGATATTTCATATCAACTGTTCCTCAATTCCGCGATTAAATAATGAAGGTTCAATAAGTACGTTGAACCACTTCAACTGCATGCTTCTTTATTTATCGAAACTACTTCCTTAGAACTGACATCCTTTAAGCTTAGCAATTAAATCGTTTTCTTAGCACAATTCATTGAAGGCTTAACTGTATGAAAATCTCAATCTCGATACAATTTAATGAGATCCAGGAAATTTTCAAGTATTCAAAAATTTGAGAAAATATTGTTTCCGAGATATTACGAGAATCCGAAAATATACGATTCCTGTCCAATGATAAAATGCACATGTGTGATTATCATCATCAGCAGTGATAAATCCGGAGATAGGTTGCTGCAGCTCTACACTCTTCTCAGCCAACCGTTTCATTCCTACGTCAAGTCCTCATTTTGACGTCCTTCACAATTTTCCCGCAGTATTCTATTCTTGGTCTTCCTGAGTAGTTATTTTTGTTTAAAGTTTGTCTCAACTTCTTATCATAGTTTTCATAATACTTCCTATCTCTCCTACTCTTTGTAGAACTTCTTTATTACAGCTTCTCTCCTTCCATGGGATGTTCATCATAGGAGTGAATCGACTAACAATTGCAAAGCAAATCAAGCAAGCACGTAATTTACTCCCTAATGTTTCTATCCTTATTTGATATCTAGTACTAACAGCACGCCGTGCATGTTTCCGGCATAACTCTTGAATCTCTGTCCATTTATGTAATTGTAAAATACATTAATACAGATAGTTTCTCTGGCATTGTTTGCATGTCAATAGTATATTACATGCTTGTGAAATTTTGCCTCCTGACAAGTATAAGCAGATTTTTACAAATGCATCGACTGTCGCATTTATATTAACTTTATAATAGAGTATAGTGTAGCGCAGGTTGGTGATAACTCACCCTCTGCCACAAACCCTCGAGGTGTCAAGCAGGGTATTATGTAGTTGTAGGTGTAAGAGGAAAAGGGGAAGAAAATACAAAAAAAGATAGATTGAGGAGAGTGTGTGAGAATGGGGGTATATATGGAAAAGCGCGCTAGGCCCACGAGCTTGTGAAGGGAAGGGGAGGACGCACATATAGTTTTCCGGTGACAGCAGCTGCCGCCTATTTGAGTTTTTCACCCAAACCCCTCCGACTCCACAAGCCACCATCAGCGACTCCAATTCCATACCCATTGTCTCTATACTGCGGTGACTACTCGATTCCGCCACCGACGAACTCCCACTTCGTATGAGCGCGTGCTCTGCTGGGGCGGATGAGGGCAAGGGCTGACTGCTCGGGGGGAGGAGCCCTTAGGGGCCAGAACGCCAAGGCGGTTCCTTCCCCTTGCAAGGGCCCTTGAGCCAAGGCCCACGGGACTATTCCTACACCTTCAGAAGGCCCACTCACGACTGCGTTGAGTCAAAACGAGAGTGATTAATTTAACATTTTTGTCTTCGTTCGTTTGTATAAAAATTACTGCTCGCAACCTGATCAAATTACTTTACTCTGGAAAAGTAAAGGACACGTAACGGCTATGGGTGTTAGTCGACAAATCTATTATAATCTTCCAGCCTGACGAGTCAATGGAATCACCGCTTTGAATGAACTGATGCACTTCGCCTCGATTAATTGTCGCATTTTAATCACAACTCAAAAATTAAGGTCGGTTAGTGCCTTCATCACGTTGCCATTTAATTTCATGTAATTATTCGTTTCATATATCAGTTTTAGCAAAAATAGGATTTATGAATGGCAGAGAAAATTATGGTTTCCTATTTCTAGATCAATCTCGTCTGTAATCTCTTGAATTTTTAAGTTTAACTTGTAAAAAAAATTAGAGAGGAAAAGGTATGATGTCGCAGGTTGTTTTTAGCCTGGAGACACGGTTGTTATCAGCAACGCAAATATGAAAAATATTACCTCATAGACATGGAGCCACCTAAACCAGGATCTACACAACCCCCTCCACAGAAATGTTATACTGATAGGAATGGCGGTCTGAGCTGACTGGGGATGTGAGGGTTAGTAATGTTTAAAGCTGTCCCACCTCCCCCTTAACTCCCCCTCCCCCAACTTTACTCCCCTTGCCTCCAGGAGCGCGTGCCCGTGGCAGGCAGGGCCGGGGTCAAGGGTCAGAAAAAGGACGGATCAATGAGCACGAGAAGGAAGGCCCTTCCACCCTTCTTTCCGGCCCAAAGGGCAAGGCGGAAGGGCACGAGGCTAAGGTCGGGGAAAAAACAGGAAAGGTGTGCCTCGGTCGGGTGTGAGGTTAAGACGTTATAACGAGTTGAGAAGAGAGAGAGAGAGACACTAAGGGTATGACGGAAGGAGGGTCGATAAGGACGATATGAAAAGGGAAAGCGGCGAGGAAAAGGGTCCCAAGGAAAATGAGGAAAGTTAAGAGGGAGGAGAGGTATGGAAGATTATTTATAAAAGGGTCCACAATCCTCCAGGTATATACGACGGATCTTTTAACGGTCGACCCGCGTCCCTCAGGGTTCATATACATAGCAAAGGACAGTTTCTTTTCACTCTTCCCTCGGCCTTAAGGTTTTCCGGCGAACGGTGAAAGGTAGATGACAGGGAGGGCTATGGCAGTTGGAGTTAGATAAGGGGGGAAGGGGTCCAAATTCCGTTACTCCACGTATAGGTTAAATGTACGCTAACTGCCCAAACTGTACACAAAAAGCTGCAACGAATTCCAATGATCGTTTACCGATCTGCTTTCGGTTGGAATGGAAGGGAACCCATTAATGCATCTCGTAGCTTTTCTTCTGGAGTGCTCCAAATCTGTATCCCCTCCAAAAGTACGAGTAGCAGATGCTTTCACGTAGCCCTTCAAAAGCTTAAGATCAAAGCCCCTAACTGAAATTTGCTGAGCAAAGGTATGAAAAACTTCAAAAACATAACATCCAAGAGAAACGTTTGGATGGCCGTGTTTTCAGATATGTTGGAAACTTATATAACTGCCCCCATATGAAAATTTAAGTCTAGCATTCCCATTCAATCAAAATGTTGCCTATGCTACAATTTAGAATTACCCGAAGCATGTACTGAGATACATCAGATTCAGAAAGGCTGGGAACTATCAGCACAGAAATACAGAGTTTCAATCGAAGATAAATGTTGCAATAAGAAGAAATCAATATTATATTCTCAATTTAACCCCTTTGCCAGTAAAAATAAGAGCCAGAACTACATATAACGTGGAAATCAGGATGGAGAGTGATATGTTTTACACGATTTCAATACAGAAAATGTGTAACATCCGAGGCAAAGGTGTAAAAATGTATAAATATGCAATATCATTGAGGAAAGAATTATCGATGTCGTGCATTTACAGGTGAGAAAATAAATTTACATTTCGATGTCCCAGTCTGATAACAATACGTATACACGGAGATACTGACGATTCAGGGCCGTATTTACAATATGGCGTACCCGGCGGCCGCCGCGCCGGGGGCCTCGCGAGCGCTGGGGGCCTCGTTAGAGTTATGGCACACTTGGATTTGCAGTGTACTGAATGATAAAATTTAAATACAGTTGTAAGTAATCTGGCACCTACTAGCAGAGTATTAATAGTGATAGATATTTGTACTCATTATGTATTGTATTTATGAGCAAGGAAAAGTATAATTCAAGCTGCCAGGTAGCAAGACTATAACATTGGGGGCCTCATTCTAGATTCCGCCGGAGGCCTCAGCGGTCATAAATACGACCCAGTGACGATTTGAATAAAGTACGAACTGCCGATTGGGTAAATCAATGCCGCATTTAATATATCCCGTGATTCCGTGGAAGGGAGACAGATGGAAATCATCGACTTAAAATAAAAACTCCTTGACGACGACGACGGTCGCTGGCCGATTTAAGAACCACCTCTGCCGCCGTCAGTCACTCACGCATACATGCGGAGTCACACCATTGTTGAGCCTGGACCCCCGACGGCGGATCTGTAACCCATCTTTGGTTTCTCCATCGCCGTTGGCTGCTTCTGGCGAGGTGAGGAATGAAAGAAAGTGGGTGGGAAGGTGGAGATGATGTGTGTAGGGAGGAGGGGGGAGGGTTAATGTCGAGAGAGGAGGAGGTAGGTCTATAGCAAGGGGGTGGATTTTGGGGATGGGGGGGAGTAAGTTGAATGGCCGGGGCCTCGACTACTGAGGAGGAACCTCCCGGCAACAATGGCCCCAAAAGGGGAAGAGAGACGGGGGTGGCCGGCCGAATCTTGGCACGCGTCGGGGGGGAGGAGGGGGAGGTTTTCAAGGCGGTGAGGAGGGGGAGGGAAAGGTGCGCGCTGTAAAGGAAGGAAGGGAAGGAATAGGGATTGGGGGTGGGGGGGGGGGGGGTTGAAGTGGCACGCGTCGTCCCCCAAGGAAAGAAAGAGTGGGCCAACCGAGGAAGTCGAAGACGGCATGAGGAAGGTGAACATAAACCGCAGTGAACTACCCTCCAACAACCTCCCACCCCTTCCCCTTACCGATACGGATTTTGACCCCAAGGAGTCCCTGTTATGGCAGTATTAGAACACCGGTGACTTCAAACAGATTCCAGTCTCACAAAACAAAAAGCACGAGACGAAGCAAACAGAATGTTAGGCTCCAATATCCGTCGACTACGGGAAGAATTCCATCAATCTACAGGTTTTATCCGGAGCAAAAAAATTGAACAACGCGTATTCCAGACGAGGAAAGGTTTAAGAGAACGCTGTAACATGTCACGGCCTTACGAATTAAGAGACAATATACCAACACACTTCAGTAGAATGAATAGATAAGTGAAGTAAATTTTTTAGCGATAAAAAATAGCATTTCCTGCCACAGATGTATCATATTCCAGCATCAGTCTATGATAATACGCGCAAATAGTTATAAATGAGAACAAGTGCATTCCTTCATTTAGAATTTCCTCTTAAGTCCCGACGTATCAAATATGACAAGAACTTTAATGACTGCGATTGCATGAGCGAGTTCTGAGCGTATTAAACCACTACGAGGCACACTTAATCAAATAGTACCTACCTAAGGTTACAACTGATCGATCGTTATGATAAACACATGTCGTTGAATCCTCACATATGGAGTTCATTGCCTGAACATTAATTCTAGAGAAAAACGAGCGAATTATAAATGGATAACATTCTGCAGAAATCATTTCAATATATAAAAATGCTCAAGGTGTTTGCTCCCTCTTTAATAGCCCGGCTTTAAATTTCCCACATCCGCGGCGTCTCTCATTCCGCCCAGCCCGGCGCCAAGTTTCGCCCCAGAAGCCCCTTTCATCCACTACAGATACCTCCGGGCACCAATAATGGGCAGCCACCACTTCTCCCAATTCACCCCCTCCTCTCCCCACAAGCCCCTTCTCTCCCCCATCCTCTGTTCCACGAAATCCTTTTGGCCCGAACAGCTTGAGCGTAAGGGGGTAAAAACCTCTCGATACACAAAAATCTCTCCCACCCCTTCAAACCCCCTCTCTTACCGACCGATCACCCCCCACCGGCACGGCCGATCAACCTCCCCACCTCCACTATCACCTACGGCACAAAGGACCTCACCCTCCCCACTTCCAAAAACCCTTTAACGACACCCCCTAAAACCCACCCCTTCAAGCATAAATGTTGGGAGGAAGAGAATTCAGAGGAGGAGAGGAACTCCAAAGACTTGTGGGGGCCGGCGTGCCAACTCAGAGACGGAAGAGAGGGGAGGAGATAGAGTATGGAAGTGTCTGGATGGGAGGAGGAAGGAAGGGTGGTGTATAAAACGGTGAAGGGTATGGAGGGATAGGCACGAGCCAAACTCCGAGAAACCCTCATCTCTACAATCCCCCACGCCCTTATCCCCCTCCTCATACCACCACAAAGGTGAGTTGAGGGGTGGTGAAGATCGTAAGGAGAGGGGGGACAGCAGGAAGGGCGAAGTAGGGGGACGCAATCGCCAGGTGTGTGTGTCCACGTAGCTCCCGTATGAGCAGACAGTCATATGGGGAAGAGGGGAAGGAGGGAGAGGAAGTGACGGAAGGGGAGGGTGGAAAATAGGAGGAGGAGGAGAGGGGAAAGCAGAGAGAGAGACTGTGATGGTAGAAGGAGAACCAAAAACACGAAGGATTTTTTTTGTTAAATTAGTCGAGTCCGAAACTATCAATTTTTAACGATAAGAGGACAGGACGACCGAGAGAGCCTATTAACCTGCCTATTAAAACCCTCCGCGTTAAATGTTGGGCAAATAGAAAAGGGTAAAAGTGGCGAGGGAAAGATATCGGGTTACGGGCAGCACCTCTTAAAGAGAACACTTCCTCGGGGTGGATTAATGTAAACTGTCCCAAATGGACCCGAAACCTTCGATAGCGGGAAGTTGCTATCGCCCACGTTTTCGTCGCCTCGTGCTCTGAGCTATCGAGCAAGTTTAATCTCTGATCGTTAATGATCTGATGCACCATTGCGCAGATGCCTCACATTCCATAATGCAATGAACAGCCAATGGATACCAAGTGCCGATTAACTTAAATCGAAGTTTCCATTACTGCCGGAAGTTGCATACCTTCACATTTACTGCACTCGTATCAAACGTGAAAGAATAGGGCCAGAATGAATATTACCGATGGTCCGGATGACATGAAAATGCCCACCTAGCCAAGAGTGGTCTAGGAGAAATGTAAAAACACCCATGTTAGCATCACGAATAATATTAATGATTGAACGCATAACTTTGCGGAACATAATCACAGACATGACGAAAAAAAATATCTTAGTACCACACTAAAAATTATTATTGCCGATCCAGGTTTCAACTGCACAGCAATGATTCTCAAGGTCTCACCTTGAGAATGATTGCTGTGCAGTTGGAACCTGGCTCGGTAATAAACAATTTTAGTGTGGAATATACTAAGATATTTTTTTCGTCATACCCATGTTAGCTTTTGTGCTTAGGTATAACCTCTATGGGTCGTGTGTCGACGCTCGTGGATATGATTTCACTCTGAATGGGCATTGTAAGCATTATATATTTCCTTTCCGAGACAGGCTCTCAAATTTTATACGAGAGTCATCAAATCTTAGTTGCCAATCATGCGCATTTCTCCCAAATGAAAAAAATATAATCACATCAACATTTAACTGTTCGGTGATGCCTTCGATAATCAATTGACTTCTCTCCAACTTTGAGAAGGTGTTTCTGAGCATTTTACTATTTTCAAGAAATCAAAGCATATTTCGAGAAGAAAGACAATCAAATTTGAGAAAACAATCTTTATTATTCATCAAAAACAAAGGTTTAAAAAAAAGTATGCATGAAATGATATAAGAAATCATTGGTGATGGATTCTACTTTTGAGGAAGCAATGACAAAGTATTTTGGGTAACTAAAAACACGAAAAAGGAAATGTGTGAATTGACGCAAGTAATGAGTATATTCCTCGCTACGGCTGATCCGCGTAAAATCCATGGCTGCAATGTGCGAGTCATCTTCTAGGTACGAGTGGGCGCGTAATTGGGATAAGAACAAAGGTTTAAGAGAAAAATCCCATCCCTGGAATCGAGTCCGGTCCTTCGAGGAAGAGCTCCGATTAACACCTTGCCAACATCCACGCGCTTCACCTCTTTGTAATATTTGGTCGGGTTTTCCCCCTTCACCGACTCCAGCCCTTCCTTCCTTACTACCTCCAGCACATCGAAACCGGCTTAATTTATCCGACCACTCACTCCTGGACCCGTCCCCGCTCGTAAATGCAACGCCCCTTTCAAAAAGAAGAAGGATGATGTACGAGATTCCGGGAGACGTTTTTACGGTAGGTTTTTAAGGAAATTCAATTTTAAAAAAAGTTTCCACACACTGAGCAACAGAAAGGAGAAAAAATCAATTAAGCAAGGGTCACACTTCCGGAAGAAGTGGGGTGAAAAAATATTAACGCATGGTAATGCGCTTAGAGATAACCTCCGCGGTCCTCAAAAGCCGAGGACGCCTATACAGAAACGTGCTCCACCTAGCCACAGAATTAGCCTCTTTTATTACTGAGGCACGCACTTCTCAGAGCCAAGAAGATATATGATCCTCTAGAAAGAGCTTTTGTGAATCAAATTGTATCAGCACGCTTTAAAAAGCCTTGGAATTACAAAAGTAACTGGCCACAAAATGAGAGACTAGCTGGAAAGGTGATGACTGATAGGGGAGGCCTTCTCACGAATCTCGAGATTCAAGCGTAGGATATTAAGCATCTAGTAAACCTGTGAGATATTTGAAAGCTATAACCTAACTTCTAAGTGTCCCATCAGGTTAAACTCTGCACGGAGAATTTTAGTCATACGAAAATTCATTGGAGAACACGGAAAGACGCCATAGCAAAAATCTGAGAGGTAATTGTCAAGAAAATAAGACGTTTTTGGCGTTTCTTGCCATTTCACATCTTATAATAAATGCAAACATTAATTATAAGCAAATGAATCGCTCAATATAATCCACATTAGTACTATTATCATCATTTGTCATTAAATTCTAAGATTCTAGTCTTATATTATACCACGTCCCCTGCCAACTCCAGTACTGTCGTGAGTGTGCAGGTATTAAGAAGAGAACTGACCGTTATGTTCCTTTTCCATACGTTCCTGAGTCTTCAAAAAAATGCATGAGCACAGATTTTTCAACTTCAAGCTATCAAATCCGGGGAGGTTTCCCTTTCTGCGGAGAATGGGTTCCGTAATGTATGCAGCGTTTAATAATAACAAAAAAAGCGCCCGCCGCAAATGGAGAACAGGATTAGGTTTTGACCCAAGCTAGGAAAAGATGCTAATGCTTCCCCCTATCTCAACGGACTTGAGGGTAAAAAAAGAATACCCCGGGCCTCTTGGGGCGCCAAGAACCCTCGACCTACGTGTGGACGACAGTAGGGTAAAAAAATGTACAAAAAAGGCAGCGTCCGTACGCAAACGAGAAAAACATAATGCCACAACAAAGAGAACAGGGAGAGATAGAAAAAAATTTAAACGAAATATTCTAAGAAGTTGAGAAATACCAAGGGGAAGAGGGCATATTGTTGGGAAAAAATTTGAGATGGTATATGATCGGGAGGAATGAAAAGGACTCATCATCCCAGTCAGGGCGGGCAGACAGACACCGCGGCACGTCCTGTCCGGGTCGTTGCGTTGCGAACATCGGTGCGAAGATGTTTTGGGTACCCTATGAGCAGTCGATCCTCCTCCTCTGCACGTGAAGTACAATGTGTATATACACGCACGCACATACGTTATAACCGGATATTTCACCACCCCACCTACCCACCGACGTCCCCGGAGGCGGTACCATCCGCTTCGCAACAGCAACTCCCGGCGAGACTCGCAAATCCAGTCCAAAATCAGCCACCTCAAAGAAGGGCCCCTCTTTCAGCCAACGAAAGAGCATCCTTAAGGGCCTTTCGAACCCGAGGACGACGAAAAACCGACCCTTCCTAAGGGGTTATCCCCAGTGGAAGGGACGGATGGCTCAAAGAAGATCGAGAGAGACCCGAGTCTTAAATCTTTATTCCTTGAGCCATTCACATGCTTATTTGACCAGACCACCGTAAGCAAGGAGAGTGGCTGGAGATGTGAAATATGAAGATAGATTCTTTTAATGGAAAAGGGAAATGGAAGGTGGAGGAGAAAAAGGTACGAAGGGTCATGAAGGGGAAGGAAGAGAAGGCTGAAGGGGATCCTAGGACGTAGTAACGTGAAGTATAAAGGAAAGGCCAGGGGTCGCCGGATAGGAGGACTGAGAGAGTACGGGAAAGGTGAATGTGTACGATCGGAATGTTTGGGACGGGAAGAACGACCAACCCCACTCATGAACGATCCACCAAAGTGCTAGGCGTTAGCAAGCACATTTGCAATTTATATTGATAGTCTTTATTCCAGTTGAGAGAAATGTAAGTCCTCAATATCAGAGGAAACACCCCCATGAATCTCCTGTGCTAAGGAGTAAACATCATGAATACATTTGATTTAGCATAGAGGTAATCATATATTTCATTCATAATCAGGTTTAAGACCATAAAAAATCATTGTACTCGAGCGTTGAAGTCACCAAGAATTCTTGGTCGGAAAATATGATATATTTGCTGATGACATTTCGTATTCTATCAACGATTTGAGTGCTTTTGGAGCTGAATTACAACATAAATGGGTATGCTATTTTAGGAATACTGCCCCAATCATTTCCGGATGAAGCTCACCATGAGTGACGCTGAAATCAACCGGACGATTGAAAAACGCTTTAGTAGTAGGAAGCCTTCATTTGAAAGTGCAAATTACACTTCAGTGATTATTTATATTGAAAAATCATAGGAGATTAATATCAGATGAGCACGCACGGGAATTGCCAATACATACAGACGAAACCCTATTCACCATAAGCCAGGAAGTCATCGAAATCTCAAAATCGACTATAAGATAACGGAGAAGTCATCTATGTGGCGGAAGGTCATTTACATTCGGCAGGTTCCCAAGCCAGAAATTGAATTGGAGATCGCTTCAGAATAGGAAGAATAATGTGCTGAGACCAAAAATTAAAGACAGAATCGCTAACGAGGGGGAGATTCAGACGATTGGGTGGACAGCTAAGGAAGCCAGTGTAAGAATATCAGGGAGGAGGAGTTGAGACGAAGATGGGGACACCACCAGTGTTCGATACGTTCGCGTCATAGGAATTGGCGACAGGGATGTGGGTGAGAAGGGAAGATAAGGAGAGAGATATGAAGACGACTTAAAGGGAGGTGTGGGGAGATCCAGGAGGGATCTTTGGGATGAGGGGAGAGAGTAAGGCAAAGCGGGGAGGCAGAGGAGATGAGACAAGGGGGAGAGAGGAGGAAGCAGACGGATGCAATCCCGCTACACACATTTCCCGTCGGTCCCTCATCCCCACATCAGAGTCCCTCCATCCCCAGAGTTGAGTGAGTGTGACTCGAGTGAAAGACTGAGTCCCCCCCAACCCATACTGGAGATGAAAAAAAAGAAGGATACCTTCCCTCTCCCCAGACAGCACCTGCCCGTTTAACGTGTGGAGGTGGGAGGCAAGGTAAGGAGACCGTGTGTGTGTGTGCCCCACCGGGGGGCGTCCGCTGCTCCTTCCCGGGGGCGGCGGCGGCATCTCCTCCTCCCGCAGGGGGAACCCCCGACTCATCGCCCGCCTCCGGGGGTGGCGATCGAGGAGAACCCTTTATGCGAGGCATTTAAATCTCCTACTTTTTTCAGGGGGGAGGGGCAGCCACCACTACTGACATGCGCGAGAAACGTTTGACGGAAGATGAAAAAAGAGATGGAGAGGACGGAGACTGTGCAAACAATCGTAAAAGGATTCCGATACGAACGACAGGCGGCTCACACCCTTATACCCACTCAAAACCACGTGGTGGCGAAATATAGACATTTCTTTCCAGCTATTGTCATCAAAAATTTGAAAATTTAAGCAAAATTCCCTCACTTTTACTCATGTTTAAAAAAAACAAATTAGATTTTATCTATTTGTAGGTTTTCGCAGGTTTTTCACACTCACCTTCATGTGTGGTTGTTTTCCTGCAAGGATATCATCTCCTTATCCCTTACGTTTTTCCCACAATCGTGAATATCTTTCTACATTATTTATATCCCAGTTTCATTCACTATATAATATTGATGGTCATTTTTTGTTCTTTTTCTATAATTTTAATAGTCAAGTTGAAATTGTTTCATAGATACATTTGACGAAGGGTTAGATGGAAGAAGGGACTGTCCCAGTCTCAATCTCGCCCCAATAAAGTCGCATTATTATTATCGTTAGAAGAATAAGTAACTGCATTCTTCATTCAAGCATTTTTTATGAAGAGGTTACATACTTTATAAGTTCAAGTTCAAAGGTGCATGTTTCCACATTTACAATACAAGGAAAAAGAAGAACAAACTTAACAAAACAACAAAAATAACAACAAAAGGAGATAACAACAGTAAATGCGGTCCCCGCAATAGTCATTTACCTCTTCAGGGCGTGATGTTAGTCACTGGTAATGGTACAATAGATACTACCTTCGAGAGAGGTTTGGTCCTCTTTTACCTTTAAATTTACATGGTTACCATAATCTCTAATGATTTTGAAGAACCCCATCGTATTTGTATAGAGATCATTAAGCTTCCTTCGAAATGAATTACCGTAAAAAAGCCTAACATTATTATGATGCATCGCTAATTACTTTTCACGTAAAAATGATGCCAAGCTGATCTAAAAGTCTAATTTGGCCTTAACTGAATGAATATAATTGCATAAAATTTTTAAAAAATCCAAATTTATCTTAATGAATACGACCATTACTAATTTACCATTGCAACTGAAAAGGGGAGATTATATAAAATAAATTGTTTCCAATAACTACTAAAACTCCAGAATCACGAACACGAGCTAATAATCCTCGTACTTACAAAGTCTAAAAAAGCCCACACACCAATCGATGAGAGAGAAGAAATTTTCGCAAAAGAAGGCCGAGATTTATTGCTATCGGGAAGGTGGGGAAGGACCAGAGAGGGAGTCTTTGAAGATGCGGCGCTGAGGGAGGGAAAGTGAGCAGATGAGGAGCACAAGGAGAATAGCTCCGCAAGGTGTGCGGGTAAAGTTTAGGGAAGCTGCCTTGAGAAATGATAGCCTGTGACACGTTGCGTGCGCCAGCAGTCCGAAAGAAAAGAAGATGCCTGAGGAAGGAAGGAAGTCTTGCGCAGAGGGTGAGGGGGAGAAAGAGGGACGAGTGGTCTGTTAGGGGTGTATGTGAGTAGGGGAGGTTGAGGAAGGGAGGTTGGGGCGTGGGCGTCTTAAAGGAAGGGAAGAGGAGACTGCTCCCAGACGGACGGAGAGCTCTTTAAAGACCTTGCCTCGGGCCCGAAAGGTGATCGGGACGGAGGGGAGGGTGGGGGCGGCAGAGGGGGTCGGGGGTGGATGTGTAGCGGGAAGGGGATGGAGATGAATGGAGTTACTCAAGAGCGGCTGCCTCCTCCTCAAGCTCGCAAGGCACTGAATTCGAGGATGGGAACAAGGAGATCACCTGCACTTTCTCGCCGAGGGCATCATGGAGCAATCAGCTGAAAAGAAAGGTCGACAATCCTGATTCCATGTCAAGAGTATTTGCATCTCAGGTTTCTAACTTTATTTGCGCAACAACTATTTAGTAATGAGTAACGAAAGCAATACATTGGCATCGCCTAAAGACAAAGCTGAGTAATCACATCTGAGACTGACAAATTCAAATACGGATCAGCAAAGGTAGATAGAAACGAACATCTAGTAGGTAATCTCAATTATATTTGCTGTGCGAATCGTTGGCAAAGGAGATGATAATCACATGATTGACTTTAGCATATATTATCCTCAGCTCTAATAATACAGGAGTTATTTTATCCTTGCAGAATTTTCCAATTTTAACCATCATTCTACTTCAATATGTTCATTCTCAGTCATAGAAAACTTACGAAGTTCTTTCATAAAATCTCTCTTTAAATAAAAATAACATATTAATATTCCCGTACTCATATTTTGTATGCCCGAAATATGAGGCGAAATACTGTCTTAGAATTTTCCAATAAAAATCGAAGGTCAAGTGACTAAAATAGCCAAAACTGTCAAAATGACGAATGCCGAACCGGACTGCACAGTATGTAATGCATGAAACACATTAAAAAGAGGGCGATTGCGTAGAGGTATTGTTCCATCATGCCCCCAAGTTCCAGCGGAAGTCCCAAAACATTTATATGCTAAATTGAACCAACCTTTCCCTCTAACCCTTGAAGAACCCGGACGCAGAACCCTTCCGGGATAAACAATGCCCCGGCAAACGGTGTTGGCACGATTTTAATCTCTTACGCATTGTTCCAGTCATGATTCAAGTCCCCTGGGTACCCTTTACGGCTTGGTATATGGGGTAGCGGAACCCCTGGAGAAGGTAAGCATAGTCCGAAAACGGTCGATTTGAGAAAAAAAGAAAAGAGGTAAATGCGAATCAAAGCAGTGTGTAAATGGAGGTTTGAGGGATGGTTCTTCTGTCCAAAGGGTCTCAGGATACAAAAAAAAGGTCTACAGTTGAGGCACGGACGGTTTTAGGATTCAGAGGGAACTTGGTTGGAGTGCAGGGGAAATTTCGTCGGATACCGACCAACAGGCGAATGGTTTGGGTAGGCAGTTTGCGAAGACTGTCGCTACCTCTTACATCACTCAACCCATCCCCACCTCGGAATTTTCACCGGAGGAGAGCGCCTTGGGGACGACAACAAAAGCGTCTCTTCTCTTTCTCTTCTTCCTCCTCGCTCCGCTTCCCCTCCAGACTCTCGCCGTACGCCTTGGGGCCACAAAGGTGACCGCCCAGCTTTCCGTCGCGTAACGCACACGCGATGGAGTAGGAGAGGGGTGGGAGAATGAAAGTGTGGTAGAAGACATTGCGGATGGGGTGGGATTTCGCTAAATAGGGGCTGAGAATGCATGCGATAGGCATGGAGACTTCAACGCGTGAATGAGCCAGGCCCGTTTCGAAAGAGGGGAGGTTTGTTAAGAGCTGCTGCAATGAGAGGAGAGAGCGAAAAAATTACCCTACCCTCGGAAATACACCACGAAGGGCACGCGTACTGTGTCACCACCCCGTGGCAACCAGTGCGCAAATAAAAACATGCATTAGCGAATGGGATGTCGTCGAAGCGACAATGACAACCGCCACTGCAAACGAAAAACCTATGGCTAATTAAGTCGCAAGATTTTCGCAAAATAACGCCGAGGAATAGTTCTGATAGCTTAATCTCCTTCGAAATAGCAATTAATGAAGTTCGTAACTTTTATGTTACAAAAAATCATTGAGTACTTGTAGAACTGGATTTATGGAATGAGCATATCATAAAAATGGTAGTAAGGATTATTTCTTGTGTTCCCCACCGGGTTAAATGGTCGATGTCCCGTTCTCCGGGTTAAATGCTCCAGAAAAGTCAGCATGGAGCATTTAATCCGAGAAGAATTCCTGCACCTAGCCTGCCGGGAAAGAATAAGCATTTGTAAAATTGGTACGGCAACATACGTATTCCCCATGGCACAACAAAACTTACTCTCCTTACAGACGAAATAGAATACTTTATCCAAGGATTCTACACCGCGATTATTTAGATAAATACTTTGATCGAAATGATTATTTTCAACTGTTACACCGCTGGGAAACAAATATCCAAAGGTTTTGTACTTGGATCAGATTATTTATATGGTGTAATATCAGTACGACTTTTAGCCAGCAATGCACCTGATGCAAATAAATTCAAACTGGATAAGAATCTAAATAGTTTCCACTCGCCCTCCTAACGAATTTACGGTCCTTATCTTCAATACCGTTGAACACTATCGGGCTGCGGGGCTGATAATTGGGTGAGTTGCCTTTTAAACGCCCGGCCAAGCCGCGAATCGGTACGACGCGACTTCAATTTTGAAAATGCAACAGGAAGGCGGATCAGTTAGCATGCGGTCGGCGTTGGTTCGTTTTGAAAGCCGTCACGCGAGGCGTCGTTCAGAATAGTAATAGAGAAAGAGAGAGAGGTCGAGGGGGGAGGAGAGGGAAGGGGGAGTAAGAAAAAATAAGCTACCCCCGCCCCCCGAGGGTGGAATATGAAATGTTTGGCCCAAACACGGGAGACTAACGGAATGAGAACGCGGCGGCCTCGCGATTCAAATTGAAAGGCCGACCCCACCTCCCTCCTCCTCCTCCTCTCTCACGGGCGAGCGAATTCAACCGTTTTTGTTCTCGCTTAAATCACGCCGGCCGAACGAGTCAAACCGTCCACGACTCTGAAATCCAGAGCATGAAAAAAAAACAGAGGAACTCACCCCTTCCCTCCATATATTCAACTTTGTGCGGAATAATCAGGATCGGACCTTGAGCATGAACGAATTCGCTTGCCCCAACCCCTACCCTCCCCCACCCCCTGCCATAGACCCTCGCCACTTTCCCCCGTACCCTCCACGATTCTGCCCACCTTTTTAAAAAAGACAAGCCTACAAGCTTCCCCCCCTACCTGATAAACGGTACCCCCCCCCCCAATCCCAAACCAACGAACCTGAGTTGTGCCACACCTTCGCGAGGTCCACACACAACCTTCCACAACGCAAAGCCATTTATCTCTCACGTGAGACAAGAGAGCGAGGCATGGTGAAGGCATTGTGGGAAGGGGAGTGAGTTCAGCAAGCATGAGTCCGCCTCGCGGTGCCGCGCACAACACAGAAACCGTCCCACCCCCGGCGGCTCTTCTCTTTTGTTTAGCCCGGAAAAGAAGAGGGAGCCCGCAGGACTTTATTCGATTTCCACAATCCAGACCCTTTTCACGACTCATTTTCCCTTTGATCCAACACGGAGGGACCTATCCAACAACGCTCCTCCCTTCCCCGGAACATATATATATTCACCAACTTCCAACTCCTCCTTCTATCCCTCACACAACCCCCAGAAAACCATCCCTTCTAAGTTCTCTCTGCCTCCCCAACGTACACCTTTGCAATCCCTCAAAATTTCTCGTCCTCCCCCCCACTGCTCCCCTGTAGTCGTACGCGAATCCCGCCCCTTCCCTCAAGACAATCTGACTCTAACTGGAGTCTTTTCTCACCTCCGGGCGGGCCGAGACATCGCTCCCGAACCCCCAGGGACAAGGAAAAAGGGTTCTCCGCCCCTTTTCTTCCCCGCGACCCCCTTTTAGTTATACCCTCGTCTTTACCCTCCCGTGGGGTGACGATCGAGACCCCCGCTAACCCCTCGCCACCCCCCTCTCCCCACCCACAGAATGGCAAAGACCCAGACACAGGGGATATAAAAGATTATGGGGAGGACTTCTACCCGTCGTCGGTGTGGGGGTTGAAAGATTCCACCGGTCCCATAGTTTTTTTTGGTCCCTCCTATTCCACCCTCTTTTCCAATTCCTTCACTAGACACGGTGAGGTTAGGGTCGAAGGTAAAAGCGTAAGTACAACGCGCCGCTACTTTCACGGTTAGGTTTCCTCTCTTCCAGATGGCTAGGGGGGGGGGCAATGAGGGGAGGAGGGTGGTGGGATATGGCATGGGGTATGAGTGACGCGTCGTCACCACCACATCCGAAAACTTTCCTGCCAGACGCTATCTGCGAAATGTTATTGAGGGATGCGGGAGAAAAGGCCTCGTGGAGCATAGGGTGATGCTGGGGAATGATCGCGACGGACGCACGCTGCAAGGAGGAGGGGGGAGGGTCCATCTGGTTTCGTTCCCTTTAGAAAAAGATTTTTTTTTCATTTTAGGGATAAAATCGCTAGAAGCGTGAGAAAAAATATCCCAGTGAATCGTGGGGTCGAAGAAAGGAATTACCTCTTTCTCTTCCCATATAGATCGTGAGAAAAACTACCGAAAAACTGGAATGCTATAAATTTTCCTTGTTATGACCATGGTAATATTTTTCGAAAAGTGTTTTAAAATATCAGTAATAAAGTCAGAACAACTTCGAATGACATTAATAAAACCAAATTTTACGGTTTTCTATATATTCAGCAACGTTTTATAAAATTGAAAGATTTATAATCGAATGAATGAAATGTTTTACGCAAAATTTCAAGTTACCGCGATCAATATGCATTAAAATGTATATTTACAATCCTTTATATTATCAATTTTTTGGGTGAGTTGTATCACAAAATTATATCATCTCTTCAGCCTATTGCCTTCTTTAAAGTGGTCTCAAATGGGAATCCGTGCTATTTGACGCATCAAGATAAGTCGAAATATCAGCCGCAATTATTTATTCAAAGATTGGTTTGCTTCATCTCTCCATTCGAGGGTCTTAATCTAGATTCAATAATACAAAATATCTCTCTGCAACCAACTGCATCCATAGTTATTTTTAGTAAGTTTAGATATAGTTTGTACTTCATTCAGAAAGTCAGAGGTGGTGAAAGATGCATCAAAACGATTGCGACGAACAGAGATGTGAAGGGATAGTCCTCGTGAAAAAAAAAACTATTTTCATTTTGGGGATGAATATCGAAAGCGTGAGAAAAACGACCCTATGTGGTCCTCATGTGGGGTGGACAGAAAAGTATCCTCTCTCCTTCTCTATTCATCTTCCTATTTGGATCGTGAGAAAAATGGACGATGGCGATTGTGTGTCGCCAGAGGACCGAGGATGTAAGTCATAGGCAATCGGGAAGAGAAAGACGCCGTGATTTCCGGGGAAGGCCCACAGAAAATAGACACTACAGCTCATTGGGTGTCCAAGCAGTAAGGACCGACAAAAAATTTGAGAACCTGTAATTCCAGTTGGTATTAGACGAGATGTTTCGGCCCGGAGATGAACTAAGGCCGAAGAATAGATGCCCCCGAAACGAGTTCGATGGCGACAGATTTCGTAGAGCCGCGGGGGATCATATAAATATCTAATCGTGGCAAAAAAAAAGTACCGACATTAAGAGCGTAAGTTCGAGGTCGGACCCAGAAGCAGAACTCTGGACGTAATGACATAAATTACGGTATTAAGTCATCCGTTAAAGGTTTATAATAAAAAAGGATATAAAAATGCAAATAGGTACCAAAAAAACGAAGCTAAAAGCATGCCTCGAGGGAATCTTCCATGAAGATTGATGCGTAATTTTTGGAGATATTGGTACAGTTGAAAAAAACAAACGCCCGAAGAAAATGTCTTTGGCGTTGCTTGGTTTTCGTAACAGACCTTAAGAAACGCGATTGAAAGAAATAGGATTATAATTACGGAATTATACGTTGTGACCAACTGCAAAACAGAACAAGACTACAATTTACGAGATAAATTAATAACAGCGCACGCCTTCAAAACAAACTGAGGGCTTATGTCCGCAAATTCGCGGAATAAGAAGAAAAAAACAAGGATGAAGGAAGAAGAGACTGGCGAGACCACTTTCGAACAGGACATATTAATTCCAGAACAGACACTACATCTTTAATGAACAAAGCAGGAGGAGGGAGGACCATGGGGGAAGGGAAGATATTTTGACATGCATAAAAATTAACGACTTTCGAAGGCGTGGACCTGTCCATGGAGCAGGTTGCAGTCACGCAGAGACCGCCAGGAGGGGCAACTGGTCCCCAGTTGATGTTCCGTTTTCCCTCAAGCCACACACCTACCAACGTATCGGCAAAACATTTTTTTAATCACGATAGGAATCTAAGCGCAAAGCGACAATCGTCTAATCTGCAACTCCTGCCCCAATACCACAATCCCCAGCCACCTCCACCTTTCCCCCCTCCTACTCTAGAAGGACCAATAAAGCTTTAATCACCGGCTACCAACAAACGAACGGTAATTGCGTGAGGAGGAACAATTTCCTCCTTGCATTTTGACGGAAAGGAAAAAAGGACGAGCAGATGTGTCCTCCGAGATGTAGGTGAGCAGGAATGTCCGGATAACCCTTCCTTGTCTTTTCCTCCACCGTCTCGCATCCGAATCATCATATCCCATCCCCCCATATCCCATCCCAAAAAAAAAACCCTCACCCATCCCTCCTCATCCATCTCTACTTTTCCTCAAGAAGAAGCCGCCGCAAAAAAAGCCGTCCTCATCCTGCCAATGCATATTCCCTTATCTCTTTCACCCCCTTCCTCCTCCAACTGAATCAATGACGTACGAGATACAAGTCCCTTATCGAGCGGAGAAGCGATTAATTTGCGTGCTTAAGCTCCGGTGGACACCGAACTTGTTTTTCTCCTCCCTCCATTCTTCAGGGCAAGCGCCCAGCTCCAGGAGGTCCCAGCGGACACGGAGAAGGGTCCCTTGAATACCGGTGTGATGCGATGTTAATGAGTTTTGGATCCCCTGTCGGCCGCTCAAAGATGCCGTTCGTTTCCGAATGAGCCATAAGTATCAGGAGAAATTGCCTAAGACACATTCTAAGCTAAACTCGATTTTCCTTCACTAGACTTGAGTGGCAGAAGGAAGAGGTAGCGGCTCATTCCACGATAGAGTGGAACGGGTGCATACAGCAACAGCGATTCAATTCAAGTTGTCAACATTATTTTATTTTAAAGTCAAATGGGGGATGCGGTATGTCTGATATCTCTGATGTAGTTACTAGTCAAACCCTGGATTTGTGAATAAAAATGTTTTAAGCTTGCGCTTACTTAGATCTCATCAATAAATGGTTACTCATAAAATTCTTCATAAAATTTGGGTGATTGGAACACTATACGCGGGATTTTAATTGATTTATTTCGTATTTATGTTTATGCGAAGTTTTAAACCTGTAAAAATCATTTATTGGCCCGATTTCACGATTCAAACTAAATTCGAACATACATGGTTTGACGCTAACTCTGTAGATGTACTCAGCTCACTCAAGTTGTTGGCTATATCTTAATGACTCGAGTCTAACGGTTTCCTTCCAGTTTTCGCTGCTCGCTCGACCTTTTTAAGAGATTCGATGAATTGTTAATTTCATTAATTATCAATTGACTGCCTGCACGATCTTTAAATAGCAATCATTATTACTGATGATATTCGATTGGAAAATGGCCACTTCCGCCGAAACGGAAACGGCAAAGCGAAAATGTCGTCGCTAAGTAGGTACTGATCTCAATCAATTTAGCCGCAGGGCTATCATCAAATTTAATATCAGGAGCATTTATGTGCAAACGCACAAGCTCACCGTCATTGCAATGCGTATTTAACCTTTGAAATGATTATTTAATATACCTACTTCATTTTTTTAATCTGAAAAGAAGCCTTTGGCAACCACAAAGGACCAGTTTTTCTAAATCTGGGGTGTAAAATCATTTGACGAAAATCGAAATGATGGTTAGTTGGAGGGGAAGCAACAGGAAAATTTTAAAATAAATGTATTTTTAAATTATCCTTTCGTTCATCCTGCTTTAAAATATTTCATCCAAATGACCACGAGAAGAAAGAGTATGTAGTAATGTTTCCCGGCATTTCAAGTGGGGAAGGGGGGAACGGTCAAGAAGTGAAAGAAGCCAGCTTGAACGGAAGTCATGAATGCGAAAAAGAACGAGTCAAAAGACGCAATAATCGCCACCGAGAATGGGTCAGTAGTACGTGTCGCTTCAACTCACGTCCTGCAGTGACGGAATGACAAAACGTTTTCATATCTACCATACATACACGCACGGGCGTAGCGTCCTGCAGGTTGGTGGTCCCACTCAACGATAAGACCAGAGCCGAGACTCCATTAAAAAAAAAGTTAAAGACGACGACTGGGCTCTCAGCAGCCGGGGCTATCTTCATCTTCGCTGTTTGTCCTGTCGAAATTACCACCTTGATGAAACTCAGAGGGGAGCATCGTCATAAGTGAAGGATCATGCATGGACACTTCGAACTATAAATTAAACAGATTAATTTTAGTTTAATTTATGCTCATTTCAATGTGGGATGAAGTATCGTGAACTTGTCCTTGGACGTGTCCAGCTGGTGGCTCAAATATTACCGAATTTCATTTCATATCCGATTATTTCTTGGAAAAATTTTATATTCATTAAAAAAAAAAGCTGCGTGATAAGCGATTTAAATTTGCTTTGACATAGCTACATAAAGCATTTAGCGTTCGTTGGCATGAGAATAATTCTTAGCACGATCATATTTTGACATCATCCATCATTTGAAAAATAAATTAAATTCGTCTATTAGTCTCAATGAAAGTTCGGCTGTAAGGAATTAGATTTTACTTTACGCTAAAAATGACACCACATAAGAAATTTGTTTTACTCCGATCACACGTGAAAAACTGTAACTTGGAGACACACACGCTGCTAAATTGCCAACGCGACAAGATTTAAAGTTGTTGCAGCTTAAGCAGCAGCAATAGTCTGGTATGAAATCATCAGACGTGATTTAAGAATATAAAAAAAACTCGCTTCCTGTCAACAAAAGGTTAACTGCCATTCGTTTGATTTGCAGATGGATAACAAACGGTCACAACATACGAGCGAAAATGCGGATACCAAAGGAGCAGTTGGCGCAAGCAATGGATGTACATTCGTCGGGACGCACTTGCTGTTCCAGTTGTCTCTGTAAACAGGAAATGCAAGCTCCCGAATGCCGGTTTACACGCATCTCTCCGCTAGCACTGACGAGGACTGCAGCATCGGCGACGGTAGGTATGCTAGCGTAAGCATTTCCCAACCCTTTTTAGCGAATGTCATATGAGCGGAGGTTTAACGGTCCCATGGAGCACAATGCAGAATCAAGGGTAATAAATAACCGAAATACATACCGCCGGCGGACGAATACCATGAGAGACGTTTGTAAGAAAAAGATGGGGGGTAGGGAGTCTCCTCAGCGAAATTTTCAACAATGGGGCCTGGCCTTGAATGTAAGAAAAACCACACTGGAGTCGTATGCTAATTGAAGAGGTTAGGGTACTAGCTACATATCTCTACTTCATTGGCATACATGAAATACGACAGACGGAAAGGCCAATCTAGTGACAAATGACGCCACGTAGAGCAAGTTATTTTCCTCTGGTGACTTTAATTGCGATATTCTAATATATCTTAGACTACCGTCAGGAAAATGACTGGATTCGGGAACCACTTTTATTGAAAATGAAATATGGTGCCAGAATAAAAAAAAACAAACAACAAAATTTTGAACCATTTTATTTTGCACTATCATTTTCAATTTCAAACTTATGTTTTGCCAAGCCATTAAACGTGAACGCTTGGAGATCAATGCTAAAAAAAATACATAGATACTAGGAGAATGATTTTTATTTTCAATATGAATTCACACATTCGTACAAAATTACGGTAAATTTTAAATTGAACTATGATATTGTTGGAAAAGTTAGAGTGAAATACAACTTTGAACGAGTTACGAGAAAATCAGAAGGTCATAATTAGTTTCATTCCTCTCAAATTTAGTTTGGATTATTATTGCTCTGGAGCATTGATCTTTAAACTTTTTCGGTTCACGGAACCTTTTCGAGTGCTAAAATATTTTATGGACCCTTCCTCATAAAAAAATTAAATTTCACAAAAAAATTAGGGAATATATGAAAAAAAATTAATTTGAGCATTCTTGTGAAACGTGTAAATAATATAAAGTAATAATAACAACGATTCGTGGAACCCTTGGGAAGGTTGCGTGGAACCCCAGGGTACCGTGTCCACACAATTTGAATACCGCCGCTCTCGAGTTAATGCAGATGCAAGAAGCAGGAAAAGTGTGCTTGAAATGTTTTTCGCAGATCCTGTTGCTCGCAAGGAAAGAGCTCACGCCACAGCTGACTCTTGCATAAATCCCCCAAAGAAACATCTCTTGCAACGAATCCCGCATATGTCGGATCGGATGGCTTAGGGCGCGTGCCGAAGCGCACGCCGAATTGCTCCGATAAGGCTTCTTCTCCCCAGCAGAACGCTCTGCATTCCGAGCAAACGCAACACAAACATCGAAACACAAACTGCCACATCCCCATCACTATCGGAAGGAAGGCTGCAAGCCGGGAGGAATGCCGGCCGCGGCGCAGGGAACTAAACTACACGCTTCTGTCGGGGACGACAGACAGCACGTGCGGATATGTAGGTGAGTTTAGTTTGATAGCTAGGTGGAGGCGGGGAGACTTAGATGGGTGATAGATATAAGGGTGGGTGGTTGCAGCTGTCCCTCCTCAACTCACACCCCCTTCCCATTCCCCTTGCAAGCCACCTACGCCTCGAATCCCCGACCCCCAATCCTTCCCCTTACACCCTTCTTACCCTGCCGTCCGCTCACCCTTCGGACTCGTGCCTTAATAAGGGATTTGTGTGGGAGCACGCGATCAAGTCGAGGGGAAAAGGTTGGCGAAGATATTATAAAAGCCACCCTCCTCCTTTGCATAAAAAGGAAATGACATATGGCAAGCACACGTTTCCACAAAAGGTTCACTCTCTCTCTCCTTTTAAAACATTTTCCCCGATCTGACCTAAATTGACTTTTGGAATGAGAAAATTCCTGGACTACCACTGCCGTTTAAACAGCCCGACGGTTGGGTGGCAACCAGACGCAATTCTCATACTTCTCTCTAAAGCTATATGCAGTTGGGAAATGCATCCAATTTAAGAGTTCATCGAGAAGAAGGAAGGGTTTACGGGGGCCGCCCCCGACCCGAAATCCTACCGGTTTGCACCCTGGTTGCCTAACGCTCTCAGTGTCGGCGTCCCTACTCCTATTGGATCTACGAGAATGTAATCCTAGTTATGAGCAACAATGGAAGCAGCATCGGAACGTAAAGCTCTTCCGTTTTAAAGATTCAGGATCAGTCCAATTTGAGCATTTCTTTATTAAAGTTATTCATCTTTATCATTCAGTAGGTTTTTTTAGATGCTATTTTACAAGGAGGCAATGAATAAGTGGAGTATTAGGTGCATTATGAAAGAGTATTCGACAAAAATGTTTTGTGACTTGAACAATAACAATTTTTCAGTCCTTTTGGCTAAAATTCGAGTAACCCAGCAAAAGTTTCTAATAAATTTTAAAGATAATATTAGTAACTACGTTACGATGATAACTTAACATGTCCTGAAAAGTTAACATTTTGCGAATGTTTCAACGCTTTTATGTAAATTTCGGATGTCATTTAATAAAAAAATCGTCTTTTAAGTCAGTTTATTAGTAATTTCATATCAATTTAGCGATCAATGATGGAGTAGATGAACAAAATCAGCTAAATTGATTGACTGAGCGAAATTCACATGCGTAAAGAAATTTCGAAAAAAAAAAGATTGATAGGGTTACGCGGTTACAAAAATAGTAGAGTAGGGCTTCGCAGAAGAAAACTTCTGCGCATCTATAAACCGTCGCCATGCCTTTGCGTCCAGCTTCGGGCCTCATGCAGAGAAATCTCTCGTGGTGTACTCGGGTTTCCCACCGGGTTAGGCTTTCCATGATCAGGCAATCATGGAAAGCCTAACCCGGTGAGAAACCCGAGAACAACTCATCAGCATCATTCGCCGGGAAAGGCTAAAATCATATATCTCCTGGTGTAGATACTTTCAAACGCGAGGGGGAGAAAGACAATTGAAACGCGATTAATATTTCTCAAGCAACACTAGGGGTAAGAGAGGGGGGATCAGGGTTAAATAAAGAACGATAGGTTTGGGATACGTGAGCGATGGCGACCACAAGTGGATTTCGAATGGGGCATGGAGGGTAGAATGGGGTAAGAAGGGGGTGAAAAAGGGGTAAGCAGGGGCTCCCCAAAGTACCCTTACCGAGGTTCTCTCTCGACAATCCTCAGCACGGCACTTAGATTCGCGTCACAATGACCCTTGTAATCAACAATGTGTATGCATAGGATCGCTTCTCGCGAGAATGTATGCACTGCCATTTCAACAGTGCACTTCTTTGCTTAACAAAACCTTTGGGGAAATACCATGAGGACCCCGCATAACTGGACATCTGAAAGAATGATCGCTACTCGGCATTGTACTCATGCAGCGAATCCATGAGCCAACTATAGAATACAGAATTTTTAAGAGGTAATGGACGAGTCTTTCGCATTTATCACGCATAAAATGTTCATGGTCGGTAAAAGGAATTGAATGCTCGTATGACTTAATCCAGGGCTAAAACCTTACATTCGCAACTAAGTTTAATACGTCTTCAAAACGTATACAGGTCGGTAAAAGAATATGAAAGGGCTTTTCAAATTCTAGTGATATCTTATGCAAATTTATTCAGAAAATGGGAGTTTACAGCATCGAAGTATTCCAAGTACTGTATCTGCGTCTTAAGAATACACTACAAAGGAATAAATACCCGCTTACTAATGGTTAACAAAATAATAAGAAGACAATTATAAAACGAATGAAGTTTTTTTTATATTTGAGGCTCATCCTATGGGCATGAATGACGTTCATTCCAAAATGTTCCTCTTTTCTTTTGTCGCAGTGTTTAAGAGGTTACCCGAATCTGTTGGATTCCATTTCATCGCCAATGAGCCAGCCGATTTCGGGGCGGAAACGAGAATTGTCACCAAGGATAACTTCGAACCCTCATTTTCCATTAACGCCCACCCTCATAATTCTTCCGGCCTTTTGTGCCCTTAAAGCGACTGCTAAAATTCTTATGAGAGCGTCGTTCACTAACAACCGGGGCCGTTTCTCACGCTAAGATCGTTCCAGATGACTGACCATAATCCGCTGTCGATTGAGCAATACGGTTCGCAAGCACTTTCAGCTCGTTGGACATGATAAAAATAAGAGGCATGGGCTCTGGGTTTCACCAATCAACATATGACCTCGAAGAGAGCCACTCACAGCTCAGCTATGCTCTATAATTTGATAACAGCTTAACAATAATCGGCAATCTGGTACGAAAAGCCTTGGGAATGACGTAGAGTTCCTGAGTATGCCTATTTCAATGGGACGAACTTTTTTTCAGCAATATAAATGCTAACTTTAGTCCATTTCCTTACATAATATTCTGTTTACGGAATAACTAATAATAATTTCAACAAATGAATGAGGGCATATTTTCTCCAATAGATCGTATAAAAGCTTTGTAAGGGAACAAAAATGTCTATTGGATTGATAGAATGTCAAACTTATTTCATGAAAATAAACAGAAAATCCTTGGAAAAGCTAATCCATCACCTTGAGACTACTAAAAATTGTATTTAAGGTCTCTTGCGATAAGACCTCTGCGACCAAGAAATATATAAATAGCTAGTGTTGTTTGGTTTCTTTCTCCTCGGAAAGCATACCAGACCATTTCGCTAAAAATTCCTTAACGTCCGCCGCCGTCATTTGATAAAGACCGCTCCCACAAATTTGCTTCACAAATCCCGATTAATTTGCAGTCGGACAACGGGACGGACAAGGAGACGGAAATTTGACTTTCCGATTTTCGACGTGGCGGTCGGCCCGCGAAACAGAAAGAGAGGAGCCAAGTCACCGCGGGGAAAGAAGAGAGGGAAGAAGTCTTTTAATTCGCCGCGGGTAGAGACTTGAAAGATAATCCCTCGCGGAGCTTTCTGCACGGAGCCAGGGGAAAGAGCATGGCCTTGGGGAAAGAGGAGCGTGCGCGGAAATCTGATAAAAATAAAAAAATTTCTCCCACTCCACGCGACCAACCAACATCCATCCCGACCACCAACTCCCTCCTCTCACACCAGAGTGAGTCACGGTCACCACCTCATCATACACCTCGAATCCCCCCACCCTTAGTCCCCAACCTCGCTGCTCCCGACGGGGCACGGTTTTTACGGATATCCCCACCAGAGGGACCCACCAGCAGCAGCCTCCACGCCCGGCAAGTAGGTACGCTCCGCTGCCGTCCCGAAAAACTGGTGGCGGGGCGGGCGGCCGCTCGCTCACGGGGTTATTTGTTCGCTCGGGATGAGGAACGGAGGTGAGGGCAGCTGCCGACCCCCTCAAAGCCTCCTTCAACCCATCCTACGACCCTTGATACACGTCTCCCCACACTCCCGAAAAATACCCCCTTCTCACCCCGCATTTGACGGACGCAGTCTGATGTGGTGTGGGGCAGCTGGCGATACCGGAATCGAGAGGAACTGAGGGGAGGGTGGGGGGGGGGGCAGAGGGAGGAGAGGCACAGTGGCGTAGACAGAGGTATATTATAGTGGCGGTGTGAGGAGTACCCAGTTTGGTAGGGGAGGTAGAATGGCCAGGGGAGGGCAAAGGTGTTTGGGAGCCGGAGCGCGTTGAGGGGGCAAGAGGGTGAAAGGCACACTGTCAAAAGAGTAAGGGGGGGAGGGTATGGAGGGATGAGGAGGAAAGGGAGATGAGACAGGTAGTGGGGTGAGAGATGAGGAAGAAATTGAGGGAGAAGAGTTTGCAGGGGATGAGGAGGGGGGACAATGCTTCTAACTGTGGGGGGAGAGGGGGACTACGAGAGCACACAGCCGAGGCTTTTGGTGCGAGGCACCGCTGAGGAGAGGGAGCAAAATAAGAGATAGGGGCGCAGAGAGGAGGGAGAAGAAAGGTGTGCGGGGGCACGTAGGGGGGGGGGAGCGGTGAAAATCACGAGAGCAGCTTCCTCTCTCCCCTCACAAGAACCCCCACACCCCACCGTCCTTTCCAACAAACCACGGACCTACCCCATCCCCCTTCCCTTAACACACGTAAAGCATCTCGCGCACAGCATCCCGGAAATCATATTGAAGTCCGGGTCTGTCGATTCCGCGGCGTAAATACTAGTTTTAAAGAGATTTGACCAAAAACAACAAAAAAAAAGTAGTCCTCGCGCCGCGATGGAAAACGGAATGTTTACAATAACAACCGGAGACCCTGAACGGAACAAATTCTGTCTTCTAATAAATTTAAAACCGATTATAAACATTGTAAATGATAAGTATAACTTAGTTTTGCCACATAGATTTATAACAACATCAGGTCATCATGTCCAGATGATGACGAGCTTCGTCGAAACCTATGTCGTCTTGTATGTATGTGGGAAAACTAAGTTTGGTATACTTATCGTTTACTATGCTAAGCAAATTCCACGAAGTCACGCCCGAAACAACGGAAGCGATTATAAACGAAATGACAGACAGAAAGGTTGTCGCATTGCGATAGAAAAGGGAGTGTATACAGTAAACCGACGACCATAAATGATGCAAATACTTGTTTATAACTACATGTGTTGAAATAAAAAAAACTCAAAAATCGCAAATCGCAACTTCGCAAAATATTTCTATAACGCATTAAAAAAATGGCTACTTATAACGTTAGCAATATATAAAATATTTGACGACCAAACTTTAAAGTGATCAAGAACAATGGAAGGTCGTCGCGCGGCAATAGAAATTGATATTTCCAATCATTGCATTTACACAAATGATGTGATACGCAGTCACGCGCATGGGAGCGAAGTTATACACCAAAGACCGTGAAATTCTCCACGAAAAAATCATTTGACTTGACAGGGATTCGAACCCGGATCTCCCAAGTGCCGGTTATGTGTAACTGGCTAACACACCTGACCGACAATTGGGAGATCCGGGTTCGAATGCCGGTAAAGTCAAATGATTCTTTCATAGCAAATTTCACCGTCTTTGGTGCACAGAAATGGATATGTTTACAATCAAATTCGATTACCCCAAATGCCAAAAATACTGGACACAATTCAATCAACTTGCAAATCAATTGATTCAAGTGCAAATAAAATCGCGATTGAAAATGCGGTGTTTACCCTAAAAAAAAACCTGCTGCTCCGCAACCGGCTACACCAAAATGGAAGCACATCAACCCAAATAACGTGACACCTTTAACTCGACACTTTATGGTGAGCATCGCATAAAAGCCCCTGTAAAACGTACGTGCTTGATTGGGAGAATTTACGTTCACCTTTTCATTAAGATGGTGGACTGAATACATCTACCTCATTCGCTGTTAAAAATTTTATATCATTCGCATTGAGAGACAATCGTAAACCTTGACAGGTGCCAAGCGCTGCGCTCAATGCGTCGCTAATGTAAACAACCTGTTAAATGGCCACCAGGGAAGCAGTTAATATTATATCTCAATATGCTCTTTTCCGTCAGAAGCTAATAAAAATGAACTCGTCTTTGGTAGAAAAAAAGGAATGTATGATATATATATTTTTAGAAAAAGAAAAACATTTCGTTGCTTATTGCTTGGCTTGCCGGCAATACCTTTCTTCGGTGGAGTCGTTCCACCACAATAATCAACCCAAACACGATGGCCTAAAAGAACATGGGACTTCCGTGGAGGAAATGGCACTACTCCTGAGGGCGACGACAGTGCAATACGTGACCTGAAAGCTCGATTTTTCGGTGAAATTTCGCTCTTTGGCCACCCTAATGAAACGGGCCTGAAAGAGGAAAGGCGGGAGGGGGGGGGGGGTCGAAACCCCCTAGATATATATATGTATAGGTATATCCCTCCCATTTTCACGGCCATAGAGTACCTATGGGGGGTTTGGAGATATAGAATGAGAGGGGGGGGGTCCTTATAGCGAAGCAGATGCCTGGGCGAAGAGGAGGTCCCGGGGTAAGGGGATGGTGACAGATGCACCCCCTTTGGGGGATCCATTGGGGGAGGGAAGGGGGGAGAGAGGGGGGGAGGAGTTGGAGGGAGGATTCTATGGGTTGGGGGACGCGAGTTTTGTGAAAGTGACGGAGGGATGAGAGGTTTGAGAGTGCACTAAGGCCTTACATGTGATACTCTGCAGGCCGATCAGTCTCCAGTGATCAAAATACGGGCCTCCGGTGTTGGTTCATAGAGATTAAAGAGGATACGCAGGGGATGGTCAGAGGAAAGGACAACAGTTCAGTCCACTGATGGGGGCCCTATCACTCTCGATGGTATCCATCAGCCGATCATCCATGAACAGATTTCTCCACCAACGGGGAGGTCAACGAGACCTGTGGGTGACCTCATGAGAAAAAACATGCCAGTAGATATTCTTTCCAGGATAAAAATTAACAGCATCATCTGACGCAATATGCTGAGACCCTGGGTGGGTGAGTATATATACCTTCCCAAAAGCTATGATGGACTCGAAAGCCTTAATGGAATGTCTGGTGGTTACTATCGCGATGGGACTACAACATTAAGGATTCAAAATACTGATATAGCCATGTGTTAGACTAGCCATGCAGTTAAACTAGAGCACAATATATATGATTGTTATTTAGTGTGTTTCCCATTGATCGCGTGTCATTTATTACCTTTAATTTTAGACACTTCCGTTAGTGCCACATTGATGAAATTTGGTATTAAATTATTTTGTATTAAATGATTCATTTTCTTTTTTTTTTGCTTCAGTTCCAATTTTCCAACCTAAATCTATCGCTGTGTTTAAAAAAATATTCCGGTAAATGAAATAAGCTTTGAAGATTTAAATTTCTATTTATATTAGTAAAACGTTACATTTTCGGGTAAACTTCCAAATACTCATTTTAAAGCTCACTCTCTAGTAGTTAGTTCTGATTTTTCACAATTAAACTGGGCCACTCCTCAGAAGTACAAAAACTCGGAATACTTATCAGATCATCAGCCCTGAAGATGTTGGGAAAGTCTTCCAACGAAACGTCGGCGTACATCATGCAGACCTTAACCCGGTTGGAAACCCGAGAGAAATTCATTCGAAATACTTAGTTCCACATGCGCAATACATAAGGATGTAATTTTTACCCAAAATAATATCCGGAAGTATGTAGTATTTACAATTTTACAATAATCTCTTTAGCTAAAAGGTACAATATGAAGAGCTTTCCGAAAAAATAATGAATGAAAACCGGTTTTCATCTCAGTAGCTACGAATAAGGTGATGGTAAAAAAAACAGCTTGGAGAATTGGCAATTTTTAAGGATACCTTCTTGCGATAATGTCGCCAGATACAGATAGGCCCAGGGTCACAATCGCGTCCTAACTCAACACGCAAAGAAGGAAGTTGAGGCAAAGGGATACGAAACTACGCACGGGATTACCACTAGACTGTTTTTTAATCTCCTAGTAAAGAAATGAAACGAGACCCTTTCACGAGGGGTTCAGAAAAAGTGTTTTAATCCCCCGACGTTTGAGGTCAGGGTAAGGATCGGCTCAAAAGAAATCAAGAGGGTAAAAATGGGGAAGGGTGTTCCACATAAGGGGCCTGGGGAAGTTGGTTTGGCTCCTTAAAGGGCGGGGTCGGGTCGTGGAGACTTAACGTAGGGGACGAAAAAGGAATAGAAGGAAAAAAAGAGAATTACATACGCCGAAAACCTTGGCGGAAAATATCGTAATTACCGGCCCTGCATCAATGAAACGCAGGCGGAAATTCAATCGATTAAATTATTGGTTATACGGAGAACCGGGCAGGGTGGGCAACATAACGGTACAAATTAAGTGTGGGACGGTAGGCTGGGCAGGGGAGAAATGCTATTTGCTCGGAGAGCCTTTTGTTAAGAAAGGGATTGCGTGAGCCAATTGAGGGTTGTAGGTGGGAGGGGCAGCCCCCCCTGGGCAAGCAGTTCCGCGTGCAAGTAACCTCAACTTTGTCCTCGACCCCATCTTGTCATGTGATCATTCGGATCTAAGGAAAGATGAAACTTCGGAACCCCGTCCCAGCAATTACGAAAAAACGCAGACACACACACACACATTGATTTAAGAAATAAGAGCGTCTCGATGGATGACACGAGATCCATCTGTAGATGGCCCGGAGGAGATATTAAATCCTCCCATCATTAATATATATCTGGAAAACTTTGAGCGGAACTGCGGCATGGAGGACCCAATCAAGCAATCTGAAATTGAAGAATGAAATTGGACTGCGGGAAAGTGGGTCTTTATACGCCGTCCCCTCGACAAATATGGATAAACGATAAATTGCACGTAATAACTAATCATAAAAAAAGAAGACGAAACGAAATTGCTCGAGTATTTTATTTTTCCCTTACCGGTCGGCCGATTCGTAAATTTAAATAAAATTGTCGAAACAATTTTGTGAACTTAGGTTCTGGAGAAAAATTTTTTTACCCTCGCTGTCTCTCCAGATTCTGGATTGAGGGATCCCTAATGGAACTTTTTCGCACTTTCCGCACACCTTTCCATTTTTTCACTTCGTCGATAAGATCTTGATCAAGTCTCGTTCCGCCAAACACCCGAGGATAAAAAAATAGCATCCATCGCTAGACACGAGTAAGAAGAAATCCCTCAAATTTAATCATTGGTCTTTATGTCGGCCATGACAGGTTTATCGTGCAAAACGACGAGGCTAATCCTCAAAGTAATATCTCTTTTAACCGCAAGAACTATAACATTGGAATTTATTTTTGGAACTCTCTCACTCCGCACTCGAAGGGATCAAACATCTTCTTGATCTTGGAAGCTATAAATATAAAAAAGTTATGATCGGTCGCATTAATTATTACCTAAGAAAATGCTTCTCGCCGCGATGAAAGTTTGCCCCTAGGCGCGCACAACTTATTCGCAATAGGGCTATAATCACGAGAACGCACAAATCATCTCAAACGTTTACGAAATTAATGTAGGCGTTTACATAATGACCCTCCCCTGACGTCTAAATTAACATCAAAGTGTAAGCGCTAAGGGACGAATTCCTCAAGACTTGTCCCCATCAGAAAGAAAGGCCCAAGTCTCGATTCGCACAATCTGGCGAACATCTGCGACTCGACCAGAGACTCAAGCGAGCGCGCGACCAAATTGCGATGAAAGGACGTAAATAAATGGACGTTAAAAAAAAAGATAAACCATAAAAGAGAGTTTCCACCCTCCTAGTCCGCATCTTTTTATTCAAATTCTGCAAGTTTTACCGATTCAGAGATGAAAAGTGACGATTAAAGTCAGTTAGCAGATTCAAAAAAGTTCCGCCATAAAATCAAAATCAATTTTCCTTGTTGATCATATTAAAAAATTACGGTTAGTGTTCAAAATGAACACATTGGTACCCAGATACCGTAGTGACGGCAGTCCTGTGTTGACTGCCGTGATGCCGCGTAGAGGAAGCGTAAAAATGTAAAGATAATCCCAGAATGTTTCAACTCGATATCTACAGCCGTGGATACAGACACTTTTATTGCCTAAATTGTTCATGATGTAGAAATATGTGGTCTTTTTAGTATTTTCGGGCTTCAAATCCATGGAAATGTAAACGGTAGGTGGCGTTTATCGAGGTGGTATATCTTGGAGGACTACAAAGCCTGAAATATTCTCCCGTAGTTTAGCCAATGAATTTGTATTCTAAGCAAGCATTTTATAAATTTCTATCCTCAGATGTAGCTTGAAAAAAATAGATGTTCCTTAAGAATTCCACATTCAAGACAGTAGCGTCATTACCTATGCTGTACAGGATTATTCCCCCAGCCACCATTTTATGAGGGCGTCCCGGTATCCAATGCGGTGGATGTGACCAGAAGGACAGCTGTCGCGTCGTGTAGCGAATAGTCTTGCACTCTTTGCGTGTATCCGGGTCTCCGCCAAATGACCCCACTGCTGGAGTGCGACAATTGAAACACCAATAAACACTCAACGAATAAAAAACCTCCCCATAATAACGCCTATTTCTGGGAGGACGTATGCTTCTTACTCCGTTCGGTGGAGAATATTAGCTTGAGGATGACAAGTAAATGGTATAAGCCAAACATGTCCCAAAAGGTGCTAACTGACTCGAGACATATAAAACAGGAGTGGTGTAAAATGAACAGAAAAATTATTTAGGCCCCGTGAATAGGACCAAGAGTTGTAAGTTACATTTTTTTTTTCCTTTGTCGGATGGGTTCAAATGAAGACGGAAGCATATTTCTGCCATCTTATAAGGCGTTTAAAATGCACCGCTCTGGCCGCAAAAGAAGATAAATTGTCAATAATTATGCTGTTTGAAGACGATCGACGTATTTCGCATGGTCAGAGCCGGGATGTCTCCTCCGGAGATAAGAATCTTCAAGGAGCGAGCGCACGGAGCGGGAAGTTTGACCCAAATTCCGGCAGAGTGACGGAATGTGATCCCCCCAATTAAAATTGGAAATGCTCCGCTCCATAACCTTAAACCCCCTTACCAAGGAAAACATCTTTTCCTCCCTCCATCTTAACCCCTTCCCGCGCTTAGCACGCTGGATTGACGTGTTACTTCCCGAAACGAGCTCTTTGGGACAGATCGTAAAAAAAAGATCGTCTTGTAAGAAAGTGAAAAATTCCAGGAAGATGTTACGGTTTCGCGAAAATTGAATTTTTCAGCCGCCAAAAAAAAGACGCGCGAGACTGTTTTTATGCTCCATTATTCGCATGTCTAAAACACTTCTGTACTGCAACACGTGCTTAAAAACAGGAAAGGAAAACTGAATAGCGAACTTAGAAACTTAGTTTTAAAAAATAAGGAACATCACACGGCCTCAAATCCCGAAGAAGCTGTCACAAGGTGATATAAAATTTCTAAGTTGTACCCATTAAAGAAAAGATTCGTCAAATTACCATTATTTTCGCATGGTTCAGTGACGTTTCATTGAGAACTTTAATTGCCAAACCCATTTGGATGTTGGGATTATCTCAGCCGTCTCTTTACCAACATCTTTACGTACAACATTAAACTTCCTGGAAGACTGCTCGTTAGGAGATTCTGTAATATATTTCAAGCCACTGAAATAATTCAAAGATTAGGTTCCCATTAAAGGAATACTACCACCTATTAAGATATTAGCGATGAGACCCGTGGCCAACTTCTTAGTGACGACGAGTTTTCCCGATTAGGACTTAAGATATTTTCCACCAAAAAAAACAAAGAAACGCGACGCGCTTTTTCCACTCGACCAAATGGGAGGAGGGAAGAGATAGCGCTGAAACGAGGACCTTCCGACGATATATAGGTACTCACCGGTGTAGCAGAGCGAGACCAGGGTGTGGGCATGCCTGCGGATCAGCGGGTTGCTATCGGCCCAGGATACCCTCGTGAGGATGTGCTCGACGAAGTCGAACCCTGTGATGCCCGTCGCGTTCCACTGTAGCTTGGACAACACGAGGATCTCCCAGTGCTGCAAAGTACAGTGACAGATGCAAGTGTGAAAAAACAACAGCGATTCAAAGAGAATATAAATAATTCTTAAATAAATATTTATTATTTATATTTATATCCTTTTATAAATAACTAGAGAAGGTGCCCGTTGAATATCAACGGGATGGAAAAAAATTAACACTAATACATTGTAATAAACCATTCACATCTTATTTAGTGCAAAGAATCATTGAGTTGATGGATATACATACACGGAATCTCGACTTAAACAATGAGTACGGTCGTCATGGGGACGATTACTCAGAAACGTTAAAATATTGCAAAAAATCGTTACGTTTTAGCAAATATTTCGGAATTTCACCGGAATACTAAAGTCGATTGAAAAAAATAAGAATCTTTATGTTATTTTCTTTGTATTGGTACCTCTCCCAATAACAGAAAACCACTATTTATAATTAAATTTTGCAAATAAAAAAAGGTCTGCAGCAGCCAAATGAAGATTCAGCTTCACGTGTATTTCTTGCTTGAAAGTTAAAGCATAAATATGTATACACATCGGTGATTATTATAGTAGATTAGAAGGATATAAATCCATTTCACTTTTTGTTATGAATTTTTAAAGGTGATGCCTTGATAATGGTGGTGAAAGCATTATATTTTAGAAACAGTGTTCATTAAGACTTTACCAAAGAGTACATCAAAGGGACCATACTATAGTGATTACTAAATTATATAGAACAATCAAGTATGATGTTAAATATTTGGTTAATAACTATAGCTAAATTGTGCTTACGAAAGTGTAAATCCATTTCTTTTTCGCTATGGATATTTCATATTTTTATAAAATTTGTATTGATTTATGCCAGGTGATGTGGCTCATGGTACTCGCATTCGTTATTTTGTTGTAAAAGCATACATGCTCGTTGAAGTACGAATAAATAAATAAGCAGGAATCGAAGACAAAAAAAACAGGTTTAATTTTTTATTGAAGACAAAAAATTCATACATACACCGGGAGTAGAACTTTTTAGTCAGGGGAAAGTACACGTGCTTCATGCCTTGAATAAAAGTATTCGAACGCATAAATACATAAAGGTCTGTCGACAACTCTCTGCCAGTAACATCATCAATTCTCATCAACAGTGGATGCTTAAAAAATATATATGTCGGTATGATAATTTCACAGCAGATGTTCACACCGCGTCGTCAAAAATATATGTCACTCTCATTTCTTCGCAGATGCATTCTTATTTGCGCGGCTGAGGACTTTTTCTCAGGTGACTTCTCAGGTTGAAATAAATTGGGAGAACACTCAATGAGAAACTCTTATGGCCTCGAAAAAAATGATGCCCCAAGAATAAAAGGAAACAAGAGTAAAAACGGAAGAAGAAGAATGAATTTTGTTTGGATCGAGTTAAGTAAAATGAAAATTAACGGATACAATATTTCTCTAGTTTTGCCTTCATTTGAAATAAATAACTCAAAACGTTTAATCCAGGAATAATGGTATTCAAGATCAATTTTTAGATACGTTCCGAATGAGGGATAACCTCATAAGCAACCTGCCATGGCGGAATGCGCAAAACTACAAGCAACCCTCAGAAGCAGCATATAATAGATAGAATATATTATTATGTAACACAGTTTACTTCCAAAGTTATCACTGCAACCGGATATATCCACAAACATATGTAACTTTTCGTATAAGTATCATAAGAGATAGTATAATACGTAAACACAGGTTGTTTCCAAGGTTATCCCTGTACATCCGAATGAGACTATTTTGTAACAATTGGTTGCATTTCTGAGGTCATCGTTTTTGCGCATTCCGCCATGATACGTTGCTTCGGAGGTTATCCCTCTCTTTATTCTCTAAAAAGTCCGATGTTTCTCAAACATGTCGGAGTTAAAGCATAATAACAATGCTCCCAGGAAAATAAATTAAATGCCAGATATTTGTTGCAAATGTGATAGAGGTATTTTTAACATTATTAATAACACTCTACAGTGTTATTTGTACTTTGGTTAAGCCATGAAGTCACAATATTACATGCTGATGTTTTACTAACAAGCTCTTTCAAGTTGGTCAACCAATTTGGCACCTGGCGATAATTAATTTTTAGTATAGAGGTTCTACGCTCGAATGTTTAAAATAAAATTGCTACACATCAGCAAGTGATAAAAGGTCTAACGATGTCCAACGAGCTCCCATCTTTTATGTACCACTTTTCTTCGAAGTCAGATGACAAAGAGCTAAGAGCAGGAAGTGAAGCATACACAGACACAGAAGTATCCGGAAGAATTCCGGTCTGTAACTCCTTTCTTCTCCAAAAATAATTTTTATTTTCCAATAGACACAAAATTTTAAAAAAAAACAAGAGAGCCGCAAATGGGAACGAACAAGGTGTGAAATTCGGACATCTTCCGCTCACATCCGCATGACATATTATCTACACGTACAACCATGACAAAAAGATGACGGATGATTTATTCAATATGCCCATAAAAATAAACATTTTTAGATGCTTTGGGCAGGCTCTCGCTTAATGAGATGCTAATCGCACGAGATACTCCCCCCCCCCCCCGATGGGTCCTCGCATCTTGCCTCCTCGACCTCCAAGAAAGAATTTAGCAAGACTGCCGATCAGATAAACCCACCTGGCTAATTCATCGCTACGTCCTACGCATCCTAATGGCCGACCACAAACAATCGGTACCGGATGAAAAGATAACTAAGGGGGATTTTCTATCACCCATCCTTTCGCAGACCACATCCCTTAACTCTCTCTTCCAAGAAAATAAAAAATAACGGCGAAGTCCTTCACATCTCCCCAAAAAAAATTATGGTCGACCAGAATTTGTCACCCATCTTCTTGGAGAAAGGGCGTTGAATCATAAAACGAAAAGTATGTAATTTTTCACATTTTAGTTTCTTGTAGATAAGATAGTCATCCATCTATTCGTAAATCATCAGCATTTTACCTTTTCGCAGTGGGACGTACATAAACAACACTTGAAGTTGTATAGGACAAGGGTGATAATGGGCCTCCATAGGAGAAAAATATTTTTTTAATCGTTGCCATTACGTGAAAATTGATGTAAGATGCATATTTTCTCCAAAATAAAATACCTAAACTATAAGATACAAGCAAAGGCCTGCATAATTTTTCAAATACACGCAAAGGCCTGCCTAGTTTATCAATCTATTAGCTGACATTATATTAGTTAGATGGGAATTTCGCAGCCAGTCGGCTCCTCAGAAAGAAAAAAATAATCGCCTAATATAATGCGGTCCACGAATATGCACCTTAATGTGACTCAATGTAACGTAATAAGTACCTCATTGTCATTTTTCAACACTTTAAGATCCGTCAACGCCAAAAATAGTTAAATTTCAAGTACTAAAATGCGCGATTTCTCGTCGTCTTGGGCTTACGCAGGCGCGATCGAATTTGTACTCTTTTCCATTCCTACTTTCCTCTCCCTCCAATACGCATACATGTTGGCTCCATAGGCAAAGAAAGTTTAGACTTACAGCGGAATGACGTACGTTCGGAAATTAAATAGGTTAGAAAATGTGTCTGTAATTATCTTCGAACGGCGTGCACATGTCGAAATCTAACGAACAACGGGGAACCAACCTGTCGATCCCCGACGTTTCGCCAGAGTGGGGAAATGACCTCTTTCATCCCCGAAGAAGGTTTCTGGGTGGCCCATCCTCTCAGAGAGGATTTTCAATAGGCTGATAAATAATAGGCGGAGGTGAAAAGGATGAAGGAGATGTGACGATAAAGAAAAGACAAAACGGAAATGAGAGAGAATGAATGAATTGAGACGATATTAGGGGCTGTGGGAGCGAATACGAAAACCTTCAAATAGACCACGTTTTAAGAGAAGGGTGTGAGCTTTTATCGTGCAGCAAACTAGGTTAAGAGGAAAGAACAAAAGGAAAAGAATGAGCCGAACACGTTTCACGATGGAAGAAATGGTCTGGAAATATTGATTGACCATCAGAAGTGCGAGTTTTGGATAACGGTGTCCTCTTTTTTTTTCACCCGAACCACTAAAACTGCATCGTATTAAGAATGATTAAATGTTTCGAAGAAGCTTTTCGTGGAGACGCTATAAACCATTTGCTATAGAAGTCTCCACTTTAATTCATCATGCTATCCTTGGAAATGTGCATGAATAAATTTAGAAAAATAAATTTGATAATATAAAAAACGTAGGGGCCCTGTTCAGGAATGGCATGAGGAATAATTACCAATAAAAGCGATCATCATTAAAAATTATAGATGAATATTGGTTTCTAAACTCGAAATTAATAAAGTGAATAGGTAAAATCACATAGATAAGTTATGGAAGCTTACTTGTGTAAAATCGATATTGGTGTATCCATCGATACTTGAATATAAGCCAGTTGTGGAAACGTTTACCAATGGTATCGATAGTTATGACATTTATAATCGATAGTTTCTGGGCCTCATTATTAAATTCGTGTCGCAGGAACCAATGCTTTCGTAATTCACCTCCCAATAGCCATTGTTTCGAATATTTGGTCTATACTCCTACCACTGGATAAAAGTTATGTATTTTTATCAATTACTAATACGCATTATCAATTTCCAGTATCAGTACCTTGCCACTCATCTCATAATAACTATTTTACTAAGTAATTAAGCCTCCAAGCGGTTGATTACGCATCCGCCTTCTCGGATACCCATGGAAATCAAAGTATTTACTCTTATTTCCTCAGTCAAAATCATTTATGAGGCCATTTATGGAGCCAATAAAGTTACTGAATGTTTCCGCAACATATATTGCACAAATTCCTTGACTTTTAGATTTCATGATTGTTTTGAAAATAAACGTGCTGTTTCTTCAACCGGCTATACGTTATAGGAGTTAAGGTCAATCGTAAACGAGTTTTTTCTAAGGGCCATTCAGATCAGACAGCGAGAGAGGACTAGATCCGTCCATCTAGATGGCACTTAAATTGAGGATACCTTCGGTCGAGACTAGGCTTATGCCTGCCGACGTCATAGGTTTTCCTCTACCCTTCTTCATTCTTCCACGAAATAATCCTCTCCTTAAACATCGCGCTTCCCCATCTATCCTTAAGATGGTTTGAGCGAGACATCAATTGACATTAAATTAGATGTATTTGAGCACATTGTAAAGAAATGTATCTCATCTTTACAATGATAAAAAATATCATGGACATACATACCACTATACTTTTCGAGATATTTTCAAAAATATACCAACCGTTTTCCATGGGAAATGATGCAGTTATGCACTGCAGAGAGACTTTATTTTTAACAAAATGAGAAATTTTTAACGAAAAGATCTCGTCAGAAATTAAACATCGAGTAGTTTATATGCCCTCTCAACTTTTTTTAAATAAATCAATAACCCACCGCAGAAATATTTACAGAATCACTATTTTAAAAACCTCGGTTGTGAAGGAGTTTTCAGCGTACGATGTGAAAAAAATGAGTCAAAATTAAAATCTTACGTATGTATATTTAGTTAATTACTGAGAAATTCATTAATTTGAAACGAAGTATTTGAGTCATTAATGTTACAACACTTACTTCATGCTTCTAAAAAGTAGCTTAAATGTAAATTTAAAAACTTAATATAGTCTCTATCATGACTAGGAAAAAATCTGCCTAGAGGTCCTATATAGGGATGCAGTGCCTCTATTAGGGCCATTCCCTTTCCTTGTCCAATCAGCGCTGAACAGAGGCGTCTTGGCAATGAGATTTGAGGCGCGCGCGGCCAGGAGTTTCACCATTGCCAACAGTGCAAAACAGTAGTATACATTTCCGCAAGGCGATTTTCTTCTTTGTGGTTTATTTTGAGTAAGAAGAAGAATATCAACATTTCCTTACATGCAACTTTTTGCAATACTTTTTCCATAAACATACGTAACTTCGATATTTACATACTTTTCTACACTTCGGAAATTGAAATCTAGCTTTCGGCTATTTTAAAAATCAAAATGGGTGAAATTTACTTTTTAAAGAATATTAGTAACGCGGAGATGTGGGATCTCTCCATAAAAAAAACAATGAAGTGCACCAATGAAATATATTTTGGCCGTGACAAGATGAAGAAGACGATCGTTTCACCGTTCTCTTATTTTTTCGCGTGGTTTTCTTCACTCTTTCGACCGTGGAAGCTAAACGTTTAAATTTAAACATTTTTCAATGAATGCATTTTGTAGTCAAATAAGCAAGGAGTAAAACGGTATATTACACGACTCTATGGAGCTACGGCGGAATTTCATGCAAATGCTTAAAATTCAGCGTTCTACTTTTTTTGCGCCGATAGTACCTTACATGACGTAGATGGCCTCTGATATCGATCACCTCCTCAAAACAATCAACCAACAGAAGGGGGGGGGGTCTCAAATGAGAACGACATATTATACGACGTATGGCACGCGTCGACGGGTAATTCTGATGAGAGGGGGTAGAGGAGAGAGAAAGGTTCAACCCCTGCCCCCTCCCGTAATCCCGGGAGTCGAACAAGCGCCTCCCGTCACAACGCATTCTCCGCAGGCACGGGAAGAGTCTGCTCTGACCCGTATGGGTGAAACTCGATAAGGTAAGTGATCGCCATGAGGAGGATTGCGAATTTAAATGGGACGGAAAAAAAGACGAACGGAAGCGCTTTCTTTCTTTCACTATGGTGGTCGTGGAGTTGATGCGGGACCTAAGATGGAAGGGTGGGGACTGAAGAGAAAGATGGAGACAAAAGTAAGATATGACTTCTCTGTAAGAGAGAGAAAGAGAATAGGACGGGGAGGACATTTTTTGGTTGGCGTAAGAGGGGTGGGGAGTGGGCAGGTGCGACATGGGAGACGTGCAGCAGAAACGGGGAAGCGGTAAATGAATAAAAAAAAGAAGTGAGGAGCAGCGATCCGTGGACACGAAGAACAAACGACACCCACCCCTAATTCATATAAACGTCCCAAGGGGTGAGCGGGGGGGGGGGGAGGGGGAAGTGGGGGTAGGAAATTTTTAAGGAGGGGGAAGGGGGAGGAAAATACGCAGTTTTTTCCCAAGAGTTAAAATGGAGTGCCATCTCTTGGGAAAATTTTCGTGCGTTTGTGTCCATCTGTTGTCGCCAAGACTTCGCCTGAGTGCCCGCACGACACGCTCCAAGAAGTTCGGCCAATGAACGACTTTGAGTCTAATATCCATGCCATCGCATTTTAAACCGATAGGGACGATAGCATATGGGACGGAAATGTTTGTAAACCCTTCCAGGATGAGTATCACGTCGAACTTCAAGGGATACCTACCTGCTTACGTGGCCTAAGAGAAGGTGGATTTTAAATATCTTTTAAATGGACGACATAAACAAATCCTTACGTTTTGGTTGTGGTTGGATGGTTTACGCTGCTCATTCATATCTTACGTTACCATGTTGGAAAGAATGAGAAAAATTCAACTGATCGCACGAATGCTTATCATCCAATAGCGATGCCTAGTACCTACTGAAAAAAAGGATAAGTGGACCTTTATTGCCAGCAAGCACCTGAATACGAGTATCTACTGATAAAAATTAAGCAAACAACATAACTTCTTCGATTTTATCAGTCTAAATGTATATAGCACTTAAGGTAGTTTGAGCGATAACTGAATTCACCAAGAATTTGATAAATTTGACGTCATTTTTAAGAAAAAAAATCCCATATTTGTAATGATATCAAAATATCAACCCCTTGTCGAAATACTTTTCGAGCAATTTGCCTAAAAACATTAGCTGTTTTACATGGGATAGATTACGGCTGTGCGCTCCAGAGGGAAAATATTGAAAAAGTTACGAAATTCTAAAGCCTATATTTCGACAAAAACGAACATTGTGTAGTTTGCATGTTTTCTCCACTATTAAAAATTAATCAATTACTTACCACAGTACCTTTTACAGAATCTCAAAAAACCTTCTATTGTGAAGGCGATTGCACAGTACGACGCGAGTCAAGTTAGAGACTTATGTGGTTATATTTATTCAATTACTGAGAATTTTTGTCATGCATAACTATATTATTGCACCATTAATATTACAATATTTACTTCATTCTACTTACAGACGCTTAAATCAAAAAATAAAATTCGAATATAGTCTCTATTATGACTCGGGAACTATCTCGCTCTAACTACAATAACTGGTTCCGTAGATTCTTAACTTAGACTCCTAGAGGTGAATGACTGGGTCCTGAGGTATCTGACTAAAAAGAACTCGTTACGTATACTTTATAGAGTTACGATCGAGGAAATTTCGTCATAATATATTCAAAAATAGAAAAGCTACAATGCCGAGAAATGTCCTTTACAACTGTCGCAAGGGTTGAAAGCGCACTTGAAAATCCTCGTAAGAAACAAGAGGGTTAGCGGGAGGCTAAAAAATTTCCAGTAATATCCACTTTTCTCGTTTCGAGTCAAAAATAGCCGCCTGGAAACTATTTCTGTCACGGGCTCCGACCACGCGTCTCGTCCTTAATGACTCTAATTGAGTGCTGGGGCAAATATTCCGCTAACCTTTCCGACAGTGAAGAAGAGCCAAGCGACGAGGTTCCGTCAATGCGTGGCCCCGGAATTTCTTCAAACGAGGAAGAGCGTGTGGTTTGGTTGCAGACGTTTCTGTTTTCGCCGCGGGTCAAATTTCACAACCTTATGTCAATGTTCCTAATTCCGCACGACTATTCCATGGTAGCCAATTGTGCTGAGCAAATCTAATAGGCATGAAGTTAACAAGTATCAATACTGACGATGCATACTAATATTCTGTCACTAACCAACATCGCACCTGGATTTCATTCATGGCATGCGGTCAAATGGAAGGGATCAAGAATCTCCAATGCCAGTTTTAATATTTGTATAAAATTTGACAACTGTCATGGCTTTGACAATTCCTTTTCTTCCCCTTATTTTGTCAACATTCCCCATTTCTTCGCTTTTGGAAACCCCTATAGCAGCATTCTTTTGGTAAACTCTCACATGCAACGCCAAGCTATATTCCTTTAAAATTTGGAATTTGGGAATAGTCTGATCGTGAGTGGAGTAGGTAAATATTTGCACGGGCATTGATAAAAATCATTTCGCGGTGGAATCTCGTAAATATTGAACAGGTTTTCCCCGGAACATACAAAGATTTGGCAAAGTAAGAACAAGCTCCACAATCAAAAGAACTTGGCCACTCTGCACACGCTGCATGCATGTTTGGAGTAAAAGGGGGTATTATCGTGGAAGTGTCATCATTACGTCAAGATTCCCTAGAAGATAAAACTGATTCCTGAGCGACCGCGATGAAGCATTCCCTGCCTCACGAGTGACTTTGACTATCTTATCCGCAACTTAACAAGAGGATCCGCGCGTAGTTGCGGGGGCAACCTTGTATTGACTCAGCCATTAAACGCGCGGTTCCATCAGGCCGAGAGCTGATAAACCTTCGGGCATTCGTCTAATAGACGGCGCTATCCACGCAATGTAATACTTAATGGGGCCACAGCCCATTTGCAATGTAATTCTATTCAATGAAATACATGCAATGTAATTCGATTGTTGCCACGTCGGACTCAGTAAGATTCGTGACTTTTGCACGGTGAAATCCGGTAACCCCGCAGAATACACCGACGAAACCACGCTCAGAGAATAGGACTTGTGGTGGTGAAGCTAAAATAAAATTTTTATTATTGTACAGCACTTGAACCGTAAGCAGAAAGGAAGGAAAGCAGTTCTTCTTTTCCCTTGCATCAAAATTTGCATACGTGTTCTCATTATTGATTTCTATAGAAAAAAATAAAAAGAAATCGCACCATACCGATTTGGTTTTTTGGCGATTAAATGCTATTTAACCACGTAGCCTTATAACACATGACATATTTTTCATAATAATTTGATTACACACGTACACATTTTATTCTGAACGCGGAATAATACATTTCTTTTTTTATAATCTTTGATTACAAATATCAAGCTGTCACACCGAGTCCAATATTCGAAAAAAGTAAACTTCAATATTATTTCGTCTAAATTTCGAATACCGTACCCATAACTCTAGTCATAACAAGCCTTCATTAAGAAAAAGATGTTTAACTGTAATTCTTGTACCATTCCCATTACTGCTTGCATGGTGCGTTCCAATGCATGAACAGATGCACTTAAATGGAATATGGACCAAGAATTTTTTTCGGCTTACTTAAAAAATATTAAAATATCCACTCAATGACCCACGATTATTGCTCCAGCCACCTTATTGAAGCGTGCATACGAATACGAAGTATTTTTTTCATCATATTTCGAACCCTGGAGACATACAATTTCATCCACAACGGTGATTAAACGGAGGCTTTACGTGGAAATATCGGCCGACTTTCCGTGTCCGAGGTCACGCACCTCGGTTGTGTTGCTGTGGAGACAGCTTTCTCCGCTTTGGGGGGGTAGGAGGGTAGTCTAGTCTTGTATGATCTAAGTGATAAACCTTCCAGCGAGTCTGTGAGGTCGACGATTCCTTCCGCTCAACACATTTCGCGGCCGCTCCTCGTCGACTATTTTGCCAAACCCCCATTAATTCGACGCCGCATACATCGTGGACCCCTGGTAACCCTCCCACGCCCCCAGTAAGATACGACCCTGACCACTTGTCCCGACTCCCCCCCCCCCTTTCGTCCTTCCCCACCCATCCCCCCAACTTCCTCCCTACCGAAAGAACATCCCTTCCTCTTTCTCCAGCTACCCTACCCTCCCCCTCTCCCAATCCCTGAATGAGCGCGCGGTTTTTATCAGGGTTAAAGGAATTCCAGGGCTCCTTGACCTTCAAGGAGTTTAGTCACATACGTGGTTGAGTCGGCCGAGTCATCCACTTTCATTCGCGTTCTCCTCCCATCATGCAATGGGGCGACGGCGAGAATTGCCGAGGCTGTGAGAAATGTGGGGGAGGAGGCTGTAGATATTCGGAGTGGCAAAAGGTTGGGTAGGGGTATGGAGGAAGGAATCCCGCTGCGGTCGTGTAAACAAACCACGACTATTTATGAGGAACAAGACGCGCCTTTTGGACAAGGCTCGGAAAAGTGAAGGTGGAGACGATCGTATGAGGAGCCGAAAATCGCAGTCGCTTAGCTTTTCTATTTCTTTTCATAAATCCAGAGGCGATGCTCTGTTCATAAATCGACAAAGTACGGCACAGGGATGAAGTCATTTAGAACCACTTAAATTTGCAGTTAAAAAATATTATTGAATTTGATCTTGAAAATAGTAATACGCCAAGTACGTGCATAACGTACAAGTAAGAATACAACGAAAATACAATAAATACCTGAAAATGTAGATTAAAAAATTTCGAATAAAGCACATAAAATAGAACTAAGTTTTCCGAAAAAGTGAGGACTGAGCCTTGTTCGTTCTGGTCTAAAAAGGCAGTAGCAGTAGTAATATCAATTAGTAGTGCACTGCTAATCAGTAGTACAACAAGTAGTAACGGAGGACGGATTCCTGCTCTGGGGCCGTATTCAGTAAGGACTCAACATGGTCGAACCTCAGAAAATCCGTGAATGTGACGTCACTTCCCCCGAAAAACCGCAACTTTTGAATGGTCCCATTTGAAATTTTTGTGGCTGTGACGTCATAATTTCGTCACTTTTGAGGCTCGGAAAGTCCGAGAACACACAGAATAGCCCCCCTGGAAAATCTATCTAAATGGCATCCAAGTGAGTATCAGGATTTCCCACAAAATAATACTATCCACCTTTGCCGGAACACGAACCCAGGCCCCTCGGGATGAAAATCCAGCACTGAAGCCGGAACAACCACTTGAATTCCGCAGGCCATCCTTTCTCACTCGATTGTGCAACGTGCATTTCCAGCAAAGGGAGGTGCGGGTGTAGAGGAGCGGGTGTAGATGCTGACGGGAGGGAGAGGAAGGGATGAAAGTGGCCGTGAGAGGAGACGAGAGGGAAAGGCTGGAGCAATTAAAGGCGGGGGAGGGAAGGAATCGTGAGGGGATGGGGGGGATGGTGACGTCACAAAGGAAAACAACCGACCCCACCCCCAAGCGCCCAGACAGAGACGGGGGTTAGAGGGTGTGGGGGGCAGGAGAGACCGCTCTCTTTCTCAAGTGGACGTCGGTCAGTTTGTCGTATAGCGCCGGCTTCCTCCTCCCACGCAAGAGGAGCCCCCCCTTATCTCTTGAGGCGAAGGGAAGAAGAGGGGGGGAGGCCGAATGAAGGGACTGAGGAATGAGGAGAAGGGCCAAAAGGGGTCAAGACCCCTGGAGCCGAAAGAGCTCTGGAATGCTCGGTGTTGCCATTTCGGCGATTTCTAGTCTTGAGCGGGAAGGATGGAGGGGCCGAATTTTTTTGCGAAATATTTGCACCTTTTTTTTCTTATACTGGAGCCTTAGAACGTTCACGCGCGCTTTCTTTTAAGTCCATGGGAAGAGAACTCGGATAGAGCAGACAAAACTTGCAAAGGGTGAAAGATGGAGTTAATTCGGTCGTCAGCGATTTCATAATTGCTCAAGTCAGGAAACCATTTCAGTTAAATGCTAGGCAAGAAGTCAAGATTTCTTGAGTCATACTTAAACATCGTCGATTAAATTTTCTTTTTCAATATGTCCGGAGCTATGAAAAATGACGTGAAGGACAAAGTTTAATTTAAAAATGTTGTCAGATACAGCTTACACGGATACGGATCGAGCAGGCAAAACTTGCATAAAGTGAAAGATGGGTCTGTCCTTCGATCGTCAACCATTTCATAATTTCTCAAGTTAGGAAACCATTCCAGATAAGTGCAAGGCGAGAAGTCAAGGTTTTTAGAGTCATACTTAAACTTCACCGATTGATTTTTCTTTTTCAATATGCCCCAAGATATGTAAAAAGGGTGTGAAAGACAAAACTGAATAAAATTATGTTGTCAGATACAGCTTTACGCAGCTAATACGCGATTACCCCCAAAATCATGAAATAAATTACAGTGGTAAGAACGCATTCTAGCATTTAACTCGCTCGAACTTGATTATGTATATCCCATTAGTCATTTGTTAATTGGAAATCGATAGCACCTCCCAGTTTCACTGTCCCGTAAATTAACAACGAATCGCTATGTTCACACGACGCTCTCAATTTTTTCTGATTTGGCTGCCAATATTTCGTGGTTTTAACGAGTTATACTATTGTATTGTGCGATTAATTATTTAGTATTAGGCAACAGTTTCGCCGTGCTATGCTGCCGGCTTCGTCGGGCTATTAAGAACAACTAAATAATAATAATACTAAATAATTAATCGCAGATCAAAAGCCTGAATACCATAAATAATGAGCTGCGAAAATCTAAAAAAAAAGTTATACTATTGGTTTATCTGTCTATTTATTGCATTAAATAAACAAAAAAGTGTTATGTTTTTCATTAATATATTTATGTTACGCATCTGCTCTCATTTTTTTTGAATTATTCGCAATGTAAATTGTTTTGAGGTATCCCAAGTACAGGCAATGCCTAAAAGGGATTCCTAATTTATCCTTTCTTATTTTAAATGTAAAGGTGTACTTGTGATGTTGATTTAATGGATATAAAATATTATATTATTATATTATAACGAAATGAAGAAATAAGTTGATGTATTTACCTTGTAAGCGTGGTGTAAGTCTTGAATACGAAATCCTGACAGTACGGGTGGCTCATTATCGGGTGGAACATGGTGGTTCTACACCAGATATTTTCATAATCTGAGGTTTCAGATGGAGTGGAAACGGAACATAACTACACTTAATGACATTGAATAACTTCCACAGTGATAGCATCAGATGCTGTAAAAAGCGAAACCGGCCGTGTAATAAGTGGTATCACTGTGGAAGTTACTCAATTTCATTAAGTGCACGAAATGTTTTCACGGGGCATTTCCTTTGGATTCAAATTAGCCCCTTGCATTCGGGTTAGCCTACTTCCTTTGACCCCTTTTCGGCTTGGATCCTTAGGATGAACTTGAAATCCAAGAGTTGGCAACACTGGTCCCCCTTCCCCTTTAGGAATGAAGTCAAGGGTCCTTCGGTGAATGAACCGTTCAATCAATCCAAGAGGGGGTGGAGAGTAACCGAGGGAAATTTATACGCGTGTGAGACTGCGTGTACATGTTGTGATGAGCCCGCGGCGCGAGAGACTGGCGGAGTTTGAATCATGAATGGACCGCAGAGGCTGCTTCCAACGAGAGAGAGAGAGAGAGACGGAGAGAGGAGCGAAAAAAATAGCTGGAAGGTTTTTTGGGGTAGAGGTGAGAGATAAGTTTATAGTGGAGCAGACGGGTTCCTATGGGGATAAGGGGAAGGACAGTGTGGCGCGCGAGAACATAATGGATCAACCAAGCAATTAATTCCTTTGAGTTTTTGACAAGCACCACTTAATTAAGGAACCAGATCGCTCGAGATCTTAATTATTGACCAAGGCCACGCCCCTTTTTTCTGTATCTGCGTAAAAAAATGTGGAGGGAGAGGTAAAATATGTTATTTCGCTCGTAAAAATAAGAATAAATTGCCAAAGGCCAGCGACTTAATATGCTAAAGGATGATGATCGATATTGACTTACAATTAGATAGTCCGAAATTTGCAAGTGTGAAAATAAATATGCTGTTATGGAGGGCCATCGAGAGGTCTAACTGCTGTTTTTTAACTAAAAAAATTTTATGGATTTTATAGACGTGTTCTTCCATGGAAAAATTTAATGACATCCCAGGACCACTAATTCCCTCCAAAATGTTTTACTTTTTTTCACTCTTGGTAGCCAGTAGTCAATGAGATCCCCAAACGTGTGGATATCATCATATATGCACAACCGAGTTTAATAAATGAAAGCTAGGTATTGTCAGTTTTAGCACATGCTAGCATTCCTGACCCTAAACCTCTTTCGGCACGAACCCATATTCGCTCATTTTGGTTTTTTCGTCTAATATTTGATTTAGAGTTCAACTTCTAACTGCACCTCTGAAGATGTATTTGGGGCAAAATGATGGATTGAGTTTAAGTTAATTATTATTAATCAAAGATCAGGTCATGTAAATAAGAAGTATCTTGTTATAAGAAATTTATAAGGTACCGGTACAGAATATGATGAAATCATATTTACATACGTCAAATCTGCTTGAAAAGTTACCTCAGAATGAAAATGCTGGCGCAGGCCTTAATAATTTCTTCTATACCCTTACTAATTATCTTTGCATCACCAACTTCCGCGTAGTTTGTATATTTTTCGATTTTTTAAAATTTTTTTTGTAGCACCTCCAATCCTGAATAATCGATTAGCATAAGGAAATGCGGATGACCAATTCGATGAAGTTAACGTCTTCAATCGAATCGATCAATCAGAGATCACTTCGATAAATTCACTAGCCGCAAATCTCCAAAGCTATCGTTTTAATTTTTTTATTGATCTCCAAACCTGTTGGGTTTTATGGAAACCCATTAAACATTTATATATGTGCGAAGTGCCCAAGTTGAAATGAAACGTACATTCGCGCTGACGGTAAAATGTCGGAAGACACTAAAAATCATCCGTTTCGCCTTCCTTTCCTCTCAAGCGTTAGTTGCCCTCCATCAAACAAACAATGAGTCAACTAAGATCTCAACCTCGAAGGAAGAGGGAATTGATAGGTAGCGGGAACCCCCTCTAAATACGGGCGTCCGGGCGCTGCCTTGCAATCTTTACCCACCCTCGTCCTCTTCGCCCCAATACCTTATATCCTGTCCTTAGGTCGGTTTCCAAAGGAAGGCAGCCCTTTGTTAAATGGATTTTATTAGAGGCCCCAGCGTTTCTTCGGCTTTGAAGGATGGAAGAGTGCCCTATTCCGAGCTATCAATTGGGGAACGATCATTAAGTTTTTCTTCAAAGCGATCCTCTTCCCTTTCGTCGACGGCTCAACAAAATTGAGGTAAGGTCATGGAATTTGTTTTCCTCGATGCATAAAATGGTCTACCATTAACCTAGACAAAACGTCAATCAACTGTATCATCAAACAACGACAGCGGTGAATTCGACAAATTGTTTTCCTTATTGGTTAAACACAATCCCAAAGAATTGGTGAATCTTATACAACATGGCATGTTTATTTAGAACATGATTTCAAATCTGTTGGGTGCAGGCCACTAGGTATACATACAATATCGCTTAATAATGCAGTAATTTCTCTAAGTGTAAGCATTGAATATTAAATCAGTGAAAACTTTGTTTCCTAAAACCAAGTATTCACAGATGAAAGTTCAAATAAACAAAACGTACCTCAAAACAAGGTGGTTACGGAGAATATCGACAAAATTATAAATGTACAGCGTATAAGTCCTCGATTTTCAGTAATGCCCCTGAAATATTCTCACCAATGTTGATCCAGGTGATTAAGGTCGCGCAAAATATTTAATATGACCAGTAGTTAATTACCTAATTAATTTTAATTACCTAAGGTAATTAAAAATAAATACGTAATTTATTCCAATGAATACATAAGTAAATAAACATACTAATTCAAGCCCGAAATCCATGGCCATTTCGTACCGAAATCATTTCATGCTGGTAAGACTTGGTGACCCTAGGGTCATGAGTTCTTCAGACATAGGTCTCGTATCTTAGGATTAACATCTTACGCTAAACGAAGCGGGGGAAGGGGGTACGGTAATTCACCCCCCTGCCACACACCCTTGAGGTGGCTTTCAGCGTATCATGTAGATGTAGAAGTGATGCAACTTTGGAACCAATTGGAGCACCTCAAAAGCTCGTCCGCAGCTACTAATACCACCAACAATGGTTTCTTTTCTTCTTATCCTTGCACCACCACCCAATGGAAGCAACTTCCTACAGCCGACCAAGGGGTGAGACATGCCAGGGGTGGAATGGTTGGGGTAAAAAGACCACCCTCCACCCCCACCGCCCTGACTCAACGCCCACTTCCTTCCGACAAATTCTCCACCCACCCACCCCCGGACAACGATTCTCCGCTCCGATGCTCCCACTTCCTATCCCTCCCACTACCCTCCCCTCTCCTCTATTTTCTTCTTCCTCCCCCTCCTCTTCTGCCCCCTCCCCAGCGACCTTATGCCGTCGCCGCGTGATGGCCCTGAGGAGGGCCGCGCGCCCTGCGATGGGCCCTGAAAAGGACCACCCCCTCGTGGCTCAAGGGAGTCGGGGCGGGGGGGGGGGAGGAAAGAAGAATGGAGAGCATAAGGTGACTCGACTACTATCTACCCATCCGCTCCGTCCCTTGAAAATTGTTAATTCCCCTCCCCCTACCTTCCCCCTTATACTACTCAAGCCCCTTCCCCCCTTCTCCACGGAAACGGACACGGAAACGAACTAAATATTTTTCCATTCCTTCGCTGTCGCCGTGACGGGGTCGACTCTGGAAATGGCTATTGGGAGAAGTCATGTCCCCATAGTGACTTCTCCGGTCAAAAAGCGAACAGTTCCCCCCTCACCTCCCATACCGTAAACACAGGAAGGCACTCATATATGTGGGAGCGTGTCACACGGGGTCGCAGCATTTCTGAGTTGTGGGTTTCCTTTGGCTGTCAATGCCATCTTGGGTCTAAATTTTATAGTTTCGCGATTAAATGCTGGTGAATAAAGCTCACCTGAGAGAAAAATTCAGAGCTGCATGACAATATTTGAGATCTCATATCAAGCGGCGCACTGTATATAACAAGTTGGTCACAATGGTGAAGCTACATCAACATGTTATTTCATTATGCATGAATTGTTGCTACAACAGGCTAATTTATAGACAGCGAAAGCATTGAGAATAATTTCGAGTTTCTGTATGACCCTTATTCATTGTTTTTCAAGGAATAAATTCCGTAAAAATAAAAAATATACTGGGATCAATGAATTTCGGTTAAAATAAAGTTATTCCAAGACTAGCGGTCATAGCTATTTTCAACGATACAAGCATCGTGTACTTGTTAATATTTTAAAATAATTAATATTAATTGTCCACTTGGTCCTACCAAATCCCCTTAACGGCTGCTGTCTCTTTAAAAAAAAGAGCTGGTTATGTACGACAAAAAATCACAATTCTAAATTTAAAACGAGCTTGGGAGACCCAGGGATTTCACGTAATTCATCTTATTTTATCTGACAGAAAACGCACCAAAAGGATTGTTCGGCTACTTGGAAACCATTGCTTGCATCAAAAGACATCAGCACACGTAACAATCAGCCACTTTTTTTACTATGAGTAAATCCTTTGTCGTCCACAAGAATAAAGTAAGCTAGAACAACAAGAAAAATAAACACTCGCTACTCGGGAGCAGAAACCAAGTTTTAACGTATGCCTCTCATCTGTTTTGGTTAAGTCTAGGGTACGTATATATCCCTATCTCCCTCTTTGAAAGGGCTGAGTCTATTTGCCCGCGCCATTTTAGACCGAAGACTTTGGGCGACCATGGAAAATCGGACAATGAAAAATTTATGCCAGCGCATCTCCCCGTGACGCACGTTCAGACCCTGGTTTCCCCTTTTCAGGGTGCGCTAGTGAGGGATCTCCGAGTTTTTCGGTAAGCATTTCGGAAAGGAAGAGAACTTTTAAGAGGTGGAAGGAAACTAAAACAACAATTGCGTCTATGTGTAAGGGAATGTATGATATATAGCTGTGTGTGTGTTACATGCCCTCACGCACACACAAACTTCTTTTATTTTCCTGTTCCTCCGTAAATGTGGGGAGGGTTGATGGTGTGGGGTTTGGGGGGGGGGAGGTCTTCCACCATGGAGACGGCTTTTGTTTACAGGTGACGCGAGGGATGAGTCGGGAAGGAGGTGTTGTTAGCACCACCAGCCATGCGTGAACGGCACCCGCTCCGCGCAGCGAAGGAGCGTAGGGTGGTCAGAAAACACGCACCACCCCCTCCCCCACGTCACACATTATATCCACCATCTCCGAAACGTCGTGGTCGAGAGCATGAGAACTCATTTCGTACCCCAAACGCAGTTGTTGTTCTACCCCCAAAAACAAAAAAAACAACTGCGCGCTTCTACATACCGCAAAAATGAGGCGTCAAAATGACCCCGCCAAATCGCAAATTTCGCCTTCTCTACGTCATCCAGCCATCATTCACGACACGAAAACTGATACGGTACCCTTCCTCTCTTACCCTCGGACCATATCATCACTGAAATGCTATTATATTCATTCCATCGAATACAATTCCACTAAATTGGAAGTTATTTTGAAAGAAAAGGCACTTTTGAAAGTGGATGTACTTTTAAATTCATCTTATAATTGGAAGAAATGAGGTTGGTCATCATTCAACAATCAATTCACTAAAGGCATTCATAAGAATCCCTTACAGTGAGACGATATAAGGTACGAAGTTCTGCAGGTCGTCAAAACAGTGGAGAGGAAAATCTTTCTATTTAAAGATTTACTAACCGTGAATTAATATAGGAAATTCTTTTCTCAGTGTAAATTACTCTAATTAAAGTTTACATGAACATTTAAAATATATCTACTGAGTTTGCTCTCACTTCATGGAGATAACTTGGAATAACTGTGTGAAGACTTATTCCAGCATATGCCCTGAGGATGAAGAACGACTCGTTTATCGAAACGTCGGCAGAAATGGAGCAGAGTTCGAACCGGTCGGAAACCCGAAGAACTACCAATATCGCTACACGCCGAGAAAGCCTTAAGATCTTTCATTATTCCAGCATGTTTCCTCACAGAAATCTTTTAACCATTCTTTTTCAAATAATATTTTTGGCTTCATGTGACCCTGAACAAGAAGCCGTACAGGGGATATACTCGTTAGAAAATTTACTTAGACGGAAATATAATTTTTTAAAGGAATCGTGAAGTACCAACCCTCTAGGACGGTTCTGAAAATGATATTCCTACTCCCCTCGGCATATTAAATACCTGGGAAAATGCATTTAGCGGTATCCTATACCCTTTTAGCATCGTCAGGTGCCCTGTGAAATGGGATCCGAGGGAAAACGCACGGAGAGGGAGATGGTAAGGGAATAAGGGAGCAGGAAGGGGCTTTTTACTCCAAAAACTACAAAAGGGGTCCTGTGAAAGGGTGGGTACCGTACCCCACGTACTAAAAGTCCCGTTCGAAACTCCGATAAGGAGTGGTGGGAAGAACTCTGATCGACTGTGACCCTCCTCATCCACCACTCTTTTAACTCATGCTTCGGCTCTGAGAGAATAGGGAGGTGCTCCCTCCGGAGACCCCATGGGGGCGGCCCCATGCAGGGGGGCGACGGACCCCGAGATGGGGCCGAGCGGGGCGACAGCAGACGGCGCTCGAGGAAGCGTGGCTATCTCTCCTCGGTCATCTACTTGCTCATCACCCCACACACAGAATGGGGAGAGACAGAAATTTGCATCCAACATCGTGGGAAAAACTGAGGCGCGCAATAAACGCTTTTCCCTCCACCTTCCTTCCTTATAACTTTTCGTCACGGTTTGGTGAGGAAAGGAGGAAGGGGTGGCAGGCGAGGAGAGGGGGAGGGGGTGAGAGCGAATTGGAGATGAGCAAGCAAAAATGGAAGATTTTTTTGAGAGGGGAGGAAAAAGAGATGGATTTAAGTAGATTAACGAAATAATTCGGGAGAATGGGGCGGAGATCCTCCCCTATTTGCCCCATACAACATTGTCCCTTCCAGAAACGTCCCTGTTGAGCGAAATATGCATGAGGGCCTTCATTGAACATTGAAATTCATTCTCTAAAAGGTGGAGAGGGGGGGGCAGAGAGTGGAACGGAATTGCTCCGAAAAGTGTTTTTCCTCCCAGAGCCTCGAGGATCTAGGGTAAAAGAAGCGGTAACCCTTTCTGCCCGAAGTATGCATGGGCGTCGCCTATGTTTACTTTAGCGCAGGGTACGGCCTTCTAACCCTATCTCCGATCCTTCCAGGCTCCTTAACCCCTTTAACCTTCCCGGGGAGCAAAGGAATGGGGTTGAAAGCACAGAAAATTTTCCGGTGGTGAGGGAAATAAGCTCGTTTTCCACTTAAACGGGGAAAATGGGCGACATGAAATTTACATTAAGCAAATACCGGCCTGCGCCGGAGTTTCTTACGGTGAGCTGGACCATGAGATGACCTCTTTGGTCATGTTAATTGGCTCCATCCACTCTATATATCTCTCTTATCGCGTCGGTTCCCATTCGCTCGTGTGTACATGAACACTTTGCGTTTCCGCGGAAGGTAAAAGGGATGGGGGGAAAAAAAGGGTTCCATCCGTCCAAAATTTAAAAGTAAATATATTTTACGACCGGCAGAGGGACAAGCACGAGCCGTGTCGGTCGTTTTGAGCTGGAAACGAATACGGAACTGTTTCAAAGGTTTTATACGTATCCCTATTACGTATCAGATAGGGTATTATGGTAATACAGAACTGGCAATCCTTTACAATCCTTCGTTCGCATGAGCAATTACGAATACCTAACTTAAAGGATCTCATTCTTCTCAATGGATTTGGAAAATTTTCTTGGAGACAATGATACCCGTGTTTAATTCTCGACAGCGTGACTTATACGATAAACTCCCAAACGCTTTAAGACCTAAATCTCCACGGCTTATTTTTTTGACAGAAGTGATTTGAATAAAATGTTCCCCTCCCAATTTATCATTTCCTTCAACAATTAGATACCTACAGTTAAAAATGGATGGTTTTGTAGATTTACGACTTTAGAAAAAGAATTTCCTTACGTTTAAACAGATTACTTTACGTTTCCTCCAGGGAAGTAGGAATTCACGCATTTCCATTCAAAGCAGTATTTCTACGCAAGAACTAGAAAACTTTTGAAGTTACTCCAACACATTTAAAGATTTAACTAAACAATCCTAATAATAATTTATATGAGTTAATAGAGGAGATGAAAGCAAACTTAAGAATGAGGACATAGCAAGACAAATATATTGCGGAAATTTTATGAAAAGTCAGCCAAAAAACACAATGGAAACAGTTCCTCTTCCGTACAAACTACAATAAATCATGCAATTCCTTCTCTACGAATATAACTTCTCCCAGGCATTCATTAGACATTATAGAGGTTGATAAAAAAAGGGTATATGATAATCACTTTAGTTCGTCTCGCGCCAATTTCATAAATCACACAGAAACGTGACCGTTTAATTCAGTTCTTTCCAGCTGAGGCTATTCATCGCTCATTTGCTAAGCTAACACGAGACGCATCGTCAAATCCCAACGGCGGCACGCGCTACTATCAGATAACGGACGACGCGTGCCGCGAACTGGCCACTCGAATTAAACGCTTTTCAGTTTTCCGAGCACCAGCTTGTAAAAACCGTTGGGAGAGAAACAGACGGATCACGAAGATGCCGAAGATGAGGGGGCGATAGACGGCCGACGATGTAGGAGATGAGACGGGCCAGTAACCCACGCACACGAGCCAAAGAACGCCGTAATGTACGAGACGAGCGTCGGAATTTTTAAAAAGACGAAGTCTGACGCAGCGACGGAGGGGATAGTCGACGAATTTAAATGTTCCTGCCGATTCGACCGAGGATCGAGTAAGGTGGGCATTAAATGCCCCCCATCCCCCCCGTACCGAACAAGGAGACATATGTCACGAAACCAACGAGGTGGAAGTGGCTATTTAAAGGAAGCTCAACTGCGACTGTTTGAGTTTTTTGAAAACTACTAAATTCCACATTTTCCTTTGTACTGTTTAAAAACTACCTACTGTTTTAAATGGTGGTGAAATTATAACTCTACTGGATAACACAATTACGCTACGAAAGTTATTTTAAATTTAAATTATTTTTACTAGTTATATGTAACCTACCAATCAGCTGGTAGAATACTTGAATGAAATATGTTTTAATAAATTTAGATTAGAGCTGTGAGAGAGCATATGACATCCGTTTTTTTTTTTTTTTTTTTTGAAATTTTTACAGCCATAGGCACCTACGATAGTGCCATTTCCGCTGAGCTAACGCATTTTGAGTGAAATTATTGCCGTTATATACTAGCAACTAAAAGGTAAGTTGAATTATAGCCTCATTTTCATAACGATCCAAATTTCTGAGACGACTTTTCTTCTTGTAATTAATTTTTTCAGCAACAAAATGGCACTAATTTTAGATATAACATACGTTTTCCCCCCATTTTCACCAATTCTCGCATTTTACACCGTGACATTAATTACTAGCAACTAAAAAGTTGAATTATAGCCTCATTTTCATTACGATTCCAAATTCTCGGACAACTTTTCTTCTTGTAATCAATGTTTTAACAAAAATGGCACTACTTTTAGATATAAACATACGTTTTTCACCATTTTTTCACCAATTCTCGCATTTTACACCGTGTAGTTCAAGTTCCGATTAGCAAAAAAAAAATGTGTGAAAGGGTCTGGATTTGTTGAACAGACCACGCAATAGATTCGTTTTTCAAGTTTGCCAGAATATGAATAAAATTATATTGGAGTAATTTAACATCACCTTAAACATTGAAACACGCATAAGATCTGGTTTCCGTCGCGGTACGGCAGAAGACAACCCTGTGCAACTCCAAGAAGGTGAAATTTAAATTTTTTTTCCCGGACTTCATTATAATCCCAGATGGCAAAAGGCCGGCCGAGTCCGAATCGTCTCTCGACTTGCATCTCGTGGGAGGTCGCGAAAAGGAAGCATTACATCCAACGTCCAGCGGGAACAGCTGAGACAATGGAATCAATCAGTTAAGTTACAAATGGGCGGGGAGAATTTATAGAGGTCACCTCTTCTCGGCCTCCGGTGTTCTCGAGTAAAACGTCATTCGGAAATCGTCTCATGCCGATGAATAAGTCGCGCATTGAAGTGTTAAAGACGGTCAACCGTCACTGCATGGTTAAAAAAACAAATGCTGGATTCCATCTTATCGTATTGCCTATAAAATATTGTCTTCAGTTGAGACAAACTTTAACTAATACATGACAAAGTTTAAAGAACAAAATATGATGCATTTTGATGAAAAATATCTAAATGGACATTTTTTTCTAGCGATTTGAGGCGAATACAGCGCTATTTCCATTGAATTAAAGCGTTATTTTCCGATTTTTGCAGTAATTTTGTTATTGACTTCATAAAATTACGGACAGGTGGCTTCATTTTTATTTATAATGGAGAATATAAATTACCAATTCATTAAAATTCATTCAAACCGAGCGTTACCATATTTGCACTACATTAAATTTAATATTGCAGGCTTAAAACGATAAGAATTGTGAACATATTCGTCCTCCAATGCGAATTATTAATATGTTCATGAAGATATATTATATATTCAGGTCAGACCATATTTTTATTTTTTATAAATATAAAAATTAATGCATCGATCTTGGAAATTGATCGGATATATTTATAGTTTCAACGCGAAAGTCTTCACGGAAAAGGTGCACAAGTAAAATACGAAGTGAAATTGATTTATCTCTTTCAGCTTGCGTGTTAATAGTTCTCAACTTTAGCCAATTTAATAAAGATAGATGCTCAGCTTCATTAGCATACGCGCGTCACACACTGTCTAGAACAAGGAGCCACCACATTTATTGCCATGACAGCCTACTAACCACCTGACGGCTGTCACATTAAGGGCGAACATTTTTTTGCCGATCTGAGTAAAGGAGAGTAGCCTGCAGCAAAGGCCTTGTGAATATTAATGAGCATCGACAAGACAGGAGGCTTAACAAGTCAATATTTTCCTTCGAAACCCATCAAAAATTGACAATGCTTAAAAAAATTGTGTATCTCCGACAAATTTTCTTTTCTGGTTCTCAAAATTAAAATTCATCCACGGATCACCGAAGGGGATCTCAACACCTAAATTTCAAAAGAAAAACCGTAGTAAATCACCCATCTTTATGCCACGCGCCAAGCCCCATAATGTTTACTCTCGTATTTTTTTTTCTTCATCTTTTCCTTTCCGGAGGATTGGAAAGTTATTTTTTTTTAAACGGAAGTGGTAGAAAATTTTGGTCATCTCTAAAGTCGAGACCTTGGGAAGTAAACTTCCTTTCTTTTCTCCCTTCTCTATCCACTTATTCTCCTCGCCGTATATCCATCCGTGACGCTACCGTGAACTTCCGCTATGCGAGCTTCCGATACACCTGGAGAAGGATGAGGGTAAACGAGAAGAAAACCAAAGGGAAGGGATACAGTGGTGGTTATTTTCATTGTGTACGTGGGAGAAGAAGAGAGATAGATAAGAGGGGAAGGAAGATGAGGAGAGGGAGGAAGAAGGAACAAAATAAAGAGAAGAGTTTCTGGGGCCCAGGCCGGATCTTAGTCATACTACCTCATTAATGAAAAAAGGCTTGGAGCGAAAAAAGCCACATGCGCCGACCACGTGGACGGCACAAAACGTGTGGGTGCAGAAGGAGCAGAAGGCAGGTGTCCAGATGAGACCGAAGGAGCCGTGATTCAAGGATAGATCCGGAGAGATTACACTCGCAAATTCTTAATTCAGTACCTATCTAACAACTCCTCCTTTAAAAGAAGATGGCCATGAACTCTGGATGTGACTCTCCTCCATTGTTGAAAGTCTGGAATTAGCTCAACGCCAGGCCGTGGTGAATGAGTCGGTCCACTTAATTTTAGAGACTTCCTTTTCAGAAGAAGAAAAAACACAGTAAAAAGAATATAATAATGAATGATTATGGCAGCAACGACGAGGGAAAGACGCTAAAACCTCAGTGGCCATCTGCTCTCCTCACCGCCGCACGAGAGAATATAAATATATATTTTGAAGACTAGGCGGAGCAAACTAGAGCAACTTCCGGCGGAAAGATGCCGAATAAGGCAGTTCTGTGATGCGAGCCTGGAAAACGATTTCAAGATTATAAATTCTCCGAAATCTTGACGCATGCCGGTGTTGATATCATATGGCTTTCTACGATGACAGCGCATAAACATGAGAAGCTCAACTGAGTATTCCGGGACTATAAACAACACTAAATTCATTCAGAACGAACTTACTTTTTTAACGTTTCCTTCTCGTGTATCTAAAAAACTTAGTTCCAAAAATCTATTCCGTGATAATCTTGATTATTCTCCTTCTCGATGATGATTCTTTTCGAGTTTTCCCCGCGGAAAAGTGATGCGAGACCCTGACAGTCTAAAAGAACAACAGGATTATAGTATCCTGAAAATATTTAACATTTAACAACTTCAAAATTTCGAATTAGGTAATTAAGCTCTACGGCCAAAAAAAAGAAAAAATGGGTGAAAAGTATTGCTCCAGCGGGTTTAATATATCAAGAAGCCACAGAAGATAAAATTTTATTACCCCAGCGGCCTTACTGATGGCCTGTACCACAGCCGTCGCTAGAGCGATAATTATTACCCATCATAACTCCCACATTGCGTTGGTAAATGCGATTCAAACTTATTCAAAAGCGTTCTATAATACGCTGGAAACTCTTTCGTGCATGAATTCCTAATTCGCAGTCCGTGTCGCAACAATGGCTTCGAGCACCTACGCGACAATGCACACTCTCCCTCGATGACTTCTACCAAGCTATTCGAATTACCGACGCGTCTCAATCCTTCACAGCGATATACATTAATATATATACTCTCGTATGAACGTTATATGTATAAATAAATACAGGGATGGGGTAGGGACTTCTTTCTTCGTGCCCGATTCTTAAGTGGCACCCTTTTTCAAAAGGAAGCCCTTGTAAATCGCCTAATGGGGCACGAAAACGTCACTCCTCAGTCCCAGACCCCCTGCAGTCATTGGGACCGGACACAAGATGGAGGAAATGGATGTGCTGCAGGAAGGCAAAGCGATGCCCGCCCATGAGGTTGATGGGGGGGGGGGGAGGATAGAGAGACAAGCTTCACTTTAGGGGTGCGGAGTGCAGCCGGCGGCCCCACGAACGCGGCAGATGAAGACGGTGATGACAGTGCTTGTACCGCGATCCGATAGATGACGCGACAATGAAATCCCGTGTGACACAAGTGACGTGGCGGGCGGGCATTGCAGGGGGGGAGTTCTTTTTGGTAGAAGGAAATATAAAGAAAAAAAAACAAATGACAAAAGTCACTGAGCTGATTTTGAAAGCCCTCCCCTCCTAACCATTCTAGTTGATTAGGTCTTCACGTATCCTTTACTCCGTCTCCCGCGAGCTTGCGAGCGATAATAATGGGGAGGTAAATGCCGTCACATGGGCCAAAGGTGATCGTCACGATGAAAGACTTCGTTGCCGGGGGAGTTGAGGAAAAAAAAGTTGAGTCGATGATGCAGGGAGTCTGTTATTTAGGGGGCATTCCCACAATCTCTATAGCGCAGGGAGGACAGCACAATGGACAAGGTGGACACGGGACTTTTTAAGTATTTGGATCTCCCATGTCTTTTAGCGTGGATCCAGCCAGTCATCGACTCTTCGTACGTGAGAATTCGCAGCCGATTTGGTCAGAGGAGAGCGCGACCAAGCACTGTGATTAAACTCGTCGACGCTTTTGTGACCGGGAGTGAAGACGGACGCAAAAACTTGAGGTCATTCATCACAGTTCGGGCCTTTGTCGTCAAATACTACGCCGCACCGCTCTATAGCAGTATGAAGGCCCAAAAAAAACAAACCCTTAGCTTTTGGTGTCATATACTTTTTGATGAAGTATATTCTGGGAGAAAAAAATGCCTAATCTTCATTAGAGCTTCACTACAGCTTGTTTTATTTCCAATTATATTCTCTATTCACTATCCATCCGAGTATCATAAATCCTTCCATGTAATTTCATCATATTTATGGTGGAGTCCTGAACATGAACGAATGCCTGAACACCACTTAGGCTCCCTACACTATCATCCCAGAAGCATTACTTTTACCACGATGGCATATTAATGTCTTTGGTATTGATTTTACCTAACAGAAAACTACTGTTTAAAATCAATGAGATGTAGAAGACTTTGTTCATGAATGCTTGTGATGATTATAGATCGCTAAAATGTTTGGGACCGAAGTTTCAAACAATTACTCACGTGCTATTTATCGTATCATGCTATCCCCAATAACACAGAGAATATTTCAGTAATACGCGAAAATTAGCAATGTTTTTAAAACGCCAAATTTTCTGGAAATAACGCGTGATACTCTGATGAAAACTCGTCACCACTCCGAGGTCATACTCCAAGCAATGCGAATTCAATACCTTAGATACTATTGTTTGAAAGAGAGTAAACAAAACTTTGATTTAGGGCAACTACATTCCAAAAGAGAGCGCGTGGGGTTGGTTTACGATTGTCACTCTGGAGACCAAACCACACCCAATTCGAAGTAGAAATAAATGAAAAACGATTTCCACGTTTCATTTGCGTTGTGAACACCGGAAAAAAGCTGATTTTGTGCGGCTGAAGAGTACTTATACACAACCACAGGGCAAGCGGAACCAAAGTGGCAAGGGAAATGGAAACGGACATATGAGACGGAGTCTTCACTAGGTAATCCTACTAATTAATATATTCCCAATGGCAACGGATTCTCAACGAAGCGTAAAATGGAAGAAATCAATCGTAAATAATCTTTTATTAAGAGAGGATTTCCCCACCCCACTTCAACATGTTACCGTCGCCATATTAAGCTGGGGGGAAGAGTTGGGGGATCAAAAGTGTTTTCTATCATTTCCCAACCCCACGACGTCGCTAATCGGAAGTAAACCTCGGGAAATAGAGCTCTCAAAGTCTTTTTTTTCTAAAGAGGGGGGCCTGCGACTGCGGAAACCACGGAAATTAACCTCTTTTAGGGAGGTCAGCGGAGTGTGCGATTTCTCGAAGGAGTCGCAGTTAACCCTCCCCCTACCACCTATTTCTACCCTCAGTTCCTTCCGCTGATTGATGCAATCATTATATTCCTACGCACACTAATGCACACTGACCTCCCTTCCAAAGCACCGTCTTGTGCGACGTCAGACCCCTCCCTGCTCAACACAAAACCCCCACGCAAACCAAGACAACCCCCCCTCCCCCCTTTTACCGCGGGCAGGGAAACACTTAAAAAAGTCACCATCGCCCCTCAACCCTCCAAATGTCCGCTTCTTAAAGAAACAGGCGCGCTTCTGTGCTCATCGACCCCAGTTCCTGTCCGGCCCGCCCCTGAAATCTTTATTCACTTCTCTTTCCTTCTTCAATCCAGCAGGGCCGGACTTCCTTCCTTCCCCTATCTAACCCCCTCTCCTTACCCCCCAAACACCACACCGTACCCCCACCTCCCCCTCCCACGGCATTGCTGGCGGGTTGAGGGTAGTCCCGTCCTCTTTCCCACCGATCCATTACAGAAATCCTTTCGGCAGACCCTAGCGCGAGAAAGGGAATTAGAAGACAAGGGAGTCATCCCGCAGAACGCCCCCCCCCCCCACTTTCCTCCAACTGCTTTATAAAAGTAAAACAAAGCGCTCATAAGTGAGTCTCTGCTGAAGCCAAGTGGATGGAAAGCCATTAAGTGTAAACAACACCGAGAATTTTTTGCGAATTATTTCGTCCAATGGACGGTTCCGATATTTCAACCGTAATAGCTATACTATGTCAAATTTGGACACGTACCTTTCGTAAAATATTTTTATATTCGTGTATCTTTTATTATTTATTGATGCGTTTTATTTTTCTTTGACAATAACCCAACAATCTTTTATTATTTATTGATGCGTTTTATTTTTCTTCGACAATAACCCAACAATGGGTCTACATACAGCATAGTATACTGCATTTATTAGTTTTTGTTATTTTATTTATAATTATATAATTATCTTGCTCCAAAAATAAAGATTTATCTCTACATCCCTGAAGAGAGCATTCCAATTAGCGCACAATTAATCGTAAACCACGCGCCGATTACAATAACAAACTCGTAATTTCCCGCACTATGAATTTATACCCGTCGTCAAGCATGGGAGAACTTGTTTATTTTGCGAGCAAAATAATGCTAAAAATTATTCCGTTTCCATAACTTTGAATGGCTCCTAAGAATGAATTTTATTTATCCCATTTCTTCTAATGTGATGGAGCTTCAAATCGCGCCTTAGTAAAGGGGAATCTTTGGATACGGAGAGTCATATTCTTGAATGACATACTAGAAGTAGAACAATAGATACAACTAGTGTCATTCCACGGTATCTATTTACAAACTTCATCGTACGTAAATAGCATTGGCATCCAAGGAAACAAACAATAACGAAAGCAACAGTGCCAACATATTTCATAGCAACGGGTACTTCTTGCAGCTGATCCACATTTAAAAATAAAATTCGACTATCACTACAACGGCTGGAGAAATATCTCGTATAAACTATCTTTAAATATGGTTCCTGTGGCATCATCTAAAACATCCATATTTATACAACATAACGAGTACAATGCAAAAATATGCGTTCACCCGTAAAATATAATAGAGTGCACTTACCCTCAACTCGTCTGGTGTCACGCTGTAGTCTGTGTAGTGGCAGATGAGCTCGACGGACAAGGGGTGGCATTGCCTCGTTTTTGAGGACAGGAGAAGGCAGACCCCTGCGACCATCTGCAGTTGGCTCCGGGATATCTGGCACTCGCACAGGAACCGATCCAGGAAGTTGCAGGAGAGGGGGAATACCTGGTCTTCGCACTTCTGCTCCTCGCAAACCTATCGACAAACGAGACAAATGATTTCATTCGATTCAGCATTAATCATTCGCTATTCTGTAGAGAACACCTACTTAGGCCCGGTTTTATAATTTTATAATGTCTTGTAAGAGTTAACCACGAGATCTAATTACTTTAATTATCCTAATAGCTTTAATATAACTGTGATGCTAACTGAAAGCCATGGTTTGGTAAATTACATCAGACTGTCGATTACTTGAAATGAACTTTATCGTTTGGATTACGTATTAACATCAGCTATCATTAAATGAAAATGTTTAAATAGAGATAATAAAACCTAAACTAGACTATACATCTCTCTTTTTGTCAATGAAATTTAAATTAATAAAAATCTCTTAGAGCATGGTAAGCTGTGAACAAAACCAAAACATTTCGTCAAATCAGGGACATCTTAAACTCAATTTACTCAGCGAAAAATAGTTTTTTTCGCCTCCTGACTATAGTGCAATTTCTTTTCATTCTAGACTTAACGATCCTATGGTAGTAAAAACTTCAGAAATATTCCCTTTACGGACGAATTTACCCCGTCGACAGCAACATTTTGTAGATCAAAGATCTTAAACGTTAATGGATAACATGTCAATTGATCAAATGTTAAAAATGTTAACAGATCGATTGACAAAACATTGAAATCACTGATAGTTTAAAAGACACAAAATATCCAAACCACTGTTTTTTTTCTTTTGTTTTACGCCAGGGGATTCCTCTTTCATCACAATTCACGTTTTAACGTTAATTGTTGCAGTCACAAAAATGATTTTATCGATATTTTAAAACAGCTTTATAATTATTTTCGTAAACTCGAACATGTCCACAGGCGTATCTAGAAACATCTGAAGGGGTGGACACCGGGGGGGGGGGGGGTGCGGGGGGAGGGGGGGAACGGGGGTTGTGGAATACCCCCATGTAAAACGGGGGGTCCAGGAATTTTGAAAAATATACAACTTAAAATGACGTTATGAAGGTGTTCTGAGCCTTGAAATTCCCTTAGTGACTGCATGTTTTGAATCAAAGTTTTTTAAAATTGTTATTAAATTAAGCCATCAATGGGGGGGGGGTTTACAACCCCCAAAACCCCCCCTGGGATACGTCAATGAACATGTCCTTCCGCAATTATGACGAATTGCATTGACACGCTGAAAAATTGTCGTAAAAAATATTACATTCCATCGAGATTTTAACTTTTATGCAATGGCAACGCAAACCTGCATTTTGAATATCTATTTGGTAATCCTAATCAAATGTCTGTTTTGCAGTTAATTCCTGCTTCATTTTTTGTACATAATTTTCATTCGTACATGTGATTGACAACGTGAGTCGAACCAATTGAAGTGGAAAATCCCCAAGAGGAAATTGTGGTGCACGTCAATTCAATCTCTGCTTGGGAGGTTTTAGTTTTGCGCACGTATGGTAAATTAATAGCGTACAATTGGCATGTATTAATTAACGATCTTAATCAAAAATCAATGAACCGAATGAGACAGTTTAATCTCCGAAATTATACTTGTAGAATGAGAAGGATTTCGAGGATAAATCTGGAAAGTCTTTTTGCTATAAAACAATGTTTAGCGACGATAATGACGGGAGAAAGAAACAAAAGTAGGGGGGGGGGAGAAGGGGTGGCTTGGTGAATGCAACACCAAGTTGACTTAATACCACGCGCAACATTTTATAGCCTCCTTTCCTCGGCTGATCCCCCTCCACCCCCCGCGCGAGGCAACCAGACAAAATTACAACAGCTGTAAAATGGAAAAAAAATCTAACTGGACGATGAACCATTATGTGTTCACGTGATACGCAACAACAAAGTCGGATGCCACGGAATACCTCCTCTTCTTACATCGCGAGCAACCGGAGAAGCTAGGCATTGCATATGTGTGTGTGTGTGTGGAACAGTACATGCATGCATTTAGTAAGTGCCGAGATATCTTCTCACAGTCGCGGATTCGCACACAAGGAATGACCTGAGCAACAAAGTCACGTCACTAATTATTCGCGAGCCCAGATACATTCAAGATGATTTCCACGACCTCGAGTTTTATTGTACCAAGGTGCATAAACAGACAGCGGTGTCGAATCGAATCGATTTAATTATTTCGAGGAAGTGACCGACAACAGAGAACACATGTGCCATTGTGAATAAGTGGGTAGGGCAGCAACGGAAGGATTATTCAGGGATTGAAGAAATGGTGGAGAGAAAAATCGGTGTCGGAGTTAGCCAGCTCTACAGCAATCGGCGAATAAGGGTCCACAGTTAAACCTCTCATCCGGCAAACGAAGAACTGCATTTTGGGCCGGATTTATAATTACTTTTAAACGCTAACCGAGAAATGGGTTATTGTATTCATAAACGTCATGTCAACAGAAAAAAACCAGGCTGCGAGGGTTATAATTTCTAAGAAAGTAATAACTATTTAACCAGCCATTACAAAATTTGGCCACAAGGGAGCTGTCGAACAGGGAACAAATAGGGCATGGGTATTCCACAATAAAATCTACGCCACTGCTGGGATTGGAACTCGTGGCTTAGAGATTGGCAAGCCAGAACAGTAGCCACAAATCCGTTCCACCAAGTTCAATCAAAAGGAACTAACTTATTACCAAAAATATACGAAAAGACATGCACAACGGCTTACCTCAAGCATCCAAGTAGACACGACATTCCTCATGTAGGGGAAGATATCCTTCTGCACTTGCTCGAAGTAGTCGCAGCCGGGGACGTAGTTGGCTTCCTGGTCGATCAGGTTATCAAGCACCCTGACGTCTTCGAAGATGACCCTGTCACGCTCGGCCCGGCGACAATCCGCGTTCAGCTTCTCCAGGCACAGAAGTTCCATGGTCACCAAAGGGTCAAGGTGGTCCAGGAGATCTTCCGGGAAGGACTATGGGGGGGAGGTGGTCGTGGGGATAAACACGAAGTTCTTGCGACTTAATCGCCGAATTATCCAAAAAGATCTTGACCTTGTTCGTTGCTGAAGTGGTAGCAGCGGAGAAGGGGGCGGGGACGGTCAGACTGGAGTACACACCGGGGCAGGGTGAACAACACAAAACCGGGGGGAGAGGTTATCGTCAAAAAGAAGACGAAGTCAGTCAAGACCTTATGACTCCAGAGTCCAGAAAGTATTCCTGATCGAATCGGCCAAAGCAAAAATTAGGGAGGACGACGTAGCCAAGGTTGATAGGATAACGTTATCACTTCACTCGCGCCAGCGAACCAAGGCACATGGTTTGTGTTGGGTTATGAGGGCTGCTTCTAAGCGTTTGGGGGGGGGACCAAACGTCAACAGGAGTCCCTCACGAGTACAAGGTATTGAGCGGTCCTTCTTTGCAAGAGCGTTCACTCGTCACGTCTATCTTAGCTCACGGTGAGACCGCGACTGACTGGATTCGGGCCCCAGGGGTCTGTGAGCACATGCTGCGGCTATCCCTTCCCCTCCCCTCCCCGCCATCCCCCCTCCACCTGCCCTCCCATTCACCATGGCTACCTCCCCTCCCCTACTCCCTCGCCCAACCCCACCCTCCTCCCTCTCTCTCTCTACGCTCAGCGGCCACGGGGCTTCTCCAGCCGGCTCCTCTATTCTATCTCCCCACCCCACAGCCCCTCTCCTCCCCTCACACCCATCTTTAGGGAACAGGGGCTTAAAATAAAAAAATACAAGGATATGAGCTCATATCCAAGTATTGCCCCCTGAGCACGGTTCCATTGTCGACAATATTTACGCAATTGGACTGTGCATAGCAGATATTAACGGGTAATTTCACCATTTAGTCCCTGTTTGATAACCTCTGGTTAAATATTCCCTCGATAGGTAAACCGAGGTCAGTACGTTCTCCCATCCGTAATTCTCTTGTCAGCTAGCCGACAGTTTTGTGTAATGTACAAAATCCGAGCTCTCAATTAACATTAAGTTAATGTAAAGGCTGCGTCATCTTGCGGTGAACGTTAACCAGACATTATAAAACCAGGCCCTATACTGCATAAACTATGGTGTAGTAGAAATAATCAGAGAACGCTTCTAACATGGCTTTGGCCCTACTGTTCCAGCGCAATAATCTCTCTGTGGTTAAGGTAACAAATTCGACAATGCCAATGCATTTGTTTACACATTTGGAAGTAAATAAATAGACAATTTACGTATTGAAGCCAAATGTAAACGGTAACCACACTGCGTTAAGATATCTATTTGCAGCGAAACCATTGAATTTATATGTTAGGGAGCGGATCGCCTGTCGGCGTTCAGTTTTTCGTGAATATTTAGAAAACATTTTTTTTAAACTCATTTCGTGCTATGTGCACGGTGGCAGAGCCACCAATCAGTGCACAGAAAGGCATACATTTTTGCGAATACCGCCAACGGCGACGATCAAATTTTTGGGGTTTCTTTAGTTACCATTTTATGACGAAGTATAGCAGATAAGACTACATAAAATTGAACAAAAATGCACTAACTACCCAAGACGTGCAGTATACATATTTAAATTTCTGTAAAATATTCAATACGCAACATACGTCGACAAGCTCCCAAACGATCGCCGATAACCGAGACAATGAAAGATAAACTTTAAGATGATACGAGAATATCACTGTATTTGATGTGAATAAGTGCAATGATGGAATAAAATTAGCCCTAAAATGCAACTCCTAGAAAAAACAACTTCATCTGTATTGTGAGTAAACGTAAATTTCTTGAATAGGGCGCTCAAGTGTAATTCTTCAAATATCTCATTTCATTTTTTGCATCCACTTCGGTTGTTAAGAATAAACACTAGTAAGTTCATTTTCTTTTACGCGGGCTTGGGAACTGATGAGGCTTTCAAGGTAGAGTGTTTTATTTTACGAATAAAGGTACAACATTAAAAATGAGGCTTGGGATACATTGAGGGCCAGAAAATTGAGCAAATTGGGCTTTGGACATAGTGATTTTCAACAAAGCACCAAAAATTACTTTTCTCAGCATCTGTGATTATTCGCATAGAGAAAACCACTCTCCGATAGACGGCCGATCTACAGATATAAACGTCTTAAGAAAGAAGGTCATAAGTAAAAGGTAAAGAGACTTTGCCATCACCAATATTGATGTCAACGGAGTCCAATCAATATAATGCCAATGGTGATAAGTTAGAATTAGTTGTAAGAAAAAATATTCTGCATTGAAGGAGAAGGTGGTTTTGAGAAATACGTTTTCCGTTTAAAATTAATTTGTTTTGAAATTTAGATGCAATTTACTCTCTCAATTTATAAAATTATGTTTCGTAAAATTTACTGAATGACCATTTTTAGCGAAAAAAATTAACAGTGAATAGAGCTTTTTCATGAATGAGAGATTGATTAAAAATCTAGTCTATATAGTGAAAAAAAAAGTTTCCCATAGCGTTATCAGCATCTAATTTGGTCTAATTAATTAAACAATTACGGTTTACTGAGCATTTTTTTTCCAGCCAGAACGCCCAGCCATTGCGTGTTCCGAAAGTGTACGTGGAAATATATTAATTATAACGTCTTAACTGATGCTAATTTGGGAATAATTACGTGTATGCTGGTAACTGGGTTCATTAAGGCTTGATTCTTCTATATAGCATTGGTTGTCGAATTCATTATTGCGTAATAATCTTGTAGGAAGGCGGATCGTTTTGGACGAGTAGTAAAGAGAGACAATATCACGTGGTATTTCCCCAGGATTTTCCACCAATATGTTAGAGTTTAGGGAAAATTACCAAAGCTTTAACAGACGTATTTGTATATGGTTCATAATCGACGGCGTTTCAGGCCAATGTTTACATCGTACCAGTGTTAGACAAACCGTTTGGAAGTTTATATTTTGAAGTGCGACTGTAAACTGTAGCAGCTCAATTGTACATCTACAAAATACCCTGCCAGCCACCTTAAGGGTCTGTGGCAGGGGGTGAGTGGTCACCATCATGCATTACACCTAAAGTTAGTGTAACTATGACTAATTATGTATTAGCATAAATCGCTTATGCCTGTCACGAGGCGAAGCCTCACAAGAATGCACTACACTACAGATATGCTACCAATAGTGGAGGGATCCAATGAGGCTACCAATGGATGTACTCCGCGAAACGTGGAGGAACAACAGCTTATTTCAATAAAAACAAGTTGTACTGCCCACTTGTCCTATGTATTACAATGCATTTAAATGTCAGAGCGTCATATTCAGGTACCTCTGGGTTGCGTCGTAATAAATGCAACAAGTAGGCAGCACAACTCGTTGTTTTTATTGATGTAAACTATAGCAAGTTATCTACATCTACAGAATACCCAGCAAGCCACCTCAAGGGTGTGTGGCAGGGGAGGTTATCTTGTATTGCAAACTACATATTTATTGATGTTGTAGTTCATAATGTTGTATACTCAATCAATCAACTAACATCCATTTCCGATCGCTATTGTTGTATACTGTTGAGCATATCTTCTACATTTCACGATAGCTTAATCATTTCCGCCTGTCTTAGTATTGCTAGTTTTAAGAAAAAAAGTTATTTGGATTCTGTGTGAACATCATGGCACTCGACCACATGAGCGTCAAGAATATTTTTTTTTAAACACTAGTAATATCTTCCTCATTTTAAAATATCAATCTCCATTGCTTGAAACTTTTTTGAGATCCATGTGTATTCATATTCACTCACACTTTTTATCTCCTCTATCACAAACGCGAACCTGGATTGAGGTTTTTTCTTGCAGTGGGTTTATCTCTTTAATGATTTAAAACTGCAGTTTAAAATTTGTATGCAAAATATATTTACGAAGTTAAATGTTTTTATACTCAACTTTCGGTTACCTGATTGTATTTTTTGCACAAATTAATTATAGTGCAGCGAAACTTAATATATCAATAAGTTTTTAATAATATTTACGTACATTTCATGTGGTGTCGATTCTGGGGCACTTTACTCTTAATGAGCAGACGATATTGCTATCAATTACGTATGTGAAGTATGAAGACATTTCGCTGTGTAAAGTGTTGTACATAATGGTTTGATGAACGAATACTCATGTCTTCACTTAAGGTAGTTTGAGCGAAAAATCACTTCACCTAGAATTTGATGAATTTGGTCTCATTTTAAAGAAACAACTCTCATCTTTCCAATGATATCAAAATATCAACCCCTTGCCGAACTACTTTTCGAGCTATTTGCCTGTAAATATAGGCTGTTTTACATGGGATAGATTATGGCTGAGCGCTCCAAAGGGAGAATATTGAAGGAAATAGGACTTTATAACACCTAGATTTCGTCAAAAAACTAACGGTATATAGATTGCATATTTTCTCAGTTATTTATAAAAAATAATCTATTACTAACCACAGTAACTTTTACAGAATCGCAAAAAAAACCTGCCGGTTTGAAGGGTTTTCAGGCGTTCGGCGGGAAAAAATGAGTCAAGTTAGAGACTTATGTAGCTTTATTTATTTATTTACCGAGACTTTTGGGCATATACAACTATATATTTGAACCATTAATATTAAAATATTTATTTCGCATTTCTTACAGACGCTGAAATCGAAGAATTAAATTTGAATATCGTCTCCACTATGACTAGGGATCTATCTCGCTCAAACCACCTTAACTGAACAAAAACGATATATTGCAAATATTTTAAACATATATGTATCCTATTCATAGATTAAAAAGTTTTATAATCCCCGTATGAGGTTGTTATGAGTTTCTACGCAACACACAACACCAAGTTGTCCTTGATCACATCATGAATTTTCTATACGCAACAGTCTGCTAGTTTCTTCAGCAATGCCGATAGTGATGGGGTGGTGCCAACAGTTCGATGGTCACAGGCTGATTGTTTGTTTCACGCCAATATCCTGTTTGTTTTGCTAATTGCAATATTGATAATAGTACTATCGTATAAGTAATTCGCCGGCATAACAAACAGTACAGGTGTACAAACATATTTTATATTTCTTTTACGATTCTTCAAACCCTGTAAGCCCTTCTTTTTCGCACGACTTTTGTTATTGATATTATCCTTCACCTTCTTGACATATTTTCCACATTATTTAGCCTATTGTACTGAATATTCACTGTTCACAGCGGAAAATAAAACCGAGAACAAATGTTGTCAAACCTGCGGCGATTGCAGAGAGTATGACGTCACGGCTGAAGCAGTATGACCGCGATTGAAAAGAAAAAAACTAAGAATTTATGTGGAACTGAACAAAGTTTTTCCTTTTCAATCATGAAGGAGTTCCATAAAGTTACGCCTCAAACCATTAACTTCAGTATGACCGCGGTCAGCGTGGACCCGTAAGGCTCAACTTGTGATTTTTAATAGAGTTATTATTCAAAATTTAGGGATTGTATAACTGTAAAATTTTGAATTGATGGTTTTTGTGTTCCAAAGTAACAGTTGTTGTGGTTCCCGAAATGTGTACAAATACTCGGAGTGTCTCTTATCTAATGGGTTTTAATCCGTGGAATGGAGCACGATACGTGATTAAATGCGTCTCCGTTGATTCAATGAGAGTATTCACCAATTGTTTCTGGATGAATACAAACAATCTATTTAATATGATTGAATATTCATATACACCAAGGAGAGTGAGATTCTCTGTGAAAAATCATTTGACTTGACCGCCCTGATGGAAATTCCCCTATAAGAATTCGCTAGAAGATAGGGAAAAGCAAGGTAAAATTGGAAAATTCCTTAGAAAATTTATTTTCTAAGAAAATGCCCCTAAAATCTAGTGAATTTTTTTCTTTTTCCATTTTTCTTTAGAAATGACAGACTTTGGTCATTAATTTCCCTAGAACAAAATGCTATTTATTATTTGTAAAATATAAATTAAAAACTAAATGCTAATGCCGATAATGACATTCGATTTTAACTATGAAACCATAAATTTAATCCGTTTCATGAAAAGTATGAATTACCTGCGACGCTTCAGTAGTCATTATTAAATATGTAATCCATGCATCTAACAATTATTACTGCACTCACCAAGAATTTAACTATAGAAAAGATCGTGCGTAAAAACAATTGAATTTCGCACTTGAAGCACGCTGAAACGAAAAAACCAGCCCCGCCAAGTTCAGTGTACTTTCATTATTTTTTGTTTCATTTTTTGTAGCCGTTCGATAGGTGGTATTAGCGAGAACTCTGAGGCACATTGTCACTTTTTTTACAAATGGCGGCTAGTGGGGATTTCCGATTGTTGGTATAGAAAAAGATTGATTGCTCGACTAAAAATGGGTAAAAGATTTTGCTTAGTTCCTCGATGCTCCACAGGGTATTCCGCAACCGTGAGAAAGAATAAAATGTTTGGTGTGAAGAACAGAAGCTTATTTAAGGTTAATGTAAGTACGTACTCTATTGTATCCTTCACGTTACCGTATAGCAAGTTATGGTCAATGCTGATCCATTGCAGACCTTTTATTATTTTGACAAATTTTGGTTTTTCTTCTCTATATGATGTAAATTTCTTTGATTTGATATTTGAAAGTATGTACCACCGAGTGCAAGTACTCGTGAATTACGCTCATTACCCATACCGTCGCCAATGATTTTGTTTTATAGTCGTTAACATTATTATTTGACGAATAAAACAATTAGCTTCTTCCCCGAGTTCGAAATTGAAAAAAAAAGCGAAAATGTGGAAGTATTAAATTAATTATCTAAATGTTAATTTAAATTAAGAAAAGAAAAACAATTCAGTTACCATGGAGGGAAAGTTTGTTTACACAACACTTGGAATTCTCACTTAAAACAGACACCAGCAAGATTTGTTAGTGATACAAATAAATCTCTTTTTATATTAATCTGTGTCTGTGAGTTAATTAGTTAAAATAATAAAACGCAATAGAAAATGCGTGTGATACATAGGGATCATCTGATTTCAAGCCTTATTTAGGACTGACGCCGCGGTTGGCAGCTTCAAAAAAGGTATCATGCCAAAGTTGGGTGTCTGTTATCCTTTAGTATCCATGGAAAAAACAAAACTGCGTGATATGTGATATTGTTACAACCAACTTCGATATATTCTGAGCGGACAGTCTTGAGTGGACGGCGGGGCTGTTGAGTGAAAGAGAAAATCCACGAATTCGCTGATTCGCATGATATGCGCGCTTAAAAGTATGTTGAACAAAGAAGAGCGAGGTATGGCAAGGGCCTTGCATAACCGCCTTGGGTTCGAGCACTGATATCCATGTAGTATCGGCGATTCACACCCACAGGCTGCCTCGAAAAATATCAAAGGCAAAGAAGCAATATGAAATAATTCACGGTAAAATTCACCGTAAACAAGAGTCTTCTAATGGCAGTTAGTTTTTTGATCGTAAATTGTTAAGAAATTTGCTCTTGGAAACGTATTTGTCATCTTAAATTTTCAGAGTAAATGCGTTTGAAATTCAAATTGTTCAACCTGGGTGCAGAATGAATAAAATATTACATAATTTAAAAATGCAATAATTTTTTCTTTCGGGAGATATAGGTCTATAAATTTTCAAAACATTTATTTTATTTTCCGACGTTTCGCTTGTTTCTTCAGGGCTCAGGGAGAGTTTCTCCTGAATCCTCAAATTCTGAATTCAGACTTTGAAGAAGCATGAATATACACATGCGAAACGTCGGCAAAGAGAATAAACATTTAGAAATTATTGCACTATTAAAAAGAGGTCATGAAGAAGAATCGTCTAGATAATTTAAAAATATGAGATAAATATAAACACTGTTATAGATCTAACTGCAGGAAAGATTACTTCAGTAACTTTATCGAGATCACCCAGTAAGTAGAAATAACAGAGAACAAAGCAGTGCACAGAAATGCCAGAATATTATTAGATAAAACCATTTGCCTAGAAAGTGATCTCGGTTCGAATCACGGTGTTTGAAACGTTCGGGACAATTGCGATCACGTAACTAAGGAGTCACGTGACACAATAACGAAAGTTTCGAGAGTTTAGCGTATTTAAACCATTCGTAGAAATCATATGCAGCATTCCCGGTCGGGTTTTTTTCACCAGAGGATATCGTTGATGGAGTCGAATATCTCGATTAGAGTCGCAATAATCAACATATCAGACGCTCAATATATCCATTCGAATGTTTTAAACACACCAAAATCTCGAGCCTTTCGTTATTGTGTCACGTGACTCCCTAGTTACGTGATCGAAATTATCTCGAGCGGTTCAAACTCAAAACCCCAAGGGAAATGATTTGTTTCTCTTGGGGGTCATTGGGGGGATTTCTGCCACTTTTTAATAGACCTATTAAAAAGTGGCAGGCCAAAACAGAGGAGGAGAAAGAAGCTGTTAGATCTACCAAGAAAAATATACAAGATAGTTTCAGGAACGAGATGGGATTATTTTAAGATATACCAAAACAAGGCTATGGTAACACCAATTTATGGTAATACATCTAGGCGGTTTTTGCTGATCCTGACACTTCAGGACGTATAACGGGAGTGGATTTGACTTTGATAAAAAAAAAGTGCGGAATCATTTTAGAGGCAATTTCTGGTGATCACAAAATTGAAGTAAAATTTTTTCGAAATTTGCAAACGATACTGCAAAACTGTATATAAAATTATATGGTTGGTATCCAATGACCCCAACCCTTCATAAAATACTGAGTCATGGCCCAGCGATAATTCGGTATGCTATTTTACCAATTGGGCAACTCTCCGAAGAAGTAGCCGAGGCTAGAAACAAACATTTTAAATTGTATAGACAGAAATATTCTAGAAAGTCTTCACGGATTCAATGCAACAGGGATGTCCTAAATAGACTTTTGCTGACCTCAGACCCATTTCTGAGTTGCTCAAGGAAAAGGACAATAAAAAGAAGCAAACCGTTCAGCAAAGAAGCTCTTGATCTTCTCCTGCCTGGTACACCAACTCCTAACCCATTCACCCGGTCATCCAACAGAGCACTACGAAGCTGAAGAAGTTGAAGATGAAAGTGAAGAAAATGATATTTTTTAATATTTATGAATGATTGTGGTAATTGTCACAGTCACAAATAACTTAATGGCTTACACTGTTGGGGAGGAGCCTATAGAAATTCAATCAACCCTGTGCTATTTATGCAAAAGCGAAAGGTGTGCGTAATTATGCACAAAAACAGATTCTCTCGTGCATTTCCATTGTTCTTGGATCTTAATGTTTAGCCTCTCAGATACTTGTATTTGTATAAAATATTAAAGAACTTCTACTTGAAAAGTGGCGATGAAGAAAATTTGCAAACTAAGACTTTCGATTTCAGTTTGCGGGAAAGAAATGCTGTACCTTTACCTAAACCCTGACTGAATTTATTTCAAAGAAGTTTTGTGAATGTGTCCCGTAAAATATTTTATGTCCTTCCCGTGCATATAAAGGTAGCAAACAATATCCGAAAATTTCTTAACTTGACAAGATACTTACTGGTTATTACAGTTAAATAATATTGAAGTTTAATTTGCAACATCCATGTAATTTCAATAGAATTCAATGGAAAATAATGAAGCTTTTTGCGAAATTGTTGTTGTTGCAAGCAAGTGCCTGTGTCATAAATAGTGAAGTGTTTTGCGGCACGTGTAGCCCCGTAATGGTGTGTTTCTTTTATAATTGTGTGTTTATGTACTTCCTCATAAAAGCTTTGTAAAAATTACATTTTTCTGTTTTAGAATTCCATGTAAATTTCATTGAATTTTTAAGACGTATTTTGTGTGTGTAGCAATACAAATTCCTACTTTCACAGTAGGTATCGGTAGTAGATAATCCATTGCATAATTTAATTATGTTCTTCGTTGGAAAAGTTTTTGCATGGACGATAAGAAGGTTTCCCCATAACAGGCTTATCCTTGGGGGTTGCCTAAAAATTTATTTCTAATATTGTAAAATTAATTTAAAAAAATAAAGTATTCAAATTACTTAAATTTTGTGTTTGCTCATTTTTTTGGTCTAATTATGACTTTTAATAAAATTTTAATCAAAAATTTCGGTTATTATTTACTAACAGTAGTTTCAAAAACAGCAATGAGCATTAAGTTTATCTAGCATTTTAACTAGCTTTGTTTTTATTATTTTCGCAAGATCTTTCACTTAACCATAAGTATAATCGGCTTCAGACCTCATAGCTTTAATCCAAACGGCCTCTAAAATAAATGTATACCCATATTATGTATCAAACTACGTAGGCCAAGATTGTAGTTATAACTTGAAGGAAGCCGATTTTTCCATTTCTCGGTTATAATGGAGCAATCATAAGCCAAAGTTTATAAATATTTTCTCACAATTTAAGGGAGATAAAAATATTTATTTTCATTCATAACATAGAATCATATCTCCTTTATTACATAAAAAAACAGCAGGTCTCTATCTATAATAGTATTCCCGTAGAATTGTGTTGAATGAACGCGGACACGTCTGCCGGAGCGCCAGAAACGGTCACGAAAATCCCTGGTACCATATAATGCCTTAAGAAAATCATGTATGTAGGTTGCTGCATTAATTGTGTTGTTTTTATTATGTTACACAATAAAATAAAAGTATAAACACAATTAAACTAGTTTTGTACTATAATTCAACAGTATTGGGTGGTAAATAGGTAGTTTTGGCCATGATTTGGGGTCAAATACCCCACATGTGCGCCTCTGGCTTAGTCCGGGGTGAGCTCTACCCTCAACTATCCAAACCAACCTTCGGGTTGAATCACCCCACGGTAGAGTCTATCTACATCTACTCACCTTGGCATCACCCGATGAGTGAGATTATCCATTTAAGAGACCTCTGTAGAGTCACCACCTAACTATTGCGTCGTCGTACTTGAGAGGATGTCTAAAAGACCTAACAGAGGTCTCTCCAGTCTCTCTTATTGACTTCGACCATTAATGTAATTACATTAATGGTCGAAGCTTATTGACGATAAATTTCTCATCGTAAGAATTGGAGAATAACGAGAGCAAGAACGCTGTATATAATGTTCTTGAACGAGAGCATCGTTGATTAAAGATCTATGGAAAATATTTTTGTCGTCATTTGGGAGGCAGAATTATCTAGACACCCAAATTAATCTTTCAATTCTCTTGGATTTAATATCACGTTTTGGAGGGGGCTTAGGAGCTAAAAATATTACGGCTTAGGTAGCTGATTCATCAAATCCTCAATCTAAGCTACTTCCTAATGGTACTTCATTATTTTAGAAATAAAGAACGAAAATGTGAAATAGTGTTGTCCTGCTCTGGATGAAGTCGCGATATCTATTCAAAACCCTTGGGGTGAAGGATAAACATTTAGAAACAAGGTATAAGAGAGGAGGAAATGAGTGAAAATTACTTGAATCTTGTAAGAGGGCTAACCAGTGGCGTAGCCAGATTTTGGGTCAAAGGGGGGCAGAAAAATGTTAGGGGGCGCCGACTAATACCTACATTTTATAAAATTTACAAATTTTGGTGATGCAATAGGCGGATGGGTTTGTGCAAAATATGGCAATTGACAACGATTATACACATTTATTTATACGTATTTGGGACTTAAGAGTGGAAACATTCACAGACTTAGGGGCGCCAGGACTCTGACATCATTCGCTCCTCCCTGGCTACGCTACTGGGTCTAACACTGAAAATAAGACGAAAGAGGGAAGGAAAAACGAAGCATTTATGATAACGTACAGATCAGAGCAATTTTTTGTCGTCATAATGCACAATATTTCCAAGCACATGTTCACACTTCCCAAGTGTCCGCACCCTCCATGGTGAAAATAAACCGTGATAGACAGTGTGACAATAATGCACTGCACACTGTTCAAGTGTGGTAGTCACAGTGTATGCACATTCCCAGCCGGCACAAGGGCTATACTATCTGATCTAGGGTGGCTCTAAAGCGGGTCTAGGATATCTTAGAGCCAACATAGAGCCAACCTATCTGAACTTGAGCGATGTAAGAATACAAAACAACGTCTTTTATGTGAAATTGTAATACTCAAAAAGAATTATTAACATGTATTTCCTATCAAAACTAATATTATATATTATTCGCGGCGTTAATTGAAGAGAGAAGTGGAAAATAACAACCAACGATAACAGTTATTAACTTAGTGAAATTATGCGTAACGTAGTCAAAGGATAACCCACCTCTATTATCTCGATAGTCTAGATCTGGCGAGGGACGAAACAATACAAAATCCGTAAGCGGAATAATACTCATCAAAAAGTAAACTACAAAGTAATTTTGCATAGTAAAAATATTAATTAAAATTTAAAGGGCTACAAGGATGTACGAAGAAGCATGAGCTAAAATGTAGTAATTGCCTCGTCGTGAACTGCCTCTGCCGGTTCTCGCGCTTCACGCCTTTCTTTTGTCAACCATTGTCAACTTTGTGACTTCGTGTTTGCGAGCGCATGTGAAGAACATGGCGGATGTGTTTAGCTTTGGTGGCGAGCGTACAATTTTTTATGAAGAATTTACCATATAATATTTGCTCAAGAACGTACTTACCGTGATATAATATTTTGTACCGTGTGTACGTAATGTTTGCTGCAGAACGAACCGTGTGCAAATAATCATTGCTGCAGAGCCTTGGTACCGTGTGTATACATCATAGAGCTTATATTAAATATTATCAACTACTCATTTAATAATACACCCGAAACACATGCAACATCGTAGGCAACAAATTCAATATTTATCTGTTGTAGCGTCCATTTCATACAATATTGCATTGGTATGAATATTTTATGAAGTTTTTTAACTTACCGGTGGAAGGTAAGACCAGTTATTCTTCTATCTGTGCGATTACTGCACCCGTAAGCAGAGCAGCAAACCATCTACGAATGCAAAGTTAACATAGCATATATCTGCCTGACGGCATGTTTTCGGATATAGATAATAATTTTCAGAAAAATACACACACTATTAAGTATTTACGTACCTTTATATGACCTCTGTAGCCACTGGTTTCAGAAAAACTTAATATTTTCTTCGCACGTAGGCTTATGGCAAATCCACGAAGCTGGGCTGGACACTATGGCTAAATGCGCAAGAATACCGTTACGCCTGGCTTCACCCCTGAGAGCTTATGCCCCCTCCAGTAAGCTCTATGGTATACATCGTTGCTGCGGAATGCGTCGGAAAGACAAGAAAATGGTGACTTGACGGGCTCTGTATATCTGCCATTTGAGATCAGGTAAGTAAATTATTTTTAGAAGTAGATAATTAGGTATATTAATTACAAAAATAACTTCTGATACTTCACATTAGTGAAAAGGGCTAGTCTTTATATTTTAAAATGTGCAGTTTTGAGGCCCGGGCGATTCCCGGAGCTTCGTGATTGTGTAAAAATATTTTTTACTACGTTTAACTGGTGACTAGCCCGCTCTCTCGTCCGCGTGAAAATTTTGTCTTAAGCCGGCCCTACTCTTTCACCTCTTAGCTATGTATTGATCAGGGAAATTGTTGAGATTTCACTCGTTCCATGTTAAATTAACTGACCTGGTACCGAACCAACATAATCTATAACACATTAAGCAGAGAAAAATATGGGTAAATGTTCGCGAAGAGGCTTCGCCGACGAAATTTTTTTTCACCCCTTAGATTTTGCTAGTGTTGCACGAAATTTAACAAACTCTAAGTGTCAAAATTGCAAAAATAGCCAGTGAAAGGATTTTGAGTGTACTTCAATAAATAATGCTTCTAGAAAATATGCAACTTCGGAGGGGAGGTGATGTGCGGCTGGTCGGCCATCTTGAATTTGGACGTAGGTTTTGTGAAAAGGCAACAGAGGGCAATGACGCCGGAGTAGTTCGCTTATGGCATAGGAGTGCCGTGAGGTCTCAACCGCGGCAGTTTTAAATAGTAGGTGCCAGTAGGTGCATCGCAATGATGAGCTAGCATAGCCTTCAACCTCCTCGTATATAGACTTGGGTATTAACTGTAAATAGTTTGTGCAAACCAATTTATTTCAGTAATGCTTGATTGGCATTGTATAATAATATATTGTATAAAATGTATACATATAGTAATCCTGCCTTATTCCTCAGAAACAACAGAACATCAGCCTCCGCTCAACAGAACCACCAGTCTCAACATGCAATCGACGTATGACTACAGGAGCAAAAAGCACCCAGCGCAAAACGACACGCCTAAAATCAGTGAAGTCCAGCACTCCTGCCAGCAACAAATATACCTACATCCACACGGCGACTTGCGTGAGGTTTTGCCGGTTTCCATCAAGCCTCGGTTGATTGCGTCACTAAGCCATACCGGATGAAAAGAGTTTCCGCACCATTATATTACTTTCAATATTCAATGTGCTACACGCCTATGTACAAAGTTAAAATATGTATGATAAATGACAAACCCTGATGAAGATTTTGTCCCATAACGGGCTATTGCTGTAAATATGTTGATATATATGGAGAATAATTATGTTAATACTTGTATATGTGTAAATATATATGTGTGTCATGGCAGTAAACACCTTTTGACTTGACTTAGATGAAATTGTTCATGCCTTTTCCTTTATCTATTGTTAATGCTATTTGTTGAGTGGTGAATTATTTTGCAGGAATCTCAGCATCTGCAGACTGCAACTGGAACTCTGCTAGCCATATCTACTCGCGGTAAGATTGGTTCTCTTCGCTCTGTGTTCGGTATGGAGGTCATGTTATCAGTTACTTATTTAAAAGGAGGCAGTGGTCCCGCCATTCGGTTACTAATAGCACAGAGTAATACAGAGTGCCAACGCTTATAGGGATTTGCGAATAACTTTTTGGGTGGCCATGTGTTTCGCTTTTCCTCCGCTAGATGGTGTTGCTGTTATCAACCTGAAAGACTCCCGCTTCCGGTCAAGGTCAAGTCTCCCGCGTAACCTGATACGTCAGGAAAATGCTCACGCGACTCTTCGGGGACGGTCGAGGCGGCTGAGTTCTGCCGGGAGTGGATGTCTTGAATCCACGGTAACGATGCTTGTTTCCCAGAGCCTTGAATCCTACTCTGTGAGCGGGCCTAGGCCAGTCGCCCGGCACCAGGGGAATGGCAGCTTTCCGAATGTTTTATTGTCCATCCATCTTTGTGTAGGGGAATGTTGAACCTCCACTTGTTATATTCCGTCGATTTGATTTTTCTAATTCTAAGGCACTGAGTTCAAATTGTTCACTTCCCGTTTTAATTCAGAATTGAGTCTGCAGTTATGCCGCAGAAAATGTCCGTCTGCATATATGGTTTGTATCATTCCACTACACCCTTTACCCCAAATTTGAAAGGATCTACAATGGAAAATCATGATGAGTAAGGTGGTAAAAATATAGAATCTCTGACTGAACGTGAATTCAAGCCTTATTTCATTGCGTTTCTTGTAACTCACAACAATGCGATAGAAGTAATTTGGTGATTATTTATCGTTAAACTGTATGAGTTGGGCAGCGGTATGAAATATTTGTATTGTAAGAGACGCAATCAACTATACAAAATTTTAACGCCAAGTATTTCGTAATTGGTAAATATTAATTCGATCTGTTTTCCGTGCTTGCATGGAGGATACACAGGCTAAATTTCCACCAATGCAGATTTTCTATCTTACAAACGATGTCCCAAATAGTTCAAAAGACCATTTTGTTCCTCCAATCTCGATCTACCGACCCGATAATGTTGCGCCTTTCCAGTGAGAATGAAAACGATAACTTTTTAAATGGATCACATCCTTGGTCACTATCACTAGCACTCTTTACTAACCCGGAATACTACAACAAACTTCATATGGCAAATTTTAAGTGCAATTTTTCTCTTTAAATCTGCCGTTTTTATGGTGCCTTCCAAAATGAACTTCGAACCATTTTCGTGAATTCTTTTAAAGTACAATGAGGAACTATCAGTCGTGCCGACCATGCCTTTGTATTGTAAGAAAATATACATGGAAACAAGTTACTGGCTTACAAATAACCGAGGCACTTAAAGAGCCGAGTCACTGCAAAATCAAGCATCCGGTAATTGTAAAAGGGAAGGTTGTTGCTCAGTCGGATCAAATCGATGACCGTTTCAGTTTCTTGAGGTTGTGAGTTACAAGGGGAGGAGGGGGATTGTGACAGGAATTCGGGATTACGGGTGGGAAGGTTCCAGGTCGGGTAAGTACTCTCCTATTGATCTCGACCCCGACGTATAGAGCCTGAAATCGAAAAACGCTGACCAAAACTCATAAATTCGTTATTATTGTAGTTAAAACCACGAAATTTTCACCTTTCATGATCTTAGCTCCTGGATCTAAATTTTATGACATTGAGCTACAAGCTAATAAGAGACCTATTTTAACAAAATAGTGAGAACCGTAAAATCCATCTTTTCTAACATTAAAATTCTGGTATTCCCGCTGTATCAACAGTGAGGAAGTGGATCGGAACATCACGATATTTGACTGGATTTAACGACTTTTTTTTCTGTCAGCTGAAGCTCAAAGTCTCCGTAATGTCGGATGTTAGCAAAGAATGCGTAATTTTATTTGACGAGATGTCCCTGATGGAAAATTTAGAATATTCAAATTCCCTGGACATGATTGACGGTTTTGAATATTTAGGGCATCTGGGTAGGAAGAAACAAGTGGGAAAGTATGCATCCGTGTTCCTCATCAGAGGTATTCATCAAAACTGGAAGTTGCCTGTAAAGTACTTTATTTCTGAGCATGGGCTCATTAGTTTCAATATACGGAAACTCTTATTGTCCTTGATTGAAAAGTTATTAATGGTAGGCCTACATCCCAGAGGATTCATTTGCGACCAAGCCAACACCAATAGAAAAGCAATTAAAGAGATGGGGGTTTCAGTCGAAAACCCTTATTTTCAGATTAATGAAAATAAAATTTATTGCATTTTTGATGTTCTTCATCTTTGAGAGTCTCTGTCTTTGAAGTATTTGAGAAATAACTTCCTGAATAGTGATTTTGTTCTGGAAGGAAAGACCGTTTCCTTTGAAAATATACGCCAGGTTTATCAGAGCGATACATCCAGCTCGACAACTAGAGCTCTGTGGAAACTGACTAGTGCACACATTTGGCCCAACTCTTTCCAGAAAATGTCTGTGAAGCTGGCTACTCAAATATTCAGCTATTCCATTTCAGCTGCTATTCGCATAAGCCACTCCACTGGAGAGTTAAAACGTCCATCAGCACTTCCAACTGCTGATTTTATAGAGACAATAAATAATTTATTCGATGCCTTAAACACCAAAGCTTACTCAAAACGCTCTAGTGATTTCTGCTTGGATAAAAAAAATGCTCAAGTTATAGAGCTGCTTCGGGAAGGGCTGAGAATTATGAGCGTCATTAAGAAGAAGGACGATCGGGTGGTTCCTTCCAAGCTCAATGAGTAACATTTAAAAGAAATACCTGATAACGATTCCAAAGACAAACAAATGGGTATGTACCTACTAAAAATGGGAAATGAGAAAAATTTTTAGACGCCACTAATGGTTTTAGCCTACCACCGACAGCTACTGTTGAACGTTTTTTGTATGAAAAGGAGAATAAATCGGAAGTCACTTGGCTGCGGCCCGGGCGGTCCCGGGTTCGATTCCCAATGAAACCTCTCTGCCCACTCCCACCTAAAATCCTCGCCGTGATATTTTCTGTCATAACTTCGTGGGAAATTGCAAGTGGCCAGGGAAAGGAACTGGCCCCCCTACCCTGGATGTGAGAATTTCTCACGCCAATGGCTTAGTACGGAGTGAGCTTTACCCTCACCTATCAAAACAAAGCTTTGGGTTGAAATGCGGTGAGTGAATCGGAAGTCGGCAAAAAATGCTTTTATATATAACGCTGAATAAAGTAAAAGAAAAATACATTTTTTCATTGGTAAAACCGCACCTCGAGTACTCCGCTAGTATTTGGGATCCAGAAAATAAAGACTTTATTCGTAAATTTAACAAGATACATAGGTAAGCAAGCGACCTTCGTCAGTAATCCCTACGAAAGATCAAAAAGTGTCAAGCGGCTTTAGAAGAACTTGGGTGGAAATCTCTGATGATTCGAAGATTACACGCCAGATTAAGATCATTAGATACATTCGAATCGACTGAGTTCCTGACTGTCACGGCAGGTATAAAGTTATTTCAATACTACCTCTGCGATTTAGACGCAAAAGTGACAAAATTGACAAAGTGACAAAGAGATAGGCTGTCGAACACAGTGATTAAAAACTTATTTTTCCCACAAACCATTCACAACCATAATAGAAACACTATTTACATATAAACGTCATCCAATCATCCCAATCCCCATCCAGATCCCTAAACGTTTTCCCCTTTTGCTATTACTATTGGTTCCCTACACCCCCTGCCACACGCCCTTACGTCGGATTGCAGGGGGATATGCAAATATTGATTCATTCCGCCGTAATCACAAAAAAATATTTGCCTCCATACCCAAGTTAAAACATGTTTCAAGTACTTCAGAGTAGGGCGGGAAAACGTTTAAATAAGTACTAATGAATAAATTAGACAATTATCTATTATCAATTATTATAAAATATTCTACAATTCTATTGTTTTGAATGACAAACATGCGCATGTACAATATCAGAAAGTTGTAACTTGAAAATTGTAGATGATTGTTCGTCAAAGTCGTTTACAACGTCGAAGAATAAATTCCGAAAAGTTTGGAATCAAACCCTGTTTCCAACTGTGGGAATTTATATTATCTTCCCGTGATTTCTTTTGCGCCTTTACAATCAAAAGTAATGTCAGCAACGTTGGCTAATTGGTTGGGCAGCGAATTCATATCCTCAAAATACCGAAAACCTTCTGTAGTTCCGTTTCACCAGTGGGAACAATTTAACATCGATGGCATTTTCAGTCATTATTTTATTAAAATACTAATGGAAAACCACTAAACAGCGCCCAAGATAAAGAAGTAAGCAAGTAATCTGGAGCCATAAACTCTATAGCGATAGTAGATAAGCCTTCAACGGAACGCTTAAACCTGAAAATTCTCTTACACATACGACTCAACCGCAAACGTTGACGTTTTTTCGGAGCTTTGCCGAAGCTGTCTGAGCTCTCGGAGCTTCTCAGCTTCTATCCTTCAGTCCGACGCGTCAGCAGTTCTTCCCCCGTTATCAATTCAAGTCCTATCGGTTTCGTTGCGGGATGAACGCGGAGCGAGACACGCATGGGACGCAGCGAAAAGGGATTCGAATTGCGCGGCTGAGGAACCGACGACCGTAGTGACATCTATGCAACAGTTCCGAAACTACGTCAAAACGTATGACGCTCCTGAACATGGGCGTTAGCCCTCTCATACCTTACTCTATGCTAATAGTTAGCCGAATTGCCGTTAGGTGGCGCCACAAGACACGTAGTTCCCGTTAAGCTCGAGGTTGGCGCTGCAAGCGGCTAAATATGGCGGTAGACGGTGTTACTACACATATAGATTCCTTGGTGGTGGAGATAGGCTCCACGCATAATAGAGGAAATCTATCTGGATATTCCACGGATAGCCCACGTCGGCCATATGTGTCGCATCACTTTGCCGAGAGATAGCCTATCCGTGGATTCCAAGGATGCTATTCGATTATTTGGGGATATGCCGTGACTTGTGCCGGCTGGGTTGTGCTCCCTTTAAAGCGTGACGGACATAGTGTGACCTCAATGTGCTGCACACTGTACGAGGGTATTAGTCACAGAGTCCTCACAATGTGTTCATAGTGTCCTCACACTGTGCACAATGTCCTTATACTGTGTGCACAGTGCCCTCACACTGTGTCCACAGTGCCTTCACATTGTGTACATATATGGTGTCCTCACACTGTGCACACAGTGTATAAAAACTGAGTACATGGTGTCCTCACACAATGTATGAACACTGTGTGCACAATGTCCACACACTGTGCCGTCACAATGTCTATCACGCTTTCTGCACACTTTGAGTCCCAATTTACGCTTTTGGCACACCATATTCACTCTGTGGTCACAGTGTATAATCACGCTCTTGTCACATTCTAAGCACACTGTGTTCATGCTCTATTCACTGTTTATTTTCAACAGGGCTGTTTAACGAAAATACAAATGGGAATGCTTGTACCATAACATTTGAAGTACAAGTCCACTAACATCTTGCCTAGGTACTACATTAATGCCATTCTCTATTTTGGTAGACGCAGTAAAATGTGCTTAATTTTCAATTTTGGGACTAGAAACTGCCTTTTTTTTGTTTATTTCTTCCATAGTACCTTCTATTCTGGCATATCTCCTTAGCTTTTGCCACATTGATGCATTGCTTCATACACATGATTTGTTCTTAAGACTTCAAATATTCCTCCTCTTTTAAGTCTCTTTCACTATCTTGATCTACTCAATTCACTCCTTACTTCCACACCATTCACAACCCCATCTCAAATCTGGAAGTCACAAGGTATGTATATGATCACAGGTGGTATTATTGAAAGCTCCTTCAATACCTGGGGATGTCCCAATTCCGTGAATGACCTTATCCTCCCAACTCCTCTAGAGTACTGACAAGGCTGTGTAGGGCTGTTTTCATTGATTTTCCTTTCTGGTAGGCATGTTAACTTGTATGTAAGGATAGCTTCAAGTGACCATCCTTTCCATATTAATCCAATAGCTTTTTCAGTGTCTTTAGAAGAAAAGACATCAGATTCACTCATCTCCCCCTGCAGTTTTATATGGACAAACTATAATTGACCTCCCATCTACTATTATTACAAGCAGGGGGACCGAGATGTGTTTGGAATAATAAATTGATGTATACAGTAAGAAATAATTCATTAGTGCTACTTCTTCGGAAGTTAATTAAGATGTAAAGATATGTAAGATGTAAATGCTCCCTCAATACAATACATGCTTGAAGACACATAAACAGTTATTATGTAAAATTACTTAAAGCATGTGGTACACAAAGCATCGGTACACAACAATTTAATTTCATATTATAATAAAAGTTATATAAATCACTTACTTACTGAAAAGACACTGAGTATACAAATCAGAATACACACGGTAAAAACACTCACACCACATATAATTAACATGTGGTAGGCAATTCATAAATCATCTGACTTACCTTAATTAACAGGAGAATCCGCATGTTTCTATGAACGAAGTCATGGTTGCTACAACAATAAAGAACATCGTTATGATTTTTCCCTGCCCTCAACATTGTATACACCAGAAATGGATGAAAGGCAACAATGGCGGTCGCTTTAGCCAAGCTAAAAGTATACTTTAAATTGCAAAAAAGAAGTACTAACAGGAGAAAATTATGTTAAAAATTTGAAAGAATAACATAGTTTAGAGTTTCAACATTCTAATGAAGCAAAAATAAAATAAATTGGCACATATTTATGTATTATAATGAGTGACATAAGAAAGAACAGTGTGGTGAAAACTGTCTAATCCCGTGCAACTTACGGAGAATTGTAGGTTAATGGTTTTGCTTTTAAAGCAAGTTTTGCCAGCAACAAGACCTGGTTTAATCTACTCGTTGATCCCAAAAATCCTTAAAAACTCACGATTGGTAAAATCGTTAGAGCCGTTTTGAAGATCAATAATAGCCATACATATATGCTTGCTTGCTCATTTAGAAATATATGTACATGTATTTAACAATGCAAGAGGACAATCATCATCCTGGACCATGTGGATGGGAGGCCTCTTTACATGCATCATGTAAGAGTGAACCTGCAGAAGCAGCTTGAGCTCTTCCTAGTCAGATGCTGTGTATTCACCCGAGTGAATTGCAGAAAAGACCCCTCCCTGGTATTTAGTTAGGGCATAGTGCAGCCTGGAGATATGCCAAGAATATCCTCTATTTATGATAGTAATCCCTGAAAGACTATCCTTCAACACATGAGACCCACTTTGAATCAACATTGGGTAGATTCAAAGCATTTTAAAATTGGTTGTCTTTTTGATCCTTATGGATTTATTGATCATCTTCCTGATTTCTCTGTGAAGCTCTTCATTCTCTGCCTCATACCAAGGACGCTGATGGCCCTCCTTCCTGGTTATGAGGGCAAGGGCCTAGCCACGTTGAAACACTGGTTCCCATCAGATCACCAAAGTTAAGCAACGCTGGGCCCGGACAGGAGTTGGATGGGTGGCCCTCCTCCATACCTCTGCTGGGAGTGGATGGAGAGGTGACACTCCTCCAGACCTATACCAGGAGGCCGGAAGGAGATATACCCAGACCAGGAAGGTTGAAGGGAGGTGACCCTCTTCCATCCCTGTACCAGGAAGGCTGGGGGCGGCCCCTCTTTCATATCTCTACCGAGGTGCTCTTGTCCTGTCTGCAAGTTGCAAGCAAGTTAAATGTGGGATGGCACAATGGGCCAAGAAGGTCTGAGTGTCAGGAGGGTTCCAGAAGGCTTTCGCCCACCCTTACAATCAATCAATCCTGGTTATGAGGGGGCTTCTTTCTTCTCTTTTGTAGAAACATCATTGCAGCCTCTAAGTCATCTTAATTTTTAAATTACCTCTCAGACAACTTCTCAATGGCATGCCTCACACAGTCCCGTTTCATACAGGTCCCAGTCAGCAGATCTAGGATTCCAATATGTAATATGCACTTTTGTTGTTTCCTTTAAAGTGAACAGAAAGTGCCGGTAGTCTGACAGTGATGTCACCCCAAAAACTCTCCATTCCTAAATCTAAGCCACTATGTTACTGATGCAGAGAGTAATGTCTATCACTTCCTCCCACACACTGTTAATAACGGTGGGTAGTAATTCTTTAGTAAGTATACATTTGCATTTCAGTCGTCATTAGGTATTCTTGGACCGCTCCCCTCCATATGATCCCAGAACTGCCCTACATTGAGTGGTGCAATAAAATCCCACCAGGAGTTCCCATTGTTTAATTTACAATCACTAATCAGATCTTCCAGCTCATCCTTATTTGTTGACTTCCCCGTCATCATCTATTGGGTGGCAATTCTGGAGCATCATAAGTTTGGTCCAATAAACTGACAGTCACCTTCATTCTTTTGTTACAGTCCTTGAAGCACAGCAGAGCCCCTGATTCTGCCCTAGTAGTTCCAAGGATCCTGAATCAGACCTCGTCCTTCACCTTACATACTGATTACCACTGAGAATGGAACTTGCTGGCTGACGATGGCCAGACATCCATCACACTGTATAATATTAAGATGAGGTTTTGGTCCTCTCTGTCACTGCACATTTCTCTCCATCTACATAACTACCCTATAAGACGCAGCATGGATGTGTGGCAGGGGGTGTTAGGACACTAGCCGAGTAAAAGTGTAATGGAGAATGTTATTGGGAGGTGAAAAGGTCAAGTGTATTACATCCATCAGACAATGAAGAAAATTGTCTCGTTTTTAAATACATGATTATATCACTATACTGATCCATGTTTTTAAACTATCAAACAAACGTGCTACAATACTGCCCACCTTGCATCAGAATTCCTCAGCTACTGACTGTTTCGGACCTAGGCTCTTTAAAGAGTTCTTGGGTGCAGGTGATGCATTCAAAGGCTCTCCTCAACACTTGCCTTCTCTACTTACTGTATGTAGCAAGCCCGTTTACAATCAGCCTCAGTTATGCACTAGGCCCTGTGCTGAGAAGCTAGAATCAAAAGGTGCTAGGAAGCTAGGTGTCGGCCTCGGTGGCAGCGGGGTAACGTCCTCACCTGCTAACCCAAAAGGTCGCGGGTTCGAATCCCACCTGGGGAAGATTTTTCACTTCCCAGGACATGGTTGTTTGTGCTTGTCCACTGTTGATTGTTACTACCCCAATGTATAGGCCAACACATGTGCTGTTTTCGGTGGTAATTAAATAATTTAAAAAAATACCAAAAACTAGAGCTTTCATTTACCTATACTGATGAAAAATAAGAAAATGTACATGTGCTTATTCCTCGAAAATGCAATGGTTATTCTAAAGCTCACAGGTTATCCTTCAGGTTTGCCACTGATGTATCAGCCACCTCAACACATTACTCCCTCTCATAATATCCCCCATCCACGTTTGGTGCTTCCCTCGAGTGCCCACCATTGGGCTCCAATCTTCTTCCCAAATCCAACACTTTATTTGTTCTCTCTTCCACCCAACTCTTTTAAATCCTCCTCCATACCCACTTCACAACTACCTCCAGTCCACCATCATCATCCTCCTTTTTTTTTACCAATTTTTAATGAGCAATGCCCAAAATTTGATGTGATGAAATAATGTTTCCAAGGCCATCAAAAACAAACTTTTAAATACACAATAGGCAAATTAACATCCGATCCAAATTATAGAAGAGCTGACTCGAGAGAACCAGTTGACCACAAAGGCATTTAACGGGCACACTCAGCCAAGTACAGGGTAGGTTCCGGTCCAGAATATGGTCTATGGGTATCACTAGTTAAAAAAAGTGATTTTGAACACAAAAGACACATCACATTTGAAACAAAAAATATACATCACAAGACATCCATTCAAGTGAGAGAAGAGAAGGGAAGAAAAAAAATGATTTGGTTTCAGTGATTCATTCTCAGGGCAAGCAATTACTATAAAACTAAAAATTTCGAAGACACTTCAGAAGGCAAAGGTGGGAAGATATTATTGAAATGGATTATAAGCTTATCTATTTACAGTGCTCAGTGAATATAAATAAATATGTCCTCATTTAAGTAAAATTTAAGCGAAGTAGAGTAATGCAATCCAAGAACATGTTTAAGTCAACACAATAGTTCATAATCCCAAATCTGTATGACTAGGTGTTCACCAATGCAACAGCTTTCAATTTATAAGAAAGTCAATGTCCATTACTTTTATTTAAATACTTTATTGTTAAAATATAATTTTATATCTTTTATCACAGTTCACTTGTTCACATTCTAAAGTATTCAGAAAATTTTCCAGTCCAGCTAAATAACTAAAAGCATGGAAGAAAATCGTTTTGATGATGAAACCTAACATCACAATAATAATTTATAAATATCAAGTCCACAAAAAACCTGAATACCTATTGCATGAATGAAAAGATACTGATTACAGAGAGATAGTTGGCATAGCCTCTTCTAGATCAAAAACAATGCCATTGTGATGCTTATATGTAGCTGTACTTCAGCTGTTTAGAAAATAAAAATAAGTACATATAAAATGCACTTCCTGGTTACTTGACCAGGCTAAACATGACTTCAACAGTGAAAATAATAAATATGTATAATGTAAAATATTATTACAACGGCAAATGATGATGCATTTATAAAATACAATGTTATGCCAGAAATTCATAATTGGTTTATCCCAGACTAGAGCGGTAACATAGGAGTACAAATAACAGATGCAATTTACTATTTCCAAGAATGTAATTAAATGCATCACAGTCTTCAGAGGAATACTCCTCAAATATAACTTGCCACATTAATACCATAAGGTGTAGGTGATAAATAATGCCACTAGAAACTTCACCTTTTTTCAAAAATGAACACTAAGAACTTAATTATTACAAAATAAATACTTAAAAGAAATAATTCAAACTTTTTACAAGGAAATACTGGGTGATTACTTTAACATCTCTTGCCAGAAAATTATCCTTATTTTAAAATCAAATTTATAAGGGGAAAAAATTGGCATTACATAATTTTTGTTTCATTCTGAAGAACAACAGGTCAGTAGCAAAAGTACTGACAATATCCCCCGCACATGGCAGAAGTGTGTAACATATATTGTACCTTAAAACGGAATCTTAAATACGAAACTCCAACTATTTACAGAGCCTTTTCTCACAAATAGATACAAAATATAAAACAGGATTTCTACTGCTTGCAATCCTTATATTTTTGAGCAACCCCAATGCAACAACTTTTCAGACTCATTATTTTGACTTACATATGGCAGTTAGTATAGTGAAGGGTTCTCACCTTTCTGCAGGTGAAATGAGTGGAAAATATTTGAGCATTGACATAATCTCCGGGCAACATAAGCTTCTTCATAGAAGAAAAGTCTTTTAACAAACATTACAACCCTTGAGAAGAAAAAAATCCCTGCTAAAACATTACTTCTCCAGAAGCAGTGATTGGCTGCAAATCATCTTTTGATCCAACATCAATGAAAGATTCTTCAGAAGGAAAATTTTCATACGCTAATAAATCACCAACATTACACTCATCTATGTCCTCTAAAATTTCCTGTTTGACATCTATAACGAATGACTCTTTGCTTTTTAATGAGTTTTCCTCAACGGTAATATTACTAGTTACAAGCTCTTTAACTTGACTTGACTCCTCTATATTTTGTTCATCCACCACACACTCGCGTGTGATCACATATGAAGACGTCCCAGCATTCGTTGATTGATCCAAATCTTCATAACTCTCCGTGGTGTCAGGAATTTCTTCAGTTTTGTCTTCACTAGCTTCATCTTCATTTCCATAAATAACCTTTTGAAATGTGTTGGGAAATGGAACCACCTGATAATCAGTACCTATTGCAGGTGTTTTGCTTTCCTCACCAATGCTAATGGATTTCTTCAGCATAGAATTATGCTTACGAGCAAGGCAAGGAATTATATAATTATATTTCCTCAATGATCGTTTAGTTGCAGCAGACACGTATCTTCCAGAAAATAGACTTCTTGCCCTTGGTGTATCTTTAACCGATTTTGCAGATGACACATCAGTGTTATGCCCATGCTGTGGTACACAGAGCCTTTCCACTGGTGAGGCTGGAGCTACTGCTTTAACTGGTTTCAACACTTTTATGGTTTTCTGAGTTTCCTCAGCAATCACTGGTGGGGTTGGTGCAGAGTCAATTGATATTTTCTTACGTGGTGTAGCACTTCGTTTGCCTATAACAGGAAAATATAAATTACAAACTAGAAAAGGCTCAAATTCCATCAAACTTATTTGAATAATTTTGACCTTAAACCCTTCAAGCGAGGATTTGTTACTTGAGTATTTAACTCCTCAGGGGGTATTTAAATTAATGCATAAGGGAAGTGGATGTATGCCGCACGTTGAAACGCAGCTGAGAGAGAAAATAGGGACCGTAGTGTGTACGTCAAAACGGCTTGGCAAGGACAAGGTTTACAACTGCATTGCAAACTTATCTCAACATTAGATATTGTGGATAAAAAAATCAAGGAATTTAAGAGCTATTATTTGTCAAATTAATCATAAAATATCAAGGAAAGTAAATATGGAGTTCATTAATAACGTCAACAAAATGGGGGGAGGGGGGGGAAGAACAATTGGAAGAAGTTTGACAATTGTTTACATGGGGGAGGGGGGGAGTTAAAGATAAATTGACATCAACAATGTTACTATTTTTAATTTTTACAGAACCATTATTTTTTTAATCTTAAACCGGTTGAGTTCTTGCCAAGTAAGTGAGTCTTCCATTATCATATTTTGTTTTTATTCTATGTACATACTACATATAGGTAGTAGACTGTAGACACACATGGTATTAATAGCTGAAGATTAATATCATTCATTTGACAGATTTTTTAGGGAAGCTGTTAGTAAATTCAAAGATTGCACTAGGCCATTGTCATCTAATGGCATAGCTATCCATGGACATCTATTAAATAGCATCTAAAGCCAGCTGTATAAAATATTATTAGTCTGTGGTGAGGGGGGGGGTAAAAATTGTTTGAAATAATTTTATTAGGGGGATCACTGAAAGTTTGGCAATTGTTGACAAGGGGGAGGGGTAAAAATTGCCAAAAAATTGTTGACGTAATTAATGGACATCACCTTGAGATGAACTCAATACTCTCAGGTGTTACTTTGTAAAATTCCATTTTGATAGAAACAAAACAAACTTTGTAAATTTTACAATCAATTTTATTCACTACGACCGGTTTCGACGCATGATGAAGTCGCCTATGCGTCGAAACCGGTCGTAGTGAATAAAATTGATTGTAAAATTTACAAGTTTGTTTTGATTCTGTCACCTTGATAGGTTAACCCTTTAGCTCCAGGAAACATACCTAATTCTACAAGTGGTCCGGGGACTGAGGATTAAAGATTCTTGTCAATTTGACCATCACCTACTTGTGAACTAAGACCTTTCCAAGAGATGTTTGAATAGGCACACTTTCATTATTCTACATCTACATAATACACTGCAAGCCACTTCAAGGGTTTGTGGCAGGGGTATGCATTCTGCATTCCAGAATGCATAGGGTCTCCCATTTGAGGGTAATTAGGGAAGGGCAAGTGTTCCTAGGATAAGGTTTACAACTGCATTGCAAACTTATTTCAACACTAGATATTGAGGTTAAAAAATCAAGGAATTTAAGAGCTATTATTTATCACATAAATCATAAAATATCAAGAAAAGCAAATATGGAGTGCATATTCCATTTAAGTTCTACATAACATGCGTCAATTCCTAGTTACTGCATCTCCATTAGCCCTCAACAATGACTGCTTCCTTCAGCCTGCAGATGAGGTCAATCCAGATTATAAGTAAATACTCCCCGCTACACTCTCCCCTGGACTAGAGTAATAGAATAATCCCATTCCTTTTCTCCCATACAGTGGTATCAAATGAAAAAAATACAGGGAGTATTCTTGATACTCCCGTCGGATCTTTATTTTTTGAATGCAAAATTACATACGTTACTCTCGTTATTGGGAGATTCTTTTGTTTTGTTGGTCAGAAAGAAAGTTGAAATGGAAGAAAGAAAATTACGCTATAGATAACATTTATTCATCAAAATCATTAGTACAAATGGCTAACCTATCAACAATTGGTCGATGGTAACTAATATTTTCTGCTTTCCAATCTTACTTTTATATTTCTTGTGTTATTAACGTCTAACTCACGTTCTCAGCTCTCCATAGACACCTTGATCACTAAAATCTACCAACTCGTTCTGGAGATACAACTGAACTGAGTGCGCGCCCTGCCCTCACTAGCCCAAATTCAGACCCCCACGCCCAGCGCTGTGAGATCACCTCGCAACCCCCCCTCCGCTTGCAACAAACCATTTACGGTAGTCGACGAAACGGGCTATCCAATCATAGTTTTAGATATTCTGTAATCCTTATAGTTATTGCACACATCAAAATACTGCCACAGGTGAACAGTTAAAGAAAGTTTAAGAGCTTTCAATAAAGATGAAATAAGTGTTCAAGAAGAGGCTCGGTCAAACAGAGGATATTTTTTTTATTTTTCACTCCTAGAGTTAACATCTCTGCATCATCTTGAAGCTTGCTTGATCAGAATTTTTCAAGTAATCTCACCATATAGAGTATAGCCCCTGAGTCTCCAGCAGCTCCCAACCAAGTCCTTCCATCAGCTGCGTAACACTCTCTGTTTGCTCATAGTAGATTTTAATGAAGTACATGTGTTTTTTCTTGATACATACTTGTTTACTTTATGTGTTTTTGAGCAAGGTCCAAAATTCTCACAGCATATTGCAAAGGTGACATAACTAGAAGAAAGTAGCATCTCTCTTTCACATATTCATCTAAGGACCTTCCTACGATTCACTTGATAAAAGCTCGTTTCTTTAATGCAGCATGCTTCTTAGGTTGCCCCATACTACGTTACCATGCTACGTCAGTGGTGGATACAGAAAAAACTCAATGGGGGGGGCGCAAGTTATCGCGACGATTGTAGCTTTCAAACTGACTGCCTGGCAGCGACTCTGCTTCCCTTGTATATGTAGCTTGATTGTTTCGAGAACATTCGGTGCCAGAATGTTCACTTCAAGACTTTTAAGGAGTGTGAACAAATACAAACAGTAGAATATTCGCAACTTTTCTCGAACAAATGCTAGACAGAATAACGTATCGAGATCACTAGAATGGCCGCCACTTTTCTCATAAGTTAGCTATCTATGTGCCGGACAGAAACGTATAAAATATAATGACGCGGACGCGCGCGCATGCTACATAAGAAAGTACAACTACTTGATAACTCGACTCAGAGTCGGCTGACGAAAGACATGAACGAATAGCGTGCGGGCTGACTGGCAGGGGCGGCGCGGGTGGCAATACGGGCGGCACCACAAGGGGGGAGCGCGTGCCCCCCGCATCCCCCATATGTATCTGCCACTGTCCTACGTTACCTTACGTTCCACATTCCACAAAGTGATTTTCCTGTGCCCTCTTTCCATTTCTTGGTTATAAACAAAATAAACATTTAAAACGCTAATTTTCACAGCTATTTCTCCAGAAGAAAGTAGGATTGCTAAAAATAAGACCAGTGGGATCCGAAAGCCATGCAACCCGATTGACATTGATACCAATAGGTCCTAAGAAACGGCCACGCTTTGCCTCCACGGTGGGGATAGGCTAGATAAGCTCTCTGGGCTCTGGTTCCTACATTCAGTCTGGTTCTAGCAAAAAAATGTTGGGAGCATAAAGGAATTGACATTCTGCAAAGTACATAGTTGCTAAATATTTCACAGAAAGTCCAATTTTTAAAGACATCTCAACTTTCACACAACTTTTTAACAGTAACAAATGGTTCGTTAGCTAAAAAAATCAAAACAAAGATCATTATATTAGCAGAAATATTACAAAACTCATGTGCCCTTCTATGAATAAATCATTGCATTCATAAGAAAGCATTCCATTTAAGCACAGTGGTGCAAAGTATTTCAGCTGCATTACCAGGATAAATAAGTATCAAATAAATCAATTGTGGTGATACTTGGTGGAAATTCTTGTTAGAATTCATGATGAGAAAGAAACACAGTACAAATTCCACAATTTTTTTTAATGCTGTGAACCGGTTTCAACGTCAAAAGCGTCACTATCAAGACAAGTGGTTTGTCTTGATAATAACGCTTTAGACTTTGAAACTGGTTGACAGCAATAAAAAATAGTGTAATTTGTACTGTGTTTCTTTCTCATCATGAATTATAACAAGAATTTGTTTTATTGCTGCCTAGAGATGGGAAAATTACCGCAATTTTCACCTGGGGTAAATTACCATGGTAAATTACGGTAGGTAATTGCCAAAAATTAATGTAATTTTTAAGTATTTCATAGTTTTTAGCATTTAATAGCAAATGTATTATTAAATAAGAAAGCCAATAGCAATAGGAAGGGAATAGCAATGTTTAAACCATACCTAATCAAACATTTATCTATTAGAAATTTTTAAATTGTAAAAATAACTACAACAGCAACATGCAATCTGATTTTCTCTTGTCAAAGTATGAGAAATTTTCAAGAAGAATATCCTAATGCTTTACTCTTATAATGTTATAATTAAATAAAATATTCCAAAAATGAGTGGTACATGCCTCAATTTATTATTAAACACGTAGGAAATGTGAACTTTGCTTGAAAGAACATGTTGGGAATTTATCTGTATGAAAAACTATCTCTAACATAGGTGAATTATCTAGAAAATTACATTAATTTTCAGCAACGGGCGTCGTAAATTACGAAAAATATCACGGTAATTTACGAAAATTACCAAGGTATTTTCAGAGTGGCCCATCTCTATTGCTGCCATTATTGCAGAAGTCATCCCTTGGTTCTCTGTCCTCCTCACTGCTATGGCAGGTACTACCAATGTCATCCCTTGATTTTGAATCCTGCTCGTTATCCTCTCCTCCCACTCATCCCCAACCAACATGGCCATCAGACTGTGCACATACATCGACTTCCTCTCCCACCACATTCTTTTCGTTTACACCCAATCCCCACCCCCACTAAACAGGACGGTCATTCGTCCATTGATGGATACCCTAGGAGGAATTTGCAAGGTTGCTGATCGGAGAAAAAGGACAGTAAGTCAAGGTGAGAGGAAAGACATGACAAAAGGAACCTTGATAATGATTGCTGTGCAGTCGAAACCTGGGTCAGCAACAAACCTTTTATAGTGTGGAATACACCAAGATAGTTTTTCTTTCATCATGTCTGTGACAAAGTTCCACAAAGTTAAGTCTTCAACCATTAATATTATGTGAGAGGAAAGGAATGTAGAAGGAAGTAATGAAGGAAATCTCCTGCCTGGGGTGACACACAGACATATGTGTAACAATGTAGAGAGCTAAACGGAAATACACTAAAATCTACTGAGTTTCCTTTCCCCAGTCCCTGCCAGATGTTCCATAAAATAGCCATCCCAACATTTGTTAGTTCAGTCAATGATGAAATCTCAGAAGGCCAAATAAAAAAGTTTTTGCAATTGTATCACAACAACAACAAGTTTAATTGAATCACAAAATAGATATTGTATAACAGTGAAAAATACCAGACAAAATGGGGTGGCTTAAAGCTCTGGAGAACTGGGAAACCACAGATGCCCTGGGCTACGCCTTCATGGGAGACACCAAATCAAGGCTAATAACAAGATATGTTGGTTTCAATAATATTGAACATGGAGAAATAATATCTTTTAAATAATAGGTTTTATCCCCTGTTATCATAAACCCAAAGATTGGTTTATTGCAGCTCTCCACTCTTGACTCCTGCTAGCCAAGCACTTCATTCCTATGCAATTTTACACCTGTGCGTACATAATAGTGTAGTCATTGCTTATAAATTTTGCGTTAGAAAGTCTCATAATGACTTTGGCTAGGAAGGCAAACAGGTGGGGGGAGGAAAAGCAACCTTGCCCAAGCAATAAAAGTTTAATCTTGAGCAAGAAATAATATATACTATTTTGGCCACAGAGATCCTCCCAATTTATTTTGACTCAACGCCAAATTTGAGGGGTTTCGAACTCATATTTCCAGGCTGAATCTGCTGCAGACTGGTAGAACCAACCTTTTTAGAACTGGTAGGGTTTTGATACATTTGCAGTGACGTAGATATTGATGCACTTGTAGTCTATACTTGTAGTCTATACTTGTAGTCTATCAAATGTAGTCTAGACTTGTAGTCTATCAAATGTATTTGTTGGTGGGCAAAGCGGAGAATAGTCAGATAAGGGAAACTATGAATCTACCATCATGAGATCTAGGAGGTTATTTTGTAATCGCACCTTTTTAATGACTCTTTCGGGAAGGTGGGAGACCCGTTTCGGTCTCTTAATGATCGGCTCACAATCAGCCAAAATCCGATGGTGGCTCCATTTCACATTCCTTACGACAGGTGAGATGGAACTAATGAAATGCGGAGGCAAAGGAAACGGATCAAGAGTCGAAAGATATGGATCAAGAGTCGAAAGTGTGGGTGAGTCAAAGAAAAGTCCTACTGATCTTTGACCATCCTACCATGAAGAGACACACTATAGTCTCTTCATGGTAGGATGGAACTACATGAAAACTGAGGATGCCTATTCCATGTGGAAATATTTTTTCATGCCTTATCTGGATCACATGCCTCTAAAATGAATAGCACCTTGCGTATCATGAAAGTGGCAGTCGGTTGTGTTGCAGAGGGAATCGCTTAACCCTTAGACTGCAGGAAACGTACACGTACGTGTGTACTGGCAACTGCGGGAAAAACTTTCTTGTACGTTTGACCCTCTCTGTCTACCTGCTCCCTCAGCCCTTTCATATTTTTATGGCCTGAACTCTTTCTTTCCAGCGGTGGACATTTGAGAATCCACCCTTTTTACCCAAACCACTCACTTCCCACACTCTTTAGGGATCGCATACCACCACAATGAGGTACGGCCCTTTCTTCCGATTGCTCGCTCAATGGGTAATGGTTGTCTTAAAAGTTAGTTGTTTTATGTTCGCGCCCATCTCAGTTATCAACGGATTTCTTTGGTGTTTAGTATCAAATAAAACAGAAAGTTGCTAGAAAAAAATATTGTCATATTTATTTTTAACAACTACGCCTATAAACAAATTTTCAAAATTTGTTCTAAGTCCCACTAATCCCTCAACAAGTTCTGCCCACCCCCTGGGATCCCGAGAAAAGTGTCGGGGGGGGGGGGGGGGCCCTCAGCCCATGGGAAGGATGGACAGGTTCCGTCCGAACAGATATTTTCCACACAGAGTGGACGACATACACTCTAGCTGCAGCAGCTTAAGAGTTAAAGAGGTACATTACTTATTGACAAATAGGTAGTAATTGACTCATGATGTTTTCAACCAAGAACTTCAACCTCCTCTGAAACTTGAAAACCACTAGACAATGAGAAGCCAATGCAAGTCTTTATCGTCTCTTTTATGTATTAATTTGTGTCAAATTGTCCCTTTATTGCATTGAAACTGGTGATAGAACATGTAATTCAATCAAGAATACAGTTACTAATTTATGAAAAGTTTTCCTAAAAATTACCTAAAATACTCACTGAAATATGTAGTGCTGATGCTTTCCCAAATACACATATATTGTTAATAAGAGCAAAGTGGCTTTTAAAATGTGGCATTTGGTAAGAAATATTTGCCTGACTTTTTGGAACCTTTACCATAAGAATAACAAAGCAAGTGCATTTCCTTCACATTTCGTAGGATTACTGTAGTGGAGGCAGTGTTACAGCAATAATTTGTATCTTCTTAAAAACTATACATAATATTAAAATATGCATTCATAAATTTATTTCTCACCAAACAAATGCATCAAATTTGGCCATAACTGAAAGCTGCAAATTTAAAGTATAATTTCTTTTGCCTTACAATTGCAATTCTTATAAGAAGGATTCGAGATTTGAGGGATTCGAGAATCTTTCAGGATTCAGATTCAAGTTCGGATTTGAGAAAATTTAGGATTCGTCCCACCTCTAGTCCAGTGGCGGTTGGTGCTTGTGTGCTGAAGAGCTGCAGCACGTTAAATATTTGAAAGTAAGACATCTAGGATCCCGAGGATCCTTTCTGAATACAACCTGAGCACGCTTGCTTCACTCATCCGTTGAACACGGAGAAGTCTTCAGAACTCCCTGACTCCCCTTCGTACGAGGGAAAGCACGCGGCGTGTGCTGGCGAGTTCACAGCCAGCAAGAATTTGGAGGGATTCTCCTCATCGAATAGAAAACGCGGTTTTGCACATGTGCGAGCTACGTAAATTGTGTGCTGTACATCGGACAACGCTACCCCCCCAGTAGTCCAAGCGAAGACCATTTCTTCTTTTGGCCACAGGGTGACAGAGGTTGTCACATTTGACTTTGTAAAGACAATGTAAGAGCAAATAGTTTGCGTGGCTAGGGAAAGACGCAGCCACACGTTTACCCGCTAGAAGGGTTCCTACCTTATGCACTCTGTTGCTACTTTTTAGCCAAGTTGTAATATTTATGCTGATAATGGGACTTAGATTTTGATACTTTTCTATTTTCTAATAAAAAAATCTTGAATTCTCCGAACACGATTAGGGCAAAATACTTATCTCATCTTGTGGTACATTTTTAGTTTATGTGTTTACCTTTTTTTGTATCAATGAAAATTTTTGCGTAGTCAGTTACTTGTTCTGTGAATCAGTCTCGTGTCTACTGTCTAGTATACACGACCGTAGTCTGGTGCAAGTGCTGCATGCATTTTTGAATGATCGATTAAGTTTAAGGTGTGAGCATTGCGTGTTTTGTGTATTTAGCTCTAGTTCAACATGGATAATTCCGTGGAAAAACTGTTGAGTAGTCCATTTTCTACCAGAACTTTGGAAAAAAAAGTTAAAGTTAAAGAGTTAGGAAGACCCACCCCAGACTTGGTTATCACTCAGAGTGCTTCTTCGAAGAAAACCAAGTACATTAGAAAATTTAACAAGAAAGTGTACGAGTATGATTGGGTGTGTGGATGTGATATTAGGAACACCCTTTTTTGTTTTCCGTGTTTGCTCTTTGGCAAAATTGTCTCTTGGGGAACAGTTGGTGTACCGAGATCTTGGACACCTTAATGCTTTAATAGAAAAACACAACGACAGTGAAAGACATATTATTAATGCTTTAAACCTGAGCGCTCTAGGTACTGTTAACATAGCAACATTATGAAGTCAAGCTTACCATGAAGAAAAAGAAAGGCACAATCAACAAGTAGAAAAAAAAAACAGGTAAGTGCTCTCAAGAATAATTGATTGCATAAAGTTTTGCGGAGCATTTGAGTTAGCTTTGAGGGGCCACGACGAAAAGGATAGTTCCAATAATCCTGGTGTGTTCCTAGGCCTAGTAGATTTAGTTTCTAGTATAGATAGTGCAGTGAAGGAGCATATAGAGTTCAATAATGTTTTCAAGGGGACCTCGAAAACCATCCAAAATGAACTTTTGGATTGGATGCTAGAAATCTGCAGAGAAGTTATAACAGAGGAAACAAAACAAGCAGATTACGTGAGTGTCAGGGGTGATGAGACTACCGATGTTTCTGAGCAGACGCAGTTGGTGTTGGTGTTTCATCATGAGAAGAAAGGTGTTCCTTATGAGCGATTTTGGGGTTTCTTTAAACCAGAGGGTCAAAGTGCAAATGCTCTTGCATCATGTATATTACATGAAATGGACGCCATGTTTAAGGACACTCTGCATATTGTCATTGCACAGACGTATGATGGTGTTTCAGTAATGAGTGGTGGTACAGGAGGAGTGCAAGCAAAGATAAAAGCCTGCTATCCCAACGCTCATTACATCCATTGTTACGCTCACCAACTTAATTTAATAATGGCAAAAGCCTCACAAAATCATTCGGCAAGGGTTTTTTTTCGCAAATCTGTCAGCGTTTCCTGCCTTTTTTTTCAAGGTCGCCACAGAGAATGTGTGTTAGATGCTGTAGCATCTCGGAGAATTCCAAGGGGATCAAGAACCAGGTGGAATTTCAAGTCACGCACTGTTAACACCGTATATGTATAGGGATTCATTATTTGATTGCTTGCTAAACTTAGAGAAAACCACCTCAAATATATCTTGTCTTGAAGCAAACAGACTTCCGTGCATTTTAAAAGACAAGGGATTCATCTTCTGGCTTGAATTTTTCCATAAATTAATGCCACATGTGGATATCTTCTACAGTCAGCTACAATCAAGAACAGCTGAAGTTGTGAAAGTTAAATCTGCTGTTTAAAATTTCTTTCATGAAGTCAACAGAATAAGGGACTTGACAGAAAATGTTGGTGTTAATCCTCAAGAATTATTCGGAGCAGAAAACAAACACAGAAAGACATCATGTCGACGTACTGATGCCAAAGAAGTATGAGGCAGAATTGCACGAGAATGTTTCCATTCCTTGGATCATTTAGAAGCTGCGAAACTTTTAAATTCCACAAATTTCGTACTATATTCGAAACAGTTTCCAGGTAAATAATTAGATATAACAGTCAGGGCCTACAACATTCTGGAAAAAAGAGACTCAAAACAGAACTATCAGTTTTGTATTGTAGGCCAGATTTTAAGAATATAGCAGAAGCAGTGCCACTACTGCAATTCATAATTAACGACAATCTGCAATGCGCCTTCTGCCAAATAACGAAGCTTCTGAGAATATTAATAACAACACCAATGACAAAATCGGAGCCTGAGAGATGTTTCTCATCGCTAAAACGGATTAAGACCTTCCTACGGAACACCATGTCACAGGAAAGGCTAAGTGCACTGGCAATGCTCTCCATTGAAAAGAAGATGATCTCCACCACGCAAGGGTTCAATGCCAGGGTGATTGACAAATTCTGTAGCAAGAAGGAGCGTCGTATGGACTTCATTTTTCATCACTGAGTGAGTAAATTTTACATTTCCACAAATTTCATTTTGGGGTGGGGGTGAGGAGGGGGGGAGGGAGGAGGGGAGCAGTGGGGGGGCGAGTGGAGGGGGGGGGGGGGGCAGCAGCACATTGCTGATCTTCTACACCAGCCACCACTGCTCTAGTCATAATTATGTACATATTACGTACCCTTTCGCCGCTTTCTAGCTGGAGTCTTCCGAGGTGGTGGGGGTTTGCGTTTCTTTGGATAAGGTTTTTGGAAGGCACTTTCGTAATCCAGGCTGGTATCCACACGTGGTCTGAAAATGAATGAAGACTACATCATTAAGGAAGAATTTGTCACCATAATTATTTTGAAAATTGTTTTTGCTGCATTTATTCCAAACTAGAATGACGATTCAATTATAATTTATCAAAGTGGCAAAGCTTGATGCCTCTGAAGAAAGAGAAATTTAGTTCAAATGGTCCATGAGCCATTATCGTACAGAGATGGTAGATGTAATACACAAGATGTAATATTTCACCACACCTTGATGGTGAGGTATGCAAAGATATTATAAAATATTTACTTAATCAGGGCATGAAAAATGAGATGCATCACTTACCTTGAAATTTTTTCGAGCTGCTCAAAAATCTGATACATGGCCTCTCCTGCAGAATAAATAAGATATTAGAGCATTGAAATGAATAAAAAATACAAAAAATATAATGAAAATCTGTAAACATCTTACTCATTTGTGTATAGGCCATAAAAAATATGCACTGGTAATAACTTAATAAGACAGTGCATAAGATATGGTAGATTTCTGGTAGCAGTAATTAGGTGATAAATGAAGGTAGATATAACTTTACTTTTAATAGAATATTCAGTTTAGACAGTTTTTGTACAATATCACCAATCAAAATAGCCTAGAAAGCTATAACTACAGGGGAAATTTAACAGAGTAACAAAGTGTAAAATTATATTTGAAAATATGTCAAATTTTTCATTTCATATTTTGTTAATTTACAAAATTAATTTTCCAAAGTTAACATGTTTTGTTGCTATGAGGACTCTACAATATTGAAAACTTCTGCAACATTTTATGGTAATATGTAGTATTGACGAAGAGCAATGAATTAGTTTTTTTAGTTTTACCATGCATGAGTAACAAAGAAGCTTAAGAGGGTGCTGGACTGGGTTAAAATTTTTGAGCGGTGGAGGCAAGTAAAATTTATAATCTATTATGATGAAACTTGGTAGGCGTATATATGATACCGTCTTTTAGTGATTGACATTGTTTATTATGCAAAATTGTTTAAACATTTTATTATGAAGTTATATTAAAACAAAATAAATGCAAAATTATGAAAGCCTGGAATGTCAGTACCTTGAAAATGTTTCCAAAGGTTTATTTAGGAAAAATGAACTTCATACTTTTTATGATTTTTGTGCCATCTAGGAAAAACAATTTAATGAAATAGCGGCCTCGGGGTGCTGCGCCCTAGCAGCAGTAAGAGAACCAACTTGGCATGTGCGATGGCTAACCCCGCCTCATTCTCAAGCCACGCCCCTTTTTGTTTTCGTCTGTTGTCTGGTTACGGTAGGGGCTGATGACATTTTTTTTTGTTTGCGACTGCCGACTATAGGGAAGCAATGGTCCTGTCGCTTGCCTCCCGTCACGGGAGAATCGTGGCTTCTCATTCCTGCTAGATCAGTCGCGAGAGCGAACGAGACTCGTCACTCCCGATGCATCGCATAGGCGATGAGATATCTGAATGCTGCAATATGCACTCGAGGAATGCACATTTATAACACGGGGTAGTTGATAAAGTTGCAGCGTCTCGTTAATGGTTGTGGGGTGTGAGTTTCTATCTTACCGCTCGCTTTTCTTCAAGTCCATAATTCAAACGCTGCTCGCGATGGCACACTCTGCTCGGGAGCGACGAGAATGCTTCGCTCTCAGCGAGAGCAGACGAGGGTTCGCGACTTTCCATCGCTTTCAGTCTCAAATGCAAGAGAAATCTTTGTCCAGTTAGATCACGAGACTGCTTGGGAGTAGAGCGAGAGTGAACCGGGTTATGCACGTCTCAACGGCCAATCCGTTCTCGCCCAGACTGGGAAGGCTATTATAATTTATTTATTTATTTAAAACATTGTTCACATACAGCAGTAGCGCATAACCATGAGTAATGAGATTTGCTCCAGTTAGGGCCACACATGTCAGATGGATCGAAGGGTATGAGACAGGCGAAAGGCAGTCTGCCCAGCGTAATAATTTTATTTAATCATTATTATTCCCAAGATGCCAGGCTTAGCTCCGGAACAAATAGTTGTCAATGATTGACATTTACATGAAACGAGAAGGGTAAAATATATGCTACTGCGGATAAACAAAGTAAGAAGCAATGAGTGTATCCAAAATAGTCTTGTATTATTTAAGACAGATCTCTCAAATGGGATGTGCTTTAGCCACTGAACTAAACAGTCCCCAATTAACCAGTGGCTTAGGATTATTTCATTAGGAGTGAAAGTAGGCATGTTTCTATAGTTTTGAAAATACGGGATCATACTACCACCAATTCCAATATGTTGAGCACGTTTGATTTGTAAATGCCATGTATAAAGTCTTGTCCATGTATGTTAACCTCGAGAGAGACTTTAGTTAGGGCGTAGTAGAAGACGACTCGGTGGATTGCCTTGGAAACACGGCATAAATTCTTGATGGAATGCATCTCAAAGAGTTTTGTACCTGTATATTTCTTCCTGTTAAAAGTAATTACACCACACGAAAATCTCAATCAAAATATTGTTTAATACTAATGGGCAGCATTTTGAATCGAAAAGTGTTTCACCATAGTAGAGATTGGAATGCGAGACGGCGAAAGCCAAGAGGAGGAATTCTGCCATTCTTACAGACTGATAGCCGCCCGATTGGACTTCTCTCGCTAGGCTACCGCATGGGGAGAGAACCATACTTTTGGAAGTCAGATCGGCGTAGAATCATCAAAATGACCAAAATTGGGTCGGTCCACGCACCGCGGATCGAGTAACGTACTCAATGTAATCATTTGTTGTAAGCCTTCGGCTGGTTCAGCAGAGCGTCATAATTGCCTGCCAAAGTGTTATATGCCGCTAGCCGTCCGACCTAGCGGCCACTAGCAATTCCCTCCCTCGTCCTTCCCGGATTCCCCTACCTTCGTGTGTATTAGCTCCGAGATTGGTTGATACGGTTTTCTACGGCCTTCGAGGGGCGGAGCTTCGGAACGGCACTATCACCCTCTATACGGCGGTGAAGTCAACTACGTCACCCAGAACGGCTTGTTCGCAGAGACATCTCTGGAGAGAAGGCTGCGACCAGCTTCCTCTCCAACACGTTCTTAAGGAGAAGTTGGGAGGGGGAGAGGTCAAAGGGAGCATAAACACCCTCCCCATAGTGGTGGTAGACAAAGGGAAGTGCAGAAGAGTAGGGGGGGAGAGAAGGCAGGGTTGGGATTTTAATGTCCCGGCAAATCAGAACAAAGATTACCATTATTGATATTTATTTGTACTCATTGAAAATTTGTATGTCCTTATGGCTCAGTTGTATTACTTCATATCACAGCTGAAGGAAAAATATGCCCATCTGACAATAAAAAAACTTTTCAGGAGACAAAAGCTGCATCCTTAGGCCTTGGCCACGGTACGAGCGGCGGGTGGCAGAGCGGCAACTCTGTTTATTTTGTTTCTAATGTTTGACATGGAAAACGCTCAAACGCAGCCATGATAGATGTTAGTGGCAACGCGGCACGGCTAGGTGCCGCTCTACTGCCACTCGATGCCAATCCCAGACATTAAATTTTTCTTGTGCCGCTCTGCCGTTCTGTTCAGTCTGTGGCAAAATGTCAGCCGAGAACATTGTATCTAATGACAGTACTGCCATTTCTGCTTCTGCACAAATCTTAGGTCGAATCACCGCTCGTATCATGGCCACTACCGCCCCACTGCCATACTGCTCTGCCGCCCACCGCTCATATTGTGGCTGAGGCTTTACAGCTAATTTTGGATAGGCAGTGTTGTTTCAAAGCCTGTTTAGTGCTGCTATATGTTGAGATTTTTGCTAAACTACTTTCTTAATCTCTTCAGGAGCTCTCAATGCTTCCATAGCAACAAAAACCTAATTTTTCCAAAAAAGTCAGATAGGCAGTATTGTTCCTTCAACGACAAGATTAAGTCTTTATACATATTCCTTCCCAGCTATCTTTGATATTTATAGGGGGATAATGATACCTTCACAATCCCACATCTTCCAGCTGTGGGTACAGTGCCCCCACTCCCACCTACCCCACTTTCTGCACTACTGCTGTGAATCATGAATGCTTAATCATCATGACCATTAAGAGGGGAGACAATGACACACAGACTTAACCTTCATCAGTGCTGTGCATCAGTCAGAAACATCAGTGCTGATAGACACTGCTACCCAGGAAGAAATGCAAGATCTCTTACTCCAATCTATCTAGATCCTTCATGATCATTAAAAGATTATTGATAACAGATGATTTTTTTAATGAGCGCTCTCCCCTCTATCACTCTCTTCAACATTCCCTCTCCTCTCAAAACCTCCTACATCCATCTCTTCTGCCTTCTCCACACCTCTGCCACAAGCTTCCTCTCCTCTCCAACCACATCCAATACCTCCTCATTCGTCTTCCTCTCCATCCAGCTCACCCTCTCTATCCTTCTACAAACCCACATCTCAAACGCCTCAAGTCTATGCACATCCTCCCTTTGCAATGACCAAGTTTCCGACCCATACAATGCCACGCTCCATATTAAAGTTTTCACCAACCTTTTCTTTACGTCTAGTGAAAACTTTAAATATGGAACATGGAACTGTATGGGTCGTAAACTTGGGTCATTGTGAAGAGAGGATGTGCGTAGACTTGAGGGGTTTGAGAGGTGGGTTTGGAGAAGGATGGAGAAGGTTAGCTGGATGGTGAGAAAGTAAACGAGGAGGTATTGGATGTGGTCGGAGAGGAGAGGAAGCTTGTGGCAGAGGTTCGGAGAAGGCAGAAGAGATGGATGGAGGAGGTTTTGAGAGGAGAGGGCATGTTGAAGAGAGTGATTGAAGGGAGAACACTGGGGAAGCGTGGCAGAGGAAGGAAGAGGGTAGGAATTCTGGATGAAATAAGAGGTATAAGATATGAAGAGGGATCTAATGGCGGGACATCCTTAGGAGAGAAAGCGAGATAATGTCCATGAAATTGGGATGCAGAATGGGAACTGTCCAAGACCCTACCAATCAGCTGGTAGAATACTTGAATGAAATGTTTTCAATTTTAGATAAGCACCAGTACTGAACCATCAGCACATTTACAGAAAAATTAATCCTACAAAAGGTGGTCAAAGTTGAATTTCTCTACCCTTTACCTCTGAGGGGAGTGGATATAATGGAACTAAAATGGATAGTAAAAACTTTCCATGGGATTAAAGAGATTAATGGATACTAAAAGAGTGAAATAAACTCATTGACACATTTCACTACTAAAGCATTTGACAGGACTTTAATTGCACACATAAATTGGAATGATTACAACTGCTAAAGACACAAATGGAATTAGCCAACTTAAGAATTGCAGTTGAATTTGAAAAAAAATTGTGAATGATTACATGACATATTGCATTTTAATAAAAATGATTAAATAAAAACAGATTTAATTCCTCAAAAATTGAGAAAATTGGCACATTAACAGCAAACAAAAATATCAAAAACAGTGTTGCTTACCCAATGTGATCAAAGTTGGTGTTATTTCACTTAAACATTCAAAATCTGGGTTATTGTGGACATTTGTTTTATTTGACAATTAAAAATTTTAAAGCAAAATGTCAAGAGTGCATTAATATGCAAAAATAAAAACATTAAATGCTATAAGACCCTCTGCTCAGTCTTGGGAGAGAGTATGAGATTGCAGGTGTTTCTCTACTACGCAGAAGAAAGGGCAGTGGACGCAACTGGTCTGGACTTATGCCTGCCATGCAACAGAAGTGACCATGACAATTCCATCTTTTGATTGAAGGCCTCAAGCTCGAAATAAAAAAATCCAAAAAGAAGGCCTTGCTCTTAAGATGCATACCAATAAGCCCATGCATGTATGTTTCTATCGAAACATGGAAAAGTATGGGCTTTCGAAGGAGCAGAAATTTGCCTTCCTATGCTAAAGTCCAAGACCGAGGGTTTCATCCTCGCAAACCACAATGGCGTCCTAAACACCCTCATGTATCGCCATCTTACATTCAAGGCGGAGGTTGTGGACACGAGATGCAGGGCATGCCGAGCCCAGCCAGAAACTTTGAGTCACCTTCTCTCAGGCTGCAGTTATTACGCAAGGTCAGCATATAGAGCTCGGCAAAACACAGCTATGCAGGTGTTATACTTTCACCTACAACACCATTATGGAATCGCCCCCAGAGATATCAAGTCCGTAGCAGAAAACGATAAATGTACAATCTGGTGGAATCATTCCTTTTCTACCACCAGGCAGTTGGAGGCAACCAAGCCAGATATGGTTCTCCTCGACCACCTCACATGCTCCATGTTTGAGTTTTCAGCTCCTGCTGAAACGAGCATGGATGCAAAGGACGTGAAGAAAGAGACTAAATATCTGGACCTGCTTTTTGAACATTGGAAAATGTACCACAGGCACTGTGTGAAACTAGTAGTCCTCATCATAGGTGTGCTCGGTGGAGTTAAGGACTCTTTGCTAGATAGCAATAAGTGCATTCCGTCCTGCATGGCACAGGCAGAATCACTTGAAATTCGCATGCAGGCCATCATCCTGGGTTCACTCCCTCTACTCTGAAGGCACGACCCTAACGCATCGCAGTCACCTATCAGATGGGCGTCGGACTTGACTGCGAAAGCTGCCCATTCCCTCCCGAGTCTCCCCCCATTATGACAGCAAAGAAACCTGATGCTTGCCAGGGACTTGGAGGGGAATGTCACAACAGTAGCAATAATAATAAAGATAAAATGCTAATATGTGCAATTTGTAAAATTTTGCAAAAAACAATCCCCTCTAAATTTGTAAGTGACATTAGCTTTCATACATTTCCTGAGTCAAGCAAGATCACTTATATTTTGTGCCAAATCAAGTAGAACCATTGCAAACACACACAAAACAAACTTACAGATCAAACGAAAGTTTGAGAAAATACAACCTTTCTATAGTTAAACATACTGATACTCAAACTGAAAAAATTAAAATAAATACATGAGTTTTAGGAAAATAACATTATTTTCATGATTTTAAATTTGAAGTTATGGGTTTTTTAACCAAGAAAAGGATCACGCATAATTTTAAACAATAGAATACGCATTATTATTCCTGGCACCAACTTCAAAACAATACAATTGAATCAATAAAACAAGGAATAATAATTACCACTGCACATTTTCCTCAGCTTTGATAAGAGAAAACCTTTTCTTGCATTTTCTGCAATCAGTGTGTCGAGCAGTGTTTTCCCTTTCTCTTCCAAGGAGCGAATCAATGACCATGACTGTAAAAATAAAGTTTAAGCGACATTTTACTGAAAATGCACAAATTTTAAAAGTAAATATCGATAATTTAAGTTAGGTTAACACATGTTTTGGACAAATTTTTAGTGGTGCTTTTTCTACACTGCATACTTAAAAGAACTAATTATGTTCACGTGATTTAATATATTTTGATAAACATACACACGTGACAATATTCAGAAAAACTAATCCAAATAGGATTCAAACACAGAAACGACAGGACTTGCAGGCCAGAGCTTTACCTTGCCACAACTTATAATAGCTAAATACTCGCACTTAATTTTATCAGTTTTCACAGCACAGTTATATTTCCCTTACTTTAATGCAACAAATTTAAAAACATTATCATGACCAGTGAACACCAAATCAAAGATAACTACATTTATTTTCGGCAAAATAAAGCTCACTGAAAAATGCAATGATGTCACCTGTTGCAAAGGATTGTGTTGATAAAATAAATGTATTCATTAGTGATGTACAGAGTATTCTATAAAATTCGAGGAAAATATAAAATCTGAGTAATAGCTTGGGTTTATCTTAGGTAGGTAGGTAGTAATAAAAGTTGGCTAATTGTATTTCAACAATTGAATGAAAAATGTATGGAGGACAAAAGAAAGATTAATGAGTATTCCTTGTCTTTAAGAAAACATATCACAGAGTAAATGAAATGAAGTAGGGGAGAATCTTGGGTGAATATGTAGCAGTTATTTCATTCTTTTAAAACAGTTAAGCAAGTAAGTGGTGCTTTGAGCAACTGCTAAAGAAGTAAAAAAAAGTAAGCAACCAATGATAAATAATGAGCAAGTACTTTTAATAGTTGCTGGTGAAGTGTACTGGCTTGGAGCTCACAAGGTTTATAGATGCAGTAGAGCTTCAAGATGAAGATGATGTATGTACAATGTCAAAATCTGAGTCGCAACTTTAAAAAACCTTGTGGAATCACCAAGTTTAACTGTTTCACCTCAAATATGATTAGATTCCACCAAATTACACCTGAGACCATGAATTACTTCTGCGAGGTAACTGAGAGAATGGAATTGATGGCAAATGTGTCAAAAACCTAAGAAATTATAAGAATAATTGCATAACAAGGGCAAACAATGAAAACAGTGGCACAGGTGGGTCATCAAGCATACATTGATGTTTTTACGTTTCAAAAGGCCGTTTTACACGATGATAGATTTTGTACAAATGAATGTACGTGAGATTGTACGCTTGTCTCAAAGAAATTAGAACAGGTTCTATTTTCCATTCAGGCATTGAGACATTCACACAAGCATTCATACAATTTGCTGCTTTACAAGATACATTGTGCCTCATGCAAGAGTTCACGGAGGAGTTTGTGCCAACAAATGTACTGTGTAAAACGGCCTTAATGGATGGTAACTATTAGAAGTCTACATTTAACACTGGTTTATTTCTTCTGTTCAGTGTACAATCATTACACCAATGAAGCCGTAGCTCTACACTTGACTGACAACAACTGTTAGGCTCCATTGACTCATCACACTAAAAAAAACATACAGCCAACCTCTCTTCTATTGGCCGACACTACCAACCAATTTATTTTAACAGTGACATTGATAATAAGGTAAAAAGAACAGTGAAAACTGGAAGAAAGATACATAATTGGAAATAAAAAAGAAATCATTAGTTCAAAGTGCAAAGTATAACCATATAACCCTTCAATTATGCATATCAACTTCTATAGATGAAGAAAATACCATTGATTACGCTGTTATTACAAATAGCAACATAATATTTACATCCAACCATCTCATGCATGAACTCCTTTACAATATACAAAGAACTTCATACAAGCCAATCGCACATTCTTGATTAAAGTAAGAGTAGAGACATTTTAAATGAGAACAATATATTGTGTTTCGAGCATTTTGACTACATTGGAAGGCTCGGGATTGTTGTAGATTGAGGGTAATGGGTAAGTAAGGAATAATACTATCACTTTACAACTAGAACTTGTATTAAACAACACTGTTATATGCCAGGGACACGTGTGTAGTCCCGGAAATCTGGTAGATGACTGGCCTCCTGAAAGGGGGTGCCACAAAATGGCCGCAAAAACAAGTGAGGGCTGAAACTCACGAGCAGAGAAAATGCAATAATAATAACGGGACAGCTCATACACAACAATGATCTACTTTCATTGTTTAGAATCTGCATTCTCCCACCAAATAAGTTTGCCCATTATATGATAGGTACCTACTATCTTCTATGACATTATACCAAAGTGACCACAGCATTATATGATGCTAAAATTCAATTTTTTATCTTCACCTAGAGCTACAACAGATAACTCAGAAAAGAATACAATCCTTTCCCTACTCATCTAAAATCAGGTAAAAGTATAGTAGAGTAGAGCACAGTATAAGCTGCAAAAAGGTATGATTGTGGTGACCTTGAACTTCTGAAAAATATATAAACCATCTTCTTCCCACACCTTGAAATTGTGATAATGGACACAGAGGATTTTTGATACATCTGCACACACTTACTCGGTAAATGACCTTAACCAGCACATCAGTCTTTGGGTCAGGAAGCAAACTCATAAGCTCATATTTTGCAGCCCGTATATCTCGGCGTCTTCGAAATTCAAGCAGCCTCCTGTTATCCACTACCTTCAAGCCATACTGAGTCAAATTATCAGTGCAGACATCATCATAGCTAAATACCCCTTTTGAAGTGATAAACTGTAAAGGAAAAAAGATTAATTTTCATCTTTTCATGCATCAAGAATTTCTTACAACTACAACATTTATGAAATACATAATTGTAGATTGCCACAGTATTATGATAATTGCTTAATCCCTCAAGCGGGGAATAAATATTTGAGTATTTAACTCCTCAGAGGGTATTTAAATTGATGTATAGGGCAAGTGGATGTACGCCGTACGTCGAAACGCTGCTAGGAGAGAAAATAGAGTCTGTACACGTGTATGTCGAAACAGCTTGAGAGGCTAAAGAGGTTCCACCCTAAAACGATTTAATTATATGCACTTCGTTTTCTTAAAATTCTTGTTACTCATGGAAAAACATGTCCCCTCTCTGATCATGCCAACAAAATTGCCCTCTTTCCATATTTTTTTCACTAAATTAACTTTATTGCATCCAATGAAGTTTATTTTGAGAACAAAATTTTATTGCATTCATATCCCAGGGTCTCAGTACATCTCATATAACCTCTTAGAGGTGGGTTGTAGTCAACAGTAGGTCCAAGATATGTGCTCTCAAGGTAGTCCTATCAGGAAGGATCCTTAATCAAATGGAACAGTGCAAGTGGACCTAGACTATTATGCACTAAGCTTTTGTTTACCTTGCAGCATACAGGTGAAAATGACAGGACACTTCATGAAATAATTAAAAATATATATATGAAGACTTCAGATTCTTAAGTAAGTGGTTTGGCTACAATAGCTTGTCTTTGAGTAAGAATACAAAATATTTAAAAAATGATTTATGTAACAGATATAAGTTAAATTGGAAATTAGTATATCACACTGCAGAATTAACTGTCATTAAATGTGTAAAGTGTGTTGTTATTGAACGTGTAACTCACTTCACTGTACCTTGGGGTTCATTTGGACCACGCCCTAAAGTGGAATGAGCAAATAGATGGTGTAGCTTCAGTTCTGAGACAATGTCAATTTTCTACATAACAAATGTCCAACGCCCTTTCTAAAACAAATAAACTATGCACTTACTAACTCAAAACTAAGCTATGGAATCGTTTGCTGGGGAGGTGGGCATAAGTGCACTATCAAACCTATTGTGGCCCTCAAGAAAAGAATAATAAGAATAATAACTTTTACAAATCGATTCCATCACACTCTACCTCTTTTCCGCAAAATGAAAATTTTGCCTTTACGATATTTATTTGTGCATAAAGTATTGAAAAATGTTTACATGCAGAGTGGTAATTTGCTTGGCATAGTGGCAAGACAATACAAATGGAACTGTCCATTTCTATTGCCTTGTTCAATCCAATGTTTTGCCCCCCGAGGCCATATATTCCAGAGAAGTTTTGTTTATTTAGCACCAAAGATCTTTAACCTACTTCCACAGCACGTAAAAATGGAAAAAAGGTTGTATTTTTTTAAAGAAAAGTCAAAATATTGCTTTTTAAATTGGAAGATATTGAAGTTATGTTCAATAGTTCTCATGAAATTGTTTCTGTAACCAGAAACAGCCTTGTAAATAGTGATATTGTGTAATGTAGCACTGATGTCAACTTGGTACATATACTCTTTTGTTACTTTTTGATTTTTGTACAGTAACTTTTGGTTACCCCCACACAGGTACTTATCTTTGGGGTAACCTAAAGCTTCCATATATTGGTTAAAATGTGTTTTAAAGTACTATTAAAAGGAAGCAATAAATTATTATATATTATTATAAAAAGAACGCATCAAAACTTATTGAGAAGGCACTTTACCAAATGCCTGTTGCTCAAGGTAAAATTTTTGGTAAAACTTTTTATAAAATCAACTAATTTTATAAAAATGTGCTTGCTAACGATAAAACCGTTTCATGAAACTAAAACGTTTTACGGAATAGGACATGTTCTATTTCCATAAAACGGTTTTATGCAACAACCAATGAGATTCTCCGCTCATCGCGTTGATAGTCTCGTATCCATGGGAAGCCAAACAAGGAAAAAGTAAATAAACATGGCTGGAAGCTCATGGATCGTAAGTATACGAGTATTAAGCACAACAAGAGCGCGGACGTATAAACAAAGCCTTAGCGCCATTGAGGGTGACCAAAAAGTGAATAAACAATACACATCCTTTTTAACCAAACAGTCATCCAAAAAAGAGTACATTTATCACTTCACGTGTTTGCAAAGTGTCTCATAGATGGCAGATTGGTCAACATTGAATGAATAGTTTTACCATGAGCAAGCAAGTGTATTTTATGTACAATTCATAAAAGTTTCAATAAAAATGTTTATAAAACTCTTTTATAGAAAATTTTACCGTGAGCAACAGGCATTAGCAGGGAAAGCCGCGTGTGGAGCGAGTACTGCAAAGGCTGGTAACATTACACACAGTTAAATTATCACAATGATTCAAAGAGTTGCCTCAGAGGGCCAAAGACACAAAGGAAGCAGTATAAGGTTGGTCCATCAAGAAATAGAAACAGCAATACTAAAAGGACAATCGGCACTTGAGGCCTGGTTGCACGGTACATGAGAATGTACAAGAAAATGTGTGAATGTCTGAATGTCAGAATGAACGCGAAAATTCACCGTGTAACCACACCAAAATGTACGATTGTGTGAATGTCTGAACAGAAAATAGAACCAGTTCTAATTTCGTTCAGACAATCGTACAAGTTGACCTCATTACAGAGACACCTGGTGGCAGACGACGTAAATGACACATTCACATTTACACAAGCCAATTGACAACTGAATGTGTCATTTCCATGGCAAAAAAATTGGTTTAAATAACGTGCCTACAGTTTAAAATGAGGAAAAACAAACGAAAACGCATAATGTGGATCAGAAAATGTACGAAAATCTGTCCGAAAAAATGTACCGTGTAGCCACCTATTCATTGATCTTGTCCATGAGAATGTACAAGAATCTGTACATGAAACCATTCACACAAATGTACAGAACCTTGTACATTCTCATGTACCGTGTAACCAGGCCTTTGGAATGTGAGAGGAGTGTATGTGAAACCAAGTGCGAGAGGAGGGATGTTGTTAAAGTTGGTGACCATGAATTGTCATTGTGGTAAGGAGTTGATGGAAGCATACATGGCAGTAAAGTTGCAGGCCTGAACCTAAATGAGAGAGTTGATGTTAGTAAGGAGATACAAGCTAGTGCCTCCTAGACTGATCTGGGTTAGTGTGAAAGTAGGTGATTGGAGAGCTGCGATTGTGGCATTTTATGCACCAGTAGATGGAAATAGTGGCAGGGTGAAAGATGAGCATTGGTTGAAACTGAGAGAGGTTTTAAATGACTGCAAACTTGGAGAAAGACTAACAGTACTTTGTGATATGAATGGCTGGGTTGGCACAGGAAACGATGCTCCTGAGAAAGTGGTTGGTGACAATCCAGTGAATGACATTGGTGATACCTAAGTAAGGCTTAGCTAGGAAAAAGGACTATCTCAAGTATGTGATTTAAAGATTAGGAAATTCATTTGTATTCCTGGCAAAGGAACAATTGTAGGATCACTACAGATTTCACTCTATATTATACGACAGTGGTAAATATATGGGGGGGCCCAAGCCTCCCCCCCACCCCCCCCAAAAATAAGGCAGCATGGCCGCGGCGAGAGGTGCTCGGCGAATGCGTGGATACCTAAACTACATGGATACCATCATAACTCGGCACATTCGTGGATGCCGCTAGCTAGCCGGTCTTGCCCCCCAACCCCCAAAGTTATAACCTATATTCACCACTGTTATACGAGATAGAGAGTGTTTCTGAGGGATACAAGGGTAATATGGGGTGCTGAATATGGAGCAATCCACTAAAGAATGGTGTAAATGATTTAATGAGAGTAAGTGTAGGAAGTTTGTTAGGCAAAATGTAAGTATGCAGTATAGGAGCAGGCTTGAGGATATATATACTAACCATGAAGCAGAGAGAATGGGATGAATATACATATTGAAACTGTGAGTGTGGGTGATGTGTGGGAGATGTACATGTAGATTGTATGGGTGGGCGAGAGCCTTCTGGGCCCTCCTGGCACTCAGACCTTTTTGGTCCATTGTGCCATCCCACATTTAACCTGCCTGCCACTTGCAGACTGGGGACAAGAGCACCACGGTAGAGGTATGAAGGAGGGGCCACCCCCAACCTTCCCGGTACAGGCATGGAGGGAATAAAAGATCTTAGGCTTTCCTGGCGAATAATATTAGTAAAATCTTCTCGGGTTTGTCACCGGGTAAGGCTTTTAAACTCGGAAAATCGGCCCTGGCAGAGCAGAGTCTAGATAATACGCACTCCATCAATTTTAACGGCACCAAAATCCATTGCCGTTCAAATGGATATTGGGATCGTTTGATGAGAGAGGCGATCGAAATAAGTTTGGAGGAAAAAAAGTTAAATCGTGACTCTGGGCAGTACATCAGCCAAATGTGGAGACCGCTACTCAATAAAATTAAACGGTCGCGGTTACAATTCAAATTCAAACCGCCTTGAACGAGCTGGTCAACAATGGGTTTTTCAACCGCCATTGGCCAGCTATAAAACCCCGGCATGGACCAACTCGGCAATCAGTCTCAGCCCTGATGACGATGAGGGAGTCACTCGTCGAAACGAAACTGGGAAGGTAGGAGGGAGTCCTCCCTCCTACCTTCCCAGTCTGAGTTCTCCCTCCGGCCTCCCAGTATAGGTCTGGTGGGAGTGTCACCCCTCCATCCACCCCGGTAGATGCATGGAGGCATCCAACCCCCGTCCGGGCCCGACGTTGCTTAACCTCAGTGATCTGATGGGAACCAGTGTGTCAACGTGGCTAGGCCCTCACCCACATTGTGTGGGAGAGTTTGAAAGGAATAAATGAAAAATGTGCTGGAAACATGAGTGGAGAAGGGGCGGTAGGGAAAATGAAAAACAATGAAGGCTTTGGTGGAATGAAGGCAAAAAAATTACAATGAGTGAAAAGAAATCGGCATGGAATGAATACAGAGAGGCAAGGTGTCACTGCATTAACAAAAGTGATGTTATCATGGGGATGATTGTAATGCCATGGACTGTTTGTGGAAGTATTTTGAAGATTTATAGGAAATAGTGCAGATGAAGGTGAGCCTTGAAAATTAGGATGTGAGAATGTTACTAACAAGGAGACATTGCGTAACTGATGTTCGGGATCCAAACGAGGCAATTATTTTCTGAAACTATAGAGAGAATGCGGGAAAAGTGTCATGGCTTTCTTCCACATAGGCCCGAGTTCGAGAGAAAAACGCTATTAAAGAATCTTCCTCCGTTGTTGCTACTGCCGTAAACGTATGGGAGTGGGCAATTTACAGTAATTCCGTAAAATATTCAAAAGAAAAAAATTGCCGTAACCTGGGATCGAACCCCAGCCACCATATGAGGATAACCGGCTCAGCGCCTTAACCCACTGGGTTATGAGGTCTGTTAACACTTCAACAACGAGCGACGTAGTCACTACGTCGGTCACGAACTTCACGTGCCGTCGAGCGACGTAGTCACTACGTCGCGGCGATTCCATTTAAATCAGTGGAAAACCAGCGGTTCCATTTAAAAATCCTCCAACCTACGAGATGGGATTCATTTAATACTCCTCCGGGCTTGAAGGGTTAAGAAAGGCTTAAGAACTTAAAAGTATTTATACGGAGGAAGATTCTTTAATAGCGTTTTTCTCTCGAACCCGGGCCTATGTGGAAGAAAGCCGTGACACTTTTCCCACATTCTCTCTATAGTTTCAGAAAATAATTGCCTCGTTTGGATCCCGAGCATCAGTTACGCGATGTCTCCTTGTAAGAAGCAGGGATAAGTGAAAAAGGTTATAACCAAAATGAGAATATTGAAAATTGAGAAGGCTACAGACATAATTAGGATACGCAGTGAAATGCTTAGGAGTGGTTTGGTTAGGTTAATTATTAAACAAACATGATTTTGCTAACCATAAATGACTAACCCTTAAGCTGTGGTGAACGTACATGTATGCATGAACGGGCAACTGCACGAGAAACGTTCTTGTACGTTTCACCATGTCCTGCTTCCAGGGCCCAGAGCCCTTTCTTAGTTTTATGACCCAAACTCTTTCTTTCCAGAGGGACCAGGGATGTGATCCGAAAAGGCAATTTAAATTTAGCGACGGACTTGGGACTCGGAGTCCGAGCCTCGGCGTCAAAGGCCCAACCCTTCACCGCGGGTGGTTTATGGCACCAACTGACCAGTCACACTGTAGATTATAACTTCTAAATGTAAAACATAAATCGTAAAGTTATGTTCGTCTTTGTGTGTCACTAGTCACGCAGATAAAATTAGTATTTTCATTGCAGTTATACGATGGATATTAACCATTTTACATGCATTAGTAATTTAACATACATTAAACCGTCTTGGAAACTTAAATTGGCATTAAACTAGCGATAATCGACGGTTTCATACGGTGTTTGGTATCAAATTGAACAGAAAATTGCAATAAAAATGAACATTATATTTTATTTAAGGCATTTGAATAATTTAAAATATTATTTCTGTAGTTTACAAATCCACTAATTCGTCAACATTCCGCGGTGACCAGTGGCCGATCTTTAGTGAAAGAAAAGGAAAGGTAGCGAAGGAAAGGCAGGTCTTCTACCTGTTCAGCCTCTCCCAAAGGAGGAGAGGGACAAGTCTCCAGCCCCATTTCTTCCACACAGAGTAGTAGGCGAAAAATCTTGCTGCCGCAGCTGAAGGGTTAATGCTTGAAAAAGAATGTTCCAACAGAAAAGATTGGAATAACAGAGCCTCAGCACAAAGAGGAGGGTGGGAAGAATGAGCATACAAATTAGAGAGTACCTACTTACTTTGTTAATTAATTATTCTGGGAAACGTTTTCAGTAAAAAATTAATCAAATGGATGAGTAAGATGAACCTGGGGAGTGTGGTGTAGGTTATGGCATGGGAGGGACCAGGGGCGGCATGGCCAGGGCGGGAAGGTGGGGATTCCTGCCTGGGTCCCGGGGCCCCGATTTTAACATAAATAAAATAAGAATTTATCGCATCGAAAGTTTTTAAGTCTTTTATATATTATTCGAAAACCTTTTGCCCTTAAGACCTGAAATGCGTTTGTAATGCACAATTTTTTTCAGAAGGGGGGAGGGGGTCACAAAGGGGGTCACAAAAACCGGGCCCCTCTGGATGTGCAGCGGCCCTGGCCCCTGAGCACCCACGCCGCCCCTGGGAGGGACCATCAAGAGAAGCTGTTTGCATTTCACTTTTGCTTTAAAAAATGTATGGGTGCATTTGAGGATTTAGAGAAGGCTTATGAAAAGATTAAGAGAAACAAGTTGTGCAAGGTTTTGAGTGACTATGAGGTGAACAAGCAGCTACTGAATACTACTGGCAGCTACTAATTGCGTAAAACTTACTTGATCCTCAGCCAGTTTCCTGATGTCATGTAACTTCTTGCCTCTATTCATTTTTATGTATTTATTATTTTCCACAAAAATCCACTTCACTCTATAATCATCAGGATACAGTTTCACTTTGGTGATGGAAGCCAGGTAATCACTAGCAGCTTCTTCGCTTTTAAACGTCAAAGGATTGCCCTTTATATTCCAAGATCGGTCCACCATTGTTATGCTCTTGGAATCCTTTGGAGACCTACCACCTTTGGTAACACACACCGCCATCAAGTCTGGGATTTCTGGAACAAGGAATCCTGACTTTTCATTACAAACATGAACCTTAGTTGAGGCTACAGATTGAGTGCCATCAACTACCTTGCCATTGGTATCAATTGTGTTGTCAGATGAGGGATTCACTACATGAACTTGAGTTGAATCTATAGATTTACTAGCAACCACCTTGTCCTTTGGATTGCTTAAGTTAACACATGAGGGATTCACTACATGAACTTGAGTTGAGTCTATAGATTTACTAGCAACCACCTTGTCCTTTGTATTGCTTAAGTTAACACATGAGGGATTCACTACATGAACTTGAGTTGAGTCTATAGATTTACTAGCAACCACCTTGTCCTTTGTATTGCTTAAGTTAACACATGAGGGATTCACTACATGAACTTGAGTTGAGTCTATAGATTTACTAGCAACCACCTTTTCCTTTGTATTGTTTAAGTTAACACATGAGGGATTCACAATATCATCAAATCCTGACCAATTCCCCCGAACACTTTCAATCTTTATACTGAAATTTGATAGTGAAATGTCACTTGGCTGAGAACAAGCATGCATATTTTCACTGAGTTCACTTTTAGCAGTTCTTAAAGCTATGGGAGTACTAGAACTAGTGACGGCCAGGGTTACATTAGGACTTTCGTTGCCAGTGGATGTAATGTCTTCCAGGCCGTTAGCTTCCCCTTCTTTTTTCTCTATATTTTCTTTAAGGGTTGGCTCACAGGCAGATGATGTTTCACACAACTTTCCATCAACTGCCCTCTTCTCCTTCTTAGAAACTCGGGGCATACACCCTAGGGTCAACGGCTCCCTGGAGAGCTGGACGTACGTCCTGCAAAGAATCCCGTTCACTTTGACAAATGCCCTAATATCTGGAACTTCATAGTTGTAATATGGGCCAACCTTTACTGCAATATCACTTAAAGTATAATCTGCATAAACACCCTGTCTCCAGATTTGGTTATTAAACATATAGTTAGAACCCCCAGCACAAGATATCCTTACAGCTATGTTTTTCTCTCTAGATATTTTAAGTGCATACACCATTTGTGTATAAGTAGCACTGAAATTTGGCTTATCAATGATTATTTTGTCAAAACTTTTGTCAAGATTCAAACAGTACCAGCTCAGCTCCATGAGACTCCTAGGCATAGGTGCTGGCATGATCGAGGATGTTGACTGCATGCCACGTGTAAATACTTCCTCCTGGTAAGATATCTCACGCTTTGTCGTGTCAGGAGAAGTATGACTATGGTTCGCAGATGCAAGATTAGTGTGAGTTAAATCTTCTGCAGGATGAGCAAGGTCTGAATTTTCCTCAGGCTGAGCTTTCATTGAATTCCCTACATAATGACCCGAGGTTGAATCATACACCTGAATATCAGGTTCTGGTATTTCATTGATTTCTGACTCAACCACTTCATCTGGCACATAATGTGCACGAAGTGCATCCTCATTAAATTTGACACCTGAGGTGTCATGGATAAGGATCTTTTTACCAGAGTTAGCAAAAGTCAATTCTTTCATTCCCTTGCCACATGATCTCATAACTTTTAAAAAAATTCTATCACCAACTTTGGTTGTCATGTTCAAATTGCGTTTTATCTCCCAGTGAATTCCTTGGCAGGAAAGGATGCAGCATCCAGAACTTTCACGCTGGTTACTGTATAGTGAAAATAAGTAATCAATGCTGGATGGAATCCCACAGACATTTTCAACATATTTAAAATTGATACAAGTAGAATCTGGTGGAGTTTCACTCTCCGAAACATACAATTTAGCAACACATTTTGGAGGCTGACTTAACCATAAGTAAGCAGAATTCCTCCGAACTTTTTCTGCCAAAATCTCCCATTTCATCAGTCTCATTGAATTCACTCGCAAAGGACTCAAAGTGGATGTGCACATCGATACTAAGTGGCTCTTGCCAACCTCTAAAGACATGATTATTTTACGATACTCCTTGTAATTTCTGAAATACTTCCGTGCAATAATATACTGAAGACTGTAATCATTTGATGCATCAGGTTTACTTGCATCATTTAAGAGAGAACTTCTGGGTAATGGGAGTGAACTTGAGGTGTTTCCATGAAAAATATTACTTTTAAGGGAATCATTCGTCATTGATGATTCTCCTATTGCACTTTTCTTCAAAATTGAGATTTTATGCATCAGTCTCCCAGATGTACTCTTAATAGCCACATGGAAAGGTCGCTTTGGCAGAGAATTGCTTTCACTATGAGTACAAGGGGAATTCTTTGATTCAGGCTCCAAGTCTTTCACATTTGCATCAGGAAGATTAACTTTTTCAGAAAAGTCATCATTAGTCCCACTATCGTTACCCTTAGGAGGAGATGCATGTACAAAAAGTTTTGACTTTTTTTTTACTTCAGCTATTAAGTCAAGCTCTTCTTCCTCCTCGAGCCACCTTTTGGGAGGTCTTCTTTGCCTCTTTACTGACATCCCTTCATTTTCAGGAGAATTAGCTTCCTGGCTTAAAAGTGTCAATCTACTGGAGTCATTTTGGGTTGAGCTTGGACCTATACATTTTCTTGAAAACATGCAATCAGCATGACCACAATGTGTCCGCTTCCTTTTCGATTTTAGGCTATCACACATGCATCCTAGGCGACAAAAGTCTTTACCACACCAAGCATTCACTCCATTCAGCGGACCATTGTCAGTAGCACAACGATTATCCTCATTACTTTGGAAGGCAACCTGGCCAGGATAGCCTTTGGAGGAGACATGTCTTTGTCTAACTTTCTTCTTGCTGAGTGGTTTTTTATACTTCAAAATGTCATTTCTTGAGCCTGATGTGAGTGACTTGCATTCATTTGTGAGCGAAACACTCCTCCTGAGTTCTTCTTCGGAACAATCAATGTCAGTAATCACCATACTGAGCACAAAGTCCATTTTGTCCTCTACTTTACTGAGAAACTGGAAGACTTCATTATTAGAGAGGTAGATCGCATGATGGCACGATTCAAATCCAAGAAAAGGATAGCCGCAAGCACCCAGTATTTTACATCGGTGATTTCTGTCATCAGGTAACTTGGCATTGAAATCCACTACCACTGTCCCACCAGTAGAGCGAGTTAACCTTTTGCCATCTTTCATATCCTGGTTTGAGAACTCCAATAAGTTATTCCTGCAAAAGTTGTTCATCGATCTAAACTCATGCCATGTTGGTGAGGATGGTAGGGAGGTTATGACCAATTCTCGAGACTTAATGAACACTTGCACAGATTTTTGTTCACTAATCCACATGGGAAGTCTTCCCAAAAGAACAACTGAATTTCTAATTTTAGAATTGCAAACTTTCTTGTTCATCTTCATCATGATGTTCTAAAAAATTAATTTTTGCAAATTGAATAATTAACTATCTTATGAATAATCTTTACAACATGTATTCCATGAGTTATCCAGCACTTCTGAGGAGATGGTGTTTTTAATTAATCCCTCCTCCTATATAATGCCTAAAATAAACCACTATGTAATGGATAACGAGTCCGAGCAACGATGTCATTCCTTGTCCTTGACTGCCAATTTCTGGCACAAGTTGGTCTGGGGCTCTGCAACAAAGAAAATGATAAATACATTAGAAATGAAGTAAATTATCAGTATTCCACTTTTTGATTATTTTTCCCAAAATTTCATAACATATTCAGTGTTTTCCAGACAGTCAGCAATTCCCGACCCAAATGAATCACACTCTGAACTCTGAAAAATTAGTATCACTGGCCTTCACAACCTATAATGTTAATAACGTTTTACTCAAATTTGTGTTTCCGTCATTCAAGATTTCTTACTTTGCTTTCATTAAAAGTTTTGAAGTGAAGTATTTTCTTGTTCTACTCATTATTGTTTGTTAATACAGCATTCAAGAGATTGGAGGAATGAAATAACCCCAGCCATCCAAAAGTCTTAACTTAACACACCAAATTTTTCTCCCTCTTCCTTATGAAAAATAGTACATATATTTTGTATGCTACATACCATCCATGAGTGTTTAGATGGAGGTGATATGTATTATTTCAACTAAGTATATCGAATCATATGTCGATTATTGTGTTATCGATATCTGGTCATGTGACGTGGGCTGATGGGAGTTTTTGTCAAGTCACATGGGCAGTATCGCCCGAGCTCGTGGCCGAATAAAACCACTGTTCAATCCTGGACCCTGTCTTGATTTACATACATAATAGTAAGAAGGCACTTTTAAGTCTCAATATCGCCCCAATAAAGACGCTTATCCATATGTATATCCATCCATGATGATAAGGCATCACATAAAATTTTTGTATCACCTCAAAATTACTCAGCAAAATTTTAAGACCTAAGGTTTAACTTCTCCATTATAAAATCCACAAAAAGAAAGGAAATAGAAGCATAATAATTATGAACTCCACCATTCTACAAAACCTATAAAGCAACAGTAATTCCATTACTTTTGATTCAAGATCATCAAAATGAGCAAATAAGCATTAAAAATCTCCAATGAAGGACATATCATATGACACACATGCGGCACTTCTGCTGAAAGAGATGTGATCCATTTACAATGACAATGCCTTGAGGATGCTAATACAAATACAAAATTTGTCTAGGATAAATAAAACATTATTTTATTATTTTTACTATTAGAAAAAAACTTGCACATTATACCTAGTTGCTGAGGGAAAAATATTTTGTGACTGTATCTCTATCCTTTGACTATCCCACAATAAAACGTTCCCTCTCCAACCAACCCGTCAATCATTAAATGTAGAAAATGAACTCAGTTCCAGTTGCCAATCGCCTCCCCTGATAACCAACCAAGATGAAGCAATCCATTGGTGAAAAAATCCCTTTCAAAGCATGCGTACAAAGAATATGCATCAAAAGGAGGCTGAAAACACTAAAAGTGGCCAAAAATAAGTCAATCTCTTGATTGCCAAGTATTTCCTAATACCTTCATTTTCATTACTTTAATAAATGACAAAGGTCATTAAGTAAATGGGGCAGTTTCCAGCATTACTAGGTTGAGGGCCATATTCAGGGTCGTTTCCCAGCAAGCCCCTTATCCACTCCTACCCAGGTGACTTCTTGAGATCCCCTTGGATTTTGCATCCCATAGATGAAGTGAAGGGGACCCAATAGATCTCAATTCATAGATGGGAATCTCCCATGTTAACAAATGGGGCTATGGATCGATCTCTGTGCCGCCAAGTGTTTGGACTCAAAGTAAAAGTATAGCACTCTGGCTCTATGTATTTATTTCATATATTATATATTTTCCGTGTGGCCATTTCGATTGATAGTCCAGAAATTTTTTGCTTTAATTGTGAATACTTCAGAGACTTAGCTAAACATGACTTTTAATATAGCAATGTAATAGTTTTTATTCCAAAATATGATCAATGATGAATAATATAACACCTGAACAAACTTCATAATATTCTAAATCTGGATTATTATTTAAGAGAATTATAATGAAATTAATTTTCTAAGAAGAAATTATTTTAAGGAGTTTCTTTGGGAAAGTAGTTTTAAAAAACAAGATCCATTCACTAAATTAAACAGAAAATCATTTATTTTGGAACTTTCATCAGAAGAATACATAGAAGCTCTATTAACAAAAAAAATAGTTTTGCTAAAATAGTAAAATAATTTCTTAAATGACAGAAATATGTTAATAAATTGGAATATGAAACTTGAAATATGAAGGAATATGATGAGAACAGAACGAATATACTCGATAAGGAAGAAATTAAAATTTTTATACATGGGAGGATTTGGTTAACTTTAGTAATACCACATAGTTAAGAAGAGGAAGTGAGAGGAACTAAAAGGAAATTAAGGGTCACACAGGAATTGATAAATGTCACGAGTTCAACACAGATTGGGATGTTAACATGACAGAAAATTTCAACTGCGGAGGTAAGAACTGGAAAACGTTAAGAAATAAAATGCTGTTTTGTCTTTGCCCTTAAAAGCTGTAATATCATAGCTTAATAGAGAAGGCGAACTATACTTGTGGATAATTTCCTTTGGAAAACTATTTGTATATGGTACCTATTCATTATGCATACAATACCTATAAGATTTAGCTGGTAACATATTACACTTGCCAATCTTATAGTTACTGTTAGACTAATTATGTCCATGAATGGTGCAGTTGTTGCTTATTTCCACGGATTAACTTATCAGTATCAAATTTTTTACTAATATTTTAGTTCAGTTAATCGTTACTTATTTCCATGTTTCCATGTGTGTGCAAGATAGATAGATAGTCTTTATTTACGGGCACTGGACACATTTTACAGAATAATAAATCACAGTTTAATTTTTAAGGAATAAAAAAAGCAGTACAATTGGAACGAGTACAAATAGGAAATAACAATAGTATAAAAGTAATAATTACCCAAACATATAATGTAGATGATTGCACAATGTTTTTATAAATAATTGTTTTATATTTTGTCAATTAAAAAGAGAAATCAATGTCTTTAATACCATTTGCCAACCTCTGTATTCTTGAAATAGGGTTATTAAATGCATAATTGGTACTGTGATGACTTATATGAAACATACTCGCTGATCGACATATATGATGAGGTACATGAAAGTTAATTAGCATTAAGATCTCAGGTGAGTTCATATGACTACATATTTAATAAATTATATAATAGGACAAGATCACTAATATTTCTCCTCTCTGCAAGAGTAGGCATATTGAAGACAGATAAAAGGTCTTTGTAGGGAGTAAAATATGACAACCTATATTTGATGGCAATATGCCTCATGAATTTTTGCTGGACCCTCTCCAGAGAATTAGAGTCGTATGCATAACAGGGGGACCAGATTGGTGAAGAGTATCCAAGACGAGAGCGAACAAATGAAGTGTATAAGATTTTCATACAGAATAAATTATTAAATGAACGTGACAAATGCACGCATGACAAATCCTAATGTTTTCATAGCTTGGGATGTTATCTTTTGTATGTGATCTCTGAATGTAAGTTTATCATCAAACAGTACACATAAATCACAGACAGTAGATGTTCTGGTTAATTCATGATTGGATATGGAATAAGGATAATGGTAAGTTTTCTTGGATCTGTTAAAGCTTATGATGCTGCATTTGCTTAGATTCAATAAAAGGCCATTGCTTCTCAACCAGATATCAAGAGAGTTCAAATTTTCCTGTAGAAGAGCTGCATCTGTAATTGAGTTAATTGTTTTGTATATTTTCAAGTCATCAGCATATAAAAGGAAGTTTAAATTACTTAGTACAGAAGAAATGTCATTCAGAAATAAAATAAAGAGTAGGGGCCCTAAATGAGAACCTTGGGGTACTCCAGAGATGAGAGAACCAGCAACACTAATTTTTAAGGCTAACAGTTTTCATTGACATTTATTTATTTCCAAAACCTGAGAGTTTAGGTAATTCATAATTTGGCATGAATGAACTTTGACAAGTGAAATATAAGCTATTCAACAAAAGTTGTAAATTACTATTACATTAATTACTTCTTATGTAACCAACAGGTGCAGGAAATTAGGAATTCCAGCTTCATGGACGCTGCCGAAATGTGCCGAGTTATGGCAGTAGATATAGCTTATACGCCACTGTGCAAATGAAAATACGAATAGTGGTGTAAATATGAAAAATAAATAAAACTAAAATCAGTTTTGCTAATTTTTTCAATTGAATCATGGCGTACATATACAGTACAACAACAACGACATACTGCTAGTGCACACACTTAACCACGAGAGTGCGCCACATGTGCTAAAACAAAAGAATAGCAAAACACACACTAACTTCAACAGCAGACACTCATGAGAAATATAGATAACCAATACAATTCAACACCACCCCTTAAGCTATATTTCCATTAGTCCTAGTTGCTGAACAAACTTCTCATGCTTAGGTTTAGTCAATTGCTTTGTTAAAATATCAGCCGTCATATCCTGTGTGTTCAAGTAATCCAGTTTCACAACATTAGATTTAACAGCTTCCCTAACAAAGTGGTGACGAATGTCAATATGTTTCGTCCTACTGTGAAACATTTGGTTCATGCACAATTTTTGGGCTGACTGATTGTCATTAAATAGGACAACTGTTTCCTCCTTCCCCAAAATACTACAAGATAGGTTGTGAAGGAACATACACTCTTTTGCTGCTTCGGAAAGAGCCATGTATTCTGCCTCTGTGCTTGACAGGGCAACAGTCCTTTGCTTTCGGCTTTCCCACGAAACAGCAGCACCTGCCAACTTAAAGGCAAACCCTGTGTAGGATTTCCTGTCACTTTTATCACCAGCCCAGTCCGCATCCACAAAACCAACAACACTTTCACCTGTTTTCTTGAACACTAAGGCATAGTTCAATGTACCCTTTAAATATCGTAGCACACGCTTGGCACTTTTCCAGTGCTCTACCCCAAAACAATTCAACAGCTTCGTCTCTTGGCTTCTTCTCAGCTCTCGAGGACTCGGGCATTGGCCTATCATAGGCGTGAGATTTATTTGGACATGCTGGCTTTACATGCCCAACTTCACCACAACCCCAATTCGAACAAGACAAGATTTATCCTTTCGTACCATGCCCTTGATGATTGTTTTAAACCATAAATTGCTCTTTTCAGCAAGCACACTTCCGTGTTCCTTCCCTTTAACAACAAACACTCATGAGAAATATAGATAGCCAATACAATTCAACAAGAATTACCAGAATCTGTGATTCATCGTGTATTTGGAGCATAAAAACTCATTGCATTCTTATGCTATATATTTGTACGTCTTGCTTTGAAATGCAATGCCACAAGCATCTAAATGATTGGAAATTAGAAAACCATTATGGGCTGAATTTTTATCAAGAAGAGGATGCAGAATATTCAGCAAAAAAACTGTCATTGCTTTCATAGAAAAGAGATCGTGGGCCAAAAAACCATTACCTTAAAAAAATCTGATAGGATTGTGCCCATCCCAATTGTAGCACAGTGGTAACCTTTGCCAAGCTTCAAATATAACCTGCTATCACCTAGCAAACTTCTCATGCAGATATCTCATACACAGAAGGAAATGGCAATGGAAAATGGCACTTACTAGAAAAGCATGTCATTGATTTTTTTTTAAACTGTACCATTTTTATCATAATAACACAACCTGATCTATAAAAAGCTAAATTCAGAGATTGTAAGGATCACAAATAATTCAATCAGGCTGCGCAGATGTAATGAAGAAAGTTTTAATTTTTTCTACCAGGTCAACATAGAAATGTATGGAAATATTTAGAATAATTCTGGCATCACATCCAATTTTTGTCAATTGAGATCAAATCATACATTTTCATACTAACACCAAACTTACGATTTATAATTCATTTATGGTTATGTACATGGTTTTAAGGCAGCTAAATTGTGAATGCAAGAATGTATTTTAAAACAGGGGCTCCTGAGGGAGCATACATCTCCTGCCAGATGCAGAGGATGCTAAGGGGACACCTACAGACAGAAAAGCGACCATAAATATGTACAGGTTTTGACAAAGATGCCCCAAGGGGACTGGGTGACCCCTGGGTAATGACTATAAATAATTTAATTACTGAAAGACATTTTGTTTACCAAAAAATAAAACAATTAACCAGGTCATGAATGAAGTGTACATTAAAAAGAAATACCATTTCAAGTGGGGAGATTGGGAACTCTAAAGCAGGTATTTATCTAACATTTTCAAGCACTTACCATATATGTCCGAATATATGCCCCCATTTCTTTATGGAGTATCAACTGTAATAAGTGGGGGGAAGGTGATAGGCTATTTTCAAGCATAAAGAAAGAAATTCACTCCGATATTGTGTGGCTAATGACCCAAAATTGCAGAGAAAATTTATAATAATGTTCTAAGAAAACAAATCTCAGTAAACAGTCAATTTTACTGACGAATTCCAGTCCCATTTTTATTGCCTCCTTAATTTTCTTTCATGATGATGTTGTTGTTGTTATATGCCCAATTACAATGTGGTAAGGATAGTATGCAGCCCGCAGCACAAATGTGTCGTAAACATTTCCCTACATTAAAACTACCCACGGACTTGAGGCGTTTGAGATGTGCGTTTGGAGAAGGATGGAGAAGGTGAGCTGGGTGGGAAAGAAGACAAACGAGGAGGAACTGGGTAAGGTTGGAGGGGAGAGGAAGTTTGTGGCAGAGGTGCGGAGAAGACAGAAGAGATGGATGGAGGAGGTTTTGAGAGGAGAGGGCATGTTGAAGAGAGTGATTGAAGGGAGAACACTGGAGAAGCGTGGCAGAGGAAGGAAGAGGGTAGGAATTCTGGATGAAATAAGAGGTATAAGATATGAAGAGGGACTAATGGCGGGACATCCTTAGGAGAGAAAGCGAGACAACGCGAGCGAGATGCACACCATTTCTAGGAGAGCATATTTCTGCATTTCTCTCTAACTGAGACCGTAGCTTGAAGGAAAGATAAAAAATTATCCTTCAATAAAAGCATCTCCTCTGTCTTTACACCAATGGTTTTCATGCGTATACTTTGGGTGAATATATTTTAGAGTACGGTTTTCTTCCCTGTCAGTTCCTTAATTGTATGTAACACGACGCCCTTTTCTTTCATCCATTCTATTTCTCCTTCATTGTTGTCGTTTGCAATCGCACACAACTGTTTACAATTACGTGAAAAGTGAAAACCAGTTCTTTACCTGTCTCCATCAAGCATCTAAGTGGTCGAGTGAGTTAAGGCGTTGGTGGAAGTAGGAGTCAGGTTCTAGGGTTCGAGACTGTTCTACGGCATATTTGTTTTGGTCAAATATGAATCAAAACAAGCTGTGAATTTTCCATTACATGTTTTACCCTGTTTTGAGGCGGACAAACAACTGATTTATGCGGTATTAATTCCACTTTCTCATGTGTGAAAACCGTTTTTACACGAGATAACGTTCATGTAATACCAACATGGCCTATAGACCATTTGCAGCCGTTTTTGCTGTACTGAATCCACTGTAGAGAAAGGATTTCTGTCCAATGCCCGAAACTTATCCGTATTATTTCTCTCACTTTTACCTACTTTCGCCCAATCATATCCGGATATCTTTTCCCTTCAGGTAAAGGATTTCTTTTTAATATCTGTGTATTACCAGGGTAATTATGTGCTATTTTTAACATTGTGCTGCCTGTGAATGATAAAAAGTCATCACAGTTGTGGTTTTCTAATGACTACATAAAATCACAAACAATGTTGTTTACATGTAAATCATTAAAGTTGATGTTTCTTAACAGAATTTCATGTAATTTTTAGGTACAAAATGAACAGTAGGTGTGAAGATCATGCAGTAATGCTTAATTTAAGATGTCCATCGACATTAAGTACTCGCTCGTATTTCAAAGTCTGCGTGGCCGGAGGACAAATTCAAATCGTTTTGGCTGCTGTACCACTGGCGCATGCTTGGACTTAGTAGGAACAGGAGGATTTTTCCTCATGTTGATTCACGTATTTTTCTTCATATAGCTCCCTTTTCGATGGTCGTTAATTGTACCAATGTTTAATTCCGCACAGGGCTTGAAATTTTCTCGAAAGTGGAGAAAAACATGGGGAAACATGGTATTGAGGAAATGAATGAAAATGGCAATAGATTGGTTAACTTCTGCGGAGATCATGAACTGGTGATTGGTGGTAATTTATACCCAAACAAATTATGCCACAAGACAATGTGGATTTCACCAAATGGTTTTGTGGCCAACCAGATTGACCATTTTGCTATAAGTAGAAAGTGGAGAGGAACAGGAGTGGGGCAGACTGTGGAAGTGATCACAATCTTGTTACAGCCGATGTCAGACTTAAGGTTGCACTACAAAATGCACAATTAGAAACAACCCATGAAAAAATATCTGCTCTGTATCTGAGATGGAACTGGGCAAAATCTAGTCTGTATCTGATCTGTAACTGGGCTGCAAAGGGGTGGACTCATAAACATGGAGGTATAGAAGGGTGGAACTGGGGTGCATCAGGGTTGTAACTCTTCTGTATGGCTAATGGCCTTCCTCCACCCCGGTTCCACCATGAGATGACCCTCTCACACATTCTCATCTGTAACTAAGGGGCATTTATGGACTTGTAAAAAAAAGTCACCTTGGATGCCCCTATGGAGGATACATATAAAAATCATATTTTTATCCATCGAATCAATGATATCTTAATTACTCGGCCTCAGACCACTACACAAATGCTGGTTTTAACAGTGTTTACGGCTAGACCATTGTTAAAAAACCAACTTATAGCCTGCGAGAAATATTTTTTTTATATATAATTATATCCATGAATGCTTATTAACGTGGTATCATCATGAAATTGGGTAAAATTCGATACCTTCCGTTTCTTCCTTACCCTCAGGATAAACTCATGAGTTAAAGCACAATCCCTTTAAGGCAGAATTTATGAAACTGGAAAAAAATTTGATCACTGTACACTGCCATTCTCGACACAGCAGCGGTAGCCCAGTGGTTATGCAGTGAATTGAGGAGTGGAAGGTAAGGCGTTTGATACTTTGGCGTGGAAATTATTTTTTTTTAATTTTTAATAGTTTTTTACGTTCATATCTTTAGAAGTTGTGTTTTCATCACCTTAACTCCTGTTACATATATTTTCTTTTTCGGTAAAATATTTTTTTTCAATAAAGGAGAGTACCCCAGTTCCATCCCAGCTACTCTGTAACTGGGGTGTAACTCGGGTGGAGCTGGCTTCAATTCATTCCCAGTTCCATCCTAGTTACAGAGCAGACAATTTCTACCTGGGAAGGGAAAAACAGTACAATGTGGAAAGACTGAGGCAGAAGGAGATAAAACAAGAATTTAGTATCTACTTACAAAACAGATTTGATTTATTGGAGTTGGAAAATGTGGGCATTGAAGAGGAGTGGTCTAAAGTCAGGGATATAATTACTGAAACCAGTGAAGAGGTCCTTAGCTATAAGAAGAAGAAACCATGGATTTCAGAAGAAACTTGGAAGAAAATAGAAGAAAGAATGAATCTAAAGGGAAAGAAGAACCAAGCAGAGGATGCCGAGGAGAAAAGAAGAGCAAATGAAGCGTACAGCATTAAGTATTGAGAAATGAAAAGAAGTATCAGGAGTGATAAGTGGAAATTGATAGAGAACTTGGCTTCAGAGGCAGAAGAAGCTGCAGAAGCAGGAAACACAAGAGAAGTGTACCAAAATATCAGAACATTAGCAAACAGAAAGTGTATTGACAAGAAACCTTATCAGGTGGGCTGGGCCCTGGACGACCGGCTGCCACTCTGTTGTTTCCTCATTAATAGGATCCAACAAAGCCAACACCTGTGATTAAAGGTTTTGTTTCGCTGCTCATCAGCCCCTTACCCTATTTATGACTCTGGGGTCAAGTGCTTTCTCTTTCTCCTAACTTCCTGCTCTATCCTTCAATCCTTTCCTAACCTTGCACACTCATCGACCCTGGTAATAAGCGCGAGTTTGAATCTTACTTCACCCAGACCCATGATGTCTACACCCACCCTCTCCATTTCTTGCTTTATATTCTCTAGCTTCCCCACCCTCCGCATAGTCCTAACATTCCACGTGCCTATTCTTATTGTTTCGTTCCTCTTCTTTACCTTCTTTTCCTCTGCTGTTACTACGTCTGAGCAAGGATTTCGGGTGATGATGACCGCAGGGGCCTTGCTCCTACCGCTGACGGGCACGACGCCTGGCCCCCTGGGCCAAGTCCCGTAGTTGCCAGGATTCATTGTCATTTGAGAACTGTCCATAATTTCAAGGCTTTTGTTTTAATTGAGATAGTATTCAGTGGCCTTACTCAATAGTGTTTTTACGTGACACCATCACTTCAGAGGCTGCCTCACTGAGGTACAGACACTGTGCGGACTACCATTCGTCTTTCTCCTAACCTTCGACCAAACTGGCATGGGTGAGCCTACCAGGACCATTGCTTCCACCAGTGCAGCTCTAGGGGTCATCGGAGCACGCAAGCCCTTCCACCACAACAAGGTTGTAGTCCAAGAGATACATGGAGCAAATAATGAATGACGAGGAAACAAAGAAATATGTATAGGTGAAGAGAATAGCTCATAGAAGCAAAGATTGGAAAACCAAGTCAAACAAACCATCATGGTTGATAACCAGTAATAATGATGATGAAAAAGGCACGATTGTGATTTTACAGGAAGTAGATCTATGAGAACATTCAGAATAGACATTTCACAAAGAATGAAAAATATTCTGAGGCAAGTACAAAGACAACTTTAGTTCAATTACCTTGATTCATTTTAACTTTTTCAGGAAGTTACGAAGTCCCTTCCATTTTAATCATTAACATTTCCTGCATTTCCAGTGTACCTTGGCCTCTCAATTAAAAAATTTCTTCACCATGTGAATAAATTTTTTTCTTGACTTGAAATTACTGAAGAAAGTTTTTTGACTTGAATTTTCTTTTTAATATTTTTTTTCACTTTTGATGATAAAATCATATTTCCTCAGACATTCGAGACCTGGAGCTGGATGATTCGAGACCTGGAGATATTAGAGCTGGATGACAGCACTATTCAATGTTACTGCTACAAAGTTACAATGCTCTCTCTGGGGCCAGATAAAGGATGGGGTCGGCCATTCATTCATCAGCCAACGATCTCATAGTAACAGCACACCCTTAAAGCTAGCCTAAAAGCAATGTGTCATGATTCCTAGTCACTGTATATCTGCAGCACTGGTTCTCACCCCTCTCTGAGATGCATGCTTGCAACAGTCATGCACACGGAAGGCTGACTGGGGACAGCCTTCATACTAGTTTCTCTTGACGTTTTCTCAACCCAGTGTGATACATTCCTTATCCACAGGATCAACTGAGCCAATATTGCAATAGAGGCTCAGGATTGCGCAGAGCTGCTCTTTAATTTGATGTAATATCAATTACCATGCACTCACAGGCATATAAAATTAATGGAAAATGGCCTTTGGAAGTCAACCTCTTCATTCAGAATTTTTCTATTTTATTGGATAGGCTCAGCCTTAATGGAACCTTCGCCTCTGTCGTTGAGTTATATAACCATGCCACATACCCTGGAGATGGCTAGCACAGTATTTAAAAAATGAAGATAACTCTGCCAATATGAAACAGATCGAAACGATTGCCAACATATGGTATCAAAATGGCTATATAGACTGTATTAACAGCCAAACAGATACTAGCGATTTCCATTAAGGATTACAGGGGATACTGTATTGCATACATAATGTTTCGTGGAGAATATATGGATGAAAGTGATTTCTCATAACTCTCCTTGAATTTTAGTAAAACAACAGACATGAGGTCAAGCTGCTTTCTTGCAAGGTGTGTATTGGTATATGTATTTGTTAAACATGAATTTTTTGATCTTCCACTTCATTCTGTGTCTTACCCATAAAATGAGACAGAGGTATACATATATAATGGATTATTCTCCCATTGAATGAGAGATTGGTTGGCTATGTGGGGAGGCAACTGACAACAGGTCATTCGTGCCATAGAGGATATGTTGGCCAGGAACTGATTAATAACCCAGATAGCATGTAAGTTTGCAGAAAGTTTGCACTAGGTTTGATTTTCACTTGCTAGACTTTTCTGGCTTTGAAAGTTTGCAGAATGTTGGTAGCAAGACACCATGCACGTCTGCTGCAAGTTCTCACTAGACTTGATTTTCACTTGCCAGTGGCTTGCTGCAAGTTTGCTGATGGTGAGTATAGTTAACAACTGTACGTAATAGTTTATCTAATTAAGTGCATATTGTATATATTCACGAATAATCATGAACATGAATATAGATATTATATTCATGATCACGAACAACTGCGGTCTTTTACGCTTTGCTGTTGGTATTTGTATTGGCCTGTGCAGACCTGTGTTTACACTTGGCTTCGGCACCAAATCAGCCATTATACTGATTGAAGAATAGTTTGTTTTGGTTGATAATTTGAATGATATTTAAAGAAGTATTGCAGTGTGATATATTTTGTGAACAATAAATCATTTGAAAATACTATTCTTGGACTTCAAATGTGAATAGTTGTCTACAATGCTGAACAAAGCTATATTGGAAGATAGTTACGATCACATGTCTTGTTATGGATTTTAACTGTGACGATTTTAAGAAAATTATCCCAGTGAAGCATTTAAATTCAAGTTTTAAATAATGTAGGCATCACTAAGTTTCATTGTGCAATTAACAACTGTGTCATTTTTGGTCTTCATATTTAAAGGAAGTTTTTTCGTGTGTTTTGATTGCATGTGCATTGTGGCATGTCAGTGATTACAAGCATTATTTATGAGCAGCGCTGGATTGTGTCTAGTGGTGATATTTTGACGTAAATTATTCGGATATAATCTCTTAAAATAGTGTATATTGACAGGAATGGTATTGAAAGTCTGAAAAATGCGTAGTAAATGTTGGAGAAGACATAACAGCAATCAGTTTATTGTTTCTGCAATTGACAAATTAAAATATGGAATCTATGTGAATTGAAGTGAAGTTGGTGACAAGTGAATTGCTCTTGTCTTGAAAGTGTGGTTGTTTACGTCCCAGTGAAGGGATAAACAGTGTAGTATTTTATTATTCTTCATTCAGTGAATGTTGCCACCCCTAGTGTCATCTTTTTATTTCATTGCATTATTGTGTCCAATGTGATTTTGTTGAAATAATTGATCTGTATGCGTTTAGGGCAGGTAATGACTAATTAGCAATAGGCAATTGGATTTGTCCTTGGCAGGGATTATCATGTTATTTTAGAGTATCGTAAATTGTGAGTGTGGAGTCCAAGTGAAAGGATGATGATTTTCTACTTATTCAATGTAAGTTGTTTCATTATGCTTCAATCATTAAATTTTACCATCTCAAAAGTTATCTTTTCATTTACTCGACTGTGATGTATTTGTCAGTGTTTTCGATGCTCTTTTGAATAAACGGAACTGGCATGCCACCTTTTCCAAACCTGCCCTCTCCCGACTGCTACCTGAGTCCCATGCCACTCGTATCCCGACCGGCAGTCAGTGAGTACCTTCATTAAAGTGGTGTCTTATTTGCGTGCGTACGAACTAACTGTTGAGCAAGGTATCATTATGTGGGGATACAAAATTGTTATTCCAAGTAAATTACGTGACTATGTTCTGAATGAATTGCATTCGGGTCACTTAGGTATTGTGAAGATGAAATCTGTGGCTAGAAATTATGTTTGGTTTCCTAATATTGATAGAAGAATAGAAGACCTAACTAACAGTTGCTCGTCCTGCCTAAGGGAACGCTCCAGTCCTTCCAAGAGTGAACTTCATGTATGGCATTATCCAACCTCACCTTGGGAGAGAGAGATTACATGTGGATTATTTAGGCCCTTTCAAAGGAAAAATGTATTAAGTGGTGATCGATGCTCACACTAAGTGGCTTGAGGTATTTGAAGTTAGCTCTACCTCAGCAAAATTAGCTATAGAAAAGCTCAGGGAGCTATTCTCAAGGTTTGGACTACCTGTTTCCTTCCATTCCGATAACGGTCCTACTTTCACATCTTTAGAATTTAGAAATTTTATGGTATCAAATGGAGTTAAGCACTCATTTTCACCCCCCTACCATCCTCAATCCAATGGTCAGGCGGAGAGCTCCGTTAAGTATGCTATGCATAAGCTAAGTTGTGCTTTTCTTGAAAATATTGATGTAAATATTGCTTTAAGTAATATACTGTTCAGTTACAGGAACTCTGTTCATAGTACAACCAATGAAACTCCTGCCAAGCTAATGTTTGGCAGACCCTTAAGATCCAGGTTAGATCTATTAAAGCCTAATATTGTCAAGAGGGTGGAAATTAAACAAGATAAACAAAAAGAGTATTTTGGTGGGAGGAAAACTAGGGTATTATTCGAAAATCAACCTGTCCTAATTAGGGATTTTCGCTTCAAAGATAAGTGGGTGGAAGGTATTGTATTAAAACGACTTAGTAGTGTTGTGTATTCAGTAATGTTAAAATCTGGTTTTGTTTGTAACAGACACATTGATCAGCTCGTAGGGCTAAATTCTGACTCTGTCATAGACAATACAGTAAATGTACCAGATGAGTGTAACGTTAATAGCGAGCTGGTAGCAGAAAGTTTTCCTAAACAATACAACCACTCTCCTCACTCAGTCCGTCTCAGTGATAATGACGTTCCTAGACCAACTGAGAGACCTACCCCTACCACTCCTATTACATCAAGTTTGAGCCACTCACCTCCATCCCTTCAATGTCCAGATATATCTCCACCCAATGCCCAGTGTAATGCTCCTATCTCTGGAACAGCTGATGGTAAGAGATACCCTCAGCGCTTAAGGATCGCCTTAATTTGTAATGGTAATTTGAGTTTGTTTGTTGTATGGTATGGTACATGTTTACTTGTTGTATTTCTTCCGGTATATTGTATTTAATGTAATGATGTTGAAATGAACCTTTTTTGTTGTACTTATATGTAAGGAATTGAGAGGGAGGAGTTGTGATGTATTTGTCAGTGTTTTCGATGCTCTTTTGAATAAACGGAACTGGCACGCCACCTTTTCCAAACCTGCCCTCTCCCGACTGCTACCTGAGTCCCATGCCACTCGTATCCCGACCGGCAGCCAGTGAGTACCTTTATTTAAGTGGTGTCTTATTTGCGTGCGTACACCACATCGACTTGATGTCATTACCAAGTATTGTTCCTTTATTTGAGTGCCGCTGTACATGTGTCTCTGGAGATATAGTGGAAATGATTAACAGCTGCCATATATATCTCACGGTACGTAATCATATTATATATTATAGATAATTATATTACATATATTTGATATTATTTGTACTGACCCATTAACTGACCTGATGTGCCTTATGCACTTTCCCAATACATTATACTGTGGACTATCGGACAAATTAATATATTATTATTGGAACAAATATAATTTTTTGTCCCAAACACCGATAGGTATATAAAATAAGAATACATTAGAGTGCACTATATAATGTAGACTTGCACACTTGCAGTAGACTTAGTGTGCACACTTGCAGCAGACCTGCTCTGCAAACTTGCTGCAAGTGCACAAACTGGATACTAGCAAGTTTGATGTAGACTTGCTGCAAGTTTGCAGAGACTTTCAGACTTGCTTTGCAAGTTTGTGAGACTTGCTTTGCAAACTTGCAGCAAGTTTACTGTGCTATATGGGAAGGGATTAAAGGAAGGGTGGAAATAAAACCAGCATTGGCATTAGCCTGCTCATAATGAAGTCTGACAGAAAGAGTACTGTACTTGAAGTTACCTCCACTAAACACCAATTAGAGATCAGGATTCCAACCCACACCCTCAGGATGGGAAGGCAATGCTTTATCCTCCATACCAAACCAGTCCCCATCTGGTATCAGCGTTTAATTATGTATTCACCTCAACATTCACACTTTTAAAAGGTGAAAAAGTAAAATGACACATCATTAAATTCTCAAAACTGAAATTCCTGTCAAATATTTAAAAACATGCCCTTCTTGATCTACTCATCAATATAAACATCAAGATCCTGTAGTTTTCTTCCCAATTAAATCTCCATAAACCTCAATTCTGAATAATACAGGTTAGTATACAGTGCACATACGACTATTTCTTCTTCATATAGATGCTCATATTAATCCATCTCAATTGCTGGCCAATTAGTCGCAATGAAACAAATGGAAATTGCTCTTTAACAATATTCATCAGCTGAGAACTACTGATTTAAGGGAAAATATTAAATAAGAAAAGGAAATTAAGATAAAAAGAGCAGTGGTAAAATAGCCCAGATTAGACAGAGCTCGGGTATACAACATTAAATCTATAGAGCCAGTGTGTAGTAAAACAACAAAATGTGGAAGGGACCAGTTGTTACCGCTTGCTTGAAACGTCGAGTGGGAGGCGGCCATTGAGAGAAAGAAGCATGTCACTTCGTCAATATACATTAAATGTCGTCACTCCACTCTTCTATGGGGCAAAAGATTAACATTTTATATAAATAATTAAGCGATGGTGAGCAAGAATTTAAAAATCGATGTTTTAAAATCATTACTGTATAAGCCTCAAAGAGGAATTTCAACAAAATGGCTTCCAGTATAATGTAACAATTACAACGCACGTGCCCACGCGGATTCGTGAATGCAGACCTTAGTGACGTAATTGCTGCATTGACATACGCCAGTTTTTGTCATAGCCATTCGTGTGCCTAGCAGCGAAGCCATGTTGTCTTACAAGAACCTTCCAATTAGGGTCTCACCCTACAAGTAGCGAGTAAACATGTCTTTGAGATTAACCTTTGGAATCAGATCTAACTTAACTCAGCTAAATCATACTACACTTGATTACAACAATTAATGATTGAAAACTTCTGGGTGTAAATCTTTCCAGTAAAATCTTAGTGAATCTCGTTTTGACCCATGACTTGCACCTTTGAGAGTCCACTGTGAGAATTCCATTGGTAACTCCTGCATTGAACTTCGTCACAGCGGCGGCTTTGCCGTATCGCTGTTCAAAACGTAATCACGTGTTTATGGATCTATTACACAAGTAGTAAAGGTGTAAACGGTAGCTGCATGTTTGCACCACAGACCAATGCCGGTATTCTCATGTCACCATTTCGACGACAGTATGAACACTCATAATCAGACCTCCTAGTGTTATACGCTTTACTTAAATTTTTAACAAGATGGAGTCAACCAAAACAACGCATGGAATGTTAAGTGGCTCAAGCTTGGTGAAAATATTTCACCACCGAATCACAGCTCTATGGTGGCTTACTAATACTATGGAAATGTAGATAACCTTTCAGGGCGAAGTGGCCATCAATAATATGGAAGTGAATTGTAACTACATCAAATGATACCGATGATACACTGAATATTTCTATGACCCACAAATACCCTGGAAGCAAAGTGGTGGTCCATCCACTCAGCAACAGAGAGCGAGAGCTGAGTGAGTATACATCGCTTCTGACGTAGGTACTTAAAGAAGACTGGTATATTGCATGCCAATTCAAGATTTCGGATCTAAATTCCTGGTCTATGAAAACGAATCACTGACGGATTACCACGTTTTAAGTTGGCAAGTGGTTAATATTAACCGCCAAAATGTATCACGAACAGATATGATGCCATGCGAAGTTTTCTATTTGTGGTCCTGCCATGACCCGTACGTCAGCAATTACACCAATGAAAGTTAAAGCCACGGTTAAAACTTATGTACAAGAACGGAAGAGTATTTTCGATAGTAACTCTCACAACTGAAAATATAGTAACCTGAAGCAAGTGGACTATGAATACATATTGCAAATTAGGTACCTACAGCTCACTTGGACGTGTAGTGAGCATGTGCTACAGCCATGCGCAAATGTAGTCCACATTTTGAATACATCGTACAGGTTGGTACTAAGACACCGATATCGTCTTCTAATAAGTATTCGCTCCCAAAAAAAACAATCAAAAGTAAACTTTACTCACCTAAATTAAGTCTGCTGAGTGCCAAGGACACGACAAAATCGACGTCTTCAGGTCACATCCACAGAAGATATACTATTATCTTTTAAAGAATCGCATCACGCACTACCCGCACTACTCATGAATCCCGGCGATAGCAGTGCCCTCACCACTAAAAACTGTTACTAACCCATGATTTCTCATTTTTGATCATCGTAATTTACCCTTCATCACAATATATATAGAGTTAAATGTATATTTTACTGATAATAAAAATCAGAAACACAAATTTTATAAGTTAATAAGTCCTGCCCACACACATAAAGTGAATAAAATCAAAGTTCAAGAAGTCAACGTCAGGTAGCGCAAGTGCTGCTGGGCTCACACCACGTTATTCTCATCTTTCAATAATTTTCCATGGCCTTGACTGGGCGCCGTAATGCAGCGTGCGTTCCACGAGGATTGAAAAAGGAGCAAGGAAGATTGATACTTTATTTCACTAATATTTTTAAGTGATAAAGTATCACTTTTGAAGAATGAGTTGATATTCCTGTTGATTTCAGCTTTTAAAATAGCTTTTATGCACGGAGTAGCCGGTTCGCGTGAGGGGAAACAAACCTATAAGATAAGTCTGTACCTACATGACGTTCAAGTAGAAGAGAATGAACACATTCAGCAACCCCGCTTTGAGTGAGGATAGTTATTTACTGGTATAACGTTCCCGATTGAAACCAGTTTTGAAAGTTTGTGGTCTATGTAGAAAACAATGCAGTTGTAAGCACACTTTTATGTCCCGATAACTTCAGAAGTCCACACTTATTTACTATTTAGGTGGAATATAGGCGTTTACAGCAATAATTCCATTGAGTTGATACCTGAAGATCAAAGGAGGTGTTATGAACCCAACCCATCAATATGTATTCACTTCAGCAGACGCTCTATAACCATGATCAACATTAAAATCCGCATATTATAAATTTAACCTTTTTACATTAAGCTATTTTTTGCCTAACGCAGACAATTATATATCACTTAATGTCAATGCATGCCTTAAGATGCACGCAAGACCTAATTTTTCACCACTATTGTTGTTGGAGCATCGTTTTCCTTATTCGATACTAAAAATGCTGTAGTGATGAACGTTTCCGCATGCTCTGGATGGAGTGTGGATATTCAGTTTTCAATGGAGATGCTCCTTATAGCATATTAAATCATTCACTATTCGACGTTTCGTTGGCTCTGCTGGTTTTCTTCAGGACTGAAGACTGGAAGAGTAGAGAGTCGCGATGCACATGCTTGCGCTAATAACGTGGATGAAACCGGAAGTAGCTGGGGAGCTATCTCACAATAGTCACAAAACCAGCGTAAATGGCAAAGGACGTTTTGACTGCCGAGAGACATCTGTGACTGAGAAATTATAATCTCTGCAATATTCTCTTAACGAGCTTTATTCAGTTTCCAATTCACTAATTATTTCATCACACAGATCTATAGAGGAAAGTAACAGCCCACATAGCTTGCAATGTTGCAGTAACATTGCATAATTCTTGTATAGAACTGTCCAAGATTTCCGATGTTGTTTTAATCTTGCAATGACCATGCCAACGTTGGCAATATCTGTGTATGCTTATAGCGCAACATTGCTCTCATCTAGTAGTGAGGATGATAATCTTTCCAACCTTGCTGCAATATTACAGCAAAGCTCAATCTTGTCATGACAAGAAGCTGTAAGAGTCTTGCAACTTGGTGTGGAACCTTGCAGGAACTTGATGAAGGTGCCACAGCAGTCTTGTAGCAACCTTGCAGCAAAATTGACCCTTGCTAGAGCAACTTGCAGCAGGGTTGCTTTGATATGTTGGAGAGTTGTGTACATAATTGCCATATTTCTATATTAAATGGAGATAGATGCATTTTATATATTTCAGCAGAGTTTCAAAATGTATATATATAATTGGGTTTAACTCACCTTGAACTTAATTTGCTACAAAGTACGCACATTATTCAGCTTCAATATCTTGAATTTTTAAAATTACCTAACAAATACATTAATGCATGAGAACAAGTTCTCGTATTGATGCTGAGTTAATATCCACCCAAAACTGTTAAAGCAAAGTAAAATACTTCCAATTCAACCTAGCAACTTCTAAGTTTATGAATTATTAAAAATTAAATTAAATTTCAACAGTGATAGGATTTCTAGAAAAGTGGTTGCTTCACCAGTATCTCCTTGGTGCCATAGCCCTGCATATTTTTGCCTCACTTGCAATAAAGCATAACAGCATGCAATTTCTCCCCTGGTTACGACTCCACAAATTCCTCCTTGGAGAGTTTTCCATGACATTCACACATGGCTGCATCAGTACCCCTTCCTCACTCTGCATTCACTCTTCAGTCAATTAAGTCTTCCATCATTTGACTCATCTATCCTCTCAACATTACTAAACCAACGGTGCACAGGCCTTTCGTACTTGTCCATCAGCAGTGCATTTAATATTCACTTGATCTCAAGAACCATTTATTTCTTGCCCTAATTTTCCTTTCATTCCACTTATTAAATATAGCCCTACAGAGTCCCATTCTTTAGACTACCTATTTGTTCTTCTTTCTACTTCATTAACATAATTCCACCATAGTATAATTCATGACTGTCATTCCCTACCCATAACCTCTCAAGCCATTTCGACGTACACCTGTACAGACCCTATTTTCTCTCCCAGCAGCATTTCGACATACAGCATACGCCCACTTGCCTTATACATAAATTGAAATACCCCCTGAGTTAAATACTCAAATATTAAATCCCTGCTTGAGGGGTTAATCCTGTACAATTCTTCAGGACATCCATCCCGCAATCTCTCAGAGCACTTTAACACTCAAGTCTTACATATAATCTCCATTATCAAACTTCATTCCCAATATAGCCTCATTTGTGCTTCTTGTTACAATGACCATTAACCCCTTAAAACTCATCCACACTTCACTTACTTTTTTCCAATACATTAATCTCACTCTTCCCACTCTGTAATAGTTAATCCCCAATGCAAAAATTGCAACACTGCTCTTATACTGTATTCTTACCGTATGCTCCTGCAGCTCATCTATTTTTATCCTCATTTTCTTTAACTTTCTTCTACATGCTATTTTAACTACCATATGTATCACTGTGACATCTTTTAATATAAAGCCATTCGGTGTAATAATTCACTAGTACCTACCTACGTACTCTTTTCACTAGTTTTCACAGATAATTCATTTTATATCACTTTCACTCACAACTCTAACACCTTCTGCATGAACTCTTCTTCCATATTCGTAGTACCATATCAGTATTTCAGCTAATAGCATGGCCCTAGGATTCCTTTTCAAAGGATTACCTCAGTAGCAAGTTTAGAGTAGCCCCAACCCACAACCAGGATATGCAAGCTTTCTTTCAACAAACCACATTGCTTTAAAGCTTAATTTATTTAAATATGTATTCCACACAACACACATATGGTTGTCACAAAATCTGAATTTTTAAATTCCCTGACTTCTCCAGGTTTTCCAGGTGTTTCACTACTTTTTCCCTGACCTTTTAAAAAAATAATAGTACTTATTTGTAAAACACCAAAATTAGGTAGCAGTAATTATCCTGTGGGGACAAGATGTGTTTTTCAGGTTTGCTACAGACATGAAATTACAGCACTTTTCCAGGCCAAAATTTTCATTTTTCCAAGTTAAAATATCTATTGTATCATAATCATAAGCAATTATAAAGAAAGTGCAAGGATAAGAGAAAAAAACAATGCATTTGCACCGTATATTTTATATTTATACCAATAGTAGAGGTAGCAACAATTCAAGGAGAGCGTATTTCCACATGTTCTCTCAAGCTGAGACCAAAACTTTAAGGTGAGATAAAAATTATATCCTTCAATAAAAGCATCTCCTCTGTCTTTCATCTCAAATTATGCAGAAATGCTTCATTTATGACGTCCATCGACATCAAGTACTCAATTGTATTTCAAAGACTTCACGGCCAAGGGACAACTTCCAATCATATCAGCCACTGTACCACTGGCGCATGCTTAGACTTACTGTATTGGCCCGAATATGACTGTTATTTATATCCACTCGGAAGAGGTAAAAAATCGCTGTCCGTCTAATTTTCGCACCCTATGAAAATAAAATTTCGGGACGCAACCCGCACAACATTGCTGCATGACGTGACTACTGGTTCCTCGCGATTACGAATTCAAACTTGATTACAGTATTACAATGAAAGAAAACATCACACATAAGCACTCCAGGCATAGCACCATGACCGATGTTTGACGTCAATTTTTTATGAGAGTCGCATGATGTAGGAAGATTTTAACTACCTTTACATAGATAATTCAAAGCATTTGTCGGGGGTCATTCGCCAAAATTGGATTGAAAAAATGGATCTACAGTGTATTACCATAGTATGGTTTAATTTTATAACTATATTTTATAACATTCTGGTGCTGGTATGACGTAGTGACACACTGAGGACCTGGTGATGAATAAGTGAGGTATTAAATTTCCTATTATCTAACGCTTTTAGACTTAGTGTACTATTTTACTTTGTAACAATCATACAAACTTATGCCACGCAGTGGTAGCAGTAAAGTGAACCAATTTTTGTCAGTGGAACGCTCAGAAACCAAACAATGTGTTAGTTTAGTTAGGAGTCTTATTAAGTTCAGCTATCACCAACGATGAGTAGGGTTGAAAAACGTGGTACACAAATTGAGATGATTATTGACCAAATTGAGAATCATGCTCCCGCAGAGGATAGAGAAAGAGTTACGATGCTAGTTTGTACGATAGATGTTTGTGTCAAAAGGGCCTTCAAAAGTAACCAAAAACAATGCTATGCTGAGTGGCAGATGAGTGGGAACTTTGAATACACACCCTCTGGACGTACTCAGAAACCATCTTTGGCACTTATTATTTGGTGGATTAAGACTTCTTGGATTGCCATCCCAGAAGAATCAATAGTGAGAGGCTTTAAGAAATGCTGTACTTCAAATGCATTGGATGGCACCAAGGATGACGTTGTGTGGGAAGACTCCGATTCGGATGATGTGGAATGGAAGCCAAGGGAAGTTAGAAGTGAGACATCTCACTTGGAAAGAGATGAGGAAATGAGTGAGAAATCTGAAGAGGAAAGTGAATATGATATTTAAAATAGTGTTACAAGGGTGAAATAGACGACTCCTGAGAATCCAGAACTCCATATCCTCCTATTATAACCCATATAATCGTAGAACATTTTCAATAATTATCACCTTAATGTCAGCACCTGATTGCCATAAATAAGTTAATATTGTATGTGTACTCTATATCCTCATATTTTAATCCCTGTAACCATTGTAGGGAAATTTCTAAAAAGCCACCTTTAGAACTTGATTGCATTAAGTATGGTTACATTGTAAGTAAGCATATCCATCTCACTGATTGCAGCAGTGCTCTCATAAATTTAGTAACAAAATGCATGAAAATCTTTGTAGCGAACACTGGATACTTCATTCATCGTAAACATGCATTATAATTTTTTTCCCTAAAATGGCAGCTCTAAAACCCAACCTGTCACATTTGGTGCCGTCTTACATATTCGGGCCAGTACGGTAGGTGGTACAGGAGGATTTTTCTTTTCCTAATGTCGATGAACATATTTTACTTCACATAACTCCCTTTTCAAGGATCATTAATTATTGTACTAATGTTTACTTCTACACAGCGCTTGAAATTTTCTTAAATTATAAGGGCCACAAATTTAGTATCGTAGAAATTTTTTTTTCCGCTGAGGTACTGAATAACCAAGTTTCTGAACCATGTGGTAGAAAGAAGTGACTATTTCATTTAGTCAGTATTTTTTATATTCATATTTTCTACTTCAAGGATGGTAGCTTTTTTAGTAGGTAAGTATTTTGTTGAATAAAAAATAATCACGACGATGTTCTCGGAATATTCTCAAAGAACCACTAGGGTATTAAAATATTCCTGTTTACCTACACACAAAATCTTCAACATGGGGAACAAAGTACAGTGAATAGATAAAATACACTCCTAAGGAGCTTCCTGTTTCCTTCTGTGTGAAAAAAGGATAGTCATTGTCAAGATAGCAACTAAGCTGACAGACACAATAGCTGTACAAGTCAGCATGCCTATGATGGAGTATGAGGAAATATAAGTACTCAGTGAAAAATATCTTGGAATTTAAAAAAAAAGATGAAATAAGAAGATAACGTTTGGACACTGGAATTTCATTGTTGCACATAGCCAAGAAGGAAGAACAAAGGCTATATACAGATTAGGACAGTAGAATGAATGAGGAGAACCGATCTTAGAATTCCTAACAAATTAATACATAGTAGCTGTTTAAAAATCATGTCCAAGGAATTTATGCATGAAAAGATATGCAATTCAACTTACATGTAGATTGATTAATCAATTGATGATGAGGCACTTATAAGAGTAGAAAATTATTGAATTCTCTTAAGAACTGAATAGAAAAGGAGGGACAACCTAATTTGGCATATTTTAATATACAAGAGTCTAATCAAGACAGCCAGAAACAAGAGTAAGACCTCGACTGAGATACATGGAGCAAATAATGAATGATTAGGAAACAATGAAATATGTAGAGGTGAAGAGGCTAGCTGATAGAAGCATAGAGTGGAAAGCTGTGTCAAACAAACTATATAGGGTTGATGATCAGCAATTATGATGATGACAAAGGCACACTTTTGATTTAACAGGAAGTAGGTCAGTTCGCATAAGAGCACATTCAGAATAGACTATTCACAAAGAATGTAACATATTATGAGACATGTACAAAAACAACTTAAATCCTACTACATACCTCTATTCATTTTTACTCTTTTCAGGAAGTAACAAGTTCCCTTACATTTTAATCATTAACAATTCCTGCACTTCCGGAGTACCTAGACCTCTCAGTAAAAAATTTTCTTCACTATGTGGAGTAAGGCTTTCGAAGGTAAAATCACGTTTCCTCAGATATTCGAGTCCTAGTACTGCCACAAAAAGGGAAATTAGGGCACTCAATGGACCAGAGATGCTGGTGCTCATTCCTTTTGATTTCACTGACTCATGCTGGAGGTTATTATGACTTGCGAGTGGCTAGTAAAGAATTACCTGTAGATACACCATCTGAGGAGAAACAAATATTCCATCAAACTCAGCATGAGTGTACAAAATTTAATTCTAGGTGCATATAATTAATTGATAAAGACTAAATAAGAGCTCCAGTGCCTCATTTAGGCAAGGTACTAAAAGCAGTAAGCCAACAGACACAGAAAGTGCCAATGGTGCTGCTCACTTTTTGAAAACTAACAGATTTTGACTTGGGAAAGCAAATTTCCAGGTAAGTTTTAAGTTTCCCACAGCAGTGCAAGGGCAACCTGCACCCAACATATATGCTCATGCAGCCAATATTTTAACACAACATTTTGTGCTGATTGGAAACATCCCTTATGAAATAAAGTTTTCATAACCTTAAACCAGTGGAAAAGGAGACGGTGGATGATAAGTTATCAGATTGAGAGAGCAGGCTACCATGTGTCAGCTTAATTCTAGGGATGATGCCATCCATGAAGTTTTTTACTTCTTATGCCCACCTCATTCCCAGGCTTAAGAGTGAACTACACAAAGAAGAGTTGCTTGCACTCCACTCCATCAGGACTAATCAATGTTGCCTAATTGTGCATCATAATTGATATTCTCATTGAGGGGGAAGTGGTTGAAAAACATTTTTGGTAAACTTGACAGTGGCAGGCTTCACTTCGTAGGAGTTAATTATATTAGTACTCATGATTAAAGACGATACTTAGTACTTTCCTACAAAATATTTTATTGTACAATGTGTTTCACCACTTTATGGCATCATCAGGTTTGTACTTCTGCACCTGACGATGCCGTAAAGCAGTGAAACATGTCGTATGATAAAATATTTTGTAGAAAAATAGTAAGTATTGTCTTTAATCATGAGTACTAAAACTTTTGGTGTTGCCATGACTCACTGATCTTCATCTCTTGTGAGGAATGCCTTATGACATGATTCGAATGATTAGGGAGGCCTTAGAAATAAGAAATGCAACTAACTTCATTAGAGACCTGGGACAGAAGGTGAGTGAGTGATAGCTTCCAGTACACTCTAGATTAAAAAAAAAAACAGAACATTCTCCAACCACTTCCTCTTCCCCCTTGAGATAGCATCAATTCTGATGCAGAAGACAGGCAGCAGACCTGGTGAGATATCCAGCAAAGCAGGAGTGTTAGGATTTATAAATCTAGTAGCAGGTAATCTCACAAGAATAAAGTCCTCAGTTTTAAAGGCGCTCATTTCAATGTGTGCACACCAGTACCCAGCAACAGCAAAAAAATGTTATGGACGTTACGATGTAACGTTCTGTAGTGGGAACTTCGTTCAGTCTGTGCACATGCATGCGATGTTGTGTGCACCAATGACAATGTTGTGTGTACCTAAGGCTCTTCCCATTTTAACATTGTGACAACGTTCTCTGCTACTTGGGTCATGAGTGGCACCCCCACTCCATGTGTTAAAACAGATGCCTTTTTGAACTTGGAAAAATCTAGTCGCAACAGACTCCCAAGTTGTTTTGCATCGTTATTGCAATATCTTACTCTTGTCACTAATACTCTTGAAAGCTCAGAAAAATCTAAGTTTGAAGAAGCAGAGCCGGAAAATGCCTTTGAAAATGTGGCTTTGCAGCATTTCCTTTTTCTACCTAAGTGAATTAACTAGAACTAGCAAAATGTTTATTTTTTGTTTAAGCCCAAAAAGATGATTTTTCGAACTTTTTCGAAAAATTTCATTGCGAATGCAAGATGATGAAAGACAAGACTGCAAGAAAGAAAAACCTTTATTGTCAATAAAACAGAAAGAATGTGAAATATTTTTACTTTTCTTGGGCTTATTGTTAGTCATTTCAGTTTCCACAAAACATGCATTAATGATATGTAATAAAAGAGTGAGTTTACATGGTATTTGTCACAAAAAATATTAGTAATCACCATTGCAATGGTGATGGAAAGGGAAATAATATGCATGACCTGACACAATTAACAGTATGAGCTGCAAGCTCCTTGGAATGTGTAATAATAATGTTTCTTTTTTTCTGATATTTTGAAATGTACTACTTACTATTTGTAAATTTCTAATAAATTCCAATTCTTATACATAAAGCAACTGTGTAGGGCAAGAATATATGAGAGCAAAAAACAACCACAGGAAGGTTAGTAGATAACTTAGGAATTCCTTCATAACTCCACCTCAACTCTCTGACTCGAATAATAATTATCGTTGGTAGTAAATGTTTTTATTATATTCATTTTGCATAGTTACCTTCCATACAATTCCCCATTAGGTCATCATCAACTCATACCATTTACAGATGAGTTAGCTTCTCTACAGGCCAATTAGACAGTCAAACATAAATCTATCAGAACAGTTTTACTGTCCCAATTACAGACCATTTCCAGACAAGATTGAACCCTTAGGGGCCTTCAAGTATTATGTAAGACGATTTATGCCATTTTTGACCCCCCCCCCTCTCCCTATGTAAGACAATGTAAGATTTTCCCAACCCCTCCCTCTCAGTCTTACGTAACACGTTAGATATTTGTATCTACTCTTCGTTAAATGCTCGCTTTAATCATATGAGAAATTTTCAATAAGAATATTCTAATATTCTCACGCATTACTACTCTATAACTTGAATAGTATAATGAATGAATGAATGAATGTTTATGGGCCCTGTTGGTTTGTATACAAACATAAGGCAAGTCAAACAATTATATCAATACAGAATTTACAAGTTAATATAAAACATCATGTCATACATTTACAGAAGTAGTCACAAGAACATAATAAAAAACATGGAACTGCAAAAAACATGGTTTGATTACTATAGCTGTGACAATAATTTAGTTGGGTACATTATAATACAAGGGATAATATAAGGGATACATTTTCTTCAAGTATACTTGAAGAAAATACTTGTGTATATATATATATATATATACTTGAAGAAAATACTTGTATATATATGTGAATTCAAGTATACTTGAAGAAAATGTATCCCTTACAATAGGTATTCATCTATGGAATAGAAGGAGTGTTGTAACAAATATTTTTTTTACCCTAACTTTAAAGATATTTATATTATTAAGTTTCTTTAAATCAGCTGGCAATTTATTATACATAGACATTATGGTGTGATGTGGACTGTGGTCTATGAGACAAAGTTTATTACTTTTATAGTGGATAGAGTCATGTTGACGTGTGTAGTGATTATGTTCCTGATTATTTAGAGTGAAGAGCTCAGGATGGGATTTTGCAAATATAACAGATTCCAAGATAAGTACATATGAGAGAGTCAATATATTAAATTTCCAAAAGAAAGGTTTATAGGAAGTTTTATTTGAAATTCTGGCAATTGTTCTAACTGCCCTTTTCTGAAGTATGAATATTCTTTCTCCATGACAAGATGTCCCCCAAAATAATATACCATATCTAATCCTAGAATGTATCGGCATGATAAAGAATTAACAGAATATTAGGGGATAAAGTTCCATTTAAATTTTTTAATAAATAAATGTATGAATGTAACTGCTTGGACAATATTTCAATGTGATAAACAATTAACAGAATATTAGGGGATACAGTTCAATTTAAATTTTTTAATAAATAAATGTATGAATGTAACGTACTGCTTGGACAATATTTCAATATGATAAACAATTAACAGAATATTAGGGGATACAGTTCCATTTAAATTTTTAAATAAATAAATGTATGAATGTAACTGCTTGGACAATATTTCAATGTGATTTGACCAGTCCAGTATTTCAGTTAAGGTTATACCAAGAAATTTTATATCTTTACCGTGTCTGATCTGCATATTATTTATTTTGATTGTTGGGTATTCGATCCTTTTTTGGTATGGATGGAAAATAACATATGAAGTTTTCGTTAGATTCAGTAAAAGATTGTTTTGGGATGTCCAGTTAAACATTTCCATTGTGGTCTGATCAGCTGCAGATTCAATTAGCTTTAGAGAGGAGGCACTGAGTATGTGATTAGTGTCATCAGCATAGGTAACTAACTTGCCTATGTTTATCTTACTTGGCAAGTCATTTGTGTAGAGTAGGAATAACAAGGGGCCAAGAATAGATCCCTGTGGGACACCCTTGCAGTGTCTCTTAATTCACCCTTGCAGTATCTCTAATTTTTTCCCTACTCATGACCTAAAATGTAATAATTTAAGAAATTATTCCAAAAATGAGTTGAAAATGTCTCAATTTATAATTTTTTCATATATGAAATTGACTTGGCATACATGAATATGTTTGTAATTTATCAGTATGAAAAATCGCAAACATTGATGAATTTTCCTGAAAATTACCAAAAATTACAGTAATTTTCAGGGATCACAGTAAATTATGTAAAACACCATGGTAATTTACGAAAATTAGGCAAAACGTAGGCAAAAAAAACTATACATATTAATGATCACAGAGCTATTACTCCCCAATTCTTAGTTTAAATTCTTTGCTGTAAAGAATTTATTGCACTAACAAATCATTAAAGTGCACCATAAAAAAACTCTTCTCGATAAACACATTAGCTATGTTTTTCCAACCTACATTGACTCAACTGAAAAGGAGACTTCAACATGAGTATATTAAAAACAAATTTGGCTCTTCCAAAGGCAACCCAAAATCCACTCAGAAGGTCCTCTAAGAAACTTTAACATGTAACCAAACCTGGTCTTAATTTCAGCTGGAGTGGTCCAGAGTGCTGCTCCAATATGTCTTGCAAAACCAGTTGAGCTTCACAACCTTTTCTCAGCTTGCTCAAACTGGAAGGAACTCCATACCCCTCAGATACCAGTTGCTTCAGTGAGCTACTTCTAAACTTAGAAATTAAGCCCTTAACCAAAACAAAAAATCCTTTAAAGAACACAATAAAAATATCATATCAGACCCAATTAAAATGTGTATGCAAAAGCCTAAATCAGCACTTCTTAACATTATCCCAGGTTTTAGCCAAAAGCATTCCACCTTGTACTGACCAAATATATACCTATAACAGTTGCTCCCTTCAAATGTAGTCCTATCCCATACAAACCACAATGAAATCGTAACTATTACATATAATCTAAACCTTGAAAAATAATCCCACAAAGGGCCATATTACTACAAAATTAATCAAGTATTCTGCCTCCAATTCACCTCTCCTACTAGTCCAATTAACATATAATTTTCAACGGGAAAATTTACCCATATCTAGCAGCTAGCTTCTGTAAAACATATGGGCAAGATAAGTACAATCCATCCAACGATTGACTCATATCAAGCCTACCAGGCCTTGCTCTAATTTTGGAGAAATCAGTAACAGTCTCCTTTATTCCTGTATGGAGGAAAATTCTTTTACTACCACCAATATGGCTACCAGCCACACTCGAACACTATAAAGTACTGTAAGTGACATGTATGTATATGTTTTTGAAGAGTTTACTGGTCAATAAGTTGGTTCTGTGGATGCCTTTCCACAGACCGTAAAAGGGCCTTTGACACTGTCAGCCACAACCCTATTCTATTTAAAACTTGAAAAAGCAAGTACAATAAGGGCTCCCTTGCAGTGGTTTAAAGTTACCTATTTAAGGGATGCACACAAGTACAAATTTCCTCGGCGTCCTTGAGTTCAGAGACGATGGTAAAGAGTTAAGTACCCTAAGGTTCAATCCTGAGGCCTTAACTATTCTTAATGGATATCAGTGACATAGTTTCACAAATCTTATTTGGCAAATTAACCTAACATGCAGATGACAGTAGCATATTTTACTTTGGTATAAATGTAAACCTCTCTGGATAAACTCTCCAGAGACAGCATGACTTAGTTTTATCCTTTGTTGTAACATCCTAAGTGTTGGCCATTTATGCTTTCTTACTCATTAACATTAGATTAATTATAAATTTGTTGGAGTTCCTATTGAGTGTGGTGGCCTAGTGGGTAGAGCGCTTGGCTACTGATTGAAGGGTCCCGGGTTCAAATCTGGGTTTAGCCTTTGGACGCCCTCGAACAAAAAATCCTCGGAGTGCAAGGTGGCCTAGGGAAAGGAACTGGCCCCCCTACCCTGAATGTGTGAAATTCACACGCCTGTGGCTTAGTCCGGGGTGAGCCCTACCCTCAACTATCCAAACCAACCTTCGGGTTGAATACTGAGTGAAGAGTTCCTCTCAAGAAGCCCCTGAGGCACTTAGACCTATTGGTCCATTGTGACAGCCACCCTAAATACGATCACCCATAGTGTCCTACCGCCCTACTGAAAGTCATCAGGTCCCTAATAGGTATATCCCTAACTTTGTTGGGTTCAAAAAACGATCCCAGATATCTATTTCAAGTCCTCATCACAGCATGGCACATGCAGAGTAGATACCTATGTGGGATGTGGTTTCATCCTCTTCTTTGCTCTCATTTACATAATTATGAAAGTACCATTCTATTATAAACCATTGCTCATTCGACATAGATTTGAACAGATAAATTAAAAACGTAACAGCTGTACTATGTAATATTCATGATGAAAAATAAAATAATGACAGCTAATTTCTTCTACCATTTAAAATTTTTTCCCAGCCAAAATATTTCAAGTGCCACTAAGAGTCAGAAATAACATATGTAACAACAAATTAAACAAAAATGACATCCAGTTGGTTTGCAAGCACATAAAGTGACTCGTAAATGCTTCAAATACATCATCCACTCTAATATTAACTCTACACAAATGTGACACCTGAATAATTTACTACACCATTTGTGGTATTGATTAAATATGAATAGTGACAGTCAAGAAAAATAAATATTAAAAGTAATTTATATAATACATATATAATTTCAGAATAAATTTTGGATACCAAATACCATAAACAAATATCTCCATCGTCTCAGGCTCAATCCTTGTGGAAGTTCATTTTATCGTAAATGAAAATGAAAAATTTATATTCCAACAACAATATTTAATAACAATTATATATTATTAGATAGTATTCATTTTCATTTACGATACCATAAACAAGTATTTTTAAAAGCAGATTCAAAACAATTTGTTAACAAATATTTTGAAATAAGTATGAAAAGTGGGTCAATAAAATTATAAGCATCAAAAGTAATATATACAATATATATAATTTCAGAATACATTTTGGATACCAAATACCATAAACAATAGGTATTTTTAATAGGTTTTGAAATGTAGAATAAAAACAGCAAATATTTTGAAATTAGTATCAAAGCGTAAAATACCTATGCGTGAGAACTTGCAAATTCGTTACCTTCTCCTCTTGCCAAAGTTAGGGACTCACAAATTGTGGGCATTGTGCCATGAAAGAAAATTGATGAGTTAATAAAATTAATTTTAAAATCTGGAAACTATTGCTGAAAGCATGAGCTAAGTAGTTCACCTTTTTTAACAAGTATGTATATTAGTTGTTCTTATGAGAGGAAAACTATCTACAACCCAGTGGCTTTACTAAAGATTAATTTTTTTTTGCCCAGAGACCATAACAGACATTATCACACTCAAGTGTTTCAACCCTAAGGCTGGTTTTACCGGGTGAGAGTAAATCTCATCCCATATTAAGCCATTGGCGTGTGAAATTCTCACATTCAGGGTAGAGGAGCCAGTTCCTTTCCCTGTGCCACCTGCTATTTTCTACTAAGTTCTGACAATCAGATAGTCGCACTGCAAGGATTTTCACAATGGGTGTCCAGAGAGGCTTCACCTGGACTTGAACCCGTCCTGGGTTCCTCCTCAGCAGGGTCCTCCAGTCAGTAGCCCAGCACTCTACCTACTAGGCCACCACTAGACCACCTGATAGATATAGCCAGGCTAGTGGACCTTTCATTGCAAAAATCAAATTGAAAGGATGACCGTAAGCTTTTTGACTCTAGGTAAGAGATCAATCTTTTGTAAAATATTACTTCAAAAGCCTTTCAGAAAACAAAACCCTTTTTCTTTTAAAGAGAGATTTTTTTGACTCCTCTTGAGCTGAAGGAGAGAAGATTAGAGGTTCATTTTACCGCTATAAATAATATTCTAAATGGCTTTAGATTTGTGATCAGCAGATGATATTTTTTAGTTATCATAATTATGTTTAAATACCATGGATCATTTTTCTGTATTTCTTTTTAAGACTTTTTTTTGAGAGTTCTAAGTATGGAATTATTTAGAATTCACAGCATGGCTTTCGAGAATCTCAGTCTACAATCACAGCTAATTTCCATTTCCTCAAGCAATGCTTTTCAAGAGCAAAAATTAGCAGCTCTTGTCTTCTTTGACCTTAACAAAGCTGTCATTCGAATTGACAACTCCATTCTGTTGACTAAATTACAGTGCTTTGGGGTAACAGGCAAAGCTTTCTCCTGGATAGAATGCTACCTCTCAAACTGCCAATTGTGTGTCAAGTACACATGCAGAGCTACTGAGAGTTCCATTTCTTCTAATTTCAAACCACTGGCTATCAAATCTGGAGTTCCTCAGGGGTCTACTGTCCGTTGCAAAATTCTGTCACCCGAGTTTGAAGACTAATATCTCACAGATGGCTGAATCGATTTTAAAATGAAGTACATGACATTAAAGCTTGTTTATTTCTGAGTTTATTGATGGTGCACAAAACTATTTACCGTTTATATTTATTTCAGTGTGTGCTTAAAAACATAATTTTAGCGCATTTTTCCGGGTACCGCATGGATGCATCGCATTTACGGCTTCGTAATAACAACACGGATCAAGATATCGAAGTTTCCGACAGCTATAATAGCAATAACTATTCATAAATGCATTTTGCAGTTCAAAAGATTTTTCAATGCAGAAAATAGCTGTGAAAGCTATGTTATGATGTTCATAAGATCACCTGTGAGGCCAATATTTCAGACTAAAAATCCTGACCTTCAAAGTTCATTCTGCCCACAATCCCTTCTTACACTAATTTTCAATGTTCTCCGAGCATAAGTAATGGCAATAAGAGACAAAACTTTCTCACAATCCTGCCAATTAGTGACCATTCTAGTTACTCTGCAGGTCTGCTTATGTTCTTTCATAAATTTCCTCTGTACAGAGTCCTCTACTCCTTTGGATGTCTTCTCAAATGTACAAAAACATATTTAAACTATTAAATTCTGTTCTAGCAATGCACTCATCACTCAATCTTGCACTGTATTTATTCCTATCCCTTTCTTAAGACTGATCGCATTTAGATTTGGTATTGAAAGGAAGAAAGGATCATATGCAGAATTGTTACGTTTGCTTAATATTAATTCACTAACAGAAGAAAACAATTGGGCTTATTGTTCTTGTATGCCTTGTTAAATAATCTAGTCCAATGTTCAGATCTCTTATCTTTAATTAATATCAAAGTTCCATCCCTACACTCAAGATCTCAGAGTTTATTCTATCTCCCATATACCTAGTAGTTGTAATTACCTTTACTATTTGCCCATGTACAGGATAGAGAGAGATTTTAATAATGTTTGTATGGGTACTGATATATTTCAACTGTCTAAAGCTTCTTGTAAAATCTTTTTAACGAACTGTTTGAGCTGTATAATTTGAATAACTTAGTTTCAAATCTTTTGAGTAATTTCGGCTTTATCAATTTGTCTTTGTAAACTATTATTGATTATAAATTTCATACTATTTTCCTTGTGTATTTGTTTATTCTTATGATTCACTTTATGACCTTTTTGTTTTATATTTCATACTATGTTTTCCTATGACAATGATGTATTTCCTATGGTCAATAAATATTATTATTTAAATAAACCAAACTTAAATTCAACATTTAGATAGCTTAATCTATTTCTCTCTAGTCTGCATTACACTATGGGTGCTTTCCAATCACATATCTATTTTAGACTGTTTCAATCATTACATTTACCAATCAATCTTAGATCGATCTGACTGGCTCAGCTCGGTATGGCAAACGGAACGGGCTCGCCAGATCCATCTGAGAAGCAAGCCAGGTCCCTAACCGATGAGATCTCAGATCGATCTGAAGAAGTCGGAGCGTGTAACTTTTCCTTCTTCTTTTGGTTGCCGATGGGAAACAAAATATAATCCATATCATTCGCTGCATGGCTTGTTTTAAGAAGGGAAGAGAGAGAAGTGTGTGCTGAACTAAGCAAGAAATTTCAAAATAATTCAGACAACTGAGTTCGAAACTGAATTGGTAAACCAGGCGATCTGAGTTAACTAGCTTCTGAACTTTCAGATCGGTCTGAGTTCAGATTGATCTGGGATCGATTGGTAAACGTAGGGAAAGAGTTGTTCGCAGAGTGTGTTCCAATGACATTTGTGATGTCATATGCACTAGGCTGATTGATACTCATTTTCCCTGTAGTTTGCCTGTGTTTGTGTGTGCAAGCAGATGTAGTATGTAGCAATAGAAATAGGAATGCATCAATTTCTAAGCTAATTGATATGACTACTTGAAAAAATAAATATTTATTCGGAGTTTAATCTTTCAAGTGATGAGTTTGACTACTTCCAGAGATGGGCAGTATCGAAAATACTTGTATTTGAAATACGTATTTTCGATACTTTTGTAGTTTGTAATTTGTATCGGAAATACATTTTTTGAGAGTATTTTGTAACGAAAAGACATCTAAAGAGTAGTTTGTATTTTTTAAATACATTCAAAATCAAAATAAGTACATGTAATGTTTTTGAGCATAAATCGAAAGAGCGTGCAATGGAGATGGAAGGGATCCCGAATGAATCGGTATTAGCCTGCCATCTATGGGACAATAAATTGCCCCTTACTTTACTTCTGTAACCCCCGTAGACTCTTGAATACTTGCGAAACGTGGTCGCGTATTGAGTATTTTGCGAAACATGGATGCGCGTTGAGTAGTTTGTGGAGTGGACCTGTAGAAACTGATGCTGTTCCAAAAGGTACAGGAGAGCGATGTCTGTCGACAAGGAATCAAAATGTGCAATTTTAGATGGGAAATACTTCAGTGTTATTTATGAATCGGAAGGAAAAGTTAAAGCACAGTGCTTTTGAATTGATTAAAATTTTTTATCAAGTAAGAATTTTAAATTTTACTGTGGTGGAGGTATGTATTTTGTATTTTAAGGAATGTATTTCGAAATTACCTTTGTATTTTGTATCGAAAATACAGTTTTTAAAAGTAATTTGTATTTGAAATACAGATTTTAAGAGTAATTTGTATTTTGTATCTAGAATACATTTGACATGTATTTTGCCCATCTCTGACCACTTCTTTATAGAAGTTGAATATCATGCCACCATTTTGTAAACACCAGCATAGATCGTTCTAGTCATCAGCTTGAATTTGCACTCATGTGTTCCCATCTGCTACAATGTGCACTTCTGTGTAAGCCCTGACGAAAAAATTGTGTACCCAAATATGTGTAAAAATATGGCACATTATTGTACCATTACACATTTATTACACTTTTCTACTCACAAAGTTACACAACTCGTACAGTTGTTACACCCTGTAAATAATTGATACCACATCCGTACTCCATTTGTTGCACATGTTACACAGATTGTATCACTACGTTACCAGTCTCTTGTGGCACAAAGTGTACACAATACGTATACAGCGATTACCATTTTTGGGGACACAAATGTCATCATTATCGTACCACTGTGTTGTGATACCAGTAATTTACACTCATTGTACATAAATATCACCCTCGAAGAGTACACATTGTGCATTTTCTATACTTCTCCTTTATGTTTTTTCATGGTGACTGGCCGTTTACTCGGTTTACACCAACACTACACATTTTCTGTTCACGTCATGTACAACATGCATGTTGTACATGACGTGAACAAGTCCACATCAAGTACAGACCAAATCTGCATGTACAGTGCACTTGTAGTTCCAAATAACTTATTAGGTTTAAAAAGGTTTACACAACTCGTACAGTTGTCACACCCTGCACATAACTGATACTACAACCATACTCAATTTATTGCACCACATGTTACACTTACTGTTCCGCTATGTTACCAGGGTCTCGTGACTCCCAGAAGTACAACTTATTCAAAAAGTCCATTACGTTAGGTGACAAATCGAAGGAACTTAAAGCAAAAGAAAGTTACGCTGCACAACGCTCAAAAACCAAGAAATCAATGCGTACTGCATTGCAAAATTTCAAGAAAAAAGTACTTGGTGAATTACTCGAAGAAATCCGAAATCTTTTTGGTCATATGCGAGAGAGCTTCAGGGAAAATCTTCAACCGTAGATTCGTTATTTGATAAAGATGGCAAACTTGTCACCGATAATATTGGGTCATTCCTTGTCAGTTCATCCAGGCATGACACCCACCAACTCGGATTTTGATGAAACTTGGCAATTTTCATCCTTCCATGTAGGAATGAAACAGTGTAAAATATTTCTTGGCTATCTCTACTAGTTCTTTTTTCACGACCATTTGAAGTTTGGGTGAAACTGCAGTTTTTCAATGAATGCGGTCTCCAGAGGCACTTGTACCTCCAGAGGGAAATAATTTGTCTCAGCCATACTTTTCATCCAATTCTTATGAAAATTTGTAGGTTTACTATAGAAGTCATGAGGATTCCAAATACTAATTGAAAAATATCCTAAGGGATATTGAAAATTCTCTAAACTCATATGTTTCATAAGATTTATGAAAATTTTGCGTCAAAAACATGGTTCTATAAAACATCAAATTTTGACCTGAGGCAATATGTGAATCAAGCTGAATTATTTTTTCTAATATTCCTTAAGGTATGACCCACCACCTGTAAAAATAAAATTCATGGCTTTTTGCTTGCTTTGTTGTTAAAAAAATTTTATGTAAAAAAAAATGTCTTTTCACGACTCTGGTAGTCAGTGTTGGGTCTTCCTTCAAGTGTGATGAAATGCTTGTGTTAACTGTTTTCTATGTCTAAGCAAATGTTTATGACATGAATCTAGAACATAATAAGTGCAAAAATTAAAACATTTTTATGTGCAGGTTGTTTCTCTCCCGATAAGAAAAATATATATATTTTTTAAATAGAATATTTTAAAGAATTCTTAGCACTTACCCATCATTGCTGGGGTTAACTTGATTGTTGCTTTACAGAAACCATCAAAATACAGGATGCATGTCAATACAAGTTAACTTTCTCCATTTTGTATTGCCAAAAACCTCACTAATGTGGTTTACTTGATTAATGTTGCAGAACTTATAAATCAACAATCACCATATAGTCACTTTTGTCTGTGCATCAGTTAGTGGTTAAATAGCACAGTATCCAAGGTCTTCACTGAGTCCTATCTCTGAATAAGGTAATATTTCAGTTGACACAGAGCTACATTTCTTTCCCAGTAGTGGTAATTCCAAGTTTTCCTTTTAAATCCAACAGCCATTGGTTCACACGTTCAATGCCTTTCTCTAAGAAGTAATACATTCGTCCTGAGCCTTTTGTAGTTGGAGTTTCCACATTACAAATGACATTATTTACAGGAACATGGCATATATCTTCTTTCTCTGTAGGCCAGTAAAATGATCTTGCAGGCCCATAAGGATGCAAGAATTTCACTTTTATATCACATTGATCAACATCCTTTGACATAACTAGCCCAAAAAACCAGTGACTGTCATACAAGCAGGCCACAAAAGAATTAGTACAAATTTTTGTCATAATTACTTCCCAACTTGGCTTTACCAAGAAATTGTGGACGGAACTGAAAGTGGTATCAAAGCTAATTTTTTTTGTCGCAATAATGTTTTTTGAAATTGGAATAAAAGAATGGTAGCTACGAGTACCTGGGATTGTTTTTGCATGGCACCAGCGAGTTTCTAATTGTTGCCGAATCATTGATAATTGTTCTTTTTTTAAAACGAAGGATGAAATTTTATCCACTTTGTACTTGCAGAACTCATACACATTTTCAATGGAAGTCATTGTGTTACCCTAGATCCCGTTGAAGGCTTTCTCTAGTAAGAATGCGCTTAACTGGTTCCGCCTATCCCATCACATGGAGATTTCCCATGACTAGTTGCAAAAAATGACCAAGAAGCATGCAAGTCAAAGTCCAGGTGATGATGGCACAGGTTTATAAAGTTTTTACAGTTCTTATACTGGGCAGCACAACCATCACTGAAATATTGCACTTTTTTTACTTCAGGGAACTAATCCTTTAAAAACTGAGTGACTATTTTTTGTGTTTTGAAGACGAAAGCTACATCATGTTCTAGATCGTCAGAAAAAACACACAAACTTGACACACAGAGGTCTATCAGTGGCTGTCCACGAGTATAAATTACCACTGGATGTAGAGAACAACCATCCTGATTCCAGTGATGACCCTGAACCTCATCTTGTATCACATAATGGTAGTTTTCACTGAAATCCAGCAAAACAATAGCTTCATCTGGCTGTAAGTTATTTTTTAGTTCTTTCAGGCATCTCGCCTGGGATTTGGTTATGAAGGAATGTGGGAGAAGTTTTTCCAGATTGTTCACCAGACCATTGATGTATTCATCCAGAGTCACTGTTAGCCTAATTTGTTGGGTCCGATCTGTTGTCACCCATGCACTGTATGTCACTTCATCTTCAGGGTCCCATTCCTCAAATTTACTTTTCAGATGTTCCTTCAGTCGTTTGTCAGACATACATTCTGAACAGTGCCGTAGCATGCAATCCTTGTTATCTTTGGAACATACTAAGTAATCAAATAGGTCGTTGTAGGTCTCCTCTATGGAGCATGCATGGAGAAGAAGTGATACATTCTGATGGATAGCACAGACACATACAGAATGGGTTCCAGAGGAACCTGCCAACACACACCATTTAGGTCGCAACACACAGAATTTTGAAAACCCTATTTTTACATGTGGGTATTCAAATTTAAAAGCTGCATACAGCTCATTTAGGTTACTTAGTAGTAACCTTTTTTGCACGTGGACATTTTTGGACACACTCACCTTATCTTTCATTCCCGGCATAAGGCGGGAATACTCGTCATTTTGGTAAAATGAGTGAACTAAGTCCACTGTAGTTTGTTCTAAATTTTTGCCCCTCCTTGGATCTGGTATGGCTATGATGCCTTTCACTCTCAGAAGTTCCCTAGCTTGCCGAATTGCATATTCACTAACATTAAATTCGGTGGCTACTTTTTTCCTACTCCACGAAGTCGGAGCTAGTGTTAGTAGCTGAATTATCTCTCGCCGACTGCCTGCTGTAACCAGTTTTTCTTTTAGTAACCCAACTAGCACATCCATATCACTCGCTTTATCAAGAACTTCTGAATCATGCTCTGGAATGAAATCTTTATCCAATACTTTGCAAACCTTTTTGTTCAAAGTAGAAGTTGCAACTTTCAGTTTCCTTTTAGCATACATTGATTTGCTGTGGGATGCAACTGCATGGAGTTTTAAAGGAGACATGCCAATATCCTTGAATGATGAATTTATTTCCTCCAATGCTTTTTCTTTCAATGAATCTTCGTCCAAATCTACAATACTATCATCACTGCCAGCAATTGGGATAAGCTCTTCAATGCCACAGTTATCTTCAATATGGTGTGTGTATTTATCCACTTTTTCTCTACATGAATTACATATTTTTTGTCCCGGAATTGCTTTAACAATTTCTGGTATGCTATTTATCTTGAATGAAAATGCTGGTGTTACTGTTCGTAGTGATTTACTAATTTTTTTCCTATGACATCTAAATGGATCATAGCAAGTAATTTGATAAGTTTTATATTTTTTTTAGAAGTAGGTTTTATGGTGCTCACAAATACTCAAAAGAAGTCCAGAATTTATACCACTCCTGAGTTCAATCATTTGTCTTTCTGATGCACTTAATTCTTCAAAATTTAGGAGATTCACAAACTGAGTGTAGCTAGTTTTATGGCACTCTGTACCACTATGTTCTCCTAGACTACAGTTACCAAGCTCTTGATACGGGGCCATTATAAAGGCATCAGCCTAAATGATAAATCAAAATATGACAATGACTAATGATTGTTAACTGAGACAGAAAGAACAAATTGTGTCAAAATATTTTCCTTAAGGTTTACATACCTGGTTTCTAGAGATGGACACAGATATTAACCACAAAACTTATTGGAAAAAAACTTGATGTTCACACTGCCAAAGTTGGAGGGCAACTGGGGTAGAAAAAGGGCAAACAATACCTACCTCCTGAGAGAAAAACTACTTTGTAAAAATAGTTAAAGTGCCAGGGCTTATTCAGTTCATTTTCACTTTCTGTTCAATGAACCCCGTTCAGGTCTAAAAGATGTGGTTACATTGTTACATTATTTCAAAGTAATCTGATATTTTTCTCAGCTCCTCTATAAAGTTAAAAAGTATCATTTCTTCAAAGAAGATACTGCTACAAGTTAATGTCTAGTCCTCATTAGAGTAAAGGCTGGTCAAGGTTAGACAATGTATCTTCTCCTCACATTATTTTAATAAGTTGCGCAACATTAATCAAGTAAAACACATTAGTGAAGTTTTTGTCAATACAAAATGGAGAAAGTTAACTTGTATTGACATGCATCCTGTATTTTGATGGTTTCTGTAAAGCAACAATCAAGTTAACCCCAGCAATGATGGGTAAGTGCTAAGAATTCTTTAAAATATTCTATTTAAAAAATATATATATTTTTCTTATCGGGAGAGAAACAACCTGCACATAAAAATGTTTTAATTTTTGCACTTATTATGTTCTAGATTCATGTCATAAACATTTGCTTAGACATAGAAAACAGTTAACACAAGCATTTCATCACACTTGAAGGAAGACCCAACACTGACTACCAGAGTCGTGAAAAGACATTTTTTTTTTACATAAAATTTTTTTAACAACAAAGCAAGCAAAAAGCCATGAATTTTATTTTTACAGGTGGTGGGTCATACCTTAAGGAATATTAGAAAAAATAATTCAGCTTGATTCACATATTGCCTCAGGTCAAAATTTGATGTTTTATAGAACCATGTTTTTGACGCAAAATTTTCATAAATCTTATGAAACATATGAGTTTAGAGAATTTTCAATATCCCTTAGGATATTTTTCAATTAGTATTTGGAATCCTCATGACTTCTATAGTAAACCTACAAATTTTCATAAGAATTGGATGAAAAGTATGGCTGAGACAAATTATTTCCCTCTGGAGGTACAAGTGCCTCTGGAGACCGCATTCATTGAAAAACTGCAGTTTCACCCAAACTTCAAATGGTCGTGAAAAAAAAACTAGTAGAGATAGCCAAGAAATATTTTACACTGTTTCATTCCTACATGGAAGGATGAAAATTGCCAAGTTTCATCAAAATCCGAGTTGGTGGGTGTCATGCCTGGATGAACTGACAAGGAATGACCCTATTGACAAAGCTAACACGTTAAATTCCCACTTCGAAAGTGTATACACTACAGACGATACTCCATGTTATTTCGACATTTCATTCACTGAGGAACCGATGAAAGAAATCACTATTCAATGTGATGGGATAACTAAACAGCTACAGTCGATCAAAAATAGTAAATCTCCGGGTCCGGAGGGAATACCCGCGCGTGTCCTCAAGGAGTTAGCGCCACAGATCGCACCGTTCTTAGACATAATATTCAAGAAGTCATTGTCTGAAGGAAAGATACCAATAGACTGGAAAATTGCAAACGTTACACCGATATTCAAAAAGGGAAACAGACATGACCCAGGGAACTATCGACCAATTTCATTAACGTCTATTATAGGCAAGATACTCGAACATATCGTCGTTAGCAATATCATGACGTTCCTGGACAGTCGTAACTTCCTTCATGGCTGTCAGCACGGCTTTCGGAAAGGTAGATCATGTGAAACACAGCGCGCGATCTTTCTTCATGACGTTCTCAAATCTGGTGAATCGAAAACACAAGTGGACACATTATTCCTAGATTTTAAGAAAGCTTTCGACACGGTACCTCACAACAAACTTTTATACAAATTACAGTCATGCAGCCTAAACGAAACAGTAGTAAACTGGATACGCGACTTTCTGAGTGATCGTAAGCAAAAAGTAGTTCTTGACGGAATTAGCTCTGATGCAGTTAAAGTGACATCAGGTGTCCCACAAGGAAGCGTAATCGGTCCCCTTTTGTTCATTATATACATAAATGATCTATGCTCTCGAATTAGCAGTAAAATATGTTTATTTGCTGACGACGCTGTCATCTATCGCAAAATTAATGATCACTCTGCCTTTGAAATTCTATCATCGGATTTAAACAACGTTCATGTGTGGAGCCAAGAGTGGGGACTCGAACTTAATCTGAGCAAATGTGCGGCGGTACATTTCTTGCGGAGGTCGTCCAACTATCCTCATGTATATGCTGTGGATGGCGTTAAGATAAAGGCGACAGATGAAGTTAAGTATCTGGGAGTTACGATAACCTCAAACCTATCGTGGGGAACACATATAAGAAATATTTGTGACAGAGCTCTGAAGAAGCTAGGATTCGTCAAGCGTATTGTGGGAAGATTCTCAGATGAAAAAGTAAAAGAGAGGTGCTATTTCGCACTCGTCCAGCCACACCTTGAATATGCAGCAAGCATATGGGATCTGGTGCAGAAAGACTTAATTCGGGAACTTAATAAAATACAAAGGAAAGCTGCGCGATTCGTCAAAAACTGCTACAGGTGTACAGACAGCGTTACGCAGATGTTAAACGAATTAGGCTGGGAGCCGCTAGAGACTCGGAGGCTGCGCGCTAGGCTTAGATTACTTGAGAAATTGAGAATAGATATCTTTCAGAGCGACACGGAGAACATCATATTAGAACCCCACTATATTTCCAGGTCCGACAGAAACGATAAATTAAGAGAGATATTTTGCCGAACGGATAGGTATGGGAATTCGTTTTTCCCCCGAACAATAAGGGACTTTAATAAATGCAAGGCGTAATTTCATAGAGCGTTTCCTTTTTATATGTAAACAGCTGGTGTCCTAACACCCCCCGCCACACGCCTATTGAGGCGGCTTGCGGGGTAGTATGTAGATGTAGTGTACACAATACGTAAACAGCAATTTTACCATGATTGGATTACCACTGGATCCCTACTGTTTTCTACTGTTATGGGTGGAATAGCCTACTGACTTCTACTGGTTACTATAGCCCAACTGTAAAGTTCATAAATCCAAAGTTATGATAATTTTACACAAATGTTTACCATTCTTTTACGCCAGGGAGGTAACTCATGCAATGCATCCAGTATCACAAAATATAGTTCAAGGCCGTGGCCACTGCCTTGAATTATATTTTGTCTGCCACTGATGCACTGCCTTGAGAGGGTAAGGGATACCAAATTATGGTACAATCTGCTAAACATTAGTTTCAAACTTAATTTTTAAGGAAATAATATTGATGGAGCTCATTCTTTGGGAGCAGCTGTATGTGTCAATGTTCATTTGATGACAGTTTCTCCTCCATTACAGAAGGAATCTTCCGAGCGAAGTCGTCAGGCCCTCCAACCTGAAGATGCCTCCTGTAACGGAGGAGGAACTGTCGTCAAATGAACATTGACACATGCAGCTGCCCTGGAAGAATGAGTTCCAGCAAATTAGGAAACCACTGCAGAAGCCTTTACTCTAAATAATACTGATATTCTCCTTTTGATACTAATTTGGTATTCATGGAATGAGCAATAAAAAAATTGAACTTTAAAACGTTTATAAGCATTCAACCTAGGAAAACGAAAAAAATCACACCCCAAACCAGATTAAGGGCTGTTTCTTCCTGTACAGAGGTTTGCTTGGTGAGAGTCAGGTCACCATTGGTAAGTCAGCTTCGCACAGACAATAGAAGACAAGCTCCCTTATCGTGTACCACAGTGTTCGAGATTTCTGGAGTCCTAAACAACACGAAGGATGAGTTCAGCTAGAAATGTCCTAGTGTGAGGCCCACCTCAAATTAGAAATGAAGGTCTTCATCAATAGACAAGAGCCCTATTCACAAAAATATCACACCATGTTACAATTTTTATCACTGCAACAAGTACTACGGCTTATATTACCTTAAGGCAGGTAGGTGAAATGATTTGCCTGGCAAATATTTTAACCTAGCGTTTTATCGAAGGTTTAGGGACCAAAAGGTTGGTTTCACAATACATTCTGCTACATGCCAAGACATTGTGCTACAGTAACCTTGAAGCAATTACCAATAGAACTAAGGTGTTTATTAAGAAATGTGCGAATTCGGGTAGAAATTACCGACGTAGTGTGCAATGGTAATGAAGCTAGAAATGTGAACGGTGGATAAATGTTAATCCCAGGTACACCCGAGGATACTTAATCTGATATGAACAGAATTGATCATAATGAAAGCTGCAAAGAGAAAATTCATCCGTAATGAATACATCAAGCATTAAAACACCTACATTTACCTTTCATATTATTCATCACACAAAATTTTTCCAATTACTTGCTTCATGAACAGAGACTTTTCGTTATAATATTAAATAAACGACATGACGATCATACCCTGCTGTCTTTCCATCCTGTTCCCGTGAAACTCCAACGAATTCTCGCCATGCATGCCAATGATGCCAATTCTGACATGCGCTCAACGATACATTTTGTTTTATTGTACGAAAGGTAGCTGTTAAAATGTTCTCGAGCTCCAACCGTAGAGTTACGGCCGTGTCGTTTCCTAATGTTGAATAAATCCTTTCCATTGATTTTTAACGAACGCATGAATAAAAGGGTTACAGCAAAGATTATATGCACGGCACAACGACCGGGTATTCATTTGCGATAGCATACACGCCAATAACATAGAGCTATAGATATATAGCTCTACGGCCAATCTAAGTATTTCACATGAACAACCCTCCCATGCCCTCCCGTTGTAGTTCCCCAGCTAGCCAATCATGTGTCGGGTAATTTGGTCATCATGGTAATGCTGGTAATGGTGGTAATCGTGGGTAATGTTGAGCCGTACCTGCCTTCGCGCGGGAAAAGTTGGCGGAAATCTCAACTAGGGCAAAGCAACCCGCAACTTATACGCATGCTTGATTGACAACTTGGATGTTCTGCGAATGGCAAGGAAGTGATTGACGATAGGGTAAACTGAGGAAATGGAGACGGATGTAAAATTCAATGAAAATAAGATACCTATATATCACAGCAAAAATTATGCAAACATGGACGAATTTAGGGAACTGCCATTTTGATCCCAGGAAATTGTTTCCAATTTATTTCAAGCTAAAATACGTATGTGAATGCGTTTAGTAATATCCATTCATTCTTTTATTTTTTGTCATTTTCATTCAGTATTCATCGCAGTCTTACGCCATGATCGAGTACCTACCTGCCTAACATTTTATATATTCACATCTTGGTAATAAATTAAATGATATACATTTCCACACACATTGTTGCCTGAAAAATTATGTTAATTTCGCCTAATCATGACTGCCTTCCACAGGCTTAAACATTCATGAATAAAAACGAATATTTTCTGTTTTATCAATTATCGTCACTCGATGAAGCCTAAATTGGGCATAAATTTGAGTTTAGGGACTGAATGAGGCCACTTTGAGAATGAATAATTACTTCATAAAACACTACAGCACCACTTTGTTTGAGGTTATAAAAGCTGCAATTCGCAAGAATCAAGTAAGTTTTCACGAAATTAGCCTTTTTTGCTAGTTGCAGAGTACTTAACCATTGCTAGCATGTACAATTCAAATCTTTTTGGCCTATTCACTTGTTCGTCACCCTATATTTTTATTCATGAACACCAGTTATCTTGAAAAGTTCTATTATACTCCTACATACAATTAAGAGAGGGGTTTGCCCTTATTTACAGAGGGGAAACCTCGTACAATTATTTCACCAATCACTGTGACACCTTGTCGGGGACTTAAGAAAGGATATGACAGTGTTGAATGGGAGGACATGTGAAAAATTTGGAAAACATTCATGTTTTCTCCCAATGATGGAATGAGAATGGTATGAAGCAATTTATAAGCATGTAATTGAATTCGCAGTGCATTCAATAATAAATGTTCATACTCCTTCAGCATATTAACATGAGCTCAGAGGCAGATTAAGGTCAGTGAAATGATTTGGAGGGGCAGATCATCACTACTTTCCGGGGGCTTGAATAGGTACCTTATGACAATTGGCGGCTCCAAGGGCAAGGGCCTTAGGCCCCCCCAAAACCCAGCGTATTTTACTTATTTTTTCATAGACCTAAAACTAAAATCCAAAATTATTTAAAGTACGATGATACGCAAGTCTGAAGCTAAATACGAGTTTATTTTCCATTTTCACATAGTTAGTTACAATTTCCTGGGATGAGACCCCCAGACTCCCCTTTTCCTGAGAAGTATTTCAAAATTCCGGAGTCATAGTGGTAGCCCCCCCTTAATCTCTGGTCTGGAGCTACCCCTGCTTTTGACCACCATTTTTCCTGTTGTACCAGGAATTATAGGGGGGATGGCCACCCACCCACACTATCCTTAATCCATTACTGCATGAATTTCACTGGAGGTAAATATCTATTTATATATTTGTAGTAAAAAGGAATCCCTATCCTTTTCCTAAAAGAAAGATGAAAGCTAGAGTTGATGCATATTTTACATGAGCATGATCTATTTGGCATGATCATGAGATTTACATGACCTATACTCTTTAGAGTAGTATAAGGATTCATGAACTGAACTTTATTAACTGTGAAGAACAAAGGCACCATAGATAATGAAATAAGATGCCCAATTTGTTTAGGTCAGTTTGACACTACAGTTATGGACCGAAGAGAGTAAAGCCCCCAGGAATCCATGGAATTGACCGAGTAGTAAGCAGGAGTGATAAAATTGGTTTTAGCTGATCCTTTATCACACATAATGCTCTGAAATTCAAAAGCTAGGGCTCTAAACAACATATTTCTTGTATAATCACACTACTGCTTCAAAAAAATTATTTAGCATTTCATACATTTTAACCAAAAGTTATATAATTACACAATAAACATTAACAACATAGGAATGTTGCTTCGGATTCTGTGTATCTGCTTGTAATTGAAGGTATTCTAGAGAAAATTCATGTTATAGACTGGCATCTTACTTTCTGAAATAATCACCTTGCAAACAGATTAATAGAGAACTTACATTTATGAAATACAAATTCTCAATTGATAAATTTCCACCACACATGGAAGTGCATATATCAAACTAACAACCAATCCGAAGTTCAAAGAGGAAATTAAATAGAAACTTGGAAAAAGTCTCTTCTGGAATCAGAACTATACCAATGCCATCTCTTGTTCTATTCCCGTGTCATTTCTTATCTTGAATCTAAAGATATCTTACATGACTCACAGCATGGCTTCAGAAAAGCAAGATCAACAATCACTGCTGAACTCCAATTGTTGAACTCGATCTATAGTGCCCGTGATCAAAGTTTACACTCCCTAGGAGTGTTTTATGACTTGTCAAAAGCTTTTGATAGAGTTAATCATGGTATTCTCTACTTAAGCTTGCCAACTTTGGAATAAGAGGAAAGGCTTTGGATTGGATAAGGTCGTATCTAACTGGTAGACACCGAATTGTGAAATACATGAGCCGGACACAGTATGGTAAAGATATATCATTCTCTTCCCCTCTGGACATCACAACTGGGGTCCCCCAGGGTTCCATCCTTGGCCCCCTTCTGTTTATTATTTTTGTGAATGACCTGCCAAACCTGTTTCCTCAAGGTGATGCTGTGCTATATGCCGATGACACTTCTTGCCTATCACATTCCAGTAATATTCCTGATCTGCTAAACTCTGTCAATACCTCTATTTCTAGGATGGCTGAGTGGTGCAATAACAACCATCTATCAATTAACACTAATAAAACTGTTTTCCTGGATTTCCACCCCATGACTGGCACATTTTTGACTAATCATCAACTTAAACTGTTGAATGAGCCTATTTCCCACAGTAATTGTGTTAAATTCTTGGGTCTCCTTGTTTCGAATGACCTCAAATGGACACCTCATATTGAGGCCCTCATGAACCGGGTTAACACTGGTATTTTTATGCTCAGAAGGCTGGCACCTTTTCTATCTCCTGCTACCCTCAAACTTATTTACCATGCTAATGTTCATGCTCACATATCTTAAGGCATTATGTTCTGGGGAATCTCAAACCATGCTAAAAAACTATTTTCTCTACAGAAGCAGGCAATCAAAGCTATGGTTCAAGTCCCAATAAGGACTCCTGGTAAACCTATTTTTTTGGCCCTAAAAATATTAACACTTCCTTCCATATTTATCGAACTGTGCCACTTTTGTTAAATTGCATCCTCAGCATTTTCCAAGGAATGATGACTGGCACGACCATTACACTCGCACAAAAGGTGATGTTCACCTCAAAAGTCACCATCTATCTCTAGCTCTCAAGGGACCTCATCATACTCCAGCCATTATTTTCAATAAACTACCGGTTGAGTTAAAAAATTGTCCCCCTTCCTTATTCAAGGTCAAATTACGAAACTTTTTCGCATGTAAAGCCTATTATGATATTAGTGAATATTTAAATGAATGTATGTAAACCCATTTTACTGTACTTTATTTTATGACTTGTTGTATATTTTCATGTGACCCTTGACGGAACCATGCAATGTACATTGCCAATTCGGTGTGTAATTGAAAAAATTGAAATTGAATATTTAGAGGATTCACTGACTGTTCTAATCTGATACTCATATTGTGTTATAATTATGTGTTTATTTATTTTTTCTTCGGAATTACTTTTCGTGCATATGCACTATGTATTGTCTATGATGTAGCCTATGCATGTATTTGCCAATGGTGAACAAAAATAAATAAATAAACCTTTATCATACAGATTAAAGTGCCCACTGTGGGCACAGCCGGCCGGATTTTATTTTGGGCATTCAGTAGAAACTCAAATCCAGCATACTTTTCCTTACTTAGAGGACCTCTCATTCAAGTTTACATTTAAATGTATGACAGTCTTTAAAAGGGTAAATATGAGAGAAGTTACTCAAAGATCACCACAAATTGCCAAGGAATCATTCATCAGAGAATGTTTTAATTTTATTTACTGTTAATCATAAATAATAATACTTTGGAAATATTTAGAAAAATCAGGGCTCGAAAAGCAGCTACGACAAATTTTTCACTCATGAATTGGGTAACTTTCAATTCTCTGCTATCTTGCCAATCAGAAAAATATCTCCTTATATAAAAAGTATATTATGCAATTTTATATTTAAGGTATCAGTTAAGTGTGCTAGTACGAATTTCAGGGCATGGGTCTGAATCCCAGCTTCCTAGCATAGATTTCTCAGTGAAATCTGAATTTCTGTCTGGTTGCAGTGTGCAGAACACTCCATGTGCAGTACTCTGTACCTATGTTGGATTGGACTTTCAACGGAAGATCCCTTTTGTACCTTTCTTTAGGATATGCCAATTTCACCACCAGGTTTCTCTACACCTTCCACCACTCCCCAAATACTCTTCCCCTCACCAACTTATGCACCAATGGTGCAAATGACCTCAGTTGTCAGTCGACTCCATAAATAACCAACCGACAACAACATTCAATTGTTGTTTAATGATTTTTCAATACAATGATGCTGCTTTATCACCAGTAGAGAAAATAACATTTTTTTGAAATTGCATGTTAACATTGTCAATAAAAAATTTGTTTGGTATTCACATAAGTACAAAGTTGTAATTATTTAAATCACGGTCATAACAAGATCATACGATCTCCCAAAAATGGGAAAAAATATTTTTTGATGATCATCCATTAACTAATCACCAAATTATTTTTAATAATACTTCTTTGGGTAAACAGAAAAATGCATGGCAAAAGGTTTCCATGACATGTTAAAAAATCTTGTCCTCCTCACACACACTTCTCTACAGTAACTTCACTATGCCGTTAATTATAAAGTTGGAAAGATGAGCAACAGAGGCATATGTAGAGTTAAATGATAAACATAAACAACCATGGACATCATTTCACTCGGTGAAAACATTATCCGAATGCAATAAGTAAACACTGCATAAAAATCAGCCACAAATATACAAAAGATTTATTAACCTCATCCAATCATAGGTGAGCTACCTTGTCACTCTCAATATTGTCCCACATATTTTCAATGGCAATTATTGAGGTACATTAATAGGTAACTCATTTCACTTTGAGTCTTCTCAACAGGCAGCAAGGTTGTTGCCAAGGCAGCAGCCACACTGACGGCGCTAGCTCTTTCTCTTTTTAGACAGTAAATTTGTGGTTTGGGGATTCAACACTGAACTTGAAGCCTCCAAACATCTCGGAGAAGCCCTTACCTTTTGGTCGACTTTCTTTCTAGTATTCTGTCTTATTGGAGTTGGATTTTCAATTGAAGAACCTGTGTCTCCACTCCCAAGGGAACCTTTGTCTAACTTCACCTGAGAGAATGATTTTCTCCAAAGCAATGCATCAACAGTTCTCCCTTCACCAGAACTAGGTTGAGCCTGTTCACTTGGTGATGTCTCACCTTGGCTACTCGTTCTTTCTGAGCTACAACTAGCATTAGCACTGTCTTTTATTTTAGAGCAACCACTATCACTTTTGTTGGCACAATTTAAGTCTGCAACAGGAGAAATTAGCTTTCTCACAATGTTTGGACTAGCACAATTCACTACTTCAGAAAGTGATTCTTTAATAGAGGCAGCCCTCTTAGTGCTTGATGAACTGCTATTGGGCAAACACTTTCCAGGGGCAGGCTCATCACTTTTTTCAGATGGCACTGTAGGGGGATTAGAAATCTTTGATGATCTCAGGACCCGCCCCTTGTGCGAAGGCACCACCTCAGTGGAGACTTTGTTCATCGAGTCTTCTTTCAAATGAGAGGAATCAGTTTCATTCTTTGGGCAAATCACATTTGCAGCAGGTTCTAAAATAAAAGGAAGGTCATACAGTGTTAAATTTCACAACACAAGTCAGCCATAACAAACTACAAGCTAAAGAATTAATCCTTAAGTACCTATATTTAAAATTCTATACCAGTGATGATTAAGTAAATGGTTAAGTGTTAAAAAAGTATGCCCCTTGACCAGGGCTGGATTTAGGACCTGTAGGCTCCTAGGTGTGGCTCACCCTGGGTGAGGGTATGGAATACCGCCCAGGTCATCGGGGGTCTGGGGGGGGGGGGGGGGGGGGGGGGGGGAATTTTATCTTGTCATCTTCTCGAAATCTTGTCTTCAGCCATCTGCTCTGCCAATGTCGTGTCTTACAAATTTGAAATAATTTTATGATTTGCTATTTGTTAGGTTTTATTGTGGTGCAGGCCCCTAGGCAAGCGCCTATGTAGCCTGTAATTAAATCCGTCCCTGCCCTTGACCAGTTAGTAAATGCTTCAAGCTGGAGAGTTAGTTCTGGCATTTTCATGTCTTTTGGGTACAGCTGCATCTGTGTATCTTGATGGTGACGTTTGTAGCCCTATTTATGGGCAATGCAAGAGAAGAAGGAAACCAAGGCCACTCCAAAGCCAAGGGGCTTTGCCACCTTACCCTTCATCGTGGGAACGACGGAAAGGATTGGGAGGATTCTAAAGAAACACGACATCACACCAAGATATCGAGCAGTGCAGAAAATTGGTGACCTTCTACCAAAATCTAAGGACAAATTCCCTGAACTGCAATACGAAGGAGTGCATGAGATTCCCTGCAGCTGCGACCAGAAGCATGTGGGCCAAACGAAGAGGGCGATCTCCGTTCATTTGAGCGAGCACCGCAGGGCTCTCAAAAACAAGCAGTGTGTGCAGTCAGCAGTCGCAGAGCATGCCTTCTCGAACCCGGGACATCAAGTAGAGATCAATGACGCTCGAGTCTTAGCCAAGGAAAAGTTTTATTTTCCTTGACTCATCAGGTAGGCTATTGAAATAGAGAAGGTAGAGGCTAATTTGAATAGGGATGACGGGCATAGACTCCACAACACCTGGAAGAGACTCCTGAGAAGAAACCCGCCAAAAGAAGGGTGCTCAACGCTGATTGGCTGCACTAATGGAATGTGCCCTTGAGGATGATATAAATACAGGCCAACTTTCACCGTTTGGCATTCGGAACTGATCTGAAGATGTGTCCTGCATTGGCTACAAAACGTCATCATCAAGATACACAGACACAGATGTACCCAAAAGACATGAAAATACCAGCACAACAGAACTGCGAAAGCCTCAAGCGGAAATGGAGAGTTAGTTCTACTACGAGGTATGTAGCATAATGTCCCTGGCATAACTTGTAAATTTTTGGCTTTTTCCTAAAGAGTTGAGAATTCTAAGCTTTTTGGGATGTTACTCAACCTATGGTCACTATTTCTATGGTTTCTATTTCCATATTCACTTTTTTGTACTTAAGTAGGTACTGTTCAAGTTTTTCTGACCAAATATTTTGGCAAAAACCTGGGTCAAACTAAAAAAAAAGTACTACTATAGGGGAATAAACATCTCAGATTTCATACTATGTACTAAGAATATCTATCTTAACCCTTTGCACTCAGATTTTTTCAGCCTTGATTACAGTAGCCCACTCGGAATTTAACTCGGGGCCCATCACGACCAAGATTTCTCGTGGGTGACACTCTAAATTAAATATATGATAATTTGAAATATATTCCATTTTATATTCTGCATGTATTGCCAAATCAAGTTGTAGATTAACAAAAAATATATATGCATGTACATACAAATAAAACAAATTAAATGAAATATTTCACGTATCGAGTGACACTCGATACGTGAGTTGGTAGTGAACAAGGCTGTGACGAGCGTCACTCGACACCTGAGCGGAAAAGGTTAAAGGGCTATTTAAAAGGTAAATTAAACAAACCATATCAATTGAAACAGTTAAGTATTAATTTGCATCATGAGAAGATGTCTTTTATTTCTTTTGGATGCGTAGTCAGGGTTAGAGGATTCAGTTGAATCTTATCAAATTCATGGATTCGAGATTCCATCGAATCATTCCAAAAATAGATTCAAACCTCGGTTCTGTGGGTGGCACATGCACACTACGTTGAGGTTAACTCCTACCTTTATAGATCTCGACTCAGAATTTATCTCAATGTCATTTGATTAACCTGATACATTTTTTTGAGGAAATTTCTCCAGGGATCATATTTTAAAAAATGTATTTTTAAATTCGTTATAGGTACAAAAGATGGGGAAACAAGTTTCTTTAACATAATAATCATTTCACTATCAAAGAACAATTCAAACAACTGGAGTACACCACCATCTTCTTGAACTTAAAAATTGAGTAACGAAGCACTTTCAAAATTGAACCCTGCAGATGCAGGAGGGGGAGGCTTTGCTACTTTTGATTTCCCTCCATTAGTCGTCTTCAATAGTCTCATCTTCACACTTGGCATCTGATATAGTGTGCTCAGAGAAGCTCAATTCAGATCCAGAATTTACTAAATTTCTTTCTTCCACCTCCACATCAGAAATGCTTTCACTCTCACTTTTCATTGAAGAATGAATAAAGCAAAGCAGTAAAAAAAACACTAAGGTGACCAAAAACTGCTCTTGATCTCTAATCACAAAAGAACAGACTTCAGTGAAATGCTGATGGAGAAGGGACACTAGACGTAAATGCTCATGAGGACAGCGAGGATCTAACGTATGCTTCCGTTGGAAATTTAGGATAAATGGAAATGATTTTAGGTCGGCACCATTTGATAACAGTAAAAGAATTTCAGGGGTACATTGGGAATATCCACAGAGATATTGCCGTTAGCTTGTACATGGTAACAGGATAAGATAAGTCAGTGAGATTCAGAGCGATGCGAGGGGTACCAAGAAAGATGGAAATCAGGGGAAATAATAACAAAAGCAGATTCTTCTGGCTGAAAGTCTTGCTAAATGCACGTCCGCTTGATGGAAAATAGCCCTTTTCCTTATGTATGTATTCTTTGCATTAAAAATTACCGTAAAACAATCAGATGAGGTCGAAAAGCAAGGAGGGTAAAGTATTATTTTCCACATAAGACCTTTCCCATTCATAAGGGTCCGCCGACCCACTTGGGTGAAGAAATTATGGCCCTATTATAATAGGCATCAAGCAGGGTTGGAAAGCGACTGCAGGCCCAACCATTTTCCTGGGACTTTCCAAGCTGACACTTCACTCTTGCCATCGCCCCTTCTCTAAAGTCCCTTTTTTCTCAGGTGACCTTTGAAGGGATAGGGCTGCAGCATAGAGCATGAGCGTGGAAGAAAAAACCTGAATGAAATGTAGCGAAAGGGAGAGCAAGCCACTGTCACTTTCTTGAACATTTTTTGAATTATCAATGATGCTGTACCTAATTGAGAGATTTCTTTCAATTTTGCCGAGAAATGGCATTTACGGTGGCAGGATATAAGATGACTATGATTGCCTCAATCTCAACATCTCAAAGCCATTTTTTTTACATGACTGGAAGCCACTTAGAAACTCAAAGGTAACTTACGAGGCTGAAATTCCTTGCAAAACTTGTTTCTTACGAGTTTCACGTCAATGCAACAGATTTTATTTTACCACAACACCGCATTTGAAGAACAGGAAAGGAAGGCCAATTATTAGATAAATTTGCTGTAATATGGATAGGTTTAACAATTATTTTTTCTCCCACACAGTTTATGACTCGCCACGGCCACGGTACTTCATGGCACGCACATTTAGTCACCCTTAAATAAAATGTTTTATTGCTTATTTTCGGGCTGTAAGGTGCAAGAAACTTCATTAAAATTCTTTACTACATACGCACAGCTATTGACCATGTCCGATCTGAGTGAACGGAGCAATGCCAGAGGTGTGAAGCAACGGCACAAACTTTTATCAGTCACAGAAAAAGTAGAAGTTTATCCTCACCAGCCTCCTGAAACCAATTTGGATGAAGCAGACTAAACTGCTCCATTGAAATAAACATTAATTTCCCACTTCCCGAGGATTGCATCAAAAACAATGAAACAACTGATCGTCAATCACATCAATCAATCGGCCACGGCAAGGAGTGTTGCGTCACGCGAATTTTTCGTAGTATTCATTTTTATTTCTGTTTGCTCAAATTTAACTCATTATATTAACAAATATATTTTTTCTAAAAATTATTATTTGCAAATTAAAGTTTCTGGGGTGTCCAAACAGGGTTCCATTTTTTCCAGCGTTTCGATGTCTGACACAGTCCCTATTGTCAGGGGCGTCAACAGATTCGCCGGAAAAGTACAACTTCCAACAATTTACTAAGTTAAAACCAGCAGTTTATAATAATTTTTATGCACATTTGCATACATAGAAACAGTAAAAGAACGATATCATAGAATTATTGCTAACTGGATTGAAAATGCCTTGCATAAATAAAGACATTATGCGAAACATCTGTAATTAGGAAAATCTGTAATCCGGCATCTGACCTAGGTCCCAACGGTGCTGGATTAAAGATGCTCAACTGTATACATTTTTAACCACTTACTCTCCTGATCAGGATATTGTTGTAGATGAATCTCTACTTATGTGGAAAGGTCATCTTTCCTGGAAACAGTGTATACCCTCAAAGCGGACCAAATTTGGTATAAAAGTTTTTGTTTTACGCGAAAGTTATTCTTGCAATACATGGAATTTTCTTATCTACACCGGGAAGGACACTATGTACAGTGAGAAATATAAAGCAGAGAATATTAGTGCCTGTATCGTTCTTGACTTAGCAGATACTCTTTTGGGAAAGGGACATATTTTGCACCTTTGTAGTAGTTAATTGCCGTAGCGTTAAAAACAAGCGCGCTGAAATCGAGCATATATTTCAGGACGCAGACGTGGTCATAGGAACGGAGAGCTGGCTTATAGAGGATATAAGTGACAGCGAAGTTTTTCCTCCAGGATATAAAATCTACAGATGCGATCGAAGCGATAGGACAGGTGGCGGAGTTTTTCTAGCAGTTAAATCACATTTACACAGCACCGCCCACGAAATAACGGATAATGAAATAGAAAGCGTATGGTGTACAATTAAACAACGAAACAAAAGGAGTATACATGTTTGCTCTTTTTATAGACCTCCAAACTTCGAAGCTGATATTATTTACCAATTAGAAAATCAAATATCCGCATTTACTTTGAGAGACAGTAAAAGTGTAATAATTATTGGGGGAGATTTTAATCTGCCATCTACAAATTGGGATTCTTACACTGTAAAACCGAATTCAAGGAATAGGGAAATCAGCGAGATCTTACTCAACACACTTACTAATCACTCACTTGCCCAAGTAGTTGACAAGCCTACGAGAGATAAGCACTGATGAATTAATTCACGTCCTGGAGGAAGAAACTCATGGAGGGTCTTGCAGCGACGCAATGTCTGAAGAATCTGAGTCAGCTGTTCAAACTTTAAAAAATAAGGAAATGGCAAGGGCATTTTGCCTTATAGAAGAAGCACTTAAAATTTTCGAAGATGGTGACCCAGATGAAATCCGTAGTTCAAAAGTAAATCGCGAAGTAAATGCTGCAATTGCGTGTTACAGGCAGATTTACAAGGAAAATAGCAGCAAAGCGAAGCAACTTTCCTTGGATGCTTTCTTCAAAAAAGCTGGAAGTTCCAGACTGAATGCTTCCACAAACCTAGCCGAGGACGACCCTACGTCATCTAATGCATCCAGGCAGTAATCACTGCTCCCGCGAGTTTCCCGTCAAAACTTCTCAGGTATCTATAACATTCTCTATGTATTGTCAGGCCATTACTTTTTCAATGTGCTTAGTTTATTTGTGGTTAAATTGTCCTTGTACTTCCGTACGTTCTACAGTCGTTAGCAGAAGAAATAGCGCCAATCGCATTTCTTTTGTTTTCTTCTTCGATCTGTTAGAATTACCCATTCTGCCTCTATGGTAGCAGCTCTTCGTTTGTAATAGGTGATTATATCAAATTTGTGCTTTCTTTCAGGTTAATCCCTCCCATTCGTGACTCCACCAATGTGAAATACATGCTATGATAAGGATTCAGTGATTCAATCCCATCACTTCAATGAGTAGCGGGGACTTGCAGTCTTGCGAATATTATTAACATCAGGCACACCATAATTTCCGAAAATTGAAATAATAAAAATATTGTTGCCTTTAGAATTTTGTAATAATTACTTGTGTTGTTATTTGGCAAATAAACTTATATAAAACTTGTCAGCAGAGCTTTTCTAGGTCCAATTTTGTTATTTGACGTCCGTATTATCGATCAATTACACAGTTTCTAATGGATTTTAATAATTCTTTTAACACGAATTCACTTAACACGGCACTTTTTCGGAACGTATCTCTCGTGTTAAGCGGGGGATACCTGTATATATATAATTCATTCAAAAACTTGACGCTTAAAGGCACGAATAAATTCATACAATCATAGGAAATGGAAATGGATAGGAACACATAAAAGGATGAACACAGGGTTTGGTGGGGAAGATGAAAATGACCTAAAAATGAAGTTTTTCTGTCCTGACACACATTTTTTCTGTCTAATCCAGACAGAAAAAATTTCCCTTTTATATTAATGTCCAGGAGATTGGCCGATTTGGTGACAAAAAACACAAAAAAGGTACACTTACAAATAAAAATTCTAATATTTCGATGGTCGAAACCACCTTCCTCAGAGTAGAGACAAAAGGAGAATGGCTAGTTGGTTGACGGTTGGCAAGGAAATGGAGGGAGGGGGGAGGAAAGGGGTTGGAGGGGAAGGAAGGGAGGAAGAGTGAGGGGAAGCAGGCGAGGAATTATTTAAAATAAATTATTTAAATAAATTATTTAAAAAATTACTTCCCTGTTGTTCAATAATCTGTCAAAACATTGGTTAAATATAATGAACTAGAAATTATTTTGACCGCTTAAAACTTCCCCTGCCTTGCGTGCTTGCCTTCCACTCTACATCAGGGGATGTAACCAACAATGAGATATATATGTTCACATCAATATCACGTAAGCCTTTCATGGTGATAATCCATTCAGGTGGGACATACACCAATGACTCAAAACAATGGGACCCCAAAAATCTGTCCCATAAGGCCCTTTAAAAACCAGGGCTGCCACAAATATCCACCTCCTTTCACCAAAAGGATGCTAATACTTACTGAAATGTATCTTAAAAATCTGAATCAATACATACCAGTATCTCCTGGTGTCTCAAGTCTCTTAGATCCCTTTCCTCGAACCCTGAAATAGATAATATGCATAAAAATAATTTCAATTGCATGCAAAATTAATATCAACATGAAGTCTTCCAGGTTGTTGAAACATACTGTAATATGGGCAAGGATTCATTACTTCCATGAGCCTCCCAGATTAGCTCATTTGAGGTGATTCTGTAATAACATGTAGATTATGTAAATCATATTCGAAAATTTTGCTTAGTCTGGAGTGGTCAGCATATAGGTTACTTTCTCTTTGCAAGTAAATTCCATTAAAAATACTGATTTCAGATTAAACGAATTGAGTACCCTAACATAATTTTTTTGTTTAAACAACAAATTTCATTAAAAAACCACCACATTTTAAGTATTAGCATATTTTCTAATGACAATGGATGTGGAACTGCCTTCTGCAATTACTTTTTTTTGAGTTCCATTTCACAGGGATTATTTCAGCCTGTGATATCTTCGAATACACACATCTTTGATACATTATACAATTGGTACATACATATATTTATCTCAAAATATTTCACAAGTAAATAAGTTATGGGGTGAGTTTCAATGCTTGCGGCCACTGGCACTTTAAAAAAGGTTTTCTTGTCACTGTGGCCTTCAGATCAGGGGCTCCACCAACCAGTGGGGAATTCCACCCCTGGAGTAAATTCAGAGAGGTTGGGGGGGGGGGGGGGATTTAGACCCCATTATTCAGCAAAATGTGATGTTCTCTAGATTTTGTAAAAACTGCAAGAGAGCAGCTCATTTTCATTTATTTAGTGGTATTCAACAGTTTATTGAATTCCACAGGTTAAAACTGATTATTAAACATGCAAATTATTCTAATCTGTGGAATTGAATAGGTAGTTATTTATTAGTTTAAATTTGGAAGGGGAAGTGATATTCTGAACTATGGTGAAAGGGGAGAATTGAGCCAAAAAGGTTGAGAACCACTGCTTTAGATGCAATTTAATCTCAAGAAGAGATACAATCTAACACATTTCTTACAAATGCAATGACTCAATTACCTTGCAATGGCAAAAACTGAGTTCAAGTGGTTCCAGGGGGGTTATATCGGAACTCTGGGTGTTAAATAAGGACTGCGTTAAATACCAACTGTCCTGGCCTGAACATATCTACCCGAGTGATTACGGAACTCAAGGTAGAAGTGTTGAACAGGGTCGTTATCCCCATAAATAAAGTGTTATGACAAATTCTTCGTTCAAGTCCGTGCAACTCTTTCGGAATATGTATCGACCAATGAAATGCTTGACGTTCCTGTGTGGAACAGTGGACCAAATGCATGGGACGTCATATCAACAAAAAGCAAACATGAAAAAAATGAGTAACATTTAGCGACGCACATCGCCAGGAATGTAAACAAATATTCTTGATTTTTATGATGCAGGTTGAGTATGTTTTTCAGTCATTATTTCCTGAAAGAAGTTTTGAATTATCTTCATTATTACGTCATCGCTACTTTCGTGAGTTATGCTGGTGGAAATAAAGAGTGAGAAAACCGTTCCGGGTATATGCTTCGTGCAGTCGAAAAATAAAGAGAATTTTTTCGACTAATGTGCAGAAAAAATGAGTATGCGCACAGGATTTGTTTTTAAAACAGTGCACAGTGTGTATGAGACTGATGAATTAATGTGCATTTATGTGATAATCGTGCGCGAAAATGATTGAAGAGTGTCTAAAAGTTATTGGACGTGTTGCCTGCAAAAGTGTCTTTTGATTGTCACTGTACAGAAAATAGTGGAAAGAGCATATCAAGCGTTTAAGAAGTAAGCACCAAAAGTTTTTATATTTCTTGAACGTGTAATTATCTGTCCGGAGAGTTTATATTTGAAGAATGTGGGTTTGACAGTGACACGTATTTTTGAAATGAGAAACTATAAACACATATCTTTCAGGGGTGACATGAGTGGCAGGGATAATTACTCTATAGAAGACGATGAAATATCAGTTTTTGCCTCTTCGTATAACCTTCTATTGCTTGGAATACGAGTAGTATCAATCAAATCTACACTAACTTGCATGCCAAAGCTCAGCCGTATGCTGCCCTGTCGGAAATGCTCTCGGTCTCAGCAATTCAATAGCTTTGAAACTCAGAAATATTTAGTTTGTTTTTAAAATGGAACAAAGTGTGTATGAGACTGATTAATTAATGTGCATTTCTGCGAGATACGTGCGCAAAAATGATCGAAGAGTGTTTAAAAGTTTATTAGGTGCTGCCTGTAAAAGTGTCTTTTGATTGTCACTGTACAGAAAATAGTGAAAAGAGCATTTTAACGTTTAGGAAGTAAACACCAACAGTTTTTATATTTCTTGAACTTGTAGTTATCTCCCCAGAGAGTTTACATTTGAGGAATGTGGGTTTGAAAGTGACAGTGATGCGTATTTTTGAAATGAGCAACTATATAAACGCACATCTTTCAGGGGTTAAATGAGCGGCAGGGATAATTGCACTATAGAATACGATGACATATCTGTATTTGCCTCTTTGTATAACCTTCTTTTGCATGAAATGCGAGTAGTATCAATCAAATCTACACTAACTTGTATGCCAAAGCTCAGCCGTATGCTGACCCGTCAGAAATGCTCCCGGTCTCAGCAATTCAATAGCTTTGATACTCAGAAATATTTTAAAAGCATTTTGCAACTCACCTAATTGTAAAATCGTACTTCTTGTAATATTATTCTTCTCATAGCCTTTGATTATTAACATTAATATACTTTGCGAGTCCTCAGAATTGAACTGCCATCAAATGTACTCCCGAGTCTCACCAATGCATTTGATTTGAAACTCGGAAATATTATTAAAATATTTTACAACTTTCCTAAGTGTGAACACTTGTTTCTTTAAATATTACTCTTCGCATAGGCTTTGATAAATATTATATGCCTCGCGAGTTTGCAGAATTAACCCCTGCGCAAACACGCCATCTTGGTCTTTATCTTCATAAGGACCCTTCTTGAGCTGGCTTTATTTTGGGTCCTTATGAGAAAGACTTTTCACTCCATAAAGACGGCCTTATGAGTTCCGTAATCGCTCAAGTCGGTATGCTCACTGGGGGTCCTTATGATAAAGACTTTCACCCCAAAACGCCGGCCTTATGAGTTCTGTAATAACCCCCCAGGCATTTGAACTCACCCCACACTATGGTAATTTTTTAATTCAATCAGCAAACATAAGGCAAAGACTAAGGACTTCATTGAAGCAGAAAAATATTGCATTACCCATAATTAACTACACCATAACTAAAAGTTGACTGGTATGGTAACCATTAGCGATGGGATGGGATTATATTCAGAGCTGTTTCAGCAGATAATTCAAAATAACTCCAAATCATAACAATGAGGGACAGAAAAAATTCATAAGCAAAAAATAAAAAAATCATTGTCTACTCAGCTTAACATCGATTATACACCTCTCTCGTTCAAATATTGGATATACTGCAAGTATTTAAATGTAACTGGAAAGGTAATGGCTATATCTTATGTGATAGTGTTTGGCATGTATCATAATGAGTTTAGTTTTCAGTATTGCATGTGCATGTTACTCAACCATAATATGTCTTAATTGAAATAATGTAAATCTTATGTGATAGTGTTTGGCATGAATCATAATGAGTTTAGTTTTCAGTATTGCTTGTCCATGTTACTCAACTATAATATGTCTTAATTGAAATGATGTATTGAATAAGGTAATTCAATTTCTGTAATTTCTCTTTGCTGATTCATTGCTTCAGATTTATTTTGTGGAAATAAAAGATTTGTAAACATTTTATTTGAACATAATGATGCATCCTCCCTCCGCAAACAAGTTTCTCCAGCCACCAGAATGAAATGACAAACTGCAAAAACATGTAACTAATATGGTAAAAATTGCAACTCTACTCTCTTTTTGATAAAGTATCATACAGGACTGTTACAAGAAAAAACTTCCTAATTGTTTAAATGTATATATGGTAGATTTAACGAGATTGATCTGTCACAGGGGACCGATCGTGCAAAGAATTTCATCTTTTAGACGGCCCATTGCTAGTTAAGACATGTTCCTCGAATGTTACTGCCTCCAGTGATTCTGTGCAGGGACACGATAATGTACGTCCCAGCCTTACAGCCTAATGCCTGTAGGTATGAACATTTTTTGTGGTACAGCAAGTTAACATATGCCTAGAGCCACCATTCGTTGTAATTAAGTATTGGAATTTCGGTGTCAGTTCTTGGAGCTATTTATGTAAACATTTTGTTATGAAAGCAAGTAGAAGCTAAGATTTACCCAAAAAACAGCAAGGAAAGTAAACTGAGGTAAAATAAACCAAGTCATCTACAACTGACTTTATTACACTAACCTTTTCGTTTTATATCTATTTATGAGTAAATGAATTCCCCATATGTGCTGTGTTATAAATTAATAACTATGCACAGACATGGCACTTGTATTCTCTGGGAAACTTAGGTGAGATATTAGGAGTTAATGATCATCATTTTAGTGTTGGGTGAATAAATGTCTTCGCCCTGGAGGCACACTTCCTCCCCAGAATAACTGCCCTCATTTTGCATGCACTTAATATGGAAAATCAAGAGAATGTCATGTTTTCCTTCTTGAGCCCAAGGTAATGGAAACCTAACTCCTTGTACTTGCACTTTTTCAGCAATTTTAACTCCCTGAAAAGCATTCTTTCATGGATAAAGATGGTTCCTCAACCCACAGTGAATGGGATGTGTAAAGGTAAATATCTTATGATAAGGTTTTTGATAATGTCCAAATGCAATCTAACAACAGTTATAGTGATGGTATATCACTTCAAATGTCTGAAAAAATCATTAGAAATTTACCTATTTTTTGGAATATACTTTGAGCTAGTAAGGCCCATCTTAAAATTGCTTCTTAGGCTAGTCACAATGATCTAATGTCCTCATGCCATGCATAACATGAAACTTATGGACTGCAGCTCACTAGGCAATACTAGGCAATCGTTTGAGGCCATAGGTACAGCCCGAAGCAAAACGTAGATAGACTTTTCAGTTGAGGCCAAGCCATGCGAGTTTTGGAATTGCCCTTTAAGGGTCCTTCCTATATTTTGTATCTTTCCGTTGAAGTCTAGCTTAAATATTTTGGCATAAAAACAATTTTTTCCACGACATTGAACACAGAGAAAGTAAAAACCTGGCACATGGCATCAGTCTCACAACTAGAGTCTTTGCTTCAATTAAAAACATTATAACGGAGAACTAACCTTTTACTAATCTTGCCTCTTGCTCCAAGGTCTTCAGGCATCTTTTCTGCCTTATTTTTCCGATCCAACTCTTCCTTTGCAGAAATTATCATTTGGATCTCTTTATCAACGAAATCTGAAAATGTCTCCACTCCAAGTGCTACAAATGGAAAGGAAGTGCAAAAGGATTTTAAAATGCGAATAGAAAAATTGAATTGAACATTTATTCATCTTTTGGGAAATTATCACATAGAATTCCTGAACTATTATAGCACTGACTTTTTCTCGAGCTATATCTAGCAGTGAATAAGCAATTTTGTGTAATAAATGCGAAAAAAAAAACAAAAATTAACACAAATAAATTACTGTGATGCAGCCACCTTCCTACAAATCTCATTTTCTGAAAGAAATAAAAGTAATTTTCAAAACTCATAACTTAATTTCTCCAAGGTTGTAATTATAAGGGGGGCAGGTAAGCTAACATTGCACATACCAGAAAGAAAACAACAGAAAAATATGAAATCCCAGACTAACTTCCTCACATGAGATATCAAATAAGACACCTGAGTGTTGGTTTCACTCATGAGTGATGCACTCAGCACAAGTGGCTGGCAGGTGTCTCAAATGAGTGACAGCAATTAGTTATTTAAATAGTTGCATTAAAAATTTAAGGAACTGGGAAATGAAAACAATATCTTACACACTCAATGAGTTAAATAATATATCTGGCAAATCAATGAGAAGAAATATGTACATAAAATATGAAGTTAATTATGTTTCCTTAAATGATTCCATTTGAAAATAAGCATTCATTCATTTGCTCATTTACATCAAAGACGCAATTTTTAATATTAATGTGTTAATATAACTTAAATATATTATCCTGGATAGGGCAAAATTTCAATATATTGAGTATAACTCAATATTTTTTTAATATTGAGTCTCAATAAATATGATATTGATGTGGGTCAATATTCTGTTCCTCAATATCTCAATATTAAATATTGAGGTTGTGTAACTCAATATTCTTTATTGAGGTTAGAGCTCAATATTCTTTATTGAGGTTTGAGCTCAATATTCTTTATTGGGGTTTCATTATATTATATTGAATTTTGAGTTCGTTTTTATATTGACGTTTTCCATCTTTCCGTGGGTGCCAATCGAGCAGTTGACGAGCGCGGCTTTCCCTCCCTTCTCTCGTCCAAGCCAAGGCTCGGCCACCACCGAAACAGTTCATAAGTTCCTAACTATACGCTACTCCACGCCCCCGCAGAGGACAACAATGGCAGTCGCATTGGGTGTTGGAGTGGTAGGGGGCGTTCAGCAGTGTTCGGAAGTTGGCTCGTGAAACGGCCGGAGACCTGAACACTGCCGAGCGTAAAGATAGGAACTGTCGCAGCGGTGGTGCAGGGCTCAGCTCTGGCTTCATCCCACAACACCGCTTGCTGGTGGAGCACGTTGTTCGTTCAGTCCAGGTGTTCAAGTTAGTTTCAAAGCGTGTCATCATGTTCGTCGCTAAGCGTACAGCAGTAATATGGCGATATTTTAAAGATACTGACCCGCCTGATCGCGAAAAGGCGAAATGCACTTTGTGCCAGAAGATACTGCCATGCAACAACGGTGGCACATCGAATGCTGTGAGTCACTTAAAGTGAGTCACTTAAAGTCACCCACTGACCCATTCTGCATGGCTACAAGCTAAGTTACAACAACAGAGGAGAGTAAATCAGTAATCTCAAAATGAAGAAGATCCTGATCATGGAATTCCTGGTGGCATCTGCACAGTGGATCGCTTTCGAAGCTGTCACGGTTCGCCCGAAAGTACCTAGTGATTTCTGCATCTAGTGTTCCCTCAGAAAGATTGTTCAGCACCGGGGGAAGCATTATTACAGATACAAGAACTTCATTAACTGGATACAATGCCGAAATGGTAATTTTTATCTCCAAAAACATTGAGCACTGTCCTATCCCAATGTAAATACCGCTCAGATATTGTGCTATATCAGCACAACTATTTTTGTTATTGAATTCACCCTATTTTTCATTTGTATTTTAGTGATACATTTAAATCGCGACATCTCGACATGCACAAATGCTATGTGATTTTTTCGCTTTTTCAATGTCAATATTCAGTTATTGACCTCAATAACTCAATATTGATATTGCGATATTTACCTCAATATCGATATTGAGATACCGACCTCAATATTTATATTGAAGTATTGATTGCTCAATATCTCAACATCAACATCAATAATTGACGATTCAATTACCAATATTGACATTGAGGTCAATCTCAATACTTTTGAGTATTGAGTATTGATATTGAGTTTGGTTTAACCGCCCAGGCCTAATCCTGGAATGCTATTGATTTAACCACACATTAACCTTTTCACTGCTAAGCTTCATCTCAAAGAGTGCTCACCATAGCTTGCAACACTGCTGGGCATTTAACTACCCCCAGCGCACATCATTTTTTTGGCATGTAAAACCATAGAGTAAGCATATTATGCTTACTCTATGGTAAAACGCATATGTCCATGCGTAGTGCTGATGGCACTGCTCCACCCAAACACATATATGCGTGTGTGGCGCTGGTGGCACTGCTCCGATCAAACACATATATGTGTGCGTAGCAGTGACAGGGTTAAATAGAGTATCAACACTTTCACCCTTCAACTGCCCCCATCGTTTATTGACAGTCTGCATAATAGACTGCCCCGTTGTCTATTGGCGATTTGGACAGTGATACTTTCGCCAAGCTTAAAGCTTAAAGAACAGTGACACAGCTTAAAAGCTTTCTAAGCATATGAGCAAATTCAAATAGGTGCCTCCACGATCCTTGTAGACTTTTGTTGCCCTTCTGACTCTGCTCCACTCTGCTCTATTAGCCTGGGAAAATACTGAGAAAGGGCAAACTCCCAGTTCAAAAGAGTAAAAAATACTTTTGTGTCCGTGGATGTTTGAATATCTGATTGACTGCACAGTTAAAGAGTTTGGCACTTCTCCTGACAGTTTTTTTTTTTGAGATGATGAGATGGAATTCAATCACTTTCCTGAAAATTTATTGTACTTTATGCAATGATAATTAATTAGCCCTCACCATTTGCAACTCCAAATTATAAAAAATTACCCAAGATAAGAGACTAAACTAAAAATTTTCACCAACAAAAAGACGGAGCCGAGCAATAAAGAACTTGACCATACCGTAGAAACATTTTTTCATTACCTAATCTCTCATTTACTAGGTGCAATATAAAATATGATATTCATTTTCAACTAAAACATCTCTTGCTGGTACTTATAACCTCACTTACACACCAAAAATATTAACTTTTTCAAAAAGCAACTTCAGATATGATACTGCAGCCACCATAACAAGGCCTTCTTTGCCCAGCTGTAACCTCCAAAACCAGCCAAAATGTTGAACAGTTAAAGAAACAAACATAGATACATTGAGAAATAGTAAATGGCCATTTTAGTCAAATGCACCTTGCTAAAACTGATTCAGTAAGATTGCAACATCCAAAATAAGTATTGTGAACATAAAATGAAAAAAAAATCAATTCAATGCACCATCTTTGTAAGCATAGATTAACACTTTATCAAAAAGAGCTTGGCAACAATCTACAAAAAAATTTAATATCACTTATAGGAGGGGCATTTTACAGCCAACTTAAGAAGGAAGCAAATTTCTATTTCACACACTGCAATTTTTTAAATTTCATACATTACATTTTTACCTACAAATGGATTAAAGCTTTAATAGCCACTGATGAATGGGTGAATGCAATTAAAAAGAAAATTTCTACAGTGAACTCCTATGGGTATCACTGCCACAGTTTCATGCAGTTCAGAAAGAGAAATAAAAGATTATAAATGATTAGAATGTTTGAGCAAAATAGGGTCATTCCATATGATATCAACCAAAATGAAATATATTTTTTGGTGACCTTCTTTGATTTTCATGAAATTTGGTACAGAGGTTCAAATTATAGTTGGTAACAAATATGATTTTTTTTATTTTTGACGATGACGATCAGTTAGGGATTTATGAGGGGGTCAAAATTTGACCTTTCGGTGACCTCTTCGCTCATTACTTTAGTTTACTGGCAATAAGTCAGCTCCTATCAGAGCCATAGAGTTGGGGTTGGGCTCATTGAAAAGGTAATTAAATTTCCTATTAAAATGATTGACTTTCAAATACTTATGATTTTAAATGGTATCACGGAGTGGACCTACATCTAGGTTTGGTCGAAGGTCAAATATACTATCTTCAATTTTTTTTAAACTTGGTATTATTAAACTACACATATATGGGTACAAGCACACAAAATTTGGAGATGGCTAAAAATTTTGTTTTAGAGATATGTTGTGATAAGTGAACAAGAATTGTTACATAGGTGAACGGCAATCCACCTCTTTTGCCTGCAATTCAAAGAAATAGACCACTAATATTAGTTTTGCTTGGTTAATCATTTTGAAGTTGCACATACAAGTAAGAACTGGTTTGTAATGCGTAAAAAGGCCACCCAAAGGTCAAATTTTGACCCCCTCATAAATCCCTAACTGATCATCCCAAAAATACAAAAAAATCACATTTGTTACTTACTATAGCATGAACCACCGTACCAAATTTCAATAAAATCAAAGAAGGTAAAAAAAATGTGTTGGTTGATTTCATATGGAATGAACCAATAATGACATTTTTAGTAGGTATGTTAGAGGAACGAAAATATATGTCAATCAGTTATTTCAATGGATAATATCAGGCAAAGGGAACATAAGTAACTAATATGCATTAGAAGTATCTTTAGTGTAAAATTATGCATTTATTCAACAATTATATGATCAATTCAAGTGTGGACTGTTCTACTTCAACCAAAAATCTAAGTGTAGTAAATGGGAGACAACAAAAAGAGGAGTCAAATCAGACAGATGAATGGAAAAATATATAAAGTATATTAACCTTTGAGCAATGCGTTAAACTTCTCTTCCAAATGCTGATTTCTCTTTTTCTCAAGAACATTACTTTGGCTCAGGTATTCATTACGGCTTTGAAGAAGAGAGATTTCACCTAATGCCTAAAAGGGAAAAAAAATATGCATTGATAAACTGGGAAAAACTTATATTGACCCAGATAGCATAAACTTGCACAAAATCATATGAGTATCACATACAGAAGTATTGATTAAAGTAATAATAAATGAGAACCTAAGTCTGATTCCCAGTACTATTGAAGCTATTATAGAATTTCAAGGTTATGGAACAAGCTTACCAATAGCATAATAATTTAAATTCTTTTACATGAGTGATGAAATAAGAAGTAGGAGCCATTCAGTCCAAACAATATATTCATTTCATGCACAACTTGACCATCAGATATAAAGTTTTAACTGCACTTTGTTAAGGCCGTTTTATATGATACATTTGTTTGTACAAACTCTTCCGTGAACTCTTGCATGAGACAAAATGTATCATGTAAAGCGGCAAATTGTATGAAGGTTTGTGCGAATGTCTCAATGCCTTAACGGAAAATAGAACCTGTTCTAATTTTGTTGAGACAAACATACAATCTCATGTACATTCGTTTGTACAAAAACTTTCATCGTGTAAAACGGCCTTTAGACAATGCTGGACCCAATTTAATTTACTGAAGTTAACCCTAGCAATGTATTCATAAATAAAATCTTTTTTCAATACATTAAAGTATATTTCATTATGCACTCCAAAAAGGGCACTTAGTTGTACAGATTACAAATATACAAAAGAGAGTTGTGTTATTATTGACCAAATTGTGCTGATTAGTGTAGCTATTTTTGGCTCTATGGTGGCTTTAAAAATTTGAGAATTAAAAGAAATTTTCAGCATAGTACTAAAACCAGTCAGCCACTATCAAGTAAAAGAGATCATTGAATATATTGAAACTTCATAACAAACAGGATAGGCATCAAAATATTATCAAAGCGGAAAAAGTCACTTTGAATCTTTAAAAAAAGCTATCTATTTGATTTGGTTCTCTCTTTAACTTCTCAGTCATTTCAAATAAAAAGTCAAATGAAAGGCACAAATTTAACGTATTTTGTACATTATAAATCAACTGTAACACCAGAACTTAACGAATACGTGCGAATTTAATCCCTTCATTTTTTGATAAATAATGGTTGTCAAAAGTACGATTTTCCATCATGATGAGAGATTAACGACTCAGAAATTCCATGTCTAAAGGTAAAAAAATAACGGTGAAAAATAGTTAATAGTGGGCTTAGGTAAATTGTAACAGTCCATAATGCCAATTTTTTTCATATTTAATTTAACTTAATTGAATTATTTAATAAATCCTTCATGGCGATGTAGTAGGTAACAGCAATATAACACTTCGATAAAGACTATATGCAACCCACAATGCATTTGCTGTGTGGATAATTAATTCCTCTCATGAGAACAACTGACGTACCCGTTGAAAACACATGAACAAATTTGCTCATGTATTCAAAAATTACGTTTTGAGAATTTCAATTATTTTTATAAATCTTATTAATTCCTTTTCACAACTTTGTACCCAAGTTGCAAAAGAATGTTGAAAAATTATTTTTAAATTATTTTAATTAATTTTAAAATCAAAATATCATAAGATAGCTAAAATCACGACTTTTTCAAGATTTTAAAATAATTTTAAAATAATGTATGATATTAAAGTTCTGTATCCTGTCATCTCAATTTGTTGATAACATATATGTATAATGTATATGCATATGTAGGAAGTACTGAGACATTTATTTGCATGAAAAGTCTTTTTTTACATGGCATGTTAAAATAATATGAGAATATTATTTCAAAATCATTTCAAAATTATTTTAAAATATTCTTAAAATGATTTTAAAATTATTTTAAACAAATTAAAAATTATTTTGAAATAATTTTAAAATTATAGCTTAAAAATTGATAGCTTTTTGTAATTAATTTCCGCAGTACACTAAATTATTGTTATGCTTTTATTGGTACATTCATTAGTTTTCTCATTTCCACATTCGTAACATTGATTATACATGCATATTCACGTCCGTAACATTTCTGCAAGTAAGTTACGTCTTCATTGAAATGTAGAAAACGTGTGGCAATTGGAAAAAATATTGTTTATTCTCATTAATATTGACTTTATATTCATGTTATGAGGCAACATAGGTTTCAATTAATTAATACCTGAAAACTGTTATCGTGATTGGATGGTACGTTTCCTCAAACTATCACGGCATTGACATTTAAAAGTTAGTTCTGGCATACATTTACGCACGGGAATGGCTGTATATAAACAACTTTCTTGGAGTGCACCATTCAATTGCGAATAGGATATCACGTAGGTAGTTGCGAGATAAGACATATCGTAGATAGATGTGAGATTGAAGATGAGTCTCTACGGTCTGGAGATAGGTAATATAAGGTTCTCCATGGGTGTACCCTCTTTTTGCAGTTTGAAGCGATCATGACACGATTGTGTAGCGCTCCTGACACCCGTTTGCAGCGTATCCGACATTCAAAAAAGGGAAGTTTAGGAGTGCTAGACGCGCTGCAGCAGCGCCCTCGTGGTAGCTGCAGTGCTACTGCGCAGTGCATCAGATGTGCATCTCCAGCATTTTGTGTGAACTGGGTAGCTTCTTAAAGAGTTCAACATATTTAAAACTTATGTTAAAATCATTTTAAAATTCTGAAAAAAAAATTTAAAAGCCTAAAAAGAGAGCTAATATGTTTTCAAAATAATTTAAAATGATTTTAATATGTTTTTGCAACATTTTAAAATAATTTTTTCATAAGATATTGCTACTTGGGTAGTTACAGACCAATAACATCATGGAAAATGATGTTATTGGTCGGCGGATTTTTTCCGCAAATTAGATCGAGGTACATACATGTATTAAAAAAAGAAGACCGATGTCATTTTTTAATAAACGCAGATAAATACGAAGGCTATTTGACTTGAGAGGAAATATGAATTGCTGACAACATTTTTGAAAAACTTGATTAATTCAAGTTTTTTATTTGTTCACGCATGTTTACTTCATATTTCTTTTTTAATAGTGTGGGTGTTTCATAGGAATAAAAATTAAAACACAACTGACGTAAAAGGAATGCATAAAACACATCAAATTTGTCTGGAAAAAGAAAAAATTTTTGGATCTTCAAGATTCATCAATTTTAAAAAAATTCCATCAACATTAGAGCCTGTTTCAGTTATATTACACATAAAGCCTCATATTACAGATAGCGTGAAAAAAGATGCCAGGGCAGGTTATTTTTTATTTATTTTCCCTAGAGGAAAGGCGAGCCTTCTTCGATCAGGCCCATGATTAATAAATTCACCAGTCTTTAAGGACACCTTGAAGGCAATATGTTTACCCTGAGTGGATACTGAATATACGAGTCACCTGTTAAGGTATTAAAAAATTCAGTTTAAATTGTAATGATTTAGTGTTTAATACATTTTTATTTAAAATGTGCTTTGCATGAAAAGGATAGCTCATGACAGACATTGGCATTCCCAAATGTGTAGATGAAAAGTAGGGTGGATGGGGTAAAGGATAAGCATATAGGGGAGAAAGTGTGGGAGGGGAAGGGTTATATTCGGACAAATATGGTAATTCTGTTAAAATTCCATACAAGAGAAAGGGATTACTATTGATTGCACACTGCGGGTTGCAGCTGAGGTTTAAGGTCATCCCCAAAAGACAATATACAGAATAATATTCCAGCATAAAATCTAAACAAGAGATGAAAAGCCATTCAGAGACATAGATAGGAGCTAATCTAACAGATTGAAGTATTAATTGGTATATCATTAACACTGCGCTACACAATGGACAATGTAAATTATAATATATAGTTGCCAACATGTTGTAATATACCAATCATCATTGAGTACCCTCCGACAATGTTTTCTACAAAATTATAAATCATTAATGAGATACGATTAAGCAATTGATTTCATGATCATGAAAAAAAGGACATTCAGCATATCCTGTAATGTCAGGAAAACAGTTAAGGAGAGTTTAACAATGAACAAAAATGCTTTCATCATTGGGATAAAAAACATACATACTTTTCTTTAGTGTTTTCTAAATTATTCAATGCCTACTAATTGTATTATCAGGTTCAAAAAAAATAGAATAACATTCAGAGAATGTTTTGCGTAGCTGATTGTTGTTGGGGGAAATTAGGGTGTGAAGGGGGGGGGAGGTTAAAGAAGGCAGGGGTCAACAGAACTGTGTGGATCATGTGCTGTAGGTGTGGGAAAGTCTGTTTTCTCAGGGTGTACACATCATTCTATCAATTATATTTTCTTTGTAACTGATGATGCCATAATTCAGCAAAAATGCAGAGTACAAATTAGAAAAAGTCATAGTACAAGTGTTTTTAAACAATTTTTTACACCTATCACGGATGGTAGGTATTTCTACAAAGAGAAGCCTGATGCAGTCAAGTACAAAATTTCTTTCAATTATTATTAAAAAACCACAATTTTACAACTATTTTTTTAGTTCATCTAAACGTCAGCAAGTCACAATTGATGCACTAACCTTTTTTATCGCCTTCTCACAGTTGATTTGTAAAGCATCACCACGTGGTACCATGAGAGAGAGCAGCTGGACTTTGGCTTCTTCTATCTCTTTCACTATCTTAACAGCAGGATTCACCTGATCAGCACTAGTAAAAAGTAACTTCTCCTGCTTTGAATTCGTTTCTACTTCAAAAGAATATCTGAAAACTCCTTTGCAGGTTATGAACTGGAAGAAAACCACATTAGCATTACGACTGACTGAAATAAATGGCAGATACAGATAAAATACTAGAAATATCAAATTTGAAATGCTTTCCTGAATTAATAATAGCTTAAATAAGGCAGAGTAATGTGGAAGTAGAAGTTTATTATTACTAGATTAAAAATATGGATTATGGGACATTGAATCAGTAATATATTACATGGAATGGCAATAATACATTTCCACTTCTAATGACCATTAATTCTAATTTAAACAATCAATGTTAAAGGAGGAATAAACCTTCCTAAATTATGCCACAAGCACAAGGCAGAATAGCTCAATTAAAACAGTATCAATCAGAACAGAACAAAAAACTCACCATTTCTTTCGATAAATTTTTCAGTTCAATTGTTCCAGGTGCAGGTGTTGATGGTAAATTCTTGAAATAAGTCCACTCAATTTTGAAATCAGCAGGAAAAAATCTAATGTGCCTGTGCAGCAAACTGTTTAGATAACTGCTAATACAGTCCACTCCTTCAAATGTGACATAAGCTCCAGGCTGGCCCAGATCTTCAATGACAACCCATGGTGATTCAGCAGGAACTAAATATTTTTTGGCAGGAATAGGAGCCAGCTTTGGTATGCTAGGAATCAAATATCCACTCTCATACTGTTCTTCTGGCAGGTTGTTGAACTCCTTTTCAGTCATCGCTTGTGCAATTACAGATAGATGTTCCCCATATGATTTTTCAGAGGGAGTTTTTTCATTCCCACCCCCTCTTGATGCTGCCCCCTTACTTTCCCCTGACACTATACCTTTCGCTGATGCACCTTCTGTATCAGTAGGGCTACTTGTAGAAGATTCTCTCGCTTGATTCATTTTCATCTTGTCATTCTTTGGGCATTCATCAGACTCTGATGTTTCAGTATTTTGAGGTGCCTTATCTTCTTCAACAGCATCACGGCACTTATTTTCCTCAAGACTCTCTTGATTTGGTTCATTATTCTTAATGACCTGACTTCCACTATTCACATTTGATGATTCGGCATTATCTTTAACCTGAATAGTTGGAGCTGATGCCTGATTTTTGGCTTCACCACAAATTAAGCTACTTTCATCACTTGAAGCATGATCCAATTTGGCATCCGAAGTTTTGCTAAACTTGCTAGAGATAGATCCTTCTTTGATTGCAAGGGAGTTTATGGATTCCTTGCCTTTAACCAGCCTATTTGCTGAGTGAACAACAGGAGAATTATCACCTGTATCTTTCACAATAGATGTTTCACCTGCTTTGCACTTCCTTTTGTCGAGCTCATCACATTTTGCATCCATTTTAATAGCATTTGAGTCAGAATTAGCCACACTCAATCTCTTGGTTGGAGGCATACCTTCCATCAATTTCTTCTCTTCATCAACAGCATTATGTACTTTTTTCTCCATATCTACAGATATTCTTGGAAGAGAAAGCACAGGAATTTTCAATGGCACGTTTAAATGCTTTTTCTCAAGACTCCATGGCTTAGAGGAAGATTTATATGTGTTTTTGTTCGTCTCAACATGAATTAGAGACTCATCAATGGCCTTATTCATGAGTGGTTCACATTCCATTGGAACTTCCTCACCGGTGATTTTATTGCTTACTCCAGGACTAACATCAGGCAACATGTCAGTATTATCCCTGTTTTTCTGCTCCCTCACTGGTGTGAGACCATTCTTAGGTTCACTGCTTCCACTATTCAGCATACCGTCAACTTCCTGAGTATCCTTTTCAACTTTTAAAAGGTTGGGAACTACCTTATATGCATGATTTCCTAATTTCTTCAAAGTTTTGACACCAGTAGGCTCATTACGCATGTAAGGCCCAATTCTCACATAAGATCCACTTGCAGTGGGCACAGCATATATCCCTTTCTTGAACTCCTGACTCTCTTCTGAGTTTTTCTTTTTATCAAATGCAAGTCTGACAGTACGATTGGAGGTTCGTGCAATCATAACTGCTGATATTAATTTTGATGAGGAAGTACTAAAGCCAGTTTCCTCTGCAATCAACTTGTCGAAATCACCATTCAAATCCAAACGATACCAAATAACATCATTTTTCAAAGAGCTTCCCTCTCCTTTATCAGACGATGAAACAACTGATGATGTTGAAGGTGGATCTGAACTTTCATTTCCAAGAGGAGCTGGGTCAGAATATGCAGGAGAAGGGGTTGGAGTGGTCATCGGTGGTGATGCACGCTCAACCTCCTGTTGAGGCTGACTTTCAGTTGTGGAAGTGCTCTGTGAGGACCCTTGTTTTTTAGGAACTTCCAAACATATTTTCTTGACTGCAGCCATAGGATCTGGGGATATGGCTTTCTTGATAGGGGATGGCAACTTACAATCTTTATAGTTGTCCTGGTCACCTCTCTCACCGGAGGATGATGAATTGGAATCCTTTTTCGGACTATGAGCAGAGACCAAAGGTGAACTACTTAGCTCCTTTGGAGACTTCAACTTACACATAAAAGCTACACGTGAGGGTAGTGAGTGATGAACAATGTGTCCCAAAGCACCTTCATCTTGAAAGATAGATAAAGAATTTGATACTGTAGCTTCTTCTGCCTGGGATGGAGAAGCCAAAGTATTACAGGCTCCCTGATTCATTTTCAACGATTTGGTGGAGTCTGATGATGCATTATTTGGGTACCAACTAGAAGCCTTCTCAACAGGTTGAGCTAAGACCATCTCAGAAGATACAGTTAAAGTCTTCCCAGAAGACAAACTGAAATCTTTTCCCGCTGATGGAGTTAAAGCATTCATACTCAATTGAGTTAATGCCTTCTTAGGAGACAAACTGAAATCCTTTGCAGCAGATGAAGTTAAAGCATTCTTAGCCAATTGAGTTACAGCTTTCTTAGGAGACAAACTGAAATCTTTTCCAGAATAAGGAGTTGAAGCTTTCTTTGTTGACTGTGTTGATGCCTTCTTAGGAGACAAGGTGAAATCCTTTTCAGCAGATGAAGTTAAAGCATTCAATGGAGTCAATTGAGTTAATGCCTTCTTAGGAGACAAACTAAAATACTTCCCAGCTGATGGAGTTAAAGCATTCTTGGTTAATTGAGTTGCAACCTTCTTAGGAGACAAACTGATATCCTTTCCAGCAGATGGAGTTAAAGCATTCTTAGTCAATTGAGTTGCAGCCTTCTTAGGAGACAAACTGATATCCTTTCCAGCAGGTGGAGTTAAAGCACTCTTAGTCAATTGAGTTTCAGCCTTCTTAGGAGACAAACTGATATCCTTTCCAGCAGGTGGAGTTAAATCATTCTTAGTCAATTGAGTTGCAGCCTTCTTAGGAGACAAACTGATATCCTTTCCAGCAGGTGGAGTTAAAGCATTCTTAGTCAATTGAGTTGCAGCCTTCTTAGGAGACAAACTGATATCCTTTCCAGCAGATGGAGATAAAGCTTTCTTTGTTGACAGAGTTGAAACCTTCTTTGGTGACTGAGCCTTTGAAGGGGAAGTGCCAAATGAAGATGATGCAGAATGCTGAAGCAACAGATTAAATTTATCTTTAATACTACTGATAGAACTATGGTCCTCAGGTTTCTTAGTGGGTAGAATTGACTTTGGGGTATTAAGAAACCTACGACGATGTGTTATCAGAATTGCTTCTTTCTCAGGAGACATCTTCAGTTCTGACACTTCATCTTTTCCAATTTTGGTAACCAGAGTAGAAGAACTTGGCATGCTGATGGTTCCACTCTTGGTCTCATCACTACATCCAGACTGCTTCTCAGTGATTTTAAGTCCTACTTTACTAATTGATGGCTCCCCAATTCCTGATGCAACAGGAACACTTTTGACAGGACTATGAGCCATCACCTGGCCAGATGTTATGGATGGTGTTTCTTCTTGAGTATTAGAGTTCAACCCGGCTGACCCACCCAATTCTCCTACCTCACCAATACTAGGGGTAAGCAAGCCTTGGCTAGTTTCCCTCTCAGTCAAAATTTCAGCCTCAACTTCAGATACGCTTCGGACAGATGAATTCCCATCTTCTTGGCTGGAAATTTGAACATCTGACAAAGTGTCTTGGGATGTAGCATTCCCGTGTTCCTTGGTTTCTTTATGACTTGAAACTCCTTGAAAGGATGATAACAGAGAACGTGAGGTTTCACTTAGACCAGATGAAATTTTGATTTTCTTACTGCTGGAAGTGTTCCTGGAATCCTTCTGCTTATGCCTTGTTTTCATTGAACTCTTGGGAAGGTCCTCCAGTATAGTGCATTCACCTCCACTTACCGGAGTTCCATTAGCATCTATTGGCACATTACTAGAGACTGAAGGCACTTCACTTTGGTCTATACTAACAGTTACTTCCTCAGGCCGAGAACCAGTAGGGTCTAACTGAGTTACTGGCCTAGAAATAATGTCAATGTTTAACTTTTCAGCTGAAGTTCCATTTTTTCCTTTACGACCATCTTCTGCATTTACTACATGAGGATCACCATTCTTGGAGGAGGAAATGTGATCTGCATTACAGTTTTCTTCCTGTATAACCAGTGATTTCCTCTGTTCAGCATTATGTGGCAACAATTTTTTCCCAAGAAGCTTTATCTGAGTACCAGATTTTTCAGATATGAATTTCTCTCCATTTTCCGTTACATTCAGCAAATTTTTCGAATCAGAGCTTGCACTCTTCCTCTTAATTTTGCCAGTTCGATTCAACTCTGTTATTATATTTACATGAATGGGCCCTGAAGACATATTTACCCCACCGAAAGAGCTCATTTGTGGACATGTGACAACTACTGGATTCTTACAAACAGAATATGGCTTTGGCAATGTTTTGGAAATTAAAACTTTTTCCAAACCTGGATTTTGCTGACTGGCAGGTAAAATTGCAGGTAAGGGTGATCCTTTCAATTGAGGGATAGAATTATTACCAACTGTTGAACTTTTGTCTGAAGTTTCAATCCTTGGTTTGCTATCAAATCCTTGAGCTAAACTTTTAATTTCAGTGACCCTAATAGCAACAGGGGTATTTTTATTTTTGATGCTAGGCACAGTCTGACCCTGACGAAGCTTGTTCAAGTCAATTATTAAAACTGGAGGTTTAACACCAGCGCACATTACTGCAGAACTTAAATTTTTGGTTTCTTGATTGCTGTTAGCATTTTCCAGCACCAATGATGACTGATCATGAGTCTTATTCAGATTCAGACTTGATTTACTAGGAGAAGATATATCTTTATTATTTTCAAAAGGGCTAATTTTAGAGTAACTGTCCTCTCTTTTTTCAGGGGAATCAAGCGAACTTTGTTTCAGCTCTTGTTGGTCAAGCACACTAGGTTCTGTATCTTCAGATTGTAAAATTACAGAAGGAGGTTCAAGACCTTGGGAGAAAATTCCCAGCTTAAAGGGGTTTGGAGTGCTAGTTATACTTTCAATAGCCGTATATTTTTCCAGGCTAGAACCACTTGATGTAGGAGGAGGGCTTTGGGGTCCTTGTCCCACTTTACCTATTTGTTTGTGTTTTATGAATGCATCACTTAATGTTCCAGGGATTCTTTCCAAATTTAGCAATGAATCTGTCAACAATATAGAGCTCCTCCTATCAGTAGCCACACTTTTACGTCTTGCAAGTATGAAAGATCCTGGCTGATTACATAAAACCTCATTTCCACCAGCTGCCATGATACCAGTTCTGTCCTTAATAGAATATTTTCCAAAATCATAGTCACCAGTACCTGTATCAAAGGTGCTTTTATGATTCAAGCTTTTACTGGGGCCAGACTCACTATCCAAAACACTGAGTGTTGATGTCTCCAAATCAAGCTCAACTTTCACAACAGAAGAGCTTCCTAAACAAGAATCTGAAGTTCCCTCAGCACTTCTACCACCTTCAAGAGTGAGAGTATTAATGTCAACCGACGAAGACATAACAGAACTGGGACATCTTGCACTGACTTCTGGTAACTGGGGCATATCAGATGTTGACAGATGAACCTTTTGACTACTGGGATTACCAACTTCATTGACAACATTTCCATGTAGACTTGCCTCAACATTCTGCAAGTTGTGGATTACTACGGAAGAATTATTGCCTGCAATGGGCTCATTCTTTGGCATTAATTCTTGCAAATCTTTTCTCTTTGGTTTTCCAAACTTTATATGGCCAGATATCTCCCAGAAACAACCCTTGCTAACTAATATCCCACAACCCATAGCCTTTGGGTCTCTCATCTTCGCTGCTTTTAGCAGAATGGCAATTTTAGCACACAAAGCTTCTTTCTTTTCAAGATCAAGAAAATTGACACAAGCTACATCAGGTGGTCTATCTTTCTGGGTCACAAATATATGTGCACTTTGCCCAGAATTTGAACTAAACCGCTGCCGTATCCACAGGTGGGCTGAATGGCATTCGACTAACTTATTCAAATATGACCATCTCATAATTATCACAGAATTAATAGGAAGAGGCCTGAGGGATTTGCCACACATTTTTTCCAAATCTCCACACATTGTCCTGTTTGATTTCAACCATAGATCAAAGCTTTCTAAGCTCTGAAAGTATTTTCCTACTCTACCATTTACTTTTTTTGGAATAACTTTAGCAAGCATGTTTGTCTGTAATTCAGATGTATTGCAACTTTCACTGATGGCAACTGATGTCTCAGTTTCAACGATGGCAGTCTTCTCATCGCTTTCAGTTGATGCAGTTGAATCCAATTCAAAGGAACTTGGAGCAAGAGACTTGACTTCTACTATTCTGAACAATGGCATTGAGTCATCTTGTCTCACTAATTCACTTAAGTCAGCACCACTGCTAGAATTTTCCATGGACACTTGGGGAACACCTTTAAGAGATTCATCTTCCACTTGCACAGCAACTTCAGGAGCTCCATCCTCTACTCTTGGCACTGCTTTTGCTTCATCTTCACTTACTTGTGAGATGTTTTTGGACACATCATCATCTAAGCATGGGACAACTTTGGGATCTGATTCAGCCAAGAGCTGCACAGTAAGGGGCTCATCTTCACTTGAATTTGGGATTTTGCCGGATAGGTCTTTCACTCTTATGATGCCTTGGTTAACACGTTTGTCCAATGGAAGTTGAGAAACCCACAAATCAATACCAGAAGTTCTGACTGAATGCAAGTGCTCATCACCTTCACTGAACTGATCACTCGCAACATCTCTGCAATAGCAATCTTTGTCAGATATGAGATCAGGAGTTTCTTTGTTCTGGGGCTCCTGAATGATGACTTTTTTCTCACATGAACTTTTACTTCCTTCACCAGCATTATTTGGGTCACTTACATCTTTGCCCTCCATTTCCTCATTCTCTGACACATTTTCATTAATGCTCTGAACCTCTGAAATAACTCCAACAGATGACATTTGATCAGGACTTTCAAGAAAGCTGCTTTGAGTGGTGCTCTCTAGTCTCTTATGCACACGTTGTGCCAGAATACCAATATCTCTCATGGAAAGTGAGAAAGCAGATCCATGACTTGCACTAATTTGCTTCTCTCTAATTTTGGTTGTACTCTTCATTGCTACATTCCTTGGAACCCCACTAGGAGACCTAAAATGGAGACATGGGCAATTCAATCTTGAATGGTAAATGCAACGAACAGAGGCCTGTAGGTTGGAAAACTGACCAAGAGAGACAGTGCATTTCTTGTATTGTGGTGTACTCTGAGAGTTACAGGCTTTTTTGGTTTGACTTCCTGTCACTTTACTGAAAGAGTCCATTGGTTTAGCTTTCTTATTAATAAATAGTGCATTAGGGTCAATTGATTCATCAAGAAAACGCTTGGGCAGTCGCCTTTCCCTCTGTTGACGACCAGGCAAGACCAATTCCCCAGCTGCCTCCACCACAGTGTTGTGAAAATACTTCTCAACTTTGGCCATATGACGACTTGACTCTTCTTGCAGACGGCTCACAGTATCACTTCCAATAATGAGGTGCTTTGTAGAACTTGTTGAACTTTCACTGGAGGGACATACACATGAGAACATACATTCTACTTTCCCACAGTGTTCAATAAGTCGCTTATCAGTTTTTATGCTGTCACAAACACATCCCAATCTGCAGAACTCCTTGCTACAATTGTCTTGAATAATGTTTCTTTCATCCGGATCCACAGATACAAAATTGGCATTAAGCTTCTGCAGTTCACGGATCAATTTTTTACGAGCCAATGCTGGGGAATTAGGGGATTTTGACTTAATGATCTCCACTTCCGTTTTCCTGGGGGGTGAAAGATCGAATAGGTTATTTGCTTCACCTTTGGAGCTAGAACAGGAGCCATACATGGATGACTCATGAGAAGTCTTAACAGGAGACAAAGCCTCAACTTGAATCCTGGGCTTTGGCTTCAGGAAAACCTTTAACTCTTCATTTTCCAACTCAAGGCTAAATTCTTTTCCTGAAAAGCCATGCTTCACCTTTCCATATGAACTTACTGGGGGTATGATCTTCTGTCCTATGCTTTTTGTATCAACAGCATCACGGTTCTTTTCTTGAAAATTTTCTATTTCTGGCAAACTTTCCTCCAGTTCTACACATTCCTCCCCAGTCATTCCATTATCAACTTTTTCATCCCATACACATATAGGTGTAGTTGTTTGTACCTTTCCATTTTTTATTTTAATATTTTCCAAATGGGAAAATTTACGCAGTTCCTCAGCACCAAGATCAGCAATGCAAGGGAGTGGACCTTTAAAGACACTGCCCAAGAATCCCTGCTCCTTCAGTTTCCTCATCCTCCTAATAAGCCAAATTTTTCGGGCAATTAATTTCCTTCTTGATTTTCGACTCCTTCGATGTTCATAGGTATCTCTAGACCAAGAAGTTCTCTTTAATTCCTGAGGAGGGCGATTACTTGACAGTAGACCCACCACAGATCCTTCGATTGCCTTTTCCATTACTACACTGCTAGTAGGTGAATCCAATGTCTTTGAACTAGATGACCCCGAGACTTGAAAAGAACCAGACGGAGGCATGCTGTCATTATTAGTTTCATCAGCAGACTGATCCACAGGAGGGGTGGAAAATATAGCTTTCTCTGATGAGAGGCTTGTATCAAGAGGTTCTTGGGATTGCAGTGATGCAATATGAGATGAAGAAGTACCACCAGAAAGTTGCTTTTCAGATGCAGACACTAGAGAACCAAGTGATTCAGATGCAAGAGTATCAACTGGTTTCCTGTGATAATAATATTTTAAAGTACAGGACCCAGTGTGTGTTCCAGGAATTTCCATCTTTGATGCATTGATAGATGATCTAGTCAAGCGAGCAGGTGGAGTCTTTTTCTTAGTTGAAGATCGTAATAGTCTTCGTTGAGATAATAGCTCAGAAGATGATTGATGAGACAGTTTTTTACGTTTAAAACGTAACTTAGTTTGACTGGTGCAAGGCCCACCATTTTTAAAGCATGGCAAACTTTTACCTCTGAGGAAGCTACGTGGTTTTACAGCAGACACAGCAAACACAGCCCTCTTCTCATCTACATGCCAAATATCTTGAAATGGCTGGGACCATTCGCGAAGTTCTTCCTCTAATATCTTTTGGGATAAGTACCTTCTTTTAAGATTAGCACCCTCTCCGTCAAAAGGAAGGTCCACTTGGACTGACTTACTATGTTTAATAATTTTAGCTTTAAGCATTGCCTTCTGTCTTCTAATTTTGTTCATTAATATACTAGTTGGACTTAATGCAACAATTGATCTAATGCTTGGAAGGTTTGTATGAGACTGCTGCTCAGAATGGCCTTCGGTGCTCAGCTTCTTGGGGTCCTTCATCTGATAAGTAAATGCATCCACACTTTCACCATTAGAATCAGTTTCCTCGTGTTTCATAGAAGTACTTAATGGATCCGAATTTGCAGAAGAGAAAGAAACAAATGCAGATTTCTCAGATGGTTTCCATACAGATATCTTTTCTTCCTTATTTCGATCTGCTAAACTGTCCTTCATTTTAATGGTGTCACTTCGAACAACAGAAAAGTTACTAATCCCCATGGATAAACCTGGAAGTTCATCCTCACAGTCTGTGTACTCTTCCTCGTTTTCTAACTGACGTCTCATATAATTATGCTCATGTTCAATGCTATCAGGACAAAGATCATTTATTGCAGGAGGCTCTGATCCACTGGCATTAGGATCAAGCATTGGATTCTGAGTGACAGTAAATTTCTTTTTCTGCCAGCCTTTGATTTTTTTAATATCTTTGGTTTTCTTTGGAATTATAGCTTCTGGGAACTCAGTTGAGAAACCTAGATCGCTCACATCACCTCTACCAGATTCATCACTGACTAGTCGAGTAAACTGCACCATATCATGTTCATTTTCAAATGTAACAAATTGTATACCATCAATCACATCAATTACTTCATTTCCACCATTTTTATTCCTAGCTATGCTGGATTCAGTCACATCCTCCTCATCATCCTTCTCCGAGTCTGAATTCTGAGTCATTACACTGTTTCTTAATATCATTGGAAGAGTGCTCATGTCTCTCGATGTGATGACCTGATTGCCTGTAGATGTTCCAGGACATGACTTCATCTCATTATTACTGACACTGCATGGAGAACTTAAATATTTTTTTGGACACTTTTCATGTAATTGCCTCCTGTTTTTTACACAATTATTGTCAGCCTCAGCTTTTTGAGTGTTTCTCACATCTTTGCAAGAAGATTTTGAAACCCTATTAATTCCGGGATTCCAATCAGAAGACATTTTATAAAAATTGATGCGATTCCTTTTGGACAGCTTATTAAAATATTTATAGCTCTTCTGCTGACCCATGTTTGCTATTCTACGCTGGTTTAGCCCTTGGCAAATTTTTTTGGAATTACTTTCATTTTTTAAAACTTTTGATGGTCCATTGGTTGACTGCTTTGCAGATGAATTTCCTTGCCGTTCTTTGGAATAGAAGAATCCTGATTTAGCAGCACATGGACCATCCTTTTCAGAAGAGTCATCATTCTTGTCTGCATCTTTATTCTTATTAGAAACAGAATCTACACCCTGGATTTCTGACAAACTCTTGCGTGATATCTCTACTGAATGATTCTTCTCAGATTGCATAATTGGAAGGGATTTCCTTTCTTTGTCCTCCATGCTCTTTGACAAACTGCCATTCACTTGCCTTAAAACTCCATCAATGGGAACTTGTGAGCCATTTTCCTCCATATTAGTCAAAGTCATATTTCCAGTCATGCCATCTTCATCAATAAATGACGACTTACAAGGAAGTACACTAACATCAAAGTCTTTCACAGTATTTTCAAGCTCCAACTGAATGTTCTGAGTAAATTTGTCTTCTTCTGTCACAGATTTCAGATGATCTAAAGATTTAAAAATACTCTGATTTAATGCCTCATCTCTCTTCCTCCTTTCTATAGCATTTGAAATAGGGAAAGCATTATTCAAAGCTGACTCTGTCTCCGATGTGCAGGCTGATCCATTGGTGTTCCCTGACCTACTTCCAAAGATTAAACGTCTTCCTCTGGCACTGATGTGTGAATTGAAGGATGATTTTTCCCTTATTGCTCCTCTTCTGCCTCCTCTTATTCTCAAGCCCATGTTTCAAAAATCCTGAAATCCAGAATGATAAATTTGTGACACAATGCAATATTTCACAATTTATCGTACACACACACAAAAAGTATTATCAATAACATCTAACTTGGACAAAATTTAATCCTGAATAATACATACTTACACCTTCTAAAATTGGAGCCAGAAATTGTTCCTTATACATTAAATTATAACTGTAGGGAAAGTAAGAATACTTTGCCAGACTGTCATCTGTATGGGTTTTTTCAATTTAGGTATGGCCTGAATATTTTGATCACTTATTAGACAAGAGCAAGTTAAAAATTATTAGGATATGAAGTGATATATAGGGAATTGGTGAAATATAAATTCATAAATGTATATAATAAAATTGCATCTAATTTTTTTCAAAATATAAACAATCATATGTCAATGCTTTTGTATATTTTTCATGGAATGGCACTATATGGCCACACAGAACCTGAAGCTAAACAATTAAATCTCTCTCTTTCAGTTAATGCTCTGGTAAAGTTAATAAAAAAAATTCCTTTTATGTCTTCTCCATATTCTATGGTTTTGCAAGTTTTTCGATTTATTTATTTCTTCGATTTATTTCGATTTATTTATTTATTTATTCGAGTATTTCGATTTATTTTTCTAAACCAGTATTTACGAAAATGAGGAATTAGGGAGAGGATCAGTGTCGTACGGATGGGGATTTTTAGGGTTTAAGCCCCCCCAAAAACATGTTTACCTGAATTCGTTTTTGTTCGTTTACCTGAACTAGCATTTAGAATTTTGCTTATTGGGCTAAAAAATATACTTGAATTGTCTTCGCAAAAAGAGAATGTTAATTTAATTATCGTTTTAGTGAATAATAATCTACATATATTTTTATGATGATGCACGTAAATATTAATTAAACCCCTGCCCCCCCAGGAGTCAAAAACCCCCCCAGAAGTCCCTGTGTACGCTACTGGAGAGGATAGTAACATTTATTCAAATTATTAGAGCAATTCATTTTTTTCTCCGATAAATAGAGCATATGCAAGTGGAAGGCAAGAGGAAACCACCACACTATAATCACAAGGAGATGCAGACCAATTTTTCTCTCCTAAATTTTGTCCAATAGAAGACAATGGAACCGTCTTAAGTTAAATATTTTGGAGATAAACTAGTCCCCCATCTGTATCAACAGACAGAGACGAATTGAGAGAATACATCAGTCAAGTGTGATAGACAGCAATTTAGTATTTGTACCTGGGAGGTCAGGTCAATTCAAGGCTGCAGATTACTTGAAAACATGGAATTGGAAGGCCTGTTTGTTTTAGGTATAACTGAAATGTATGGCCAAAAGGAGATTTTAAGAATGGAAGTTACTAGATTATAAACTCTGGATCTACACATTGAAACTTAGGCATGGGTATAACACTTAGGAAAAATAGGTAACGGTAGGCAAGTGAAGAGCTACCTTCAATATGTACAGTGAAATGATAATTATGGTTAGAACATAAATAAATCATAAGGATGCATCTCAAATAAAACAAAATTGGTAAAATTTCCACACAGTATATTATAAACCACAGTTGGAATACACCACCAACCAAGGTTCCAGCACATAATGCCATTATCAAGGTTAATAACCTATAATATGGCATTATGGCAATATAAATAATGGCATTATGTGCCGAAACCTTGGTTATTAACCTTGATAATGGCATTACGTGCCAAAACCTTGGTCGGTAGTGTATTCTAACTGTGGTTTATAATATACTGTGTGGAAATTTTACCAATTTGGTTTTATTTGAAATGGACATCAAGTATTTCCACAAATTTAAGCATGATACATTTTTATACGTACATAAGGATGCAGTTGTAGAGCAAGTATAAATACCCACAACAGATAAAGATAACAAAGAAGAAGGCATGTATGACAATACAAGACGTGATAAGAAATTTGTAAGAATATAAAAATATAATAATTATTGAAAGCAGTTCAGGAGTGCAGTTTTGGAAAAAGGCCAAGAAGGAAGAGTAGCATGTAAGTACGGCTAGGGAAAAATGGAACAATAGGGGAGAGAGCCTGATTGAGTTCTTCATACAAAATGGCCTCACGCTTATCAACACCATTTTTAGAAACCACCTGTGAAGAATCATTTTGAAAACTAGGTACAATTCCACTAAGGTTTATTGCTGTTGACCGGTTTCGACGACTATAGCATCATTTTCAAGATGAACATTTTGTTTGCCTTGATAGTGTTGCTACAGTTGTTGAAACTGGTCGACAGCAATAAAACTTAGTGGAGCTGTACCGTGTTTTCAATTTGATTGATATCTCCTCGTTCCACAACATAATGCCAAAATCTTTTAACTTGACCTGTGAAGAAGATATGCATAGAAAATTCTGGGGGACAGGAAAAGGTTACAAATTGATTATATTGTGGTGACAGAGTTGTGAAGACATTGAAAGTAATCACAATTTTGGCATCATTAAATGCCAACTACAGTCAAAGAAAAATAAATTAATCATTGAAGAATCACTGGCAGGTGGGAAGATTAATGAACGAATCAGAACATAGAATGGCCTATCAAAGCAATCTGAAGTAGGCTAAAGAGGATAAAAATGATCTGACAGCAAGACATCACAAAGGAAATTCTGAAAGCAGCAAAAAATAGAGAAGGGAAGGCCATGGATCATACAGGCCATATAACTCTGAAAATAGATAAGATTACACAGGCCATACTGGACCAAATAGATAACGACACATTGGGAGGCTATGAGGGTGGTGTGCGCCCTCTGAATTTGAAAGGAAACTTTCCATGATTAATAACCATAAAATCTCCACTAACGCTATGGCATAATGAATTTTCACGCAAATTTTCAAAACTCTTGTAGTAAACCAGCATTGAGATGCTAAACTTCCAAGGTGAGGCTTTATGGCAATTAACAGTTTACCTTGATGTGGCAAGTATGCCACTTGCACAACCAGGGCTCGAAAATTTTTGGAAGAATTCAATCGAATCTTGAATCCATATTGATTTGATAAGATTCCATCGAATTTTCAAATCCTGACCACATCACTACACACATTACCACCAACTCTTCTACTTAGCTTGGAATGCATTTCTCTCATCTCAACTTACTATTTGTTTTTTCTTTGAACAATATCTCACTCTACAAGCCATTTTTTGGACAAATCTGATTAATTAAATAAAACTTGAAGGGGGGACATTATCCTCTTCAAACAAGAGTAATTTTTACTTCATGTTGCTTGTAACCCAAATCCATAAATTTGATCGATATTCCGCGATTATCAAAGTTAGATGGCATAATTAAATAAAAATAGCAATTTAAGTAATATTTTTGAAAGTTAACATGATACAAAATTTGGATACATAAGTAAATAACGATTAAGATGGTGAAACTAGGAGACGAAAGAAATTAATGAACAAGCAACGAAGGGAGTTAGAAAGAGGGAAAAGAAAGCTATAAGTACGGAAGGGCGGACGAAAAAAAAATACGTAGAGGGAGATAGGAAAAGTTAAAAGCGTTCCGTAGAAGGAAAATATGGTACATCAGGTTACCATGGAACGTACGGTGGAAATAAGTACGGGATGAATTAAAGACACAGAGGAAACTCAGGAGGCTGGAAACGTGAAGTAGAGAACACTCGTACATCTGGGGAACAGCTGGATTCGAGCCACGAAATATAGTATTAAGAAATAATTAAAGAAATTTCAAGTCAAACGTTAATAAAACTGAAACACTTCCAGTGGCCAAAGATATTTGAAAACAAAACTAGCAAAATTAAAGAACTCCGGAATAATTTAAATTTCCAAAATTAAAAACTTGTGTGAATCTATGGTAAATGATCAGTTGTAAAAAAATGTTTATTCAACTTGTAAAACAATTGTCTTGATTAACTATTATTGCTAAATTGGGCACAATTCATTTTATACATAGTTATGAATGCATTGCTAATGTCTTCAGAATAAATGTATGTACGTATATGTTATACGTAGGTTTCGATTCCACTTTTTTTCGATTCCGATTCTTTCAAATTGATTCTCGATTCCGATTCCAATGATTCTTATTCCTAATAACAGATGGGATATAGATATACCAGTAGTGTACGACTATTATTTAAATTCAATTACTGGCTGGAATAAAATAACAAAGACAATTAAGTTGCTCAAAAAGTGTATTTGATGACAAATAGCAAATAGATCCTCAGCTTTTAGTCATATGTATTTATCTATCTGGAATCGATGGTATCGGAATTGACTTTAGGCGATCGATTCTTGATACCGATTCTAAGCCTAAGAATCGGTGGAATCGAGAATCGACATTTGGAATCGACTCATCCTCAGTTATAAGTACGTAAAATGATTAAATGTGTTATATATTATATTTTATGGATTTCTACTGATGAGTAGCCAGAAAATTGATAATTAAGATAGATTGAGTTACATGTGACCAGTAGTCATCAAAGGCATAAAAGAAATAAGGTTACATGCTCATTACTTCAACAGCAACTTTATTTCTTTCACAAAGAAATTTACTTTTCTCTGTTTTATTTTGTGCCTGTGAAATAATGACCTGTGGCTATTCTGCAAAGTGAAAGCACATTTTTGTATCTTTTGCTTTATAATAAATATGAAAGGGGCCATGTTTGTTCCAATTCATTTCAGATGCATAGATTACAATGTTTACATGGAGGTATGTTTTGCCCATATTTTCTCATAGTTCCAAGAAGAGAAATAATATTCTTTTCCACAATTTCTAGCTGATGAATAGCTGAGAATAAGAAAATATTGTAGGTGGTATTGTGTGAATTCCTGTAAGACTCGTTCTAAGGCAATAAAACTCTTCCTAAGCCTAGTCTGATACCATGTGCTCATATTTTACAGAAAAAAGGGAATGAATTCAGGCAGTATTTTGTTTTGACTTAGTCCGAAACAAACTATTAACCGTCCTGCATATGGTTGATTTTATATTCTGGTGACTGTCTAATTGTGAACAGATGGTTTCAAAGAGTTTTTCAAAGACTAAAAAAATTAGTCTCCCACTATCTAACAGGAACAAGCACTGACCCAACACTTCCGCAAAATCATTCATTGGGGTTGAGGGGAGGGAAGGATGGTATTTTCCATCGTCTGCCTCCAAAGGAGAGATTTACATTGCATCACTCAGTGATTCAACCCGAAGGTTGGTTTGGATAGTTGAGGGTAGAGCTCACCCCGGACTAAGCCACAGGCGTGTGAATCTCACACATTCAGGGTGGGGGGGGGGGAGGGGGGGGCCAGTTTCTTTCCCTGGGCCACCTCGCACTCTGAGGGTTTTTATTGTTTGGGGTCGTCCAAATGCTTCACCCGGATTTGAACCCGGGACCCTTCGATCAGTAGCCAAGCGCTCTACCCACTAGGCCACCCTTACATTGCATAGGGGATAGGAAATTTAGATTTTAGGTAATTTTGACCTTGTGTCCAGTACACCATCCTGAAGGCAGATGATAAATGACTGTGGCCAGACACTACAAAAATGGTTGGTTTTATGCGAATGAAATGGCTGAAGAGCATGGTTTAAGAGCAAAATAATGAGGTCGACTGATGGTAGGGCTCATTCTTTCCATTTAGATAGACAGATTTATTATTTCCAACAAATAAATTTACAAACACAAATATGAATGAGCACAAAGAAAAGGAAGCTTTACATAGTCTTTTAAAGTATTTCCTGTGCATTTGTGGCCTTTTTAACTTTTTTTAAAGGAATTTGAGGAAAAGGGGATGAACTTCACAGCTGTTGATTTCTACGGGTGGAGCACGTTTTGTCACATATGTTTGTAACGATTAAACAAACTTGTAACCTATGAAATAAATTTGCAACATACATATTCTTTTCCAATCACTTACAAGCAATTCTCCACATGCAATGCAGAATTATACAAATATTTGTTGCTGATCTTTTTTCGGCAACTGTGCCAAGGCTCAACTAAGAGAAACATGACTATGCATCTATCAATAAAAAAATATCGCAAATCAAGATTTTAAAAAAGTCGATAATCATTGCATAAATGTAGAATAATTCATATAAAGTAGGTAATGCAAATTAATAATATAATGCCTAAAAGAAAAGGAATTGGTAAGAAAATGCAGGAGTACCATCAAATTCAATTAGGGGTCGAATGATCCATAGCTATCCTTCTAGGCATAACTTATTGTACACAATTGCAAAATAACGATAGCATATTTACTGTTGTATTGTAACTCATTAAAATATACATAAAAAACAAACAAAGTACAAAATTTGAAAGGAATCGAATGGAAAGTAATCACTAAAATGTTCTTTTGTATTTGAAAAATGGGTCAAATGACCCCTCCCATCCTTATAGTGTTAAATACTCCAATGAGCAAAGAGAGATTGTAACTGAGCTGAATGAAGGACTTGGTTGTGCACTGCTAGAAACTCAGGAGGATACATGCTAGGCCTAAATTACTTGAATAATTCAGATCAGATGAGTTTTGAGGGTGACATGGAGGGTATAATTTTAACCCTGCACTGTATCTCTAAAACTGATGGAAGTGATTCAATAAGAGACATACACTGCTGAACTTTTAGGTACAAAAATTCCTTTTTTACCACACACCATTAATATTATAACAAAAACGGAGCAAGACATAGGGACACACTATTAACACTGTGCCTATTTTGGCATACTCTACGCCTCGCTGACTCAAAGCCTTGGAGACTCATAGCCGCACGAGACTTTCGTGGTCTGGCAAAGTGCCGGGGAGAGGACGAAACAAGTGCGTGAACTGGCTCATGTCTGCGTGCCAGTTTCACTTACCAGTCTTTTTTACTGTCCGTACTAGTGCTGTCACCTTTTACATACTTTTGAGTTGAGTTGTGAACACTCCCACCAATTCAAAGTTCGCCAGCACCTCCCCTACTCTACTTACTCCTCCACTAAGCAGCTCTTTTCCCTCAAAGGCCAGGGAAAGGTGCCGTCAGCGGAAGAGCCCTCTTTTCTTTCTGCCAGGCCAAGAGACCACATCGGAGAGATTCTACTGAAGGCGTGCTGACTATACCAAGAGTTCACAGTACCTAGTCTACGGATTTACTTGAGTTGTAATATATGTTGAAATATAAATGTTCCTGTTGGTAGTCAATCCTATTTTAAGGCTGTTGTTATTTCATTTTGTTCAACTCCACCTACCTGCCTCTGTCAGTCAATCGTGATGACGAATTCCCTTTCAGTTCTGTCGCAACATATAATCCACTCACATCCTTTCTCTATTCCTTTTCCTTCCCATTTTCATGGCTGGCATCCTTACACCCTCTGATACATGCCATTACATAAATGTAAAAGTAGAATAACAGGACAATGGAGAATGAAGACACGTTGAATGAAGATGAAAAATGATACAAAATACTAAGATTCTGTAGTAAAGGTTTGGAGAGAGAAAGGCATCATGCATTGGCCCGGATGTAAGATGGCATCGGCTACGGTTACGTCTTCGTGTTGCTCCTGCAACAATATCTTAAGTTCAAATGATAAAGTTGTTGTCTGTGACCAGTGCCCTAGTACATTTCATACAAAGTGCACGGGTTTAAATGATTCTTCGTTGAAAGCGTTATCGGAGTGCTGTGATATATTCTGGAGGTGTATTTCGTGTCGGGCCTCCGCGTTCAAAATTTCCAACATGGCGGCCGATATTAATTTTCTAGAACAAGAAGTTATTAGTTAAAAGGTGAACGGGAAACTACCGCAATACAACAGAAACATGTTACTTTTTTCGATTCTCTTAAAGATGCACCTGGACCTGCTCAGGGTAACAAACACCATGTTTTGTCCCAAGGCTTCCCGTCCGATATGGCATCTAAGTACGAACGTCCAGTTACCCGCCAAGCAAAACTAAACAGCTTGACGAGTGATTCGCAGAAAGTACCAGTCCAAAGTAGCTCTACAAGTAAAAATAAGGCCATTGCTTCCCCGAATACGAGATTACAAGAGACCACCATCTCAAATGCGGACAATGTTGAAGAAGGCTATACACATGTCAGCCACAAAGTTTTCCGCACGGCCCTAGAGAAATGGCTTTTAACAAAACCTTTATGCTCTCTAGATGAATACTTTGAAATCGACTTCTCTACAATAAGGTACTAATTTATACTTATAATGTGTTTTGTATTCTGTGCATTGTGTTGTTCCTGTATCCTCACATGAGGTGTATAATGACTGACGACATCTACCACAATGCCTGTTGTGCAACAGATGAATAAAGATTATGATTATGATTGATGAAGCTGAAGCATGCAGGAACAAGGACTATGAATAAGCAATAGGTAACCATTAATCGGTGACTACAACTGTGAATTAAGAGGACTGTGATCTATGCATTCAAATAGGAAAATTACAATGTAGGTAAAAGAGAATAAAATCAACCCTGTCCATAACCAGAAAAGACCAAGAGATGCAAAATCTTCAGAAAAATAAGCCTTATTGCACATCCAATGAAAGTTCTGAACATATTTATCTTCAGGAGGATGGAACAGAAGGTGGAACAAGTCTTGGATTAAGATTGATTTGCTTTTAGGAAAAGTATTAAGTTCAATACAATAAAGAGCATTTGAGTGTCATTTAACAACAGAATAGTACACTGACTGTATGAAGAACAACTAGTAACAATTAAAAGGGGCACTAATGCAGATAAATCAAAAGTGAGGAAAAGATTATAGCTTGTATGTGCTTTGTCATCCATGATCTCCAATACATATTTACATTGAAAAGGCAATAAATGAAGTAATGGAAAATTTAAAAACAGGAATGCATGCCTAGAGATAAAAAATAGCATGCTGAACTCTGCTGACGACATAGTTATTCTGGCAGATAATAGAAAATCAGGCAAGAATGCTGGACTGTATGGAGAGAACCTTGAAGATATAAAAATTGAAGATTAATGTAAGGATAACCAAAATTAAGGTTGGTGGAAGAAATCATGAAGAAAGAGTCACCATGAAACTTGGACAGCAAAAACTTGACTGAAGTAGTTCTATTTTACTACATGGAAATTAGGATCAGTACCAATGGGTGAAGAAAGAAAGACATAGTAAGCAGAATTGACTGAGCAAAGAAAGTATTCTGCCAGGGATGGTATTTTTATAAAACAGTATCAGACAGTGGCATAGCCAGGTTTTGGGTCTAGAGGGGCAGAATATGTTTAGGGACGGGGGGGGGGGGGGGGGGGGGGGGGGGGGGGGGGAGAAAATATTTAGGGGGCCGACTCATAAATTAACCAGTTTATTAAACTTTACAAATTTTGGTGATGCATTAGGCGGATGGGTTTGTACAAAATATGATAACTGACATCATATTATGCACTATTATGTTTACATATTTGGGACTTTAGAGTAGACACAGACTTAGGGGTGCCAGAAAACGGGGCGGGGGGAGGGGGGGGCGTTCGCCCCCCTAACCACCCGCAATCCCCCTGGCTTTGCTATTGGTATCAGATGAATGATTACTTTCATAAATTGAGAAATAGAGCCAAATACAAAATAGGTTGACAGCAGAAGATCAAGGACATTTGGGGCACTTTTTGTTCATTTTCCACTAATGATTATTTAAAAATTAGAAAAAATATATACACAGGAAATAAAGGAAAACAAAAAGGGATATAAAAAGCAGTTTTGTGTTCAAGCAACATAAAGTCATAAACACAAACTTCATCAATATTTTGGCTACAAATTGTCACCAGGATTCTTCTCATGATGACAATCTCTCCTTGTCAAACTCATAAATCACGTCACAGTAAGGTATCTTGGCAAAGATGGCTGTAAAACACTATTATTGTGGCATTACTGGTGACATGACACATCAAGAGGATGAGTAATGATGATCCATGCTCACCAAAAAGAAATGAGGTTTATGTTTGACAGTCACAACATTCTCTGTATATCAGGTTCTCCAACAATAAATCCCCTTAAATATGATAGAATAAGAGAATGATCTAGAGCTACATACTTCCCTGTGAGCCACCACAGGGGCATGCGGCATGAGGTGTTAAGACACCAGGCATTTAAAAGGGAGTGAAAAGGAAGAGGACAAAGGTGAATTGTATGTTAACACTTGTAAGGTTATGTCTCCATATCACACTCCATTGTTGATATAATCATGAATATTTCACTGAAAGAAGGAATTGTTGTACCTATCAGTTTGGCAGATAAACTCTTTCTTTTTTCACTTAGGGGCTATCCATAAATGACGTCCACATGATTGGGGGGGGGGGGGGTCACAACATTGTGACAATGTGTGACAGGAGGAGGGGGCTATGCTTCATGTTACATCCACACTTCCACTGTATATTATGCCTTATTTTTACTCAGACTGTGGATGGGGGGGTAGAATTTTTTCATTTTTGTGACATCATTAAAGGGTGGGGTGGCACTATTTGTAACCAACTGTGACAGGGGGGGGGGGGGTCTAGTTTGGTCCTAAATTGTGTGACATCATTTATGGACAGCCCCTTATATCAGTTCTTCAGCAGTGGCATAGTGGGGGGTTTAGGTTTTAAACCCCCCCAAAAAACATGTTTTCCTGAATTTGTTTCCGCTCGTTTACCTGAACTAGCATTTAGAATTTTGCTTATTGGGCTGAAAAATATAGTTGAATTGTCTTAACAAAAAGAAAATGTTAATTTGATTATTGCTTTTTTGAATAATAATCTAACTATCATTTTATGATGATGCACATAAATATTAATGAACCCCCAAACCCCCCCAAAAGTCAATCCTGCATATGTCACTGTTCATCAGACATAGTGCCAGATCATAATAATATCCTCCATCTCCTGCTGAAACTCATCATACTTGCTCTCAACCTATTCCTTCCATCAGCTGAGTCACCCTTACTTTCTGCTCGTAGAAGTTTTTGGAAAAAGCAAGCAGCAGCTTCCCTTTGTATTTTTTTACTTTGCACAAAAAATGAAAGCTATAAGAGCACAGATAGACAATCTGAAAAAGGCAACTATGTATGTGAAGGTAGGAATGAAAGATATAAACTAAAATAAATAGGAAATGATCTGATACATTGGGCCTAGAACCAACAAGAAATGCAACTATCATATTCAATCACTGAACACACTAATAAGTCCTGGAGATTTGCTAAGCAATTGGAATAATTTACCAAAATTCCATAAAAGGAAACAATTAGGAATGTAGTTCAAATATCAAGAAAAAAAATTGGGTATGCAAGAAAAATGGCTAAACCTAAGTAATGGTTTGAGAAAGAAATAAAGAAGACAAAGTCATAATGAGATTTTGACAGTAGAATTTTGAACTAGTTAAACAATTTTACAACCATAAAAGAAGGATCACTAATGATGAAAGAAGTGGGAAAGATATAGCAGACAGCAGAGGAGTTCAAGCAAAAAAGGCAATCCGTCATATGAGAAGTCCTGTTAACAGGAAGTAACACAAGCTTGGATGAATCAAGCATCAGAACAATGAAGAATTGAATAGAAGAATTAATGTGGTGTTATAGACAAGTGGGTGATGGAGTTCAAATGGATGAAAACAATAAAAAAATGATTGAGTCCTAGGAACAAATAGGGAGAAAAGATGTTTAATGAAAACAGTGCAATATGAGAGGTAAATTCAAAGAACTGCGGAACTGGCCACGCAGTAACTTTGATGGAGTCACCCGCTGATGGACACACAATTGTGTGAAAATCACAGAGAAAAAAATCATTCGCCGGGGCTGGGATTCGAACCCAGACCCCTCGATTTCGCAGTGACATTGAAAGTGAAAGACAAGAAATTTACAGTGAGAGAGGACGCCTGGGTAGCTAAACTGGTTAGAGCACTTGGCGAAATCGAGGGGTCTAGGTTCGAATCCCAGTCCAGGGGAATGATTTTATCACTGTGAATTTCACACAATAAGAGGCATACTTATTAGATGCATTTTGGAACATAAGGCTCATGAAAAAATAATAGAAGGAGAAATGAACGGGAGATTTAACTGAGGAAGACCAAGGTTGAATGCATAGGTTAGAGTGTAACTACATAGGCTTATATTTTTTCCTTTTGAAACAAACATAAAATGTATATGAAACTTGGAGTCAACAAACTCCCTGCATCCCTTGCTGAAGGGGTGCAAAATTTGCAATTTTGACGGGTTAGAAATAGTTTTTTCTTTATAATCCAGTGCATATTGTAAATGTCGGTATGTTTTCCCTGTGCAAGGTACACTCTTCTACTATACACATTTTAAGGGCTAAAATATGAGTAAACTGTCATTATTATTAGATAACTAATGGTAATTTAAAAAATGCTGGACCCTGATGCGTAGGCAACACGCAAGACACATGTTGGTGCTTGCTTACTTTTGCCGCTATTCCCTAGCTAAATCATTACCCTGCGGGTTTTCCATATTGAAAATAACAATATTTTGAAATAAAATTGAATTATTCATATTACAAAAATATCTTTAACATTAATCATATTATTTGTATCTTAAGGATTAACCAAAAGATGTTACAAAGAAGGGCCACGAATGTTTCGATGTACAATGTTGATTTTCTTTATCGCTACCCTTACCTTCGCAGGTATACACTCACACTCAGCTGCTACCTTTTTCAACCCTTCATAGCGGAGACCTCGCCATTATCTCGGACTCCCGGGGCAGTTATGCTCAAACCTTTGCAGGTTTACAACCTTCCCAGAGGCATGGGTTCCCGGTCAACTAATTGTTAATTTATTGGTTTTACTACATGTATATTTGTCGCTTGCTCTCAAATTGTAGACTTTTAAATGAATTCCTCGTTATTTACTGTGCATTTACAAATTTTAAACGAAATTCTTTCATTGGATTTAATGCATAAACCAATTCCAATGCAAAATATCTTGACTAATACATTGAAATCAAGATACCAGTTAATATTGATGGTAGAATTACGCTTAAAAATTGTAAACACTCACCATAAAACAAGGAGTTCAATTCTGATTTTATATATTTGCGAAAGCAACAAATATTTAACGAGCAAAATCACTGAATAAACAATCATATGACTGCGGACCCTTGCTGCAAAGAGGGTGCTATTGTGAGGAAGGGTCCAGGTACCTGCTCCCGGATTCCAAGGTAAAGGCCTGACCTCCGCTGTATTGGGTCCCGAAACGTAGAAGCTGTGTACCTGCGAGCACCAGAATGGGGGGAAAGGATAGCGTCACAAATATGCAACGCTCATTCATTTGCGTAAGAAAGTCTCCACTGCATATTTTTGACGTTCGTCTTCCTGGTTAGGAAATCTACTGTCACATATTTCCGACGTTGGTAGCGAAAGGGTTAAGGATATTATGAGTCGCAAGAATAGCATATGCTAATTGAGTCACAATTTATTTACTTGCTCTTGTGGCCTTTATTCAACTCTCCTAGAAATGCTCTGACTTGAACTATAGTTGTTTAAGTCACACTTAATTCAGTGAAAGTTATGACTAGCTAGCCAATTTAAAAGTGCTAAATATACAAGTAGGTCACTCACTACCTATCACTTGCCATACTTTTTAAACAAAATATACTTCCTAATAAAAAGTTCTAAAGCCAAGTTTACACGATGCATTTACCCGCGCAAGTACGTGGCTGGACAGATGCGTGAACACATTCACCAAATTAGAACAGGGGCTATTTTCTGTCCACGTATTCACGCATTTGCGCAATTTTGAGTGTTTACACGGTGAAATTTTGATGGTGATTGTGTTCACGCATCTACCCGCACGGGTAAATGCATCGTGTAAACACGGCTTAACACAGTGCTATCTTGAAAATTGCCTCACAACACTCTTCTGTATGTACTTCCTTACAATGTTTCACTGAGGTTTGAAGGAAATGAAGTTGCCTTAGAGCATAATATGCATTTGAACAGAGAATTATGATCATTAAAATTCCCATCAATCTTAAATCCCTCATTAAATAAAAGTCAAGAGGAGGAGGCAGAGCTGGGGTTAAAATAGCCAGTCAATAAATAATTTCAATGGCCAAAATAAAACAATCTTTTATTAAATTATGAGAAGCAGAGGATAGAGAAAATTTTCTAAGGCTGAAGCCTTAGATGCGAAGAACCGAAGAATACAACCACTTCAATTATTGAAATGCAGTCTTAGTATTTCTTTTACTTCTTGGCTACTTTGAAAAATAATGAAAATGAAAATTTAGACAGTTGAATAAAGAGTAAATCTAACCTCAGATGATGCAGGATGAGATCAGAACTTTTCAACCAAATTTCATTTTCTATATATTGAGGTAACCATAAGAAATGGGGGGCAAAGAGGCTATTCATTACATCCTGGGCTGCATTTTATTCTGGAATCACCAGTTGTTTATGAGCAAATACTTAACAAAATAGAAGCAAACATAGTACCACAAATATTTTCTATGATATTATTTTCTATTTAACATATGCCAACATTAAATGTATCCATACTGCATTTGCCATTTAAATACATATATAGATGATTGTGCTCCACACCCACATAATTTAAGGGCACAGTATAGAGTGAGGAGCTGCCAGCGGTCCCTATGAGGACAACAGAGGAGAGAAGGATTTTCCCCACCACCCCTGAGAAACTCCCCTAACAGGACCCACCCTCTCGTGAAGGAGAGGAAAACAGAATGTATTACTAAACTGTAGAGCTGTTATATATTTACATATGTTCTAATGTAAATGTCCATGCAGTTGGTAATACATACTCCTCGAATACAATTTACATGCCAACAAAAATTATCTAAAAATTAATCTGAACCAATAAAATATTTTATTCTGACTACTTACCAAAGAAGACTTGCTACGTGATAAGACACATAGGAGGGATGCAATTTTAAGACGATGATATCCCATTACAGGACTTCAAGCAGCTCCTGAAAGATAAAATAAATTTTTTTAAGAAATAAGAAAGCAGTACTAAGCAAAAAAAATGCTATTTTCAAGCAATAAATAACATAAAGGACCATTAATCTGACCACATTTAATTTATAACCCCTTTAGTTATTTAAGTATAAATTAAATCTGGTCAGATTAATGATCTGTTATGTTATTTATTGCTTGAAAATAGTATTTATCCATGTACTCTAGTATATTTACTATAGTTATAACTACAGTATTTTTTACCTGAAACCTTGGAATATATACCAAAATATGATTTATAATATAATATTCAATTACATTCCACACATGATAACCTAAAACAATAGCTAAAACAACAACAAAATTCGCAGTCATCAGATTTCTTCAAATGTTTCGATTAAATTCAGTATGACATCAATGTACCAACTAATGCTATTCCAAAAAAAATTATTTTTAATTTATCAGGTGAAAATGCGGCGTACATAAAACACATCAGCTCTGCATATATTATTATAATTTAGAACTTCAAGCTTTTGCGAAATTTCCAAGAGAAAATTTGTAAAAGCTTCAATTAAAAAAAACAATTGTGTAACATGTAATTTCATCACAAACGTTGAAATATTAGTTGTTCTAAAAGTTTCGAGCCTGGATATATTTAAATGGAATGACGTAGGTATGTATTTTTATAGGTATTTAATTATTTATCTTCCAAAAAATTGGTAATGTATTTATTTTATGAAACGAGTTAACACCATGCGTTTTCCGTAAACAATATTATTTTGAAACTAATTTTTCTCTCTGATAAGACATTTTTCATCAAGATAAAAGCATTTGTTATTAAAAACAGTTATGTTAGCAGCTCGGAAACCCGCATGCAAAAACGCAGAAATACCTACAGCTACTTAGGAATTCGGATATACTGCTACTTACTTGACAATGCTTAACTCCAATAGCTGCAAGTGCAGAGACAAACATATTTACACATATTCTAACTTATAAAATAAATTCTACTGCGTCATTAAAGCGCAAAGGCTTTTGCAAAGTCAAACGATAATGTAACTGCGAGTTTTGGATGCTGAAAATATTTTACCGGAAATGCAACTTTTATTTCAGTTTCTAATATAGTGCATCTCTATCATTTGCGACATGTTTTAAAACATGACAAGTTAACCTACGTCTGCAACTGGACATGCTACGCATGGAAAGTAAAAATCTTGAATTTGGACAATTTATGATTGCGAGTGATTACGGGATGCTAATCATACGATGGTAATTAGTTATCCTAAAAACGGGTAGAAAAATGGCGTTTTCTAATAGTTCAACAACCCGCAGGGTGGTACTTCTGCACAAAAACAATGCAGAATTAAATGCCTACATTCAAAGAAAGACGTTATAAACATCTACTTAAAAAGTTTTGGGCCCATAGGTATTCTTGTGAATGAAAGAGAGACCAAAAGGTACTCAAGCGATGAGATAATTATTTCACGCGATCAGTTAGACAACTCAATTAGAAGTTTTTAAATAATATTTATCATGTTGGCCACAGTTGGCAGCGCTTACTAGTAACTGACCCTCCACTTCTACCAACTGTTTCACATAAATAGTATTCATTGATGCAAGCAGTAAAAAATAACTACTTAAGCAACTTCTGAGCATACAAATTACTCATTATACTTAATTGAAGTAATTCACAATACACTACAAATCAAAACAATGTTTCCCCATTAAGCAGAATTTATGTAATTATACACAACGCTGACAGTAGTTTGTAATAATTTCAAAAAAGAAAAACATTTAATATATATTAATCTCTATTAATTTTGTAAAAGGTTTTTCATTAGTCACATTAAAGAATTAAAACGAGAAACTCACCCTTTGTTTCTCACATTTGCTTAGCCTTGGAGGGAAACCAGATATCGACGTTGCAATCCAATGATTGACCAAGAAAACGATTTCGTGAGATCTAGTTAGCTTCCTAACTTCTTCAGTACAATATCTGGCTACAGTGATTAATGCGGCACTTGACAATAGTCATTATAACTGCAATTGAGGCGTTCACGGGAACAACACCACGGCCATTTTGCTACGCGATTATCGATTGTGTTTTGTTTGCGACTGTGAATCGACCTATCCCATCATAGTATATTTTCGATGAAACTTTACTGAATATAAAATTACTTAAAATTTTATATGTAAATGAACATATGGCTCTTCTTTAAAATTAAAGAATTTCCTAAGAATAGGTATTCATTCCACGGGGGACGGAAATATACACCAAATGAGTTGGAAAGGTTGGCAGAAATGCCACAACAACGCCAGCCTGCGATGCCAGTAACGGACACATTCTGAGTGAATGACACGAACGATGCAACAATCAAGACTCGTACGCTAGAAGTACTAATCGAATTCATATTTAACAAAGCACGAAACCTAAAATTTACATTTTCGGCATTACTTAGCTTGCAATGAAATTACCCCACGCCTGCCTTTGCACTCATAGGTAGGTAAGTACCTTATTGTTTGTGGTGCGAAATCTGTAAAATGTCGATCAAAGAAAAATTAAGCATGAAAATACAGTTGAAGTAGGTATTCAAAAGTATAACGAACATTATACATAGAATGCACAGTTCCAACATACTGTTGTTATTAAACTCATTAGAGTACTAAGGAAGATCCACAAATTGAGTTCTGGCAAAAGTTGAATTTAAGTAGGTAATTCGGCATAAAAATGCCCAAAGAAAACGAGTTAAATAGAACTTAAAGCAAACGACGATTGCGCTGAAACAAACAGCAAAACTAATTGCTTATGAACGTAAGCATAATGACTCCATATTATAATTTCGTGTAGCTATCGATTTTTTCTACGTGTTAACTTGATAGCAGGGAAAATTAGGTCAAATAAACACGCCTTTAAACTCGGAAAGTCTACTACCGCAATTATAAGTTCGCTAAGAAATGTGTCAACGTTCTTCTTATTACAAATGTGGACGCATAATTCACACAAATGGCCTTATGCCAACTTTTAAATACGTATAAATTGTATACGGGGGGAATGTTTTGGTTCAATTCCAGGCTAAATCCTGTAAAAAGTTGAAAGATGATATTAAATAAATTTGCTAGGCATTTATGTTAGTGGTAAATATTTATATCTATTATTTTAATGTGATAAACCACAAAATTAGAATGCATACCTAACCAGCATAACGTGCAACACTTTATGTAAAGATTTAAAAATGTTAGTTTAGTGTTAATAGGCTATTCCATATACATTCACAGACTTTTAGTAAACCTAATACCTATACATAATACAAAGCCGATATACAACTAGAGTAGGTATTCATAAAATAAAAGCGTGGTCATAACAATCCCCATATTTTCATAATAATAATCAAGATACGTGACTTATTTCGCATATGTCACTAACATAATATTAAAAGCTATCTTTCCGATAGATGGCAGTGTAGGTATTTAAGTATTAAATGCATAAAAAAGTAACTTATTACATTTAGTTTATTTATTTATACTTACCTACAAGTGGATTACCGTTGAAAATTTTAAAAATTCCAAACACAACGTTAGAAACCAATAAAGCTGAGAAAGATAAAAAAGTATTCGTCCTACCTCACATAACCTCGTGAGTGTTGGTCAGTTTTCTTCAGGTTTCACTGGTTGAAAAAAATAGTATTTCTCGTCCATAGACAGACGTGAGCGAATCGGATTTAATTTCTCGAATCGCTATCAGAGTAGGTACTTATTTGATCACAATTATTGAATTCGGTTCAGTTATGCTGGTGATGATGTATCCTGGACATCCTTTAATATATAACACCCTCAGATCGGATGAAAATCTGCGCTAATTTTAGAAATACCAAGTGAAGCTGGAATTGCAGAATCCACAGAATACCTAACTTCTTTCAAATGCGTACTCCCAAGGGAAAATCAATGGAGCAGTTAATTACAGATCTGTTCATTACTGACACAGAGAATTGACAACGTCAATACAAAGAAGTTTGCGTACCTATACCCTAAAAATTACAAATTTGTATGTTTTCATGAAAATTTCATGTCAAGCTGAATAAATTCGTGTTGTTCCTGCATGCCACAGTGCTACTTTGCCATCATCTACTGCTGTTACTTTCTTGTATCAACTTGAAGGACCTCTAATGACTAAAGACTCTCTTACTTATCACTCATGCCTATTTGATATGGACTAAGTCTAATCTGAAACATGATTCTAATTAATGCGCAATATAATTTGGATTTCTATCTATATGAAAAAATATCCTTATGCTGCATCAAATGAAACGAAAGAAATCGGAGCGGCCACGACTGGTACTTAGAAGCTGACATCCCGTGTATGTAGTCAACATGCCGATTAAACTGATTCCGGCTGATCGTGAGTCAACAGATATTAACGTCAAGAATGCACTCCTATTATTTATCACCTTTCTGACTATCCTCGCAGTTTATTTTCAAGACTTCCCCAAATCTCAACCTGAAATCTACATCCATAAAACTGAAATTCTATTTGTTTGAACGGTAAGGAATTCCAAACCCCTAAACGGATTTGAACAAAATTTGCCACACATATTCCTTGAGACCTAGAAGGGCTAATAGGCTATTTTAGATAAACCCAAGGGTCCCTGTGGTTACCCTATCTAAACCAAATATTACGTCCAATAAAAAGTATTGGATTAGGAGCATAGGATTATGTTTTGCTCTTTTAAAATACTTGCACTCATGAAATAGGCTTGGAATTTTTAGCCGGATGGCCGAAATAATTCAGTTTTTATTTCTTGCATCTCGTATTTGCCTTGCATTTGGAAAAATATGTTGAATTTTAGGCAGCAAAATGGCTAATTTTTGCACTATTTCAAATATATAAGTTTTATTTAATAGACAACCGCAGAAGAGGCTTCAAATGGGAGCTTAAGACGCGCGGCGCTTATGGCTTACTTTAATAATCAATACTACAATTACAGGGATATTTATGAGGGATATTTTTCACCCTAACCTATTCATAGTCATTTTAATAACTGTTACATGGTATACGTATTTTGATGTTTCATTGGGAGGTTTCTTTAAATCATACCCAATAATTTTATTTATTTCTTCCCGTTGAAATTCAATGGGCACCATCTTCTAGAAATATAAATTTTTGACACAAGTGGGGCAGAGGGAGGCAGTGGCGTACACAGGATTGACTCTGGGGGGGGGGGGGGGGGGGAGGTTCATTAATATTTATGTGCATCATCATAAAATGATATGTGGATTATTATTCACTAAAACAATAATTAAATTAACATTATCTTTTCGTGAGGACAATTCAACTATATTTTTCAGCCCAATAAGCAAAATTCTAAACGCTAGGTCAAGTAAAGGAACGAAGTTTGGGGGGGGGGGGTTTAAACCCTAAACCCGTACGCCACTGGAGGGAGGGAAGGTTAACACGACAATGCCCGGGCGTAACAATGCCACAAGAATAAAATGCACAACATTAATGTGCAAATTTGCATCATTGCGTTTTTCCCTTCCATATGTTTCACTAAAAGGTACCTACCTGATTCAAAAATTGAACTGTACAAGTAAGTAATCTTTTTGGCGAAGAAATTTATGAACCAACGGGGAATATAAGTTACTTCGATAGAAGGAAGCGGATGAAGTTGCCTTGTTTGTTGCCTTTAAAGTTTGGATGACAGCGGTATGAGACGCCACCCGAATGGCAAGCAAGACTTCACTCCACAGTTGGATCTTAACACTAGGTCGTCGGAATAGTAAATAACTATAAAAACATCGTAGTCTAATTCATACAAAATAACGATAGGTACATTGTGTCTGAAAACTTCTAGAAAATAAATATTGTCCCGTAAATTTCAATTAATTGGTCAAAAAACGCAGTTTTCGGGGTACTGTCCCGTCCACACCTTTTTAACTCAAATCTATCAACAACCCACATCACAACCAATAAAAAAGTTTCAACATTTAAAAAAAATCAAATAATATAAGTAGGTATTTACAAGAATTCAGCTATCAAATAAAAATTAAATTAGCTAGAATAATTGAAGTAACATCTGCATTCGCAATGCGAGAATGCAGGTTCGGAATTAGAGCAGGGATTACTTTCCCATCTCTCGGTTACGTATTTGCGCATGCATTCTACAATTTGTAGCAATTCACCGCTTTACATGACGCAATTTTCAATGCACATCAGTGCATACATCAGATTGTGCAATAAAAAGCCTCATGTAAAACGGCCTTTAGGCATTTCTGAAAGCTTAAATGAGTAGTGAGAAGCGCAGTAGAAGACCATTTTTCGAGCGTGAGGCCGAAGGACACGGAAGGAAACGGGAGAATCTTTGAAGGACTCCTCTCTTCACCCACTCGCGGCAGACGACCGGAGATAAGACGCCGCAAACCGGCAGGGTGGCAACCCTGTCATGACTGGGCTTTCGTACGCGGAAGCCGCGGAAGCGATCTCTGCGATCAAGGAAATACTCACTATCCCAGTGGGTCGAACGGGCGGGCGGTAGAATGTTGGCTGACCGGTCCAAACATCGCATTGACGAGAAAGTATCCATCAAATAAAGACCTATACCTGACTACGTAAAATTTCATCGCCCGAGGAAAAAGGAGTCGAGAATAACTAACTACGGCAATCGTGATTCATCCGTCGCTATGTGATACCGTTTGGTTTGTGCATAGAAAAATAAGGTAAAGACGCATAAGGGAATACTAATGTTTACTGAAACCATAAAATGCGCAATTGGCCATATTGAATGGATCTGTTGTTCAGTTAATACGCTGAAATAATAAGTATCAGTGGCGGAGTTGTCACAGTATCATAATGACGTAGGCATCCACAATAACGCAAAATGGAGATAATTTCCAAGAAAGCAGTGTGTTGTTCATAGAATATTAGGAACCAATAGCCATATGTTAAGTGGATCTCTTTTCGTACAGAAACAAGGATCACTTTCTTGAGTCAAAACGCCATCTAGTTTAATCTATGTTTCGGTAAAACCGATCCGATGACAAGGTTCGCACTCCACCCTCCCTATAAAAAAAAAATAAAATACGATATAAGCTCCCGGTTCACCAAATATGCTCCAAACTTAGCATAACTAGAAAGCCACATCAGCATCCGCGAAATCCCGCACTCAAGATGTTTTAGTAAGTAGCTGGATATTCGGGCAAAGTAGTTTTAATTTGATACTTTAGTGGTAGGTAGGTTATCCATGCTTCACATTTTCAAATGTCAAATTTGTGTCATGGAAGAATTGACGTTTCGTTTCCGAGTTGCCTTATTTCCCGTTCTCTTGCGGTTATTTTTTGCTGGGTGGGACATCTCTATCCCTTGCATTCAATGTGGGGATGTTGCTAGGGAATAATGAATCAGGCAGGGCAGATGGGTCATTCCAATTGAGATCACCTAACACAAGTGGCGCAATTCGGGGGTGGCAACGAAGGGGTGGCAGTTGCCACCCCAGAATTGTCCAACCCAGTATTTTGCCACCCCAGAATTTTGGAGTAAAAATCTCAATAATTTAAAAACAATTGAAAAATAAAATTCTACATATGCAATTTCTTGAAATTTCTTTATTCTTCATTAATCATGCCAAATTTAGCCTAAAATTAAAAAACTAACACTTCAACGCTAGGTTTTTTTAATTTTCCCCGGGGGAGGACCCCTCTTCCCACGGTAGTCATTTCCACCCCGGTATAAAAGCTGAAATTACGCTCATGCCTAACACCATGTGCGTACGCTCATGACACAGATTTTCTTTCAAATTAATTTTTTCAGATTTTTTCACGAAGAATGACCTCGGTAAAAGCCTGAAAAAATTACTTTTCTTGCAAAATTCATCCCTCCAATTTTGACAGTGATTGCAAAAATGTATCACATTTTTCTTATTTATGAACCAATATTATGTTATATTTGGTGTCAAATTGAAGGCAATGCTTTGTTCTTTGAAATTTATTCAATTAATATACAAATTGTTGAACAAAAAGTTGTAAAAAATTGCATTACACTTAACAAAATTTTTACTTTTTTGTTGTTCAAGTTAACTATTAATAATATTAAAAGTGTTACTTTTTGTCTAAATATTTTTTTTCAACACAAAATTATTACAAGCTTACCCAGGAGAAAAACATTTTGAGGGTGTTTTTTGTTGTTTTTTTTTAATAATTATTTAAAATTCTTGAAAAAAATCTAACTATATCTATATAACCCGCGAAACCCCGAAATGAGAGGGAGTCAACTGCATTCTAAACATTTAAATTGTTTTTTATTGTTCACTTGGAATCATTTAAAAATATATTATATTATTCTCAACGGTTTTGCGATTTGCATATTTTCCTTTTCGCCTTTTACATATAAGTGGGTCCTTCACAACTTCTCACACGGGGATCTAGAATTTATAGATTTCGCCCTGGAATTAGGTATTTAGTATCACGTCCCAGTTATCAGCCGGAATAGCCAAATATGCAGCAAAAGCAGCATAACTCAAAGCGTACTTCAGCAAATCAAACATCTGTTTGTACATAAAACGCATTTGTAACTATGAGTAGGGTTACCCTACCTAAGCCGACTGCAAAAACCAAGTCTGCGGGAGCGACAACAAGAAGTTTCAAACTAAGCAAGCAAGATACATATAAATATAGGAATTTAAAAATCGTAGCAGTTAAAAATAACCATGGCATAAAACATCGCAAACCTGAAGAAACGCGACACCAATCTTCATTTAATAAATAATATTTGAAAGCGTCTTTTTTTAGCCTAGCTCGCCAAATTCAACATCAGCCTCCAAATTCAGGATGATTACCTATTGCTGCGAAACAACCTTTACAAGCAAAATACATAATAGCTGAAGTAACACGAAATCAACTGAGAGTAAATATAAGAGGGTTATTTCTTGGCCGAGGTAAAACATATCGACAAAAAATATAATTTCCAGCGTTATTTATCAAACGGATATACGATACAGAAAGCTTTAAACACCTATCTTACAAACATCAACTCTTAAATTTACACTTGAGTTGATAATTACTTTTACCTGCGTCTTTACCGAAGATATAGAAGTCGCTTTTCACACAAAATCCTCCCGCAGGCAATCTCAATGAATAAAACTGATGATATTATATTATCACCCAACCTACCTCTAAATGCACATGAATATGCCACATTGTGGCGAAACTCGCGTCGTGCCAGCGGAATAAAGTTTGTGGAAACCACAAAGTTGGTTTTTCTCAACATGGAATCTCAATGAATGCCTGGGAACTGATAGCGTTATGGAATTTCATCAATAACGACGTCACAACTGACAAACATACAAAGTAACCAAGGAAATTCCATCATGTTTTCAGAACACAAACTCTAAATTGCAAATATTCAATGCTGATCAAATAAGGAGGTACGATACTTCAAAGAGTAAAAGCAAATCGTGGATGCGTCGTTGTCACATGGCAGAAAAAAGTAATCCTCGATTAATCATACTTATATGCATCATATTTACATCACACATATATACATTATATTTATTTACGTACGTTCAAAACTATAAATATAAACACGGATGCAGGGGAGTCTACCATTAAAACATAATGATGCTATTCGAAACAAATCCAAATTTTTTCAGCTATTCATGGAGACCCAACTTCATAATCGTCAAATTATCACAGATTAGTACTTGGAGATATGTATATATATATATATATATATATATATATATATATATATATATATATATATATATATATATATATATATATATATATATATATATATATATATATATATAAACACACTCATTCATTCGAAAATCAGACGCTCAAAGGCGCGAATAAATTCATGCAATCATAGGAAATGGAAAGGGATAGGAACACATAAAAGGACGAACACAGGGTTTGGTGGGGAAGATGAAAATGTGTCGAATCCAGACAGAAAAAATTTCTCCTTACACAGGATTCGAACCTGGATTATATATATAGCGCTTGAACTCTTTGGAATTTTCCAAAAATCGATTAATTATAAGCATGAGAAAGCCTGAAGTGGAAAAAGTTACAAAAACGTTAACAAACATTTTAAATATAATTCTTTCAAAAATTTAGCAAGCATGAAAATATTAACGGCAACATCAACGATCGCATTTGTCACCGACACGCTAAATCATCACACATCTCAACACACAGAAGAATATAAAAATTGACTGGTTAGTGACATTAGCTTATTGATAATCTTCATAGAAATCTGGCAACATATTAAATATTTCGCCCGACTCGCAATTTTCAATTGTTATTGTTCGGCCGGTATTATAGGCAGTTACCCAACCACACTCTAGCGTCATGCGGAAACAAAAGCGATTCCCCACCAATCAATAACCATTTCCGTAAAACAATCAAGCTTTTTAGCCCGTTCGGAAAAGATGTAATTAGTTTAGCACGTTTTTCGCCAACAAATTTGTACAATAATATTTTTAGGCACCCACCCAAGTTTTTTTTAGTTTACAGTTTTACTAGCGATGAACGTGCGTTTTACTCCGACACGCCGCCACCGGAGGGCCGTTGGCTGCAGAGTCGAGAGAGAGAAAGAGGGAGACGGGTCGATGGTGCTGCATCCCGACTGCGCCCCCTTCCGCTCCTCGGGAGAAGCGCGGCGACTCGGAAGCAGATAGGATTTGAGAGAAGAGCGAATTCTCGAATGCCAATAACTCCATACCTAGATGATGGCGTTCTAATAACTCCTTTGATAGTGCTCAGCAATATCTCGTCTCTCTAACCCTAGAGTTAGTTTAATAACGATCCTTTACCGTCACAGAGTTGTGAAGATAAATATAAAAAACGGAGGTATCAGACATGCCACAGATTAACCGTGTGACGCCATGTTGCTCGCGTTGCTTGGCAACGACGCTCGCACCCAAACATATGCCGATTCCTCAGAAACGATTTGCCTTATATTATAACCACACCCTTTTCAGACAGGCATCCGGCAAAAATTAGACTCAAATTGTGCGGTTCCTTGATCAGACACGTCCGCCATATCAATCACAGGGTGATGGAAAGCGCGTAGGTCCCAAATTTTCATTAAAATGCAATGAAATGCAAGCAATTTTTTAATATTAATTCGAAATGGTATTGCAGAATCCTAACATACAGTGGCGTATCAAGGGCGGGGGGGGGGGGGGCAGGGAGTGGCAAGAGGGCGGTTCGCCCCGGGCGGCACTTTTTTCGGGTCCGGCGCTTTTGGCATAAAATAACTTCAACCACCATTTTTTAAGGAAGAGTAAAATTATCAATTATTCCGAGAGTTAGCAACAATATAAACCATATGATTACCATTGAAAAAGGTAGCCCAAGGTTCCTTAAATCCAATCGAACAAAATACTGTTGTTAGTTGTTCATATAGCCACATAACAATCGACACACCGCCCCGGGCGGCTCAAATTGTAGCTACGCCACTGCTAATATATTGAAAAATTTAGTTCAGAATTAATTTCACATACGAAAACTTCAAATATATTCAACCTTAGACAGTAAAGCATCGATATATCCGCAAATGAAATTGGCAGTAATAAATTTACACCTAATATATTTCTAGAGCACACAACGGTCCCACTCAAGTTTCAATCGAGTAAATCGCTTCGAAGTTAGCAGAGTTTACACTTTTTACAACTATTTGTGCAATTTTTGCAACGCAAGCAAATCATTTTCAGTGAACAGTTGAGAATTAACGTTGATATATCACTTTAAAATCGCAAGTTAATAGGGTGGTAATTATCAGAATATCAAGCGCTGAAACACGGGCAATGTCTTTACGCGTGAAAAATCGTGACTTAAGTGCAGTAAAAGTACTGTTTAGGTGACAAAAAACCATTGAGATACATTAAAACACGTATAAAAAACAAGCTTTTAGGTACATTTTACTGCATTGTAATCTGTTTCCTCGTTCAGAAGACAGAGCATATCAAACTCTGGTATCTCTTATTTACTGGCATTAGACACTTCGTTAGCGAACATTTCACTTATAGTTCTTTCGCCTCTTCCAATTCCTTTTCCCTATTCCCTCCCCATTCCAGGGCTGGTGTCCTAACATCCCCTGCTAGTCCCTAACATCCCTATCAGGCTGCTACACGCCCCTGCGGCGGCTCGCAGAGTACCCAGTGCGTGGATGTTCTCTCTGCACCACGAGTACCTACATCACAATTTTCATGGGCAGATAAAAAGAAGCGATACTGTACACGTAATTGACGAAACCTCTCACTGCAATGGCAAAATACAAGCTCGTCGATTATACAATAACATCTTGCAAAACAGCTCTTTCGAAAATATATTCCAAAATATAATAAAAATTTATAAAAAAAACTTTAAATTTTAAATTGTAACACCAGTCTTGTAAATAACCAAAAGCATCTTGTAAAAAATTGTAAAAATTTTAAAATAAATTATATTTTAAATTCCAATCGTAACACCACTGTCTCGTCATAAATTTAAAAAACACTAGCAAAAAGGCAGAGGATAACATAAAATGTTAAATTAGTTAGGGACTTATTGTTAGTTTTTCTTTTGCAGCATTACTGCTGAGTGAGCAGAAACCATTATCTTAGCCAAGTTTTCTACAACTTCCTCAAATTACATTGTAGAAAAAAATTAAATAAACTCAACGCTCACATTAGTGACTTTCTTTAATGCAAACAGAATCAATTGAAAGGAAAGGTTTAAATCACTTTATCGACAAGAATTATGAATACTTAGTACTATTTCTTTTGATTTAAAATAAAGAAGAAAACCCGGAAGATATCGCAAATAATTTTATTGAATTTCCAAAATGCCACCGTATGTACCCCAAAAAAATCTAAGGGATTGAATAAAAAAATTTTCGAGCCTAACCAACAGAGAAAAGTTGATCCAAAAATAAAAAAAAAATAAAAAAAACAGTATTTGAGTCATTTACTGTTTTATTTTCCCGTTAAGTTAAACCGATTCACCAACTACAGCGAATTACTATGGATACATGGAGAGTATCGCAAGGTCTCTCATAACTTTCAAGGCGGTCTGTCAATTGATCGGTGGCTATTAGTAACAACGGTGACAACTATCAACAGTCTTTTGTTCGATTGGATATGGGACCATTGGATTACATTTTTCAATGACAGTCACAGTTTTTGAAATTGTTAAGTTTCGATGATTGATATTAAACTCTTCTTATTGTTAAAAAGGTGAATACTTTTTTAAATACCAGAACTATTACCCTGGGACCCTCCTCTACGCCTACCCATAGCAACGCCATTGATTCGAATATGATACGGGTCAGGGGCAACATAAGTTTGGATGTTTAGAGCAAACTCTGGTATGGGAGTAAAGCATAGACGATAACAACAGCTGAAAAAGGAAGGTTTGGACCCATAGAAATGTGTTGCTGGAAGAATGATGAAGATAAAATGAACGGAAATAGTAAACAACGAGGATTTTCTACGAAGAGCTGGAAAGAAAACATACTTACCTACATGAAGAAAACTCGGAGAATTAGAGACTGTGTTCATCTACATCTAACCCCGCAAGCCGCCTCAATAGGCGTGTGGCGGGGGGTGTTAGGACACCAGCCGTTTACATATAAAATGGACACGCTCTAATGAAATTACGCCTAGCATTTATTATAGTCCCTTATTGTTCGGGGGAAAAACGAATTCCCATACCTATCCGTTCGGCAAAATATCTCTCTTAATTTATCGTTTCTGTCGGACCTGGAAATATAGTGGGGTTCTAATAGGATGTTGCCACATTTCGCGTCAAAACAGTCTCTTAAGCCGTGTTTACACGATGCATTTACCCAGCAAGTACGTGGCTGGACAGATTCGTGAACACATTCACAAAATTAGAACGGGCTATTTTCTGTCCACGCATTCACGCATTTGCGCAATTTTGAGTGTTTTCACGGTGAAATTTTGATGGTGATTGTGTTCACGCATCTACCCGCGCGGGTAAATGCATCGTGTAAACACGGCTTTAAAAAAACAATATGTGAAGAAGAAATGGATGGAATGAACTACTGAGTGATATAAAAACGATGGAAAACATGACGCAAATTACGAAAGGAGTCAAAATCAAGTATTTGCAATTAAATAAATGGTTAAATGAAGAGAAAACGAAGTAGAGCTGGAGTAGGTATATCAGTCTTCCGATTGACGACTGCCAATGACGAAACGCATTAGGGTAATAAGCCTAGTGAGGCTGTATTGAACGTTTTTAACGTAAATGACGAAAATCGAACAAAAAAATGAAAACTTACCATTAACGAACTCCGGAAATTGGATATCTTTTTCTCCTGAGCACACGCTGTGGCGTTGGAAGACTCCAGTTTCTACCACCAACTGCAGTCACTATCTATGATCGCACCACCTGATGGGTAATAACATTATCTATAACACATGAGCATCACTACAAAAAAATGAATAACAATACCACTAGGATAAACTATCCCGAAACAAAATATAGTTGGGGAAAATACGAAGTGCATATAATTAAAACAATGAAAACTTACCATTAACGAACTCCGGGAATGGGATCTTTTTCTCCTGAGCACACGCTTTGGCGTAGGAAGACTGCAGTTGCTACCACCATCTGCATTCACAATCTATAATCGCACCACCTGATGGGTAAAAACATTATTTATAACAAACACATGAACATCAATACAGCAAATGAGCAACAATACCACTTGGATAAAATTATCCCAAAACAAAATATAGTAGGGAAAAATACGTAGTATACAATCGGTACAATGAGAAATGGGACTCACACAATGTCCCGAATAATGTTACCTACGTTACCGGCTGACCTTTTCGAAATATACTTCGCGTAATGGTTGCTCGGAAAGTTTACAGGGAATATAAATCGATTCTATGAACATTTAATGTGGAATGTATAAAGTTAGCCACCTACTTTCGGCCTGATATATGTCACGCTGACTGTGTAGGAAATGCTCTCATCAATCAGTATTTCTTACTCCAACGTTTCTGCGTTTCTGGCATTTCACTGATCGAATGGCAGTTTTAAACCGTCGCAAGGGCGTACAACGAACAGTGAATCATAGAGTAAGCATTACTCCGTGGTGAAGGTCAACGAAACTGAAGAAATATTCAACTGACGGAGATTTTTTCGAGCAGTACGTAGAGAATTATGAAAAAAATCTTCATAATACCTTTACACGATTTCGGCAGCGGCAGTTGTTTCGGCAGCAGAAATACACTGCAAAATTCCAGATCCGTTTTATTGGCTTTATTTAAACATGACAGATTACCTATTGGGCCCTCAAGTGTAAAATTATTCATTCTCAATTTAGGTAAATCATTCTATCATCCGCAACACAATCATCAGGTCACATTGATATTTCATGAAAGCAACTACAACTTAGAAACAGTACATACAAATCAAAAATTAAATATTCTTATATTTTGTTCCAAATTTATACGTCGTGACTGAAAGATAATTTCATCTAAGAATAATAAACATATAACTATCCAAGTAAACAGTATAAAAGATGATGTTTGCTCAGACATTCTAAGTTAAGTTCTCTTGCTTTTAGAATCATAGAGAAAGTCTTGAAATCAATTATGGTCAATACTTCTGCCTCTCTTAATGAATTTCCACCCCTACTTCTAGTTTTGGGCAACATTTAAATTGAATTACGATAGTGCGTGTGGCATGCTAATTTTTAATAATTTGAAGTATTTGATATTATTTATATGAATTTTGTAAATTTTTGTACATTTTTTGTAATTTTTTTGTAAATTTTTTTCGTGAGAAAATTTTTTAATCAATCGATTTCGAGTGAAGTCGGTTTTTTACGTTTAGTTCAAAATAAATAGAAATAGCATGAATGAGGGTCCCTCAGAAGCAGTAGAAACGGCAATGTGGCATTTGATTTCTTCAGGGGAGTGGAGATCAACAAGGTTTAACACTACTTCCTAGTATGAACTTATATGTCATAACACTGCTGAGCCAAAGCACACACAACATCTTTCAGTACAACATTCAACAATGTGACAAGCAAAAAATAGAGCAAAATAGAATTTTTTTATACTTCAAAGTATGTACCTAATAATAAAATCCCTCATGTGGTGAGGTGAGTGCCAAAAACACGCATGTGAAAAAGGATTTATTGGAAAACAATCCCGTTATTTGGGGCTAGTCGAATGAAACTATGGTTGGAATAAATGAAGGAGCTTCTGAACTAAGCAAATCGTGAGCAATGTAATCGTTAAAGGCACCACCGTAGAGTTAATTGTTTATTATTCGAAGACGATATAGAGACAAATAGGGATCTAAACTTCAAAGCTAGTAGGATACAGCACCATAGCCATTCATTACTACGCGGGAGTAGGCTGCACTCCCATTTGTTAATTGAATTTACCAAAACTTTATTAGATACCAAATATGGGCGCTTGACTTGGCACACTAAAAGATGCATTGAAATACTCTTCCCCATGCATAGAAAAAAGTCCCAAGGGCCTTAGAACTTTCACAAGAGAAAAAGGAGAATGTCGCTGAAACTTCGTACTTGGAATGCACGATTGTAGGACAATAATCGATTGACGGGTATCCGATTAATCGGACCATGACGACTAAGCGAGATCAAATCATCGATTTCGATTTATCGAATGGAAATAATCCATTGTTTGATTAATCAACCGCTATATTTATTTAAAATATAAAGCGAACTCTCAGCCATGTTTTGGCGGATTTTCCATGCATAATAATTATCCTTTTTATTCGCTATTGCTTTCCCATGAAGCCTACCGAGCAGACTTCAAGCTTAAGCGCACTTTTATCTTATGTAAGAAAATAATAACACGGGCCGTGGTCTCCATTTCCGTCCCCCATGGGTGAATTCACGACTCGTATTCGTCAGTCTTCCTCATTAAAGCCCTGCAGATACACTGTCACTACTATCTACATCCAGGACTTTAGTCCTCATTCGTGCACGCCGTCGCATCATGACGGACAAGGTGCACGGTCAGCGACAGAGGACAGACGGGATATTGACCCCTAATAGCTTCCCCAGGGGCCACTTTGACCGTTAAGGCGAAGACAGTTGTCATAAGAACAGCAGAATATGCAATGTAACCGCCATTTGAAGGCAATCACTTGCCTGACAAATAATATAATATCAATAATTATTTAAAATATAATTCATCGAAAATCCGTGAAAATAATTGACCTTAACAATCGATTATGAAACAATCGGTCCGCGAATAATCGATTGAAAGTTTTCGATAAATCGAGCAAAATAATCGCAATCTTAGTCCCTACTTCTTACCATAAGCATGAAAATTCCTTCCCATTCAGCCACGTCCCGAGTAGTAGGTACCTACCGGATGAATGTCCTTTCCTCACACCGATAATTCACAACGTCCATAAAACGTTTTTTATGATACTTAAACCAGTTTTTCTCGCATTTTTTCGATTAAATTCCACTATGAAAACCCAATTTGCCTCACCCAGCGATTCAGTTTAGTTAGGTACGTTAATTTATATGAATTTTTCAAAGACGCAATGAAAGAAATGGAAAATATCTCACGATGATATGTAGGTGTCAAAATATTCTGTAAAAATGACGAATATAGGCTATGCAATTATTTTCAAAGGGCTATAAAGGTGCTGGTATGAAGAAGCCTGGCACATTTAAAATCCGGAATGACATTCACTAAGCATACGAAGAATGAGAGTAGTTTTACATTTATTTTTTAATTACTTAAAAAACAAGTGTAAAAAATGGCAAAATGTCGATTAGGGAAAAGTACAGGGGAAAAATCGAGTTAATAAATGCGCCAAGGGTGAAAGCAAACTCTTAATTCAAAGATGGCTTTACACATAGAAATTGATTTCTATGGAAGTAGCAAGTGTATCGATTTTTCGATTTGTATGGCTACTTGTAGAGCATCGTTCTGGTTGATTACATACGGGTTTTTTCCAAGGAGAAATGAATGACGAAAGTAAACAATAAATGTGGCAAATGGCAATTTCAATATTCGTCAATTAATCCGTTTTCACATCGCACTCTTTGAGTTCCATAGGCATTCGTGGATTTTATAAATTTGTATAAATTACATAAAATATTCATGTACATCTATTAAACGAATAAAGTATGAAGATAATTTTATTTCTTGTTATTCAATGCTAAATCTGTGACTAATCTTACCTTTAAGTAACCTCTTGAAACAAAAAGCATTGCCGGGTAAAAATAAAAATGTGGATGTTGAACAAATAGTCTTTAGGAAAATTAAGTTTTTCCCACTTTTTAAACCTTTGCTCGCAGTAATGTGATCAGGAGTTCACCGGATGCAATACGGTTTTATCGAAGAATCGAAATACCAATGGCAGGCCAATTAGAAGCCAAGGTATTTTCCATAGACGACGGAACCACGGTAAACGGATTACTACCATTATAGATCCACACTAAATTATAATCCCGTGTTTCCACATCCAAGAGCTACTTGCTAGCCACTTTTAAGGCTACTGCTGAAGTAACAACTACCACCGCCTATACGAAAAAAAGTTACGCGCACTTTAAGGTAGTTTGAGCGAGAGAATTCCCTCGTCATAATGGAGACCATATTCAAATTTCATTTTTTTAATTTCAGTGTCTGTAAGAAGTATGAAAAAATATAGTGATATTAATGGCGCAAAAATATAGTTATATATGACAAAAATTCTCAGTAAGGGGCTGTCCATACATGATGTCACACAATGTTGTACTAAACTAGACCCCTCTCCCCTGTCACACATTGTCACAAGGTGGTGACCCCCCCCCCCCCCCACCCCCCGCCCAATCGTGTGGACGTCATTTATGGACAGCCCCTAATTAAATATATATAACCACATAAGTCTCTAACTTGACTCAATTTTTCACGCCGTACGGTGAAATCGCCTTCAAAATAGAAGTTTTTTTGCAATTCTGTAAAAATTACTGCGGTGAGTGATTGATTAATTTTGATAAATAGTTGAGAAAACATGCAAACTATCCACCCGCTGGTTTTTTTGACGAAATGTAGGTGCTCGAAAGAGCGAAGAGGTGTAATCTATCTCATGTAAAACAGCTTACATTTTCGGGCAAATCGCTCGAAAAGTAGTTCGGCAAGGGGTTAATATTTTTATATAGGTAATTGGAAATATGAGAGTTTCTTATTTAAAATTAGATCAAATTCATCAAATTATAGGTGAAGTGATATTTCGCTCGAACTACCTTGATAATTAAAAACACGTATTTTTGAAAGGTTTTGAGCGATCAGAAGGTTTTATGTTTTCAAGTACTCATGTACGATGCAAATTGATTCCCTTTTTTGGTAATCCACCGGTTGGGTACGGCTTAAATGGAAGTGAGTAAAAATCCTTCACGTTTTCATAAGTGCATGGCCCTGATGTGCATCCAACATAATCGCGCAGTTCACATAAATTCAGCCAATCAGTAAACACGTCCAATGCCGTTTGAGGAAAGGAATCACGTGACCGAAGAATCCATGATGGCGGCCTTTGTTTACATCATACGATCGTGAAAAAAACTATCTACTTCTCATTTCTTTATAAAGCAAAGTCAGTGCCTGTATTTCAACTGCGCTGTTATTTTTGACGGACTCTACCAACCAATAATATTTTTTTCTTCATCTCAGCATACGTCCTGCCCTTCTTCATTCAAGTCAATAAAACCTAGATGCCAGATATTTGTCAACGTTGTCAATGGTTACGAGCTTTCCAGGGCAATTTACCTGGAAAACACACAACGGCGATATTTAAGACTTGAGGGCGGGCAGGAGTTGCGGAGTACAAAACTCCACAGGCATGAGAGCGGCGAGAGGTTATAACAAGAAGAATGCTTATGCCGTCGTCCGCCGCGAAGACGGTCAAACCTTAGGAAAGAACCTCACTTCCCCCCCGATCCGGCAGAAGCGGCGCGACGGGGCCAGAAGCTCAAGGTCACGACGCACAACCCAAGGCATGATACGACCACGAGCGAGAACTTTGAGAACTTCCTCTCTCCGGTTTCCACGTTTCAAACTTAATAACGACACGATACAACGATCGCCGGACGATTCCCGGAATATCAGTTTTTCGTACTCCGCAAGTCTGACTTAATAAGTACATTATTCAAGGCTGGCTTTTAAGGGTTTGGTCAAGAATAAGTAGACGCCGTTGCCAACGTTTCGATTTATTTATAAATCTCCATCAGGGCTATATATAAAAGGAACATGCCAATAATGTAAACTTCTTAACAAGATACAAGATAAACGTTAGCAACGGCGTCTACTTCTTCTTGACCAAATCTCAAAAACAAGCCTTTATTAATGGATTTTACTGTGGTCGAAAACTATGATGACATTAAAAAGTACACGCCAAGAAAAATATGGTCGATTAGATCATAGACATTATATCAGAAAACTATCCTTCCGAACGGACGAATTCAAATGTCCTATCTTGAAAATTACGCTAATATATATATAGGCAGAGCCATATATTTCTCCAGTCATAAAAGAGACCATTTTCAAATTTTATTTCAAAATTGCAACCAATCTTTAGAGAATTAAATAATAAAGCAATATTGATGATGCAAAACTTTTGTTTTTATGACTAAATTTATCATTAACTTACCATCTAAATATAGATATGTTAGTCTTTAACTTGACGCATTTTTTTCACGCCGAAAGCTGAAAACGCGATTTTTTTGCTAGAATGTCGACAAGAAGTGCGATATTTTGTTGTCATTCGAAAGATGAAATCATTTCTTCACAATGAGGTATTTCATTGTTCAATGAATTTCATGTGTGATGATGTCTCTCTTAACCACCCTTCTGTATTGAATCCGTGGTCGACATGATACAATAATCGCGTGGAAATATTAAGCGTTAACTTTATGAAGACAGATTTTTACGAAATAAAACCACACTTTTAAGAACATACCTAGTATATTTACACATCCAGATTTAACTTTCCTACACTGATGATGATGTAGGTCATCGTCAATTACGTATTATGAATTTAGCTACATAACATCTCGCCGAAGTCAACGCAATTTGTTCCAAATCCACCATTGTATCATTAAGATAGGTAATTCGCTATGGAGCTAAAGTAAATTAAGGTTAAATTAAAGGTTAGCTCTACCGTTACATAGGAAACCACAACTTAAGGTAGGTCTTGAATTCCTGCTATAATTTTGGATATTCCAATATCTGCAAGTACGTGCTTATGTCTCAAAACACGTTTTTCACAATATAGTTCCTCAAACTTTCAAAGCATGAAGTGCAGTCCCTGCCTCCCGTCCCTGATGTGGCTAGGAGGGTATCACACGTAGTTGTAAATTAAGCATAACAGGAAGTGCAGAGAACATTTCCGGACATAGATCCGATAATGCTCAAAGTTTCTCAACAAAATGATGCAAAAAAAATTGCACATGATACTGCACATCTTTCAGCTGTTTAGAACAAAACATTTAAATAACAATTTTATAAATTAATTGATGATAATAATTTAATAGCATAGATATTTTCGAACTAAATTTTATAAAAGTAATTCTTGTTTTCACGACTTTTTGTCAAAAAAAGGTGAAATAAATAAGATACTATGAATCATGTTTGTGAGAAATAACTACGATATAAAAGAGTCTTATGAGATCATTATAAGCCTGGTGTATACAAATGCACTCAGGTTGAAGTTATTGACAGAATGTTACTCCGGTTTGTTCTTTTTATTCGGTTTCGAATCAGCTCCACGGTCCTCAAGCAAATGTGTCTTTCACTCTCAACGAAATATAAGTCACAAGGTAAAATAACATAGATCAACATTGGAAATGAAAGGCCAAGAGTAGCTCAAACTTGACAGCCAGAGGCTACCCACGATTCCACGAATAGGATGTCTTTTATGACATTTCATGAAAGAAGATGTAAAATTCAACTGCGCTGAAAACTTAACCAATTTCAAAATTTATCCATCGTACATACATTTCGTTAAAATGGAATGATAAGAACATAAGGTTGTTTTCCATCCTCTTGTTGTCATTTTGGAATGGACTTGAAAGAACAACTGTGCGGAAATTAAGAGGCAGAACAGGGAAATTATTTTTATAAGGCAGTTTTACGCCACCAAAACTATTCGATAACAGGTTGTTCCACATTCTTCGTCTTCAGCCAATTTAATCTATCAATTCTAGGAGGTTCTTTTCGTGCGGGATAATTAAGGGAAAATGATTCAATTTCAAATGTGTTTTAAATTTAAGACACGAGAAAAAAATCCCACCAACAAATTTTATACTTCCGATGGTTTCACGATGCGATATGCGCAATTATCTGCTCGTGTAACGAATAGCACGAAGTGTCGAAAGAGATAGTGGTCGTTCCGTAACAACTACAACTTCAATTCGTGCATTTATAAAAGTGTGGAATGATACATTTTACAGCTTACAACCACGCAATTGCAGCATTTCCAACATACTGTCAAGGGGGGAGGGAGTTTTATTTACATAAGAAAAACGTAAACATTTGAAATTTGAAAAAAAACAACGAACGAATCAACGAACTTATGTTTTTTTCAAATTTCAAATGTTAACGTTTTTCTTGTGTAAATAAAACTCCCTCCCCCCCTTGAAATTTTTCCCCTTCCCCACTCCCTCCCTCCACTTTCCTAACCTCCCTCACCCACCTTCTCTTGTATATATACCTTGATTTACAAATATATGTACCTGATGATGATGCAGTGCATCGAAACCCGGGTCGATTAAAACTTTATCTGTGGAAAACTGCAATATCTTAGTTCTTATTACGTTCATATTACACAAAATCTCGCCTGATTCCTCCCTTTTTGTTCCCACGATAATATTCACGATGCACTAAGAATCGATCTATTACAGAATAACTAGTATGTATCGTTTCATTGACTGAAACCTCTGCTAATGGTTGAATAAAACATTCCAACACATAAACCGTAAGGAAAATTGACGCGTATTTCAACGGATGTTATCGGCATTCAATTTATTTACCGGCACCGCGTCACTGAAAGCTCATTAAGCCGACAGTCTTTAGGCTAAATCTGACATTGAATCTGACCTTACCTGAATCCTGTCCTGCCTACCCTGAATATGAATCCGGGCGATTTTCCGTGATTAATTTCTGGGGAAAAGGTGCGGCTTATTCGCCATAGAGTTTGGCACATGTCACTTCGGGGACTTGGCTCTCAGAAGCTAAGTAGTTATCATCGGCTTTCATCTTTTATGCGTAATTTTACCCCAAATACACAAAACATTCGTGACTCTTAAAATTTTAATGGTTGAAATTTATAAAACTGACTTTGATTTTCATTTATCTTCGTCAAATTGAAGAACGTTTCCTCAACTATTCTGATGTCTTATTACCGACAATCTTAATGGACGATTTAAAATGGCTAGTGCAAACTGCTGTGCGAGTTAGAATGGCCAAATGACATTCAGAAATGAATATGTATACCAATATAAAACAGCATAGGGGTCGTGCATAAACTACGTTACCAACCTAGGAGGGGGTTGCCTAAAACCCTACGGCGGGTAACGAGGGGCAGGGGGGGGGTTCACCAAGGTAACGTAACTGTTACAATGAGCCTGTTTACGTTTCTTACTCGTCAACATCGCGCCCACAATACTACAGAGTTTAACATGAGGAAGGGCGCGCGGGGTGTTTCTTACACTCCAAGCTTCTACTTTAACTCAACGTAACTGAACCATTGCCTAAAGAATGTTGCAAGTCTTCACACCAACAAATTGCTGTCATTTTAACCTTCTCACATGTTAAATAGCGACCCCATCACAACACTTTTAAAGGCAGCAGTCAGAAATGTGGGGATGGGATAGAACAAAGTAGATGAGCACAGCACCTTGCGCCGTGATTCATGGTTGATTTTTAGAATTTAAAAATGAATACACAGGGTGCGGCAACATAACTTCCTTTTTTCAAAACGCAATGAAACCCATTTCATGAATCAGAATTTTTTTATTTTTTTTTAATGTAGGTACACATTTAAAGTTTTGTTTTACACAGTTCTGAAAATCAAATCAGACAGATGACGCCCCCCATTGTCCATACACTGAGTAAGCCGATTTCTGGCGTTTGTCATGACCCTTACCAGCATAGCAGCGGGTATGCTGGCAATTTCTGCGCGGATATTGGCCTTCAAGTGTTGTAGTGTCCTTTGTCAGTTGACATAAACACAATATTTCAAGAAACCCCACAAGAAAAAATTACAAGGGGCCAAATCGTGGGAGTGGGCTGGCCACTCCAAATCACCCCTTATTGAGATGAGGCGCTCCGCGAAGTGTTCCCTCAAAACAGCCATCAATGCCCTTGAAGTGTGAGCCGTTGCTCCGTCCTGTTGGAACCAAATGTCCCATAAGTCCAAGTCATCAATTCCCGTGGGAGAAAAAATTTCTCCAACATGTTCACATAACGGTCAGAATTCACTGTCACCTCATTTTCTTCAAAAAACCAGGGACCAACAATCCCAGCTGAGGAAATTGCGTTGATGAATTGGACTTTGAGGGTTAATGAATTGGACCATAGAGTAAGTAATATACTTACTCTATGATTGGACTTATGGGACATTTGGTTCCAACAGGACGGAGCAACGGCTCACACTTCAAGGGCATCGATGACTGTTTTGAGGGAACACTTCGCGGAGCGCCTCATCTCAATAAGGGGTGATTTGGAGTGTCCAGCCCACTCCCACGATTTGGCCTCTTGTAATTTTTTCTTGTGGGGTTTCTTGAAATCTTGCGTTTATGTCAACCGACCGAGGACCCTACAACACTTGAAGGCCAATATCCGCGCAGAAATTGCCAGCATACCCGCTGCTATGCTGGTAAGGGTCATGACAAACGCCAGAAATCGGCTTACTAGGTGTATGGACAAAGGGGGGCGTCATTTATCTGATTTGATTTTCAGAACTGTGTAAAACAAAACTTTAAATGTGTACCTACATTATTAAAAGAAAAAAAAAATTTCTGATTCATAAAATGGGTTTCATTGCGTTTTGAAAAAAGGAAGTTATGTTGCCGCACCCTGTACTTGCTCCAATTCGATTAGATAGTTCTATTATATCTAGTTTGGCTACTTCATTTGTCTTTTTTCAACCTATCCCTAAAAATAAAATCACTCAATAATTGAGAAAATATTTTTGAATTGAAAGTTTCATTTGTAAAGAAAACGTTACATGTCGTGTCGTATACCACATTTCTATAACTTCACGAGAAAAAGTGTACATGGTTTTTTTCACCAAATTCCACGATTAAAACATTTCATTAAATGGTCAACTGTTCGAGGCAAGAGAATTGATTCAAAGACTGAGCAAAGTCTTAAGCACCTTGTGCGCCTTAGAGCCTTAATAAATATTTAATGACGCGGTTAAAGGAAAAAATAAAACTGTAACAGGGAGAAACATGCAATTTCCTTCGCACAGATATGCAAATAAGAATTTGCGGTTTATAGCGGTAGTAAGCAAAGATAAAAATACAGTCCTGTCAGCTAAGAAGGATATATCAACTAGGAGATAAATAAATGCCCACTCACAACGCACACTGCGCTAATGCCCACCGTCTTTATCATTATCTAAAAGTGCCGATAACACGTCTTCCTTTGAAAAGCACGCACCGCTCATAACATGCGGGTTTTAGGATGACTTCTAAATGATTTCCGTTTTCTCTGACACTTCCGTCCACTCAGCCACATTGCATCGGTTTCCCAGTTTTTATCACAATAAAATAAATTTCTATAAAAAAATTTACTTAAAAACGGACATGTATTATTTACAAAAATGTATTACAATAAAATAGTTGAACCGTGAGTGAAGCAGTTACAGAATACTGTGCGCTGACGGACGCCCTCGTGCGAATGAATACAAAAAATATTAAACAAGTTAAATCTTTTACCACCTTTCAACTGTCCAGCTCCTCTGCGTCATTCACGCTGAATATTTTTCTCCTTCTTCCGGCTTACCAACCCTTAAGGTACTTGCAGCGAGATATTACCATTGAGTAAGTATATATATATATATGTATTCATACATACTTACTCTATGATATTACTAAACGCTAAATGCAATTCATTTGGGCTCATTGTACATAAAAACATCTAATACATATTTCTAATGTCACCACAATATTAGCCACTTACTTACCGCACAACTCTTTGAAATATTTATAGAAAAATAAATAGAACCTGTTTTTCGTGGGACATGGCTTTAAACTTCAGGGAGACCATATAAACATGAAGTTTCGACGCAAAATTCGCGTCAGAGATGTAACCGTGAGCAGATTGTATGCTTCCTCAATTATTTTTTTTTAATTTACTACTCGCCTTAATACTTTTTATAAAATCGAAAAAAAAATAACTTTGCGTTGTCACTGTCCGGCGTGAAACAAATAAGTCACGTTAAAGTCTAAAATAGGTACGTATTTTTAGGTTATTATAGCGAGGTTCAGTCATATAAACTGAGTTTTTGCTTCATCAATATAGATATATTCACTTCATGCTTCTTACAGCTGCTTAAAGTCTAAAATAAGATTGGAATATGGTCTTTAAATGACAAGATAAGAATCTTGCTACATTCAGCCTCAGCACTCAATACCCCGCTACGTCACCATCACCTCCTTCATTCACTTCCCCAGTCTATTTTTAATTACATCTGCCCCGTCTCTCAGCCACTTCTCTGCCCATCTAACGTGATGTCTGTTATGATATAGGTTTAAGTTATGATTTGTAATATTCGTTGGACTTAAATCGCGTTTTGAATTTTCACTAAATTTTCTAAACATGCTCACACTTTATAATCACCTTAAATGGAACTTATGTACCCACTTATTATATGTAAAATTGAGACAATATCCTAATTTCTGCATGTTGTTTGCTATGTATTTTTCCTTTGCAAACAAAACATGTTTTAATGTAAACTTCTGCCCCATAGGAGCTATTGCTCCTAGGGCAACAAATGTTTTCTCTATTCTATTCTATCTACCCACCGTACACCATCGTTCTTCCAACTCATCACAGATATTCCTCAAGCGTAAGCGAACTTCATCGCTCGCATATCAATGAAGAGCTTTTATCTAATTTCCGAGGTCACTCGCCTACATCAACGACATCTTGAGATAGCGAAGGCGCGTGCTTGCGAATTGTTTGTTTTGATGCACGAGAAGAAAAAAAGGCAATTCGACACTAAAAACAATACCCTCGCATTTCGAACGGGGGGAAAAGTATCGCGTCGAGAAAAAGGCTTGAAATGCAGCACCAAACAACAGGGTGGGATGCGGAAAAAAGGGGTTCACTCAATGGCTGGAAGACCACCCCTTCTCCCAGCATTTATTTATTGAAACGTTTTATTAAGTCGCTTTCTTGTTTGTCTGTCTGTTCGGCACAAATTTTGCAATCGATTTTAAGCTAACTTCCCGATGAGCAAGAGACTAGAAACTTTAAACATAGCTCATAACTGGATGACAATGAAATAATATATATTATATGCTATAAATATTAAATATTACAATATGATATATATTATAAATTATACATACATTATAACATAATATCATAATTAATTAGTTAATATAATTAATAAGTTGTATTATTGATATAAAAATCTTTAAAAAATAATTTTGCTTCTTTCTTTAATTAAATTTTCTGGAAAATAACAATTAAACATATTGATTTTTTATTGTTGCATAGGTATAACAGTTTTCTTTTTCAAATACAATAACACAAGGCTAAAAAAAAGAAAATAATTATTTAAATAAAAAATAATTAAAAAAAAAAACATTTTTAAAACGGACCAAAAAGTATAAAATAATTTCTCCTAGCCATACACACATTTATATCCCCATACAGATTCATAACCTCATACAGATTGTCCTGAAAGTTTGTGATTGTGAATTATAATCGTTACGAAAATACTTATAGGATTGAAAACGAAAAACGAGGGGTGCATGCTGTGGATAATAGTGAGGATTGTAGGGAGTTGCTGTCGTTGAGAAAACTCGCATAACAGTTCATATCATTTGCAGTGCAATAAAATTGTGACTTGGGTGAACGATTCATGCGTCAAGTATGTAATTCATGCGCCCCACGTTTTTCGTTTTCAACCTTACAAATATTTTCATAGATATTAAAATTCACTATAACAAATTTTCAGGACAATCTGTAATGAGGTTATGAATCTGTATATAAATGTATGTGGGGATAGGAGAAATTATTTTATACCCTTTTGGTCCGTTTTAAAAAACGCGATTTTATAAAAATAATTTTTTATTTAAATCAATATTTGTATTTATTATCTCACACTAAAAAACGGCACAATGGCTAATTACATTGGCCGTTGTAATAAAATAAATACAAAATAACACAAAACAAAATTAACTCAAATTTTGGGGTTCCATACCCAAATGCCGTTTGATGAATGAATTGAATATGTCGGGCGAGGAGAAGAGGTGAAAGGAAGGATACGCTGAGGACAAAAATTTAGGTACCTGAATCCCATGCTCCCTAATGCCTAACGAGTTGGGACACGGCTTATGTTCAATTTGGAGGGGATTCGCTAAAATGGGGAACGCTGTGATAGGGAAAGATGGAATTTCGGGATGTGTAGGAGATTAAAGTTTCGCGTGGGGCGAGGAGGGACACGAATTGGAAAGAGAGAGAGAGAGGTCACACACCAACGAAGCATACTGTGTAAGAATTTCAGGTCAGATTGTGCAAGTATTCTTCCCAGTTTAAATAACCATTGCAATGGGTAGTCAAAATCGACAAAAAGGTCTTCCGTTGAAAAGTTATAATCGCAGGCTTCCAAAACTTTATGATGACTTAACGCAAGATAGGGAGGGGATGGGGGTTTTCATGAAATACCAATTATGCTGTCTTCTATTGGGAGGGAGGACGTCAATGAGTGGTAAATATCGCCTTGCGTAATACTTGAACGACCCCTAGTGACGTAACACCCGTTTTATTTTGGCTCAAAGTTCTTAGAATTTTTTTTCTTTTTTATCTGGCTTACGAAATGTTTCACGTAGGTATTTGAAATTATGCTCGATTGAGTCATAAAACGCAAAATTCAATTTACAGGCTTATTTTCCCGCAAATTGACAACTAATAGTCCTAATATTCTACGGTAAGTTCCCAATTCATGCAAAATATAGGATAACTCCTGGAGTTTTCTAGGATGCAATGTCCGCCCAAGATAATGGCGAAATCGTGAACTTAAGGTAGTTTGAGCGATAAATCAATTCATCTACAATTTGATGAATCTACCTCATTTTAAAGAAAAAAACTTAGAAACTCAACTGTAGAATCCAATACGATATCTGTGTCATACCTTCCACTATAAGGAAATGATTCATCACGATGTCACGACAAGGTTAATGAACCAATGTATGCTAATGCTCACATGCATACAATTGACGCAAAGAAGTAGGTTGTCCGATCATGGGCGTTAATTACATTCAGAATTCCATTCACGGCGTAATCACGATCAACTTTGCGAGCCATGTCGTTGATTATAATGTGCCTTGCTGGTATTACCGTCGTTTCTCGTCATATGTTTCCCGGATTGGAATGTAATTTTTCTTCTGAAGTCATTCTGTGAGGCCTCCGGGAAAATCATTCGGAAGCCGGAAATTGTCTTTACCACGTAAATACAACCATGTTTGGATACTTATCAGTTCCCTTGATTTAAATTATAGCGTAATACAATGTGTAAAGCGAAGAGCTCTTGCGGGAAAAGTAAATTCGTGCATGAAATCGTGTATGACTTAACGTGAAGTCTTCTTGAGGAAAACTTTGGCATCACTTGAATGACGCAAACAAATTGTATGTCCTCAAACGTAATTATAATCTTACGACGAATGTGCACGTCTTATTAAAAAAAACACTAGACTTTTATCAGTCCTCAATGTACAACTTAAGTGTACCAATAACTTGGCATCTTCGTAATCGTCCTGTTGGATATATTACGACGGTAAAGGGAAATTGGAATATTTATTACTTATTTAACTATGCATCTTCTGCCAGAATTATCAAACAATGCTAATGATTAAGTTTGTACGATACAACCAAAGTTATCGTTTTCATACTGATCTGACAAAGAAATATATGAATATTAAACAATTTTTCATGATCATATGATTAAACAAATGCCACCATTTTAGATTATTCGGTCACGTGATTCGTTTCCGCAGAAAGAATTAAAAGTTTTGACTGATCGGCTGCATTACTGTCAAAGTCGATATAACAATGGACGGACCTGAGCAGATACAAATTTGCCCCGGTTTTCAAAGGGTTCAAGAAGGGTTGTCCTCCTTGTAAACTTACCAACATTCCGCAACCAGAAAGGTGACCGAAGCGATGATACGAGGGGTAGATTTGATGATCGACTGCTTCCAACTTCAAAGATCCTGGAAGGACCCAGATAGGGCTGCCGAACCACTTCCGCTGGAAAAAAAGATGTTTAGGTAAAAAAAATTAGGATTTTCATGGAAGCCTCTCCCTAAAAGCCGTTTTACACGATGAAAGATTTTTTACAAACGAATGTACGTGATATTGTACGTTTGTCTCAACGAAATTAGAACAGGTTATATTTTCCGTTCAGGCATTGAGACATTCGCACAAGCGTTCATACAATTTGCCGCTTTACACGATACATTTTGCCTCATGCAAGAGTTCATGGAAGAGTTTGTACAAACAAATGTAGGTACTGTGTAAAACGCCTTTAATACACTGTGAACGGTCTTTAGACTGCCTAGTGGTTCTTTTACTGTTTGTTGTACAGGTTTCAAAATAGTGACAGATTTCGAGTTAAATAAATGCTCGACAACTAAGGATACACAGGACCATCTAGCGGAAGGCTTTGCGGTAGTTTAAGCGATTTTATCCATGTGCAACTTTGCACATGAGTTCTCACTATAGATATATACATGATAAAAGTGAACAAAATTGCATCATACCGATGTGGTTTTTTGGTAATCTAATAATTTTTTAACACGTACCCTTATGGCATGTAGTTCATAATCATTCGATTGCATATGTACTGACTTTCTTCCAAAACGCAAAATAATACATTTGTTATAATTATAAGTGTTGCTCACAAATATCAAGGTGTCACTACGAGTCCAATATATCAACAACAAACATATTTAAGCGCACATTGTCAGGGGTAACTACGTGAAACTTCTCTATGATGGAAAAGGAACAAACTTTGCAAATTTCACTGCAAGTTTTTTAAATTCACGACCCGGATTTCAACAATTTATGTCATATATACAGGTCATATCACCTGTAGTTGACATGTTGAAACCCGGGTAGTGAATTAAAAAGTAAAATGGAATTTGCAAAGTTTATTTCTTTTCCAATTTTTCGATGTAATTTCGTCTAAATTTCGAAATCCGCGCCGAAATCCCTAGTCGCCCTTTAAATTTTAAACATAATTCTCGTATCATTTCCATTACTGCCTGTATGGTGACTTCCTACGTACAAACAAATGCACTTTAACGAATGTGGTCAAAAAAACATTTTTTTCGACTTACTTAAAAAACTATGGAAATGAGCACTCAATGAACAACGATTATCGCTCCAGCCGACTTAAGGAGGTTCGGTGGTTTCACTCAAATTTAGAGAATTCGACAAAACTATGCTGGAAGCATTGCATATGTTTTCTTAAATATACCTGAATTTTTTCAGAATTATTTACCGCAGATTATTTAAGATATTTGATCGAGAAGTGGACAAAAAATTACATGGGTTCTTATGGGAACACAAGGTACGAGTATCTTAATTAATCAAAAAGAACCTTTTTCTAGTTAAGAATAAGAAAAACAAAAAAATAATAAAAATAAAATATATCAAATGATTTTAATACATTATTCTATTGATTATTTTAATTGTTTTTGTTTTTCCTATTCTTAACTAGAAAACGTTCTTTTCGATGAATGAAGCTAGTCTCACCACGCGTTCCCATAAGAACCCATGTAATTCCATGCCCACTTCCACATCAAATATCCTAAGAAATCTGCGGTAAATAATTTTGAAAAAATTCAGGTAGCTTTAGGAAAACATAATTAATGCTTCCAGAAAGTTTCGTCGCATTCCCTTAAGTTGAGTGAAACCACCGAAAGTCCTTAATCACAGAAAAAAATGCAACAGCCATGCCCGGGGCGGGACTCGAAACCTCAACCTTGGGGATGCCAGGACAATGCGTTCCCATCACGAGTACCATGCCTGTCGCGGCCAATTTCATTAACACCGCTACCTAATGTATGTAAGGAGATTTCAAATTCTGAAAGGCAATTCCTCCCTGAAACCCAGAATTACGAAATCTAGACGTAGTTATATTAAAATGTTTTTTTTCGAAGATTGGCCTCAGCGTGACACGTTGATACTTGGTATCAACAATTATAATAATTATAAATGTGTTATTTTGAGTTTATAGGAAAACCTGTACGTATGTAATCGAATTATTACAAACTATACCATAAGGCTACGTGGTAAATAGCATTGGATTGCCAAAAAACCAAATCGGTAAATACAATTTTTCCCTTTATTTATAGATATCACTAATGAGAACACGTATGCAAAGTTTCACGTAAATATGTAAACGAACAAAAATCGCTCCAACCACCATAAAACACAATCAACTAAATCTGACAACAATAGGTTCCATTTTACTCGATTACGTTAGAACGTAAAGTAATCTAATCGACCCTAAGAAAATCAATAGACGATTGTTCTCCTACTCAGGAAAAATCTCCCGCATTAGATTCCAGAGGTATTTTCAATGGCGCGTAACTGCTTGAGATGACGGGAAGGTTTTCTTCCTCGGGCTTCCCTGAATAAAACCTCTGGTATTACTATTAATGTGGATACGTGCTCTTGAGGCGTTGAAAATAGCCATACACGTGAACAATAGAAACATATAGAATACGTATAAGAGAAAAGGTCTGCGATTTTTTAGGAACGGGCACCCAAGGAATATCTTCCCGTTGGGGAACAGCCCCACCGCTAGCCCCCTCACATATCGATTGGTCTCAGCGTTTTGTACTGCGTAAGTACCCTATCGCGCATGGCCGCTTAAAAAGGCAGCTCCACATGGACGCCAAGGTCATTATTTTGTAGGTATCCTCATAATTTCATTAATGATATTATCAGGAACATCAATTATTTTAAACCGGTAACCTTGGGTATAGGTAATACCAACTGACTGCTGTGAGGATGCTTACAAGTTTTTGTGAAACCTAGAACAATGAGGAGAAATCCTCATCGTAACGGCCAAATGTCAATTCAATTGATAATATTCCATAAATAATAACAACTTCGATGAACTCGATATTCAGGCGTTATTATTATTTATTGGAACTTTGTAAAATTCCATATTGACAGAACCAAAACAAACGTAAATTTTACAATGGATTTTATTCAATACGACCGGTTTCATCGCATAAGCGACATCTTCAGGACCTGAGTCAAATAAGCTCCCAGCAGCAACGGGGCCAAATTTTCCGCCATGTGTCGGCTTGGTGCTTTGATGAAACCCGGCATTCACTTATTAGAATATAATCTCGTTATATATTTTCAACGGCCTATGTTGAAAAAATATATTACGGGCCCCAACTACACTGGTTTATAAACAAGTATGTTGGTCCCAAAAATAAGAGATAAAAATATATACGGACACAGGTAGTCTTTCTGCCATGAAAGTAATACGTTATGAAGGGAAAACGAAGGCATGCACGATTATCAGCCGTGTATTTTACGATTCATGTCAAATATAAATATTTGATTTTATGAAGTAATTGAGGTCTACTGAGGCTTCTAAAAATATTACGGAATCGTTTCAATTATTCTGTTGACACCACTGTATTCCACACACCAACTGCACGACAGACAATTAAACCCAGAATTGCGCAATCGCCTGACATAACGGCTAGGCTTATATAGTTTAGACATATTTAGTTTCTTAAATAGTTTCAAGTTGAAACTTATACACCTAGAAAGATTTAGAACGCTGGAAATTACTCACACGAAGGTAATTTTCAGTAGATGACACATCTTTTAGCCGAGAAATCCAACATTTTCAGGCGAAATGTCCTCCGGTGGGAAGACTGTCTTACAATTAGGCGGATATGAAGGAAGATTGCCTGGGTAGGATCCTACAATGGCCATGCCACGGTACAGCTAATTTGATTGGAGCAAAAATGGTTCCCGCGAAATGTCCAGGTGATCGTAATAATCGCAATACACGATAGCATATAAGGGAGGAGGACAAAAAGATCGCGTACAAACAATGAATGAGTAAGCTAACGACGGGGTTTGCAGAATACACACCAGTATGGTATCGTGTGATAGAGAACCAGCATGCTGGGTAACAAGCATAATCGCCATCATACTCCCAGAACTACTAGAATTCATAATTGATGGGGTACTAGTTTGCTATTCGCTTCCAGTAGGATGAATTTGCCCTCGACCAATCACATTAGCTTTAAACAGTCACTGTGCAAGCAATCACATTAGCTTTAAACAGACACTGTGCGATATTCACTTTCTGAAATCAGCGTCATCTATACTTCGCAAGGCTATTGGTAATTTTATGGTCATGAAATCATCAATAAATAAAACGTCCCTGTATTAGTTTTGCCATAGTTGCAATAGAATGGTTAATTTTAAAATTTTAGTAGACATGCGCTACGTGATGTATGAAAATACCACTTCCTCACCAATACAAGTAAAATAATCGCGTGAAACTTTCTAGGACCGCTCCAATCATACTAGATTCCGTCCTCAATATCAAGAACCAGTGTGTCTAGCACTGGATCAAGTATCGTGTGAAACGGCCTTGAGGTAACGGAAGGAGTAATAGAAACTTGAAGAAGTCACATCAGCATCCTCCGACCCATGGATCGATTAGCATCCAACATTTTCAAACTCCATTCCCCTTGGCCAATGTCGATTCTCACTACCTCCGCTCCATGCGTGACCTGCAATGGCCTCGAACAAACCCCCTCTACAGGGGGTTCCCTCAACTCGCGACGCACTGTCACAACGGACATCTTCAACGACGCCACAGTCCGTGCAATGGGGCCAAGGTTAACTGGGGCATCATGCGTCTATCGATGTTGACAGAAACACAAATGACAATACTGAATTAAAATGGAAGTAATTAAATAGTGCTCCATTTATAAACAATTGCCTGAGACGCCAATTCTACATATGTACTTTTTAAGGATCTGATTTCGGTACAAAGCCGTGACCCTGAGGAGCTCTTCTGGCTGCGATGAAAATCTGTTGACGGAGATAAAAACTGAGCGATGATGATCCTTAAACAGCAGCGAGGAAGTATAAATCTTTCTTAAGCAAGGTCCTAAGACTCGCGATAGTCACCATCAATCGATTGGTGTACTAAATATTATGCTTAAAATGTAATGTACATGTAAATAGGATTTACGCTCGCAGACAATTTAGTAAATTTCGTAAAACCAAACCATTATTTTGCCCCTATGCAACGACAATAATTAGAAAACTATACACGAACAACAAGAAATAATTTCAATATAATGAGGTCAGATTGGATTAAAGAAGGTAATTTTCGCCGCACGAGAATGGAGCCTAAACAGCAACCCGTGACTCGTCAGCTTAAGAAAATACCGACCCTAAGACCTCGGTACACAGCCTCGTAAAACAAACACTACGGGAAACTCTTAATACGTACTATCGTGTTTCACGATAGCAATTCATGCAAAATACCAGTTACTAAATACTTGAACAATATGTGTGCGAGTAGAAATTTCAAATATGATGCCCACTCCTCCAGGAGACAAAACATTATCTCTTCAATTGGAAGATGATTTTCCAATCCTGAAAGGTGTTGGAAAGAAGAGATGGTAGAACCAGAACGCAATTAAACCACCAATTTTGAGGCAATTAAAATTGGTAAGTATACATATTAAATGGAGCAGTTGTGTCTTGGTGAAGTTTTCTCGGGTTTCCACCCGGGTCATGAAGCTTGCCCTGCTGCCTGTAGCGAGCTGATTGACCCGCTTATAAACCAGAGAAAACTTCACCAGTATCATTTGCCGGGAAAACACCAAATCTTTCAAAAAGCAGTTGTGTAACTAAAACGCCGAAAACGTAAGTGTTAGTGGAGTAATGGTCGCGGTACCGTAATGATTTATCCATGAGAATGCAAACCGGAAATAACTTCCCAATAAGCAATGCATTATTCATAAAATCCATGGACATAATGCGCGCTAGCCATGTTAAATATTGAATAAATATTTCAAATGGCTGCCGGAGCTAGAGCTAATATTTATTTAATATTTAAATGAATAAATAATAAAATAGAATATTTTACGCAAAAAAGTAGGCTCAACTATTTTAAGACGTTATATACACTAGTTTAATCTATGCTCATTATACATACATTCCCGTGTAGCTACCAACACGTTACTTTTTCATATCACAGAATACCGAAACATAAATGAGGCACTATGATAAAATTAGCCATTATCGTAACAATGAAAATATCACTTTGCGATTCTACACCTATTTATTTTATACAATGTTTCGTTACAAAGTACCATCTTCAGGTGATCCATAGAAGTTGAAACGGGGAGCTTTCGCTCAAGACGTTGAAAAAAGCGCAGGTAGGAACACAACAGCGCACACGAACGACGAGGAATGGAAGGATGTAAACTGACGAAACGTTCGGTGAAATGCCGGCAAGAGACATTCTGTAGATATATCTATGTGCTACAATAGTCACGGTCGAATGATTTGTAGGTAAATTGATTCGATATTGCTAAAATTACTTTTTTAGGGGGTAAGCATTTAACCATGGAGCAATTCAAGCCTTAAATTATCCATGTTTGACGCCTTTACTGAAAATCAACAAATTGACAACAATCACGGATTGGATTATCGACGTTCTTTTATCTTCTCAGCGAACATGAGCTACCGATCAGTTCTGAAGCGCGCTGCCGGGTGCGCAGGGTCTGCAACGAATGGAGAGCAAGTACGCTAAGATGTTGCGACGTAAGCAGCACTCTATAGAAGGAATGGGAAGAGTCCATGGTGTACATACGCTCACTACCTCGGGGATACGATTATCATCCGATGCACCAATGTTTATATCTAGTTTACTTTATAAATAATGCTAATTTGATGTTTTAATTTATCTACTTCGATATGATAAAGCCGAGTTTACACGAAACCGGAACGGGTGCGGAATGCGGAACGCGGAAATGCATCTAGCCAATCATAAGCGAGGAAATTGTGGAAAAGCGAAGTGTGATTGGCTAGATGCATTTTCGCGTTCCGCATTCCGCATCCCAAACCCACCACCCGCGAACAGCATCCCGCCACTTATACCCAGAAACACTGATGTTTCACCGACTCTTCTAACCTAAGATGAACTCTTCCCCCCCCCCCAATACCACCCCTCAAAGTTACCCCCCGTCTATTTATCTATTGCACCATGTTAACTTCTGTTAATCACCCGAATATTTAACCCAGTTACGAAACCAATCGCATTAAATATATCAGTGTGGAATGGAAACGTGATATTTCCATTGATACATAATTAAAACAATTCCATAAAGTAGAACTAAAAGGGTATTTGGACTATTTCAACGTCAGCTTCCATGCTCCACAATCAAAATTAAGTGAAATTTCTGAGTAGAAGAGAACATTCATTTAAGCATCGTATCCAGAAGGTGATTTTTGGTCGAAACAATCTTTTTTTGCGCTACCTAGTCTAATTATGATAATCGGCGATTCGTAACAATCCCACTGAGAATTTTGTCGAGGCAGTTCACAAAAATGTCAACAGCGTACACACTTCGCAGGTACTAATTTCTAAAATCGATTGATTTTATTAAGCTCGGTACGTCATTACATGAACGACCCATCATCAAACTGACAAACGATTTAAGGAGAACCAACTCAACAGAGGGCATGTTCCATTTATGCAATTTGAAACATTGCTTCTGGTTTCAGCGCACCTCACTTGGAATCAGTCTGAATAACTCCCAGACGCTATCTAGTGAATATGTCGAAATGTTTCCATTCGTGGCCCTCACTTAAGTTAGCAACAACACCCGTCGTACTTAAAAATCGATCGTTGTTTCAATCCTTTCAAATAACACCGCGTTCGACTTGCCCATGGCGCTCACAACAATACTAATGTAAATAATCCTGGCGTTTTTTCCCCTGCTTTTCTTCTGGCATTGTATTACGACGAAAAATAAATATATGCACTACGGAACTAATGCATTTGAATCGATTCAGTATATTTATTTATTTCCACTATTTCGAAAAAAGCACAAGCGGCCTTTCACATCGGGCGTACGAACAACAACGACAATTGCGTAAAGATGTCTTTTAAATCGATATAATTCTAAAGGGCATTCATTAAAAGCTGTATTCCTAATTTATTTTGGTTACGCAAGAGTGGTTCGACCATTTTAGGGGCATTTGATCAAAGTAAACACCAGCTGCAACGTTAAAATGCTAACTCAAATGAGGGCACTATATTTTGGGACAAATAAGAAAATGAAAGATTTTTTAATGAATCAATTCAATACACTGATCACCAATCGGAATATACATCTGCGAATGAATATTGTACTTCATCTGCATACTTCGTTCTTTCTTAGACAAATGTATTTGAAGTCCAGAATATCAATTTTTATTAGTTAATATTTAATGCACTCTGATTTTACATGAATATGACGGTTAAACGTTAAGATAATTATTATTTTTAATTTCAATATTCTCTCCATGCTTTATAGTTATTGTTGTATTAATTTAATGTGAAATTTATCCTCATAAACAATTATCAAGTTTCTCGTGGCGGCATGTAGATGACTCTATTTATCTCTTCTCCCTCACTCCATCCAGCAGAAAATATTTCAAACGTAAAACACGTACCTATATTGCAATAAACGTAGGCAACAATAAATAATGGGTACCTTCCATTCGCTCTTGAGCGCTAATCACTTCGCAACACAAGAGTGCACTTGCCTTCCATTCGTGTAACAGACCCTGCGCACTAGGTAGCGAACTTCAAAACAGATCGGGAGCAAAGTTGATGAGCGCTAAATAACAAAAGAACGTCGATAACGGCACCCGTGATTGTTGTGAAGTTTGTTGATTTTCAGTAAAGGCGTCAAACATGCATATTGTAAAGTTTTTAATTACTCAGCGACAAAAAGCTAACATTTTTAAATACTTATTTTGAACGAATTCAACTAATTTACATCAAAAATTCCGCCGTGACTGCTGTTCTACCACATAATGCTACTTTCCCGCAGGTTATAAAACATTTCGCCAGCCAACATCGTTCCATTCAACGTCGTTCGTGTGCGCTTAAAGTGCGCTGATGTGATGTTCCGATGTGCGCCAACTTCAACAACTTGAATGAAAATCCTCCAATAATACAACCACTAATATCGCCAAGTGAAATCATGGCGCAAAATAAAAAATAAAAGTATGAGTATTCTTAATTTCAACTACGTCGTCTCAAATATAAAGCAATTTGCAGATGATTGACGATCAGAAAAATGATCGACAAGTAAAATGTATTAAAATGAGGTGTTATTTTCTTTCATTTGATCCTACGCATCCAGATACTTCCCAATGTAAGCTACGAGACATCCTCCACAAATGATAACTTCAGGGCATCGCGCGTTGTAGTCATTCTCAATATCACGGTCCTGGCGAACGTAGCTAGAGTCAGTCGACTACACAGATGTGGCTGAGGTCGACCGAAATCTCAGGGGGGACCTAAGTCTCAAAATAAGGAGCTGAATCAGCTGAAGATAAAGGCAAAGCCAAAAGAGATGAAAATAAAAATCGAAGAAGATAGCGAATGCAGGCGAGGGTATCTGAAGGACAACTGGTGACACCAGGAAGCGTTTATTTCTTCACCCCAAGGGTGAGATATCAGCTTTCGCGCGACCTATATTCCGATTGTCAGCTATTCTCCTTGGGCCTTCCAAAACGAATATGGTTGAACGTCTTTGGCACTCCAACGAGGTACCTCCAGCAACGAGGTAGTCGAATTTCTCATCTTCCAACAGAGATTAAATAGAGTCAGTCTGAAGCATAATAATCAGAGAAAAGAAGAGTATATATTTAATCTATGATAATAATGCTGTACCTACATAATTAAGTGTGCAAAGATAATAAATTCATATTGTTCATTTTCATTGCCTACCTACTGCACACATAATAAATTTGCTACAAAATAACGATGTTTATTTATCACATTCAGTATGAATTAATATTTCCCGAAATAGACTTCGGGAAGTATATTTCAGAAATTTATTTAATTATGCCCTAAAACTTCCATGCTTATATGCATTTAGAATGTAAAGCAGAAATGCATTTTGAATTTATTCACATGCTTTTCTGAAAATGCATTTTTAACCTCACATGGGCATAGCGCCTAAATTGTCCATAAACTTTACGAATAATACAGTGTTTTTTGTAAAATTATTTACAATTTGCATTTTCTATTAAAAAGGTTATGGATAATGTATTCCGCGACTACTACGCAGCTAATGCCTATGGTTTCGGCGTATTAACCGTTCGCCAGATCCATTCAATATGGCCGATTGTGCTTTGTAATAGCCTCAATGTTAACCCTTGCGATATAGTGCCGTATGGGTCCATCTATTCTATCCTCAAATCTATGCTGTGCGATTTTCTAATTTCGAATATCTTCTCCTTCAAAAGGTTTCGCTCAAATAACAAATTGCATGATCACACGAAATATTCCATGAAATTGTATTATATCGAATACCATCACATAGCTCATTCGCAGCAGGTATCTCATTGGGCAATATTAGCGTATCGTATAATTGTCAGTGATAAATAAATCAGAAACTACTTTGCTTTTATGGTAGTTGTCCTATTCGTGCTGGTTTTCTGTAACCACCTTTATGGCTTAACTTATGCTTACATCAATAATAAATTCGTCTCGTAGGATTTTAATGGCATGAAATGACCAGGAGAGAATTATATTAATCGGAAAAGTTAGGAAAAATGCAAAAGTGCCCCATTTCATGATTATAAGTCGCACTCAAATCATATGTGTACACCCATTACATGCCTAATTACGTAATGTAGAATTCTATATTAATTTTTACAAGCATTCATATCGTAAGCGCATGATATTTCATAATCGCGAAATTAAAATGCGATAAGTACATCGCGTAATCTGGTGACTTATCATTGTATTTCGGAATCCCAGCGTCAATACAAAGCAATATCCAGCAGCTCTACTGGCGGCTTTACATATGAAATTTACTCTTACGTCAGTAGCCTTATTGGCAGTCGCTTACAAGAAGAGCTCCGATGTGTAAGGACAGACTCCTATGGCAGTAGGCGTCGAAAGTGGGTTAACTTTCGACCACGTTTTGCACTCGCGTGCTTGGTCAATTTATTGCAATAATTTACACACCTCTTGCCAACGTTTCTATTAATTTACGCATTTTCGTCAGGGCTAGCAAAGTATAATGAGAACCGCATGGAACACCAGAATATCGTCCAAGACTGGATACATATATGTACAACATCGATCACAACAACGCAACATACCAATGCGTTCATATCTTATATTAAATTTGTTGTCTAATATCTAAGGTATGTGATCAGTGAAAGTAGTATTTTTTTAAAGCAATACAAGCACGAAAATGTGGAGTTAGGGATTATCATTCGAATACTTTTTCGATATTACCGTTGAAATCAAATTTTCAAAGGTTTTCATATAGATTTACGGAGGTGCTTCGAAACATTATGGCCTAATAACCAAATAACTTATCGTAGAAAGTTGCATTTTTTTCAATTTCCGCAAAACAACCTCTGACGTCATTCCATCCATCGATCAAAGGCCCGTGGTTCGATTCCCGGTGAAGACGGATATTTTTTTAAGGTATTTTCTAAATCTTTAAACTGTTGTATTTCCGGCAGAAGCGGACATCTTCACAAAAGCCTTTTTACGGCATCTTTTAGAATGTATCGGAAAGAAGAGGGAAGAAGCGATGGATGAAATGACGTCAGGGCCGTTATGGGAAGGTTGCCCGTCCATTCAACTTTAGACTACTATATCTCTGGCAATTTTTGGAATCTTTACGAGATGATTTGCAAATGATCATTTGTCCTCTGCACGATTAAGTAAAAATAAAAAAAATCGTGATGAACCCCCATTCAATATGACTCAGTCAGTCGCGGTAGATCCTCCTGAATGGATAGTGTGTTGACTCGGGAGAATTTATCGCGGTTGAAATTGCCACGTGCCTCGTCCTCGTTTAACTGCGCCAGGATGACTCATTGTTTGGGGCTGGCGAGGAACGCCTGGGTCAGCGCTCTTATGTTAGGGTGCTTTTCAATCGCCCTGCGCAGATTAGCTCACATCGCAACAGGTTGAAACACACGCGCGCACATTGAAGCAGACGATTGGAACGGGTCTGCGCTGAAGTGTTTACAAATGGCGGAGCGACCGGCGGCAAAATTTGAGTTCAAAAAGACTTTTGCTTCCGCATACGATACGTGAAATACACACAAGGGTAATAATTAGTGGCACAAGACCTATTACCATGGAAATTTCATGAATGAAATTTGAGCTACTTTGAGAAATGCAGCAGGAACATACAATTTGTGAAATTATTTCATAAAAAGGACAACTTATCTCACCTCAGAGTCCGTCCATAATTTATTTTACAAAAGAATTTCACTTTCTTATTTAATAAAAGTTCTTACGATAGTTGATAGGAAGGAGGCAATGGAATAACCAGTAGCAGTACGTATTTATTTAAACCGAAAAGAGCAGCGACTCCCGCTCTCCATCTTTATTATTATAATAATTGGAATGACCACTCCACTGGATCAACTCGTGCATTGGTGCTTGGTACCTGCCTAGTGCTTTTTGCTGTTCTTTGAGCCTTCAGAACTGTTTTTTCAGAGCTCTAAATGAATGATAATGAATTCATACATCTTCGTTCATCTATTTCCATTTCATAGACGAATCATTTCTTGTCAGGAGTCGTATATTTTTCTAGCACATTAAAAAAGAAGACCAATCTGCCCCTTGGTGGGTCTCTCTGCTTCATTTTTTTCTTTACTGTCAATATGTGAACTAGCACAAATATTTAAGTACCTACACCATTGAAAATTATCGGCAAATTCTTTTGAAATTTGGCATTAATCAATTATATTTAATGGAATAAGCATAGGGCGTTCAATTAAGTTTCTAAATAGAATATTTCCAACGGGGTATCCATAAAAGTAAATAAGTTAAATCCATTTTGAATCAACAGGATATAACGTTATGATTTTGCTCCATTTCGGATTTTGTGGATGAGGAAGATGGCTTCAAGTTGGTTCACGGAAATTAATTACCTCTCCTAGCTACCTTTCTTTGTTTAATTTCCGTCTATGAGCACTTCAAGGCAATCTTGCATGATTTACGTTAATTATCCAATAGTTAGAAAAGGAAATATTCTTAAATAGATCTCAGAACTGAGGCTTATTTTTATAAATGATCCGAGTTAAAAATTAATTTTATTTGGAGCGTTCAATCCCCTCATAATTCGCCTTTTTCCATAATATAGACGGATGAAGATATTCCATTTCCTTTCAAAAGCAGTTAAAATTGCCTTTCAGAACGATAAAAAAAAACAAATTATTTATTGTTTTTCTCAAGTTATTATAGTTATTATAGTTATCTTTGACGTTTGAGAATTCCTTTTCCTTCTGCTACACATTTCCCCGCCATTACAAATTTCTTCTGCTAGCGCAGATGAGCGCAGACTAACTACGCGGGATGTGTTTCCATCTGCTTAGTGCAGATGACGTCACACACGCAATTGGAACACGCTTTGCGCTAAACAGATTAAATCAGATCAGCGCAGAAGCCAATTGGAAAGCACCCTTAGTTTCGAGCCCCAACATGCCCTCTGTAAGAGGAATGCGAAAGCAGCGGAAAAATTGAGCGTGGAGGACAGCATTTCGAGAACCAGACACAGGGCAGACTAGAGAACGAAAACTTGCGCTTGGATGTGGTCTAACCGTAGACTAAAGGAGACAGAGCAGGTGGCGTCTTCACGCTGGAAAGTGAGGCCTGTTATTTTGCGACAAACAATCCACCTAGCAAGGTCTTTCGTCCGTATAAATTTCGAGAATAACGCTGTGCTTTTTTGTGAATCATTTCCATTTTGCATTTCAGTAGGCACACATACTTCATTACTTTGACTTGTATTTGCTTCATGTTGTTAATATAAAATCAATGACTGAATTTTTAAAAATCATTACGGTTCCGCGACAATTCCGTTAGGTACTGATATCGATGTTTTCGGCACATTAACAGCACAACTGATCCATTCAATATGGCCGATTGCGCATTCTAATGACTTCAACATTTCCCTGCGCTATCTTATCGTATCTACATCTACATCTACATACTACCCCGCAAGCCGCCTCAATAGGCGTGTGGCGGGGGGTGTTAGGACACCAGCCGTTTACATATAAAAAGGAAACGCTCTATGAAATTACGCCTTGCATTTATTAAAGTCCCTTATTGTTCGGGGGAAAAACGAATTCCCATACCTATCCGTTCGGCAAAATATCTCTCTTAATTTATCGTTTCTGTCGGACCTGGAAATATAGTGGGGTTCTAATATGATGTTCTCCGTGTCGCTCTGAAAGATATCTATTCTCAATTGCTCAAGTAATCTAAGCCTAGCGCGCAGCCTCCGAGTCTCTAGCGGCTCCCAGCCTAATTCGTTTAACATCTGCGTAACGCTGTCTGTACGCCCGTAGCAGTTTTTGACGAATCGCGCAGCTTTCCTTTGTATTTTATTAAGTTCCCGAATTAATTCTTTCTGCACCGGATCCCATATGCTTGCTGCATATTCAAGGTGTGGCCGGACGAGTGCGAAATAGCACCTCTCTTTTACTTTTTCATCTGAGAATCTTCCCACAATACGCTTGACGAATCCTAGCTTCTTCAGAGCTCTGCCTCAAATATGTCTTATATGTGTTCCCCACGATAGGTTTGAGGTTATCGTAACTCCCAGATACTTAACTTCATCTGTCGCCTTTATCTTAACGCCATCCACAGCATATACACGGGGATAGTTGGACGACCTCCGCAAGAAATGTACCGCCGCACATTTGCTCAGATTAAGTTCGAGTCCCCACTCTTGGCTCCACACATGAACGTTGTTTAAATCCGATGATAGAATTTCAAAGTCAGAGTGATCATTAATTTCGCGATAGATGACAGCGTCGTCAGCAAATAAACGTATTTTACTGCTAATTCGAGAGCATAGATCATTTATGTATATAATGAACAAAAGGGGGCCGATTACGCTTCCTTGTGGGACACCTGATGTCACTTGAACTGCATCAGAGCTAATTCCGTCAAGAACTACTTTTTGCTTACGATCACTCAGAAAGTCGCGTATCCAGTTTACTACTGTTTCGTTTAGGCCGCATGACTGTAATTTGTATAATAGTTTGTTGTGAGGTACCGTGTCGAAAGCTTTCTTAAAATCTAGGAATAATGCGTCCACTTGTGTTTTCGATTCACCAGATTTGAGAACGTCATGAAGAAAGAGCGCGAGCTGTGTTTCACATGATCTACCTTTCCGAAAGCCGTGCTGACAGCCATGAAGGAAGTTACGACTGTCCAGGAACGTCATGATATTGCTAACGACGATATGTTCGAGTATCTTGCCTATAATAGACGTTAATGAAATTGGTCGATAGTTCCCTGGGTCATGTCTGTTTCCCTTTTTGAATATCGGTGTAACGTTTGCAATTTTCCAGTCTATTGGTATCTTTCCTTCAGACAATGACTTCTTGAATATTATGTCTAAGAACGGTGCGATCTGTGGCGCTAATTCCTTGAGGACACGCGCGGGTATTCCCTCCGGACCCGGAGATTTACTATTTTTGATCGACTGTAGCTGTTTAGTTATCCCATCACATTGAATAGTGATTTCTTTCATCGGTTCCTCAGTGAATGAAATGTCGAAATAACATGGAGTATCGTCTGTAGTGTATACACTTTCGAAGTGGGAATTTAACGTGTTAGCTTTGTCAATATTATCGGTGACAAGTTTGCCATCTTTATCAAATAACGAATCTACGGTTGAAGATTTTCCCTGAAGCTCTCTCGCATATGACCAAAAAGATTTCGGATTTTCTTCGAGTAATTCACCAAGTACTTTTTTCTTGAAATTTCGCAATGCAGTACGCATTGATTTCTTGGTTTTTGAGCGTTGTGCAGCGTAACTTTCTTTTGCTTCAAGTTCCTTCGATTTGTCACCTAACGTAATGGACTTTTTGAATAAGTTGTACAGTTTTCTCTGTCTCTTAAGGTCCCTCCTAACATCATTGTTATACCAGCGAGGTTCTTTACTATCACATTTCAATTTTCGCGGAATATATTCGTTGATTCCCTGGCGTAGAATTTCTAAGAAATATTTCCATGATGCATCAGTGCTTTTGTCCTCTGTTTTAGCTACGAAGTCAGTGTACGAATCATTAAGCATCTCGCCAAATTTTATAAAGTTGCATTTATCAAATAAATAAATATTGCGTTTCGGTTTTACAGCTGACTCTACTTCAAGTTTTAAGGCTGAAAAAATTACTCTGTGATCACTTATGCCATCAATAATATCGAGTTGTTTTATCAACCTAGGATGGCTTACTGCAAAAAGGTCTAATATTTTATTTCCTCTCGTAGGCTTGTCAACTACTTGGGCGAGTGAGTGCTTAGTAAGTGTGTTGAGTAAGATCTCGCTGATTTCCCTATTCCTTGAATTTGGCTTTACAGTGTAAGAATCCCAATTTATAGATGGCAGATTAAAATCTCCCCCAATAATGATTACACTTTTACTGTCTCTCAAAGTAAATGCGGATATTTGATTTTCTAATTGGTAAATAATATCAGCTTCAGAGTTTGGAGGTCTATAAAAAGAGCAAACATGTATACTCCTTTTGTTTCGTTGTTTAATTGTACACCATACGCTTTCTATTTCATTATCAGTTATTTCATGGGCGGTGCTGTGTAAATGTGATTTAACTGCTATAAAAACTCCGCCTCCTGTCCTATCGCTTCGATCGCATCTGTAGATTTTATATCCTGGAGGAAAAACTTCACTGTCACTTATATCCTCTGTAAGCCAGCTCTCCGTTCCTATGACCACGTCTGCGTCCTGAAATATATGCTCGATTTCAGCGCGCTTGTTTTTAACGCTACGGCAATTAACTACTACAAAGTTAATGTCATATTTTGTAGATTGAGTGTCGGTTGGTTCTTTTCCACGCTTATGGGTATTAGGTGGGCGAATTTCACTGGAAGTGCTTATTACATTTGATATAATTTCTTTCGCTGGAGTACGCGTTTTGGGAATATTGTCGCTATTTTCCGGCTTTAGTCCTTCTAAGTCTACTTGGATGTGAACATTTTCGCAATGCAAATATGTATGGGTTCATTCATTCTATTTTTTAATCAATGGATTGAACCTCAGAGTTTTACTCTGAGGGTTGAACAATAAGGTGTGAATGTTACAAGAAGAAGTACCTGTAACGTTTGCGAAAAAGCTGGTGCAGCTTCTATAAAAGGTAGCAGAGGGACAGTTTTGTTCTAAATATCCCTGGCATTTATATAATAAAATTTCATTTCATAACTTCCTCTCCATTTCTAAGAGTAAATCTTTTTAAGTTCAAGCCAGCTTTTTTTCGAAAACGCTTAAAACATTTGACAAGCCTTGATCAACCCTTGACACACCATTGTTGAGTATATGTTATAATCATTTAATTAGGGAAACAGACCGCAAAAAGGACAGGATAAAAACGTCTATTTTCTCCTCGAATGATTAAGAGACTATCAGAGCTGCGATTTAGACTTAGTAATTAGGTTGGTCGACATGTAGTGTACCCATTAAGCTCATTTTCTACTAGAGATCATTTATTAATATCCTCAATGATACTAATATAAAGTCTTGCATACTTTCAGAAAAGCTCTTGTGTTCTTTTTATTTATCGAGTTTAGGGTGTCCCTTATTTTCTGATTTGTGAATTTTCGAAAGCATGCACTTTAGATATGTCCATGTGCACAATAAAAAAATGTTCGGGTACATAACTCAGAGACTCGAACACGCAAAACCAGCTAAACTGTGCCGAATTGACCTTGTAAGGTGACTGCAAAATGCAATGAAATCCCTTCCCGCTACCCAGGGCCGTATTTACCATACGGCGTACCCGGCGGCCGCCAGAGGCCACTCGAGCGCTGGGGGCCTCACGAGAGTTAAGGCACACTTGGATTTGCAGTATAATGAATGAAAAAAATGTAAATATAGTTGTGAGTAACCTGGCGTCTACTAGTATTAATAGTGATAGATATTTGTACACATTATGTATTGTCCTTATAAACAAGGAAAAGTCTATGTCAAGCTGCAAGGTTGCAAGCATATAACATTGTGGGCCTCATTCTAGATTCCCCCGGGGGGCTCCGAGATCATAAATACGACCCTGCCGCTACCAATTTACGGCAGGACTCCCCGCGATTTGTAACACTGTATATTGTGCACTACTTATTTTCTCATTTCTGAATTTTTATTTTGTTGCTTTCTTAAAAAAAAAGGAAGACCACATATTCATGGGTTTGTTTTCCCCGCTACGCATTCTACCATGCAACGAAGTGGACGCGAGCCACCGCGGGTGAGTGCCTGAGACAGTCGCACTTACCGTACAGAACTCGTCAACAGGTCAACCTTAAATTACACTATTTCAGCGACTAAAATGTAAAATAAATTGACAGAAACGTGATTCAATTCATATGTTGGCTATTTATAGAAAAACGTGTTTTTCGTTTGATGCAAACGGCATTATCTTACCTTTTCACGTTACATTTTCGCAAATTGAACTTGAATGTAACACGGTGTTGACTACGAGAATGGGTGAAACATGGGAAAATAGTAATATTCAATCAAATTTTTATGCCTTTTTCGCGAAAAAAAACTTTAAATAGTCGCGGATTATACCAGGGAATAGTCGAATGGTTATAAAATTAATGCACCAATGCAGCTAAGTTTTTTAGTAATAAGGAAATAACTACAGGAAGTGACGTCAAAATACGTTAGTTCAGTATAATAGACGCAGCAGTCGACTCATATGGCTGGCAAGTAGTCTTAGAGAAAACTCTCGTCGTATAATCTGAATATTTTTCATTAATTTTGTTTTCTAGAAGTTAGCGCACGTCATCAGTGAAAGGGGGTATTTTTAAAACAACACTAAAGTGGAGCTCAGTAGGTACTCGTTTATACTCACAGAACTGATGTAAAACCTCTTTAATTATTTGATATTTTAGAAAATGTCTCGGTAATAGAAATCGGTTATGATGCTTTGAAAGCCCAACATTCATGGAGATCAGCTATTGATCTGGGGACCAGTTTAAAAATTCGGAAAACGAATACTAGGACATAACATGCACAAACCCAAGCTGTGTGATTTTCTGAATTACTGTTATCTTAATAAGGAAACACTTTATGATTTAATTTCTACTGAGCATAACGTCAACAGTGGTTGACAATACCACCGAGTACATACTCAGAGACCAAAGGCGACAATAGCTGCAATTGTATTGTACGCAACGCGCCACGTTCTTAGCAAGTTCCATCCCAGTCAGTCAGTTTTAAACAGTGGTTCACCATGAGAGAAAATAGCTTTATTTTTTTAGGAGTGGCAGCAACCAATTTCCCCTCTCTGTATACACTTTGTGGCAAAACCTTTCCACTATTCCGTATCATAATCAACTATGTACTTCACCTTTTCCAGCGACTAAATTAGGCTATTTTGACGTGAAACGGTACTGTCGGAGGATACTTATGGTTGGCGGTAATGCAACAAAATTGTGTAAAACATGCTATTCTTTATAACTTGGAAAGAAGAAGAAATAGTCGAAAATGCCCTGGACCACTCGAAAGAGAAAGGTTGATAGTGTGAAATAAAGTGCAAATTAGGAACTGATGATGTCAGCGTACAAAATAATGGCCCCCAAGGATGGATATGAAATCACTAGTCGTCGCCAGCGTTTAGTTGTTGTAGCTCGACGTCAAATCGTTCAAAGGGTTCGATAATGAGTACGTTTAGAAACATATTGAACGCTCAGAAGGATAATATCATGAAACGAACTCAATTAATTAAGGGGCCGGGATATTTAAGTGGTGAAATATTTATAAATTTGTGTGTTCCAGGGGAAATGTTTACATACCTCCAAAATGAGTAAGTGAATGCCTTAAGAAAAAGGTTACAGTTTTAAAGAGCAACAAATTCTAAATCTAATCGCAAGAAGCCCAGAATACCATCCACCGAACGCTCCAAAAAAATTCCTGGATCAACAGAAACTCAAAGCGACATCATATCCGACGTTTCACGGTATTTACGTTAGTGTAGCGGACTCTACGTGTTATTTATTTACTTCACATTATAGTTGTCTCCATTCACTTATCGCCATGCTAGAATCGAGCCTCAGTCTAACATCGTCTATAAAATGCACTGTTAACGACAAAGTGGTTTTGGGGAAAACTATTTGTTAGATCGGGAAAGTTTCCCCATTGTACGTGAATTTCACCTTCAACCGCAGGTCCAATGCACTGGTATTTACAGAAGCGTATAAGATTGCTTTAAAGCGTCAAGCGTCCACTTTAAATAGCAACGAGTCCCAACTATCACTTGCACGGTTTACGGTTACGGTTGACTCCAGTGCATGCGCAGTACGTGGCTCGAATATGGTTATTCATTCGTCAGTCTAGTCTTCTTGTATTTTGTTGGTAATTCACTCCTAAATATGGATACTCCTTTCAGTATTTCATAACCACCACGCAGTTTTTAGCAGATTTAGGCATATCTGGGCCCATAACCTGTTGGTAATTCACTCCTAAATGTGGATACTGGTTGCAGGGGAAACTTAAATGAACCACACTATTTTCAGAAATTTCCGGTTGGGGGCCGAGAACAAACGAATTACTTTATTCAAAAAAAAACAAACAAAATCAAATTGAGAGTGTATATCCAACATATTTCTCGCGTTTCCACGGCGAGTGCGCCAGTAATAATCGGCTGATGATACAAAAAAAACTAATCAAAGTGGCGCAATTATCTACATCCATTACGATTTATGCAACAACATCACATTCCACTAAAATAAGTGCGACATCCTTCTATTTATATTCACAGCTTTAAATGTTTATACGTATGAGGTTCTGCAACCAAATATTAACGAAGATAGACGACGATTGCCGACGCAAGTGATGATTAACAATCGATCGTAAATCGAAATCGTGAACGTGAGTACAGTTCATGGTTAACGTTTCAAGTCGACACCAATCGTGAACTAGATTTTGCAGCTCAACGTCTGTGACTCGAACTTCGGTTAGTCGAAATTACGATAATTTGAACGAAGTTTCATTGCCATTCCTCACATTGTACGTAATTAACTTTGCCGTAACTCGAAATTTTTTCAACCGGAAGCATTTTTCAGTTACGGAGGAACTTCGACTTATCGAAGTTAGACTTTACTTGACGCTAAAAAATGGAGCCAAACGTCCAAAATATGGCTCAATAGCAAGTAGGTAGTTATAGACCCATGGTGCCATCGAAAACCTGGCCGTGATATGCTTAATGCTCTTTTTTATTAGGTGAGTTTAAGCGGGGTGCGGTCACACTTGGCGCCATGAGCAAGAGGGTTCCACTCTTTTACAATATTATTCATATACGTTAAGCGAGGGACGGCGAGGTTTTTTCAGTGAAGGATTTAATGTTAGAGATATCAAAAAGAGAGGAATTAGGCGAGATGTTGTGGAATCTGAACATAATAAGAACTATGATATTGAAGACCTGATGATGATGCAGTGCATCGAAACCCGGGTCGATTAAAAACATTTTTATGTGGAAAATTGCAATATCATAGTTATTATGTTAGAGATATCGCTTATGGCCAACGCAACGGCCTCCATTACGAGGTATTAATTCTTCAATTGAAAATTTAATAGAAACAATTTAAAAGAAAGGCACGTATCGAATATTTTCCTTAGTCCAGTGACGCCATTTCCAAGTTTCCCACATTTTCCCAATAGATCATCACATGTGGTATCAAATCAGACGACGTCTTCTTAATTTATTGTTAGTACCATTAGTGAGACAAGTAGAATATTCTGTAAATACTTCATAAAAATCTTTATTACAACTTTGTAAAACAATTCCATGGGAATAGAATCAGTTTTATCCCTAAAATACTTTGATTAAATCATTTTTACAATAAGTTTTTACTCCAGACAGCAGAGTTTTGCATGATTTGCCGTTTTACAAATTATTGTGTACAATGTTTTACAGAAAATTCTACCGTAAAAAAACAGGCATAAGCTACAAAGTGATCTAGAAGACTCAACTAAAAATAAACTTTGCATCAGCTCGAATAAATGTAAAACCTTGGTCTTCGAGACAAAAGGCTCAATTTATTTGATTAAGTCTCTCGCTTCATGACGTCACTCGCAACACAGCACAGCATGTCGTAAACGATGCATTTCATGGTCACTAGCGGAATCACAATAGAATCCATAGTAAAAAATAGTTTTCCTCATCGTTTTTTGTCCTGTTCCTAACTAGATTAGCGAATTATGACGACATTTTCAATAATTCTAATAGTTTCCGCCTGTTATTTGATGCAATGAAGGTTATTTGAAATATAACAGGGTGAGTTAATAAGGAATTCAGATTACTGAACCACAAAAGTTTTTAAAAATCCTCTTCCACAGGATAGAGGGGTTCAAAATATCTATAACTTTGTTAACACTAGCCACAAAATTTACGAAATATTCCTTTCGTCGAGATTTACTTCCTTATTTACTTCCATTTCCATAATCTGACACATCCGTAAGAAAAGGTCATCACTTCGGTTCAGCTGAACGTAAAAATATGAGGCTCTTACGAGGGTCTGAGAGATTTCTTTAAGTACCAAGCACAGAAGGAAAAGAAGACTAATTACTGATAAAAAAATATGTTCTTTTTCATTCCGAGTTTCGATGTCGACAAAAATCGAAGAGCCGATTTGCGGTAATTTATTTATTGCGAAGAAAATGGGAGAACAAGAACTAGGGCGTGACAAGTACAATGAAGCCGATACACGGTAATAGAGGAAGGGGAATTATAACAACAGCCAGAGATACGCAGGCGTGTCGGCAAATCCTTCTACGGCAAAACTTTACGAAAGAAGAATCCACTACTTCTCCAACCGAATATTGACTGCTCTCTTCGTAACTGAATCTCCTCTTTGCATCAAGTCCTAAACTATTATTTATATATTAGCCAATTCAAATCTGCGGATTTACCTAACTTTACTATCTATAACAAAAACAGTGGAAGGCACAGAGACACACCGTTTAAAAAAAATTACTTTCTTCCTTTCCCTCTTCCAGTTCCTTTTCCCAATTCCCTCTTTCATGGCCGGTGTCCTAACACTCCCTGCCACACTCCCTTACGGCAACTCGCAGAGTAGGTTGCAGATGAATGTTCATGAAACTATTTTCTAGACGCACCAGGTGCGCGGATGAAATAATTAACAAACAGAGCAGAAAATGCAACTTTAAAACACTAGACGCGTATAAAATGTAAAATTAACAATAAGTGATAACTTGAAGTTACCCTAGTAGCAGAGGACGTTGTCACAACGTCGCATCAACGTGCACAATGTTACATGACAACGTGCACGTTGCCAAAACGTTGCATCAACGTCCAAGCACAACGTTATCACTTCACGTTGCCACAACGTTGCATAAACGTCCAAACACAACGTTATCAATCGACGTTGAATCAACGTGTATGCAACGTTGACGTCAGCAATGATTTAAATTATACTTTATCTATAATTATACCACAAGAGTTGGCAAACTGCGGCACTTTGCACTCGTGCACGTGACCATTGTCTTCACGTATAAATATATATTTCATTTTGAATCATGTATTCTACTAGTTAGTTGTCTGCTTGTGAACGTGAATGTGAAGAAACATGTGGGAATTGGAAAAAATCGTGTTTATTCTCAGTAATATTGCATTCACATTCATACTATGTGACAAATAGGTTTCAATTAATTATTGCCTGATAACTGTTATCGTGATTGGATGGTATTTCCTCCAACTATAATCACGTAATCGCAATTTAAAAATTAGTTCTCGAAGTCACATTAATCCACGGGAGTGGCGATACATATATGACTTTCAAGACGCGAGATATTTATTCATCTACATCTACGAAGCCACCACTAGGGTGTGTGGCACGGGATAATTCCACACTAGGCATGCAGCACTCGTCTCAGCACAAATCAGAACCTCGCACACTCCCCCGGCCGCTAGGCGCAGGCCAAAAATCAGTCAGGAGAACAGTGCGCAGTCAAACAAAAAACTGGTAGAGTGATACGTAAATGAACATGCAGAACAATGCTATAGACACATTTAGTGGTAAATATTATTTACTGTTAATTTATGAATGCAGCGAGATGCTACTTCATGCAGAGAACAAAATAAAATAATGCGGGACAAATCGACCGGTGTGAAGTGTTAGTAATGATGTTGTGTTATTAGGCACAAGTGAAAATTCTACTCTACCAATTGAGGGTGGGAGTTTCATATGATTGATATATCGCAACTATTATGATACCTTATTGTACGTGGGAAAAATGACATTTTAAATCTATCGGTTCTGCAGTCAATTTCATTTATTTTATTCCTAAGATCGCTTCTACCGTAGTACGTTGGCTCTATCAGAATATGTTGAACGTCCGGCAAAAAACTGTCTACTCCGAACTTGCGCAAAAGATTTAACCTGTATTTCTCCCTTCCATCAGTTAGAGATTTCCACCCCAATTCCTTCAATAATTTGGTAACACTGCTAAGTTTATCGTAACAACTTTTCACAAATCTTGCTGCTCTCCGCTGTATTCGATCTATTTCAGAGATTAGTCCTACTTCGTAAGGGTCCCATATGCAAGCGGCAAACTCCAAGTGAGGTCTCACGAGTGAAAAATAACATTGCTCTTTAACCTTCTCGTCGCATTTTCCTAATATTCTTTTGATAAATCCCAATTTGCGACTAGCCTGTCCGCAGATTTCCCGGACGTGTTTCCCCCAAGACAGGTCCTGAGTAAGGGTCACACCTAAGTATTTAAATGACTCTACATTTGATAAGTCTGTTTGATTATTTGTGTACGTTTCGTTGACCGAGATATTCTTTTTCCAAAAATTCATAACAATGCACTTTAGAAAATTCAATGCCAAGTATTGCACCATTCATTTATAGCATATAGGTCTTTTTGTAACGCAATCTTGTCAGACTCATTGCCTAGATCCCTGTACAACACTGCGTCATCTGCGAAGAGGCGAATTTTGCTCGTAACAACGGTAGCGATGTCATTAACATACAAAAGGAACAATAAGGAACCGATGACACTTCCCTGGGGTACACCTGATGTAACTTTCACTTCATATGAACTAACGCATTGTAGAACTACCCTCTGTTCGCGGTCGGCTAAGAACTCTCTTATCCAACATATTACGTCGTGGTGTATTCCGTAAGCTTCCAACTTAACAAGTAACTTCGAGTGAGGGACCTTATCGAAAGCTTTTTTGAAATCTTGAAATATTGCGTCTACTTGGACAAGCTTTTCTCCCGAGGAAAGAATGTCGTGAAGGAAAAGGGCCAACTGGGTTTCGCAAGACCTGCCTTTCCGGAATCCGTGCTGATTTTGCGTTAACAAGAACAAGTTTTGACTATCCAAGTACCCCATAATCGAACTGACAATTATATGTTCCAATATCTTTCAGTAGATAGACGTAAGGGAAATCGGTCTATAGTTACTGGCCTCTTCCTTATCACTGCTTTTAAATATTGGTGTAACGTTCGCGATTTTCCAATCGTAACGAACCCGATGTTGTGTTAGAGATTTTTCAAATATTATTTTCAGGTACGGTGCTATTTCTGATGCTAATTCTTTATAAACTCGGGCGGGAATTTGATCGGGACCGGGTGATTTTTTGGAATTAATGGATTTCAGATGACTTTCTATTCCACGATTAGTGATAGATATTAATAGACTGCATTGGGTGCTTACATAGCCTAGGCAATTGTAGCGGTGTCATTTGGAGAGCATGTTGTATAGACGCTTTGAAAAAAGGTGTTGAGGATATTTGCTTTATCTAGTTTGTCGTTTGCTCTTTCTCCTAGATTTTCTTTAGTGACGTTACTGTTGATTTGCAGCCTTGGGGGCATTATTACCGGGGGCAAGAATGTGCGCTTAGAGCCGTAGGACTTACCAAAACTAGATACATACAAAGTCGTCGCAGGTAGATACAAGGTAGGATAATACAATGTTCTTACATATCTCATCACGTGATAGTAACATGCATAGTATTTAAAACGTGAATTCCCTTTTTTATTTTGAGAGGGCAGGGAAGAGTCAGTGGAGAGGGCAAGGGAGTTTCAAGGGAGAAAGTTATACCTGAGTAACTAGGAAAGAACCGTCTGTTGACAAATCATTAACATTAATGTTAATTATGGGATAATTTTATTGATGGCTAAAGCTAAGGACATTTTTTAACGTTGCCTTAAAAATATTGCACCGATAACGTTGCAGCGGTGTTGCACTGATAACGTAGCAGCAACGTGGATTTTCGGTAAATTCGGATGTTGAGGCAACGTACATGCAACGTTGCGACAACCAACATCAACGTTGTGTGCACTTGTATCTTTTCCCATTGTAACGTTGTCCTCTGCTACTAGGGTATAGCTTGCTTCACTATAAGACAGGAGGCAACCATTCATCGGTTCCCAATATCTTTCAGGCTTTCTCACTCCCAGACAAGCATATCATTTGCATTCCTCTCTATTATTGTTCCTTTAAATTAATCACATCCATACCACACTCATTCCTTTTCCTGCAAGTATGTACCAATTCGCTGAAACATACAATGCTTACACATGGGCGTAGCCAGGGGGGTCCCTGGGGGGGCCCGGCCCCCTCCAGAAGGCTCGTGCCCCCCCCCCCCCCCAGAAAAATTTGACAAATTGAAATTGTGGCGGCCACGGTTCACACAGCGCCTGCAACCGCGCGCCTGCGGCCGAGCCACAGCACGGCGGCGCAGTCCTTTTGGCCCCGTTCATACATTTCCGGGGAAGAAACACCCCCTCTTGAAGTGGGGGTACCCCCCTGAGGGTAGGTGGTCCCATGGCCCTTTAGCCTAATTCCCTGACTACGCCCATGTGCTTACACCACATCCTAAAAAACATTATTTTTAACTCACAACAAAATTTAACACTTCTTTTCTTTGCCTCCAAACATATTTAATAGTACATCAGAGAAGCCATCACCGGCACCTACAAGGTCACTAACTTACCAGCAGCGTGGCTCCAGATACTAGGGGACCACTTAAATATGTGACCTATTACTAAAAATAAGCCTCACATCAGATATATCTTTCAATGCAATACAAATAGGGGTCATTCTACAGTTAAGGTAGCTCAGATTCCTACCAATAAACTCATTATCAGAGGCTCACAACTTTCTCACAATGATTGGCTTCACCTGTTATTTTACAAACTGCAGAAGTAAGATTAAGGTACCTATTGGAAATTCACATTTTAAAATAGTTATGCCAATATGTATAATTTTATCTTACTTTCTGAACCTACTTATTCTAATGACCTCAAGACTAGCTAACAGGATTTATACTCATATATACATACTACACTTTTATCCATAGCAATGATGTGAGTCAGGGGGACACCAGTCAATAAAAAATAATAAGAAAAATTAATTTTGAAAAGTAAGCTAAGTAATGGTGGATTAGTACGTTTTTTTATATACATATTTGCAGTTGTGATGTGTGCATGGGTAGCAGGAATTCTGATTCTCAAATTCTGATTCTATCTGTTCAACAGTGTAGTATATCTCTACTATTCGCCTGTTCTACACAAGTTAAGTGAGAGAAAAATAATTTCCCTCAAGTCAGCTTGATACTCATGCAATCTGAATTTTTCTTTCATAGCATATATAAATGATTTCTACTTAAATAATCATTTCCTATCAGCATTCCATCCTTCAGATCATCTAACATCAATTTATTTTTAGGCACGTATGAAAACAAACTATTAATCGATGAATTACCAATAATAGCAATGCTGCAAAAAGATGACTGGCAATGAATTTCATAAGGGCCACAAACATTTGTCTGAATCCCAGTTAACCAGAATAAAATTATTCAAATGCCTAATGCATATATACTATGTATATATATATACTATGCCCTCTTCACTACCTGTGCCATTTACATTACCCTACCAGTTATTTATTGCTTCCATGGCTGAAATTATGAATAAGTTACTTTCAGCATTCAACATGTTGAATGCTGAAAGTGCAATTGAATTTCAGAGAGTGAATTACTGGATAAAATATGTTCTTCACATTAACTGATAGCGCAACTCCTAGTCTATTATAGTCTTGTCATTTGAATCGAAGCCCTCAGATTATTTTTGACCCAGGATTAGGAAGCAGACCTACCCATGTAATAGATGCTATTTGTTGACATAAAAATTAAATAATATTGAGTGAGGAATATATTTAACCACATAAACTTATGTGCAGTCCACTAACAAGCTTTATTCATGATGGAATTGTGAGCAAGAGACAAACCATAACACCTACTTTTAACCATCACTAGCACATTTGGATAATTGTTAATATCCTATTGTACTTTCTAGGAGTGGCAGTTTTACTTCTCAATAATTCCCTCTCGAGCTCTGCAAACTTCCTACCTCTCTCCGTTTAATTCAAAATGTCTACATAACAAACATTAGCTCATACAAATTATAGTTTATAATATCATGAACAAAATATTATCCTTAATTAAGAATTTCACCTGACACCAACTAATACAATAACTAATAAGTTATTTAGAGGATTTATTTAGTTCCCTTCCTAAAATATATTATACTTTCCTTGACATGTATAGGAAATATTTAATGCAAAATTGGATGTCACCAGCACTTTTGAGTGGAGAACTTCTATAAATATTAGAAAACTATTTATGCAAGGTACATTAATTCTAACAGAAGAGAATATTAATTATAAAAATAAACTACATAATTGTAGGCACCGATACAGAATAGAGGTAACATGCAAAAAAAAAGTAACTACCATTATACAGTTCCCACTTAATGTAACTACCTGAAGTGGCAGAAATACTGCAATAGGATGGTATGATCGATAATTAGATTCATGGGTTCCTTACTCAACTAATATGAATACATGCAAGTGCATATGCACAGTAAATTAATTGTTCAACAACAATTGTCTTACCTAGAAAAATGCTCTCCTGATAATATGAAAATTGCATTTGAATTTTCTGAATTTGACTATTGACTGATTTAAAATATTTGCTGTTAATTTAAATTTTAACTCAACCTTGACTACTGTAAAAATGATATTTAATACAAAGAAAATGTCCAATTTTTCCAATAAATATTTTACTAGTTTTTCCTACAGGAATTCTATTGTCTTTTGGCAATGAGACCTACAGGATTCTGCAAGGCATCCATGAAAAATATCAATGATTTAAATTCCTATAAGTAACCCATAAAAAATTGTACTTGACTTACACACAACTCCTACGCCCCATAAGAATTTTCAGTCAGACTATGGGAAATTTTTTATAGGGATTCAACCCAAAAAGAGTAGGCATCTTTCCGAAATATAAATTAAGTATGTATATACTTATATGTAATGTATCCAAAGAACTGAGAATAAAACATTGAAGCAGTGATTGGAGGTCCTGAAAGTATCGCCACTATTCTGTAGAATCTTTGCAACCCTTCAACAGACATTATCCAACAATCGAAAACAGAATTATTTTCAACAGGCTAAGCCATTAACTAACCTTTTAGCTAACACCATTAAAATTAAAAATTTTGATACACTCGAGTCCTGCTAATCTGAAGACCGACAATCTGAAAGTTTGGTTAATCTGAACAGAATTTTTGGAACATTTAAAAATTTTTAAATATAGTTTTAGGCAGAATTTTAGGGATTAACAGAACAAAATCAAAGTAAAAACATAGATAACCACTCTTTGATTAATTCTTACAACAGTATGGTAAAAAAACTACTGTAGTTCAGATAATTTACTCCACACATACAGATTTACTGTAAAATACAGATTTTAATGTAACTGTAATTATTTACGTTTGTGTTACACAATACTGTACAAAGTACAGAAATGTATACAAAATTGTATCAATACATGAAATAAAGTGATTTTAATGAATTTTTACTCTTAATAATGCAATATTTTGGAAAATCCAAAATTTAGCCATCCGAACAGTGTCCAGTCCCCATCAGTTCGGATTAGAGGGACTCTAGTGTAAGTATAAATTATACTTTTACCGCCCATAGAGACATATTAGAGCAACACATACTTAACTTATTATAGCCTTGTAAACGTAGGTACAGGTGGGGAATCTTATTGATGGGGAAACAACAGAATGCCTCAAAAATGTTAATTCTATTAGGCTATGCTAGAGGATAATTTGAAAGGATATCCAGCAACTCAAGGAAGGCAAACTGATTTTCAACTGTTCTACTTCTAGTTTGCATCTGATTTGAAACCGTAAAATGTTATTTGATTCTGTATTGACACTGATTTCCACTGTTTTCCAACCGATAGGAAGTTCTGGAAGTGATTTGAATCTGATTTCCCTAAGGCTGGTTTCCGGCTGTCTTCTAGAGGTAGGTAGTGTTTTAAAACTGACCTGAAAGTGATTTTATGGAGATAATTCCTTCAAATCTCTATTGAAACTGTCCTGAATTGGTCAAAATTTACATTTCACTTGATTTGAGTTAAAAATATTTTTGCCTTTGTCCTGCAAGGAGTTTGCAGCCCATTCTTCTTAGAACCTATTTCACATTTTTAAAATATCAAATAGGTTCTTCACATAGGTACCTATTCTATACATATTTTCTAAAATTTACCCTGCAATTATTTAATTTTAAAAATTAGTAACTGCAGTGTTCTGCTGCATTAAGTGATCAAAAGGCTGACTCACTCACATTGTGATCAACCCAAAAATTGTGTGTTAGATTTGGGCAAAAATTAAAGAAGTGTGGAAAAGATAATTGAAAATTTTAATGGTGAGCGTGGTGCTGTCAAGAGCCAAAACTTCATGCTCATCGAGGAACATGAGATAGGAGCACATCAGATGTTTCTGAGAAGGAGTTGAGTATAAGGCTTGGGAGATTTTGAGTAGGATATATGCACTCTCAGCTAAACCACTTCAATAGCATTCACAATAAACATTCAAATATGTATATTGTCCAAGATATCAAATCTGCCATGCCTTTTGAATGCTCGGCAATTACTACTCCATTGATCATGAGCAAGCAAAAAAATCATTGCATCGGAGCAAAAGCATTGCTAGAGTCACTTTGAGAATAAGTAAAATTTGGTGCAATGTTTGTAATTTTTGTATGGATATTAGAATTTGGGAAGAATATCTTCAGTTTGCAAATTCACTCATGGTATATGTGGTTTCCTTGTTTTCTGAATTATTTGCTAGCGGGCTAAAAAAAAATGCAGGAAATTGTGAATTACTACATTGTAAGTTCGTGTGATAGCGTGGTTTCTAATTTCAACATCTTGCAGGAGTGAGAGGGGCAGAAGAAATAAATACCTTGCCTTATTTCATATTTACAGTGATTGAATGACGTCTGTTGTGAATGATGTGCTGTATTAACTACTTAATAATTCAAAAAAGAATGAAGATGAAGAGGTAACCTAGGGCTCCGGTAAGGAAAAAGTTAGGCTAGTTCAAGTCTTAAGGTAAATTTTGCTAATTTGTCATCATTCACGTAATCTAGAGCTTTAAATTCACCTGTTATTGAGTGCAAACTACCAGCATTGGCGGAGTTATGCACCAGGAAATTATAATTTTTGTATTTCACGGTCGTGTCTCAAAGCTGTCTTGCAGTTCTGTTACATAAATGTGTGAATGATAATCATTACTATTGTACATTTACATTCAAATGTTCCTCCGGTACAAATGCCCGGGTATGTAAACCCTACCAGTGTGCAAGACATTCAACGAGTTTGTCGGTAATCTCCACATGTATAAACATACCTACGTGGCAAGGAAGGTGGATAATTAATATGTACCGCAACGAAAAAGAGAAGTGTTCTTTATTAATAATTATATATCAATGAAATGTTTTCATGTAATTTATCTTTCCTTGCTGCATCATTATGTAGTGTACAACTTGCTTGTAATAAAATGTTTAATGAAATATACTGTATCGAAAGTTTATTAATGGATCCTGATACCTGGCAGCTTTCATTGAAGGTACCTACTAGTGATTTTTGCACAGGCCAGTCAACAATGTAGCATGAATGTCTTTTTCTCATGCAGTGGTTTTGCAGCTGTAACCCTAGCATATGTACACAAGGTAGGTAGGTAGTGGAATAGGGTGGATTAAATATCATGAAGAATAAAATCAATTTGGAAAGTACATATGTAATTGGAAACTGCTGGGATTCAAATCAGTTGGAGAACATATGAGAAAATCAGTTGGAGAACAGATGTGGAAATCAGTTGGAAGCCTGTCCCAATCTTGCATTAAGTGCATTCCAACTGCACTCCAGCTCTTTTCCAGGTGTTTCAATTAGGAAATCAGATTCAAAAGAATTGGAAAGTACCTATTCAAAGTAGTTGGAAAACTGTTTTTCTTTCTTGAGTAAGGTTTAATACAAGCAAGTAGGTCATAGGTAAGTAACAAATTACCTGCTACTTAAAAATGTATACTAAAAATTAAGGCTAGCACATTCCATGCACTGTTTTCGGAACACTTCTTGAACACTAACCATTGCCTTCATGTCTTGAAATGGCCAGCTAACAAATATTGAAATTATTTATAAAAAGCATAATTTGACATGATTAAATTCCTTTGTGATCATTTGAAAATCATATAAAAGAGCCAAAAAATTCATAGAGCTTCATCTAACATTGTTTGGATTAGTCCAAAATTCACAATGCCAACCGTGATGACTGAGAGATCCTATAAGCAAAAGGTTACTAAGCTTAAATTTGTGGTCCCAGTTCCAAATCCTACCTAGATGGGCGTTTCACCCCCAACAGCATGGACAAATTATTTATCTTAATGTGTGAAGTTGGCCAAAACAGGCTTCCCCTTGGTCCCCAACAATCCATTAAAAAATATATAATAATCATTCTCAAGATATCACTGCCTTTGCTTAGTTTTTAATAAAACCTAAAACAAAAATTTTCCTCCTCCAGGAATCTCATAATGATGTAAAGAAATATTAAGATTTAGAAATGCTAAATGGTACTAAATGAAATGTATTTGACTTATTTAACGTAGTAATATTTTCATTGCTTATTTGGCTACATTTCTTAACGCATGACAATTCTATTTCTTTTGATTTATGCATGAAGGCATCCTTTAAGTGATGAATGACTTTTTTCTGTGCATAAATGAACCATGATGCCTGACCATGAACCTGACCTAAGAGCTCAATTGCTCAAATAAAGACATGTTTTTTAACCAAAGATGTCTCTCCTAAATCTACACATTGCACTGTGAGCCACTACAGGGGTGTGATGCAGGGGATGCTAGGATACCAGTCATGAAAAAGCAGAGGGTATTAGGAATTGGAAAAGGGAAATTATGAAAGTGAAATGTATTTAAACAGTGGTTCTTCTCTCTATTTCTGTTGTAGTCACTACTAGTGAATGGAAGGAAATATTGGACCTTTCAATTTGGCACAGTGACTATCTTACTTTATCACTTCCATCAGTTCTAGACATATAGCACAAGGTAAAAATAATATCCTCTGTGTCACCTTAAAACCTGCAAGAGCTAAATTTTTCAAGTATTAATCTTAGCCTCGCACCTAGCCTCTAGGTCTGTAGCAGCTCCCCACCGGGTCCTTCCCTCAACTGTGCTACACTCTCCGTTCACTCCAAGCAGTTTTCATGATGCCTTTCAATAGCATGCGGCTTTCCGATGTACTTTTAATGTAACGTATTTCATCTTTCTGCATAGAAGCCCTAAGTCTTGCAGCATACATAAGATGCGGCCTTGCTAGAGCAAAGTAACATCTCTCTTTTACTTTATCATCCGAAGACCTTCCAAATAGGTACTTGTTTTAGAAAACCTCATGCCTTTAATGCAGTGCTGAAAATGTTTTGCATAAGCTTTACTCACATTAGGTCTGAAATCACGCAGATTCCCAAGAAATTAACTTCTTGAGATACATATATATTTTCACTACGCCCCCATGTCGCCCATTTCCACTACACTCGCCTAAAGCCAGTTAGGCCTGACGCTGGTTACATTTTGAAATGAAAATGCCAGTCAGCACCAGCCGTGGTAGGATTTCTAGCTACGGTCAGCTGAATCTTTTTGAAAGATTGCATCGGCTATAAAGCTGGAGAGGGAACATTAGTCATATGACTCCGGTAAGTAAGAGAGTTACCTCCTGTGCTTACTTTGCCTAATTTCTTGTTCCTTGGCCAAACTGGAGAAAGAACAAGTTCCCTTACATTCTTAAACACCAGCTTACCAATGCAATTACTTGTATCTCCATCCGTTTTCTCAACAACTTTCTTGGCCAAACTGGAGAAAGAACAAGTTCCCTTACATTCTTAAACACCAGCTTACCAATGCAATTACTTGTATCTCCATCCGTTTTCTCAACAACTTTCTCTGTCATTTCTCTGCGCACCAATCATGGTTCCCAGAAGGCTGTTTGTTATGTTGGGTTAGAAAGTTCCCTTTGAGATGCTGGTTTGTAACTCGGTATTTTCAAACCAGGGTAAGATGAATGTAGCAGAAACAATTGGCATTTGAGAGGTGGCATTGATGTGATTTCTTTCATAACAGAAAATTAAGTCTTAGCCTCCACCCAAGGTACCAAACACAAACCATAAATAGGAATGGTTTGTGTTTGGTAACATTAAAGCTAAGATCCAATGAGATAACTTTTAAGTCCACACTAATAGCATTATCAATGTAGATGACCATATCAACAGCAAATATTATAATTTTGCTGCTTAGTCCAGAGCCAATGTTGTTAATATAAATGAGGAATGACAGGAGGCTACCCAGCTGGCACAATGTAAGTCATGGAGGTAAGTTTGAAAGAAGAAATAGGTAAGTAGCTTACAATGTAAGTCGCTTACTTATTTCTTACATGGCTTAGGCATGATTTCTTACACACGTATCGCATGACTTCTTGCGGGCAAAACAGGTACTAAGGATAATTGAGTAACAAGCTGACGGTCCCAGACCGTTCCCTTTTTTGGAGGAAATGAAACGGAAACCATGAGAATGATAATGTGGTGTTTATTTGTGACAATTTAAAGCAAATTATCCCAGTGGGACATTTAATTTGAAGTTTGAATAAATTTGGCATTACTACAAGTATCAATGTGCAAGAAATAACCGAGTCATTTTTTGTGATATTATGTAAACGAAGGTATATCATGTGTTTTGACTGTTGACGGTGTTCATTGTAACATGCCAGTGATTACAATTGTTATTTACTTGCCGAGCTGGATTATGTGCGTCTAGTGGTGATATATTTACTTACATTAGCTAGGATTTATCTCTTTAAATAACGTGTTATGATAGGAATTGTATTTTAAGTGTTACAAATACATTGTATGTGTTGGGGAAGACTTTAAGTTCGTTGTTTCTAGTATGTATTGACTAAATTAAGATGTGGTATCTATGTGAATTGAAGTGAAGTTTGGTGACTGTGTGGATTGCTCTTGTCTTGTAAGTGTGGTTGTTTACGTCCCAACGAAAGGATAAATAGTGTAGTGTTTTATTATTCTTCATTCAGTGAATCTTGCCACTCAAAGTGTCATCTTTTTATTTCATTACATTGTGGTGTTCAATGTGAATTTTTTGAAATAATCAATCCGTCAACGTTTAAGGCAGGTAATGATTAATTAGCAATAGGCAGTAGGATTTGTTGATGGCAGAGATTATTGTGTTATTATAGAGTTTTAAATTGTGTGGTTGTTTACATCCAAGTGAAAGAGTGATGATCTTTTTCTACTTTTGCAATGTATGTTATTTCATTATGCTTCATTCAGTAAATTTTACCTCCTCAAAAGTTATTTTTTTCATTTTCTCGACTTGATATCACATATGTCAATAACAAGAGTGTTCCTTCATTTGAGTGCTGCCGTGTGTGCCTGGAGAAATAGTAGCAATAATTTAAAGCTGCCCAATATATCTCATGGTAGATAATTGAGAAATAGCTGAAATGATTTAAAGCTGCCTAATACCTATATCTCACGGTAGGTAATCATATAATTAATGTATTTATTGACGACGTATAAATTAACCCATTCAATGCTGACCTGTTGACATGACATTTATTCCCACGCTGAAGGGTTTTCTTCTTTTATTTATATAAAACGAAAACACATCCAGCAAAGAACGAAACTCATCCACGTGTGCCTAGAGCAAGCCTAAGACGCTGAGGGAAGTTGCAAGTGTCAGCGCCGACCAGGGCCCGCTCTACCATATAGGCGAACTAGGCGAAGTGATGGGGCGCCGCGATTTGAGGGGCGCCGAAATGACAAGTGAAGAGAAAAAAAAGGGAAAAAATTGAGAAAAAAGAAAAAAAGAAGGGGGAGGGAAATAGTAAACCCTATAGTCCGACAACCTTATTACCTAAAACTCGATAACATATCTGACCCTATTTCATGAAGTAAAGGGCTTGTTAGCTGCTTAACCTTCCGGCGGGCGCGCCCGTATACAAAGTAAACGGTTTTCAATTTACGGTCGATAACTCAGCGAAAAACAATGTAATCTTTTTTAATACTATCCCCGTCAATGCCGCGTCAGCAGAACGTAGCTTCTCAAAAATGAAATTAATCAAAACGTACATAAGAGGTACAATGACACAAGGAAGATTATTGGGGTTAGCTGTTCTCTCTATTGAACAAGAAATTATTAATAAGCTCCCATTAAAAGATTTAGTTTCTAAGTTTGCTGAAATCAAAGCCAGAAGAGTACAAATTTAATAACTAGTGATTAGTAAAAAAAATGCAAATATGTATTAGAAATAAAATGTATCAAAAATATAATTATATTAATACAAAATAATTGAAATATATGTTTATTGATATTTTTGGGAAAAAGATTGTTTTTTTTTGTGTAATGTAACCCATTGTGATATTAAAAGGGGTATAATGGATAAATACGAGCGCGATCGGCACCGAAGGCGCCGATCACAGGAAATTTTTTTAGGGGCGCCTTTTTCATCATTCGCCTAGGGCGCCTGTATTGCTAGAGCGGTCCCTGGCGCCGACGCTTGGGAACTAGGGAAAACCGAGAAAAGTAACGGACCGATGCCTTGAATTCAAGGCATCCGCATTGAATGGGTTAAAAGAAGAGGAAATCATATATGCTGCTTTATATGGTAGTACAGCGTTCTGCCACGCACTGCGCTATTGTAGGTAAGTAACTTACCCATTATGAGGCTATTTGACGGAGTTCCTAACCCCTGTCTTACCTGGGTATGAGCAATTTCTTACGGAAGCACCTTACCTCATGGTAAGCTACTTACCTGTTTCTTACCTAAGTGTCTCGTAAGAAAAGAGTAAGGAGCATACCCTGTGCCAGCTGGGTATCCACGCTTCTATATGGGAGATAAGATGTCACCCAAGCCATGTCGGAACTATTGTCAATTATTGCTTGCTACCGGTTAGAAGTCCAATTTGCTTTTTTTTAATCCTCCATATTTTAGCTAAATAGTTAACTAGTTTTTTATAGGAACTGCATTAAATGCTAATTAGGAATCCAAAATTAATACCACAACTTAGTTTTTTGTTTCACTTCATTGCAGGTTATGGTGGAGGATGAGCCCTGTCCTTGCGAGGGCAATGGTGTGAAAATATTATTTTTTCCAAATTACCACCTGCACTTTTATGTGTTATTTCTGTGGAAAAACATCATTCAATATTTATAATCTTTACGGTAGGTAACATAGAAGTTTGCTAACCTGTTAAAATCAGTGGAGCCTTCAGTATTTGCGATGTAGATATTCAGGCTTCTTCAGAGAGGAAGTTGAATTCCTTAAGAGCAACTGAGACACTGGACACTGTTAATGGTGAAAAGATGTATTCATTAAGAAAATATTTTTAGAAAAAGATCAAATTAATTCTACATCATAACTGGGTGTAACCATGTCCTCAGACTACATAGGTATGTTATTACATCCATATTCCAAACAGACACAAGTTATAACATACATCACCCCAATATTACTCATACTGAAAAATCAAAAAACATGGTTTCCACAAAATTTTTAGTATACAGGAATGACGTTTTGCCACACTGCAGCATCGCCATACACACATGACAATGTCGCAGTTAGTTCTTTCAATACGGACATCCATTGTTTCCATCACGTAGGGCCTGGTTCCACTAATTATTTATTCAAAACATTATTAATTTCAATTCATTCCATTGAAAAAAATGCGAAAAGCTATAAAGGTTCATTCAAGACCTCCTTATAAGAGAAGAAACACCTTCTATAGGTATGAAACATTTCAGAGGTGATCAGCAGATAATAGCCACGAACTGATTCAAGAATCTTCAAGCGAACTATAACTGCAGTCTGCCCATAGACACCATGGTATATGGGCAGACTGGCACTATCCACAACCGATCACATTGTGAAATGTCTAGGTAGTTGTTATAATAGAAAATTTACAACGAAGAATCAAATTGTCTCATAATCATTCATTAATATTCAATTTCGAATACGTCGATATTCCTTTCCACAACATATACCTATCTCCAACAATTCAAATAGGGCCCCGTAACTGACAAAATCCGCATAAACAATATGACGTCAAATTAGGCTTTATGAAAATTTATAGCGCATATCCTCAAGAATATTGCAATATTCATTTAAGTGGGTTGACACAGAAAGGGTGAAATAGCGCTACTGACAATCATTAATGAGTTAATGTCGACAAAAATGCCTGCGACATAGATGGCATTTATATTTTATAAGTCCGCGAAATTAGAGTCGCTAGCGCAATATAGACGAAAGTTTATTAAAAGGTTAGCTTTCCAACTGTTTAAGCAATTCAAAAACTTAGTTTAGCAACTTGGCCATCATATTATATACCTACTACAGCCAGATCTAAGTAAGAGTTTTGAAATAAATATTTTAATTATTTTGAATGACTGACGATTCGTATTTCTTCTTGGAGTCTCAATACTTTAATTTTGTAATATCCTCAACGGACAATGAGTTATAATCGCAAAGAGACCGTTTAATTATAATGATACTCACCACAAAGTGAACGACGACGATGTTGTTCCGCTGAGAACAGGTGTGAAAAGAACGAACATATACGACTTCACACCACCACCTAGCGGTAGAAATTATTGTTCAGCGCCATTTGGCCATAGATAAGATCACGATACTGGGAAATAAATAAAGTGATTATTATAACGAAATATATTTTCTCAAATGTCTAGTTACCTCACCGTCGTCTAATGGATGACTACGTAGGTATATAAAAATTATCACATTGCATCAAATGTCGGAAAACCCGATATCGGATTAAATAGCCAACATTTGAAGGTGAGGAAAACTTCCCAGACAGCACATAAAATTTTGTATCTGTATACGACGGTGGACAAACAGGATACGAGAATTGCCATTTGAAATGTTCGCAAGAGAATTTTATGAAAATGCAAGCACTAGTTCTCGAGAGAATGAGCATACATTTTAAGTTTACCCTTGCACATAACATGCAGAATTAAAGCAACGTAATTAATGCGCATACTTCTTTGCAAGAAGGATAAATAACTTTAAGAGATATTAGTATCCGCTCGTACATAATTGGTACAGGATACTAGTATCTTGTCCTGACAGGTCTTGTACACGGTGCGATGGAACTATTTGCAGGCGCGGAGGCTCACTTTGGAGCGGTCACCGACTCGTTCGCCGTTTGTTTACATATGAGTGTTTGTTTACATATGAGTTTGTGACTGTGTTTCTCAATACACTAGTCGGAAATCAGAAGTATTTACTTACAAATAATTTAAAAAGTTGCGTGAAGTACCCTACGTATTTCTGGTAATTGTAGTGAAAAATAGGTTTCTTTTTACTCTGGTGGCATTATTTTTCGTGCATCGTTATTTTATGTGCAGTTCTTTGTGTTGAAACTCATCATCCAAGACATGTCATCATCCATCATAATCATACGCAAAGTTTTCCTGGAGGATTTCCACTCATTTAGATAGCAAATTAATTAATTACCAACTAAGTGTTTTCGGTGATAGATACGGATTTCATTATATCGAAGTCATTATTTGGCTATAAGACAGTGATATATAGGGTTTTTTAAAAGGAGCAATGCCCACTTGTCGGCGGTTTTCAAGATTGTGGAGTTCTAAAAAAGAGAATCCTGGCAAAGAAAGGAATCTCATTGTGAAAGAAAGGTGAGTGGATTTAATTATGTTGAATATCAATTTCAATATCTATTTTGGAGGCTTGATGCAAGCATTTTAATGTTGGAGACATTAATGTGTTGTCTTTCAATTCGTGGATGTGCTGGAACACATTATTATAAGCTGATAATGAGAGAAACTAATAATTTCATATCTTTGTAGCATGAGAAAATTGTGATAATGATAAATGATCCAGTGATTTGTTTCAAATCGCTCTTAATTTGGCCAATGTTATTGTAATTCCAATTACTGTTGTCAGAGTTAACTTTAATATTATTTTCATTTAGGCGTCGTGTTTCAAAGTTATTCTCCCCCTGACGATGTGTAGTTCTCTCATTTAAAGATCTTTTATGTTCTTCTTATACTCGTTGGAAGAAGTTAATTTAACGCAATCCTCTCAGAATTCATAATACAATTGCTAGACTAGATTTTTGCTGACACAATTCGAATTAAGGATTAATTGACACGATTAATTAATTAATCGGTAATGATCCTTACTGGCTTTTCTTAACGCATAGGTACGCATTAAAGATACATTGTCTGTGTAATTTCGAATTCAGTGTTATTAGCATTTTTAATATGCATACAAAACGTTCTTTGATGCGGAAGGAAGACCGTGAATGTTGGAAGTGTACTTTCGTGTATTTCAGAAAAATGTGCACATGCGATGGTGTAGAAACCCATTCCCAAGCAGTGATATAAGTTTTTAATGGGCTATATATATTTCAATTACAGGTGGATGTGCTTACCTACTTGAAATGACTGCATTCATAGTTATTTTAAACTTAATAAGGAAGGAGATACGTACGAAATAAGAAATGTTGATTTTAGCTTGGACACATTCTGACATGTGCATCAAAGACTATTATGTATTTTTTGCTTTAAATAAAAATGAAGGTATATAAATATATACGTATATCTTATTTATTCTTTCTTTCCTATCCTACACTTATTATTATTGCCTTCTTCTGATGTTTGTGGGGTAATTAGGAATATTTTACCTGACTATGGAAGTGTCCAGCAGATTATAGGATTGTGTGCTATTTCGGCAATTTAACGAGTAATTAGGCATTTGTGCATCTGAAATTCATTGGAAAAATATTAATATTTAAAAGCTAGTGAAAAAATGTGGATGACATCGGCTATTTGGTATTCGTGCGCGCCTAGCAGTCGTATCCTTTCGTACACGGTTCGTAGCTGACATTTGACTAATAATTATCGCGTTCGTACACGGTTTGGTATTGGATCGTATCTAGATACGAAAGGATACAACGGGTACTAGTATCCAGTTCGTCACTGGATGGTATCTGCATACGAATTAGATACGACGGAATCTGTGCTATCTGGGTTCTAACTGTACCCCAACCGCATTTACATTATTGCTGCGACTTCACTATATTTTACAAGGGTACAACACATACACCATTGTGTACACACATATAATAGTTTATAAGTTGTAATTAACGCAAGGTTTCTCTCAAATGACATTTTTCCCAGACGAAAGGAAAATGAACGCAAAATTTATTCAAAATGCGCACCTCATTACCATTATGCACCAGGGCAGCGGGATCCAGAACAAAAATAATATGTCAAGGACAGACAGGATACTGACGACCTCAATGGTTCAGTCAAATATTTTCCCCATGAGAAGCGAAAGTCAGCCCCCCTATGCGGTCCGCTACCGCTACTGACAATCGACGGGCATCTTGTAGCCGTGGCCGCGGGTAACTCCCGAGAGCCTATCAAATGAAGATCGCCGATGGAATGCACCTCGAGACATGACATGCGAGGCATTCTAATATTTCTTCGGAAACTGATTCCGTACAACAGTCTGATATGCTTCGATGCATTTGCTTGTTTGTACTAATCACAGAAACCTATCACACCGTCCCGGGTGGTCTAATTTTATAATCAGTAGCTACGAACCGTGACATCAGTAAGTAGCAATCCATTCAAGCATATGATTAATGAATCTGCAGTAGTGGGATGGTATTAAAATAAACTCCCGACCTTATAGCGATGTTAAATAACGTTTGTGAGCGTCCATTAATATAGAACTTGAGATTAGTGAACGCTTCACCATTACTGGCGAGGCTCGAGCCTCGCCAGTAATGGTGAAGCATTCACTAATCCGATCCGCGAAGACGATCGTCAGCATTATGGTTTCACGAATCATATCAACAACGTTCGCAGTTTCAGCATGCCGCAACGTCACTTCGATCAGTGATGACAAGGGCCAAGGAAGAGTTTGAGCTGCAAATCACTAAGAAGTTACGCCGCGTAGATAATCATACATGTTTTTCACTTGTCACATTATGGATTCTGTTTATGGATTTCGGTTTCGAAATTGGCCTCAAGGCATTCTAAGCTGGAAAACGACTGCTGAAAATGAATTTCGTCGTCCTAACCCGGGATCCATGCCACTGTGCTGTCATCTGAGGAAAATTCAAGCATTGGTCTCCAGTTAACTAATTTAAAGTTTCCACTCACACTCAGAGGATAGGTAATGAATTTGCAATGGCCAAAGGCCAGTACCAACCATTGAAAATTACCAATGCATCACTTACAGAAATGCCCTTAGTTAACTAATCCGTCACCAAAAACATTTTTCAAAGGTTGGAAAACGTTAAAGACATTTTGAAGGCAGTATTACATCATAATGTGCGCATTGGGATCGTAGGAGAATGAAACAGACTACCTGCAAGTGAAAATTACTCCACAGCTCTTTCGAGAATGGAATGCGAGTAAAATGCACTAGGTCATGCAAGGAGGAATCCAACAACAGTTATCGTGTTTTCCACATAAATTAACAATTGACGCGAATGTTTAAATTTTAAACATACAGAAACAAATAAACAACATAACACCAAATAGCATACAGAACAAAAATAAAACAAGCAATCGAAATATATAATTGTATGATATCAGAAATAATTTACAGGAAAATACTCGCAACACGGAGTTTAATCTGTTTCTTAGAACTTCATTCAATGTCTGGGCCACGCACCAATGACTAACAGCCATTGGTGTCCAAATCGAGCGAGGCGTGGTGACAAACAACGAAGTCTAACGAACATTTACCGCAACAGAGGACAATATCAATGAAACTCATTGGATGTTCCTCACTGTGTTAAGATTAGCGATTGTTTATTTGGTTTCCAAAAGCAAAATCATATGTTTGTTTAAAATATTAGTTCCATATCATCTAACGATATAAATGTAACCAACACCCATTTTACGTTCATGTAGAAGAATGAATTTGTCACATACCTGAATGAACTCCTTCCCGCAAGTGAGAGATTTAATGGGACCTCTACTGGGAATTTCTAGCAGTTCTCAAAATGGCGGTAAAATACTTCTGCAACTAATAAAATAACTTCGGAAGCCAAGATAACTCAACATTTCCTCATGATGTACTCCTAGGCATCATTTCAGGACAATTATTTTGTCACATATTGTGGCGGATTCGAAATGCTTGCATTGAAGTAATATTTATAGTATACTTCTTTCCAATCATTCAATTCCCGCGCAAGAAGGAAGGAAAATAATGGAATAAAGGGCCGGAAGGATTAATATGTCTCATGGAAAACTTTAAATTCCAGTTACGACTCAAATCCGCCATAAAACATCTCTTAACGTTGTCTAAAGTTCCCATGAAGTTCGTCAATAGCCAAAATGTAGATCAACATAATAAAATATGCAAAATGATCCGTTCGTGAGGTACGTTACGAGCGGGGATTCTAAAGACCCACTCCTCATGAACGATTACCAAGAACCGATACAAGAACCTCCGTTCTCGGTCATCGTTTCTTATAATTCATTTAACTCACTATAGGTGGCGACATGTGCTAGCACCACTGCGAAGGAGTAAGAACTATGGATAGGAGATGGCGCTAAGATCGGCAGATTGAATCGTATTTGAAAAATATAACTGATATAATGAAATATACATACATGGATAAGTTGTTCTAATTTTTTTGCTCGATACTCTTACTAAAAAAAAACGGCAGAAAGCAATTGACAAATATTATTTATTTCTTACGCAGGAAAGTGACACGAACGGCAGTCATTCGTTCTTGTATTAGATAGATAGATTGAAGTTTGTGGCAGGTCCACTAAAGATGTTGAGACACGTAGACCTGTCGGTCCATTGTGCCATCCGCAAGACTTAGACAAGACATCACCCATAGAGTCCTATGGCCTTACTAAAGGTCAAAATATCTCTGATGGGGATGTCCCTGATTTCCTTGGGGTCCATGAGTACAGCCCCAAGGTGTCTCATGGGCATGAATATAGATCCATATTCATGCTCATGGGAGTCCTAGGTTGGCCAGATGTACATTCTCAGATCTCTGCTCTCCCAATGGCAGGGGTGATTGGTAGAACTGGTTCGAGGCCAGTTGGGTTGTGACTCGCACCAGCTTTGGCGAGCTCGTCTGCCTTTTTATTTTCGGGTATGCCTTTGTGTCCAGGTACCCAGAAAAGCCTGATTTTACAATGCCTAGCTTTCTCCGATAGTGCCTCTCGACACTCTTGTAGTAGGCGTGATGTACACCAAGATGAGTTGAGCTCCTTAATCGCTGCATGACTGTCGGTGCATATGTGGATTGGTCCTTAATAGTGAGGGCTCGATCCTTAATAATGAAGGAACAGGTCAAAATCGCAAAGATTTCAGCCTGGAACACTGTGGCGTACTTCCCTAAGGAGAAGTGGTACGATCTTGAAGGGCTGCCTCCGTAGATGCCTGCCCCTGCTTTATTGTCTTTTCTGGAGCCATCTGTATACCACACAGAGGCTCCGATGTGTAGATGTTTCCCCCCTCTCTCCCGCTGTTCCTTAGAGGGGATAACCGTTTTGAAAGGAGGATCCTTTAAATTAGAACCTTGTGATCGCTGCCCATCTGAAAGATTGGGCTGGACCTGCACATCTCGGTCCATATCTGTCTGTGGCCAGAGAGTTTTCCCTTGCCATTCCATTGGCCTGTGTAGTTTAGGCGATGAGCTGTGGCCCTGGCTTGACCCCCCACCGCCACATGAAGGGTAGGGATGTCCAGAAGAGTTTCCAGGGTCAGAGTTGGAGCAGTTCGCATGGCTCCCGTGATGCCTAAACAAGCCATTCTCTGAATGTGGTTAAGTTCGTTTATAGCACCGGATTGCCGGGCTCTCTTCCATCACACTATTGAGCAGTATGTAAGACTGGGTCTGACTACTGCTGTATAGAGCCAGTGTAACACCTTGGGTTTGAGTCTCCAAGTATTTCCAAAGGCTCGACGGCATGTCCAAAGGGTTGCACATGCTTTTTTGTTCTCGAATCTAAGTGATCCTTCCAGATTAGCTTAGAGTCCAAGATTGTTCCCAGATATTTCACTGATGATGAGAGCCTAAGGGTCTTTCCATGCAAAAAGGGAAGGATAAGCCCCTCCCTTTTCCTCTTTTTTGTGAAAAGTACCAGAACAGTCTTAACCGGATTCACCGTAAGCCCTGTACTACGGCACCAGTCCTGAGTCATGGTCAGGGTCTTCTGCATGAGTCCAGAAACAGTGTCTAGATACTTCCCACTAATGAGTATAGCTAGTAGATCGTCAGCATACTCTTGTGTATAGAGGCCAACATTATTCAGCTATGTGATGAGGCTGTTGACCACCAAGTTCCATAGAAGAGGGGATAGAACCCCTCCCTGAGGGCAGCCCCTAGACACTGCCACCCTCATTGAGCACCCCCTGAGGCTTGAAGTGATTTCGATATTGTATTTGAATGAAGTATCTTTTTTGTGTTTCTGCAGTGGTTGCTTCGGGAAAGCAAATAAAGTTCATTATGCACGAAGGAAAGTCACAGAACAAAAGAGTGCCTTTGCATTTAATTCTGAAAATACTACATTCCACAAAAGTCCGGCTATTCTCTAAACGCTTATTGATTTTCATGCAAAAATTCATAAATAAATTAACCCTAATTTTAAAAATAATTATTTATTAAATGGTGAGGTGCCTCACAGTGTACAAGACTTAAAATAGAATCATAATTCTGTTTATAATTTTATTCATTATTATATGCACCTGAAACCAATGTAATCAAATCCTTATAAACAAACTTAGGATTACAATAGGTATACCTAACTGCAGAGAGAACTCTTTAAAGTGTTGATTATCCCAACGATTAGCAATCACAAATATTGCACAAGTTCCAGAACGTCCAAACAATTTGTTACAAATCGCATTTCCATCTCAACGACTTACGTTTCCTTAATGCTATTCAGCAGACATTAATATATATGCACTGACAATGAGCAATTATTCCAGCTATATCTAACTATCCTTTAGGAGTTATTTAGCAGGAACATCATTTCAGAGGTTCAATTCTACGTCTTCTTGATAGGAGTTAGAGGAATATTTTATGAGGAGAGGGCCATTTGTTAAACACATTATGACAGCGCAGCAATCCCTGCAAATTAATACTATGCCTTTCAAAACCGTAAGAGGAATTTATTGGGGCCAAAAGTAGGTACTTGTAAAACTGAATGAACTGTAAAGTTTCCTTATTTTTTCCTTATGTAGCATCTATGCGCTTTATAGTTTCACAACTATGTTAAAAAAATAAATCTGAAACTGAGGCAAGTGGGTGGGGTAAATTATAGTCGGAGTAGAACCATGAGTACCTACTAATGAAGTTGTGGGCAGCGCACAGCATCACCATTCCTATGCAGTAGTGCGATCCTCCAGGAACTTCTTCAAAACCAAATTAATTTTCGTCCTGATTGAAAAGCTGGGATTGGTAGTGAGAAACAGTGATAGGGAAGGAAAGGATTAGTTGGAGAGGCAGAATTATTTATAAAGGAATCCAATGATAGGCTATAACGAGTAGATCTACTCGTTATACCGTATATATATGTACTCCAGTTATCATGACGAATTATCTGCACTGTGAGAGAAGAGCATGACCAGATAATTGGATCTATCATTAAATTTGATTTCAAGCATGTTTCATCCATCTAGGGTCTTTTAAATGTGTATATAGGTACCTACCAGTAGAGTAATAATATTGAAAATTAACTAAAGTGAAGAGAAAGCTCAATACTATTGATTGTTATTGTGTGTTATTCCAAATCCTTAAATTTACATTTGGGAAAAAATTGTTTTTTTACATTGCAAATGTAGTATTTCATTTTAAATTCTTCTATATATTATATATTTTGACCAAATGCAACTAACTGCTCAAAGCCAAACATCTCTGCTATGGGTGTGCTGTAACTAAGCTACAGCTGTAATAAAACTCAGCATATACATAGCTCAGTTTCTGCCTCCATGACTCTACTGCACTGTACTCAGGCGGATGAGATACACTTTCAAGTGTGCTGTGGAGACTGCATTGCCTGTAATTTGGTTGGAGCTGTGCTGCACCACAATTTCGGAAGTGTAGGTACCTACTGTTGCACCAGTGATACACATCCTCCCAGGCTCAATGACTCATCCCCCCCACATATAATACATATTTTTTAACCCCCCCCCCCTTCCCAAATTTCCTGTAATTCTGCCCCCTCCAATTATTATTTAACGCACTTGGCATCATGACCCCCTTTTGTGGACAACACTGCGTGGCACCAGGCACCAACTCCACAGTAACAGAGTCGCATTACAGAGCTGGGACTGGAATATAGCCAATCTGTATCACAACTGTGTTGCATCATAGTGCTGGAAGAGCACCAAATTAAAGGTCGTGGTAAAAGGAAAGATCATTGGGCCAGGTACTTCATTACCCACAAACTGAAGTGTATAGAGATACTCTACCAAACTGCATTGTTTTTCTTCAATTCCAGCACAATCTTCCGTACAGTCCCAGTCCAGATATTGATATAGTTAAAGTTACAGCACAGATATTTTTCTCTGAGTGTCCCTAAACTTTAGCCAGCATGAAATAATTCTAAATATCGTATTAATACGTCCTTTATACTTTAATTGAATCAGGTACCAACCGGGTTGATTACGTTTGTGTTGCAATGGATGAAGTAAAATTCTGGACAATATTAAATCGTAATCGTAACATAAAAAATATTAATTTATTTGAAATTTAGTGCTTAAAATATACATAATAAATAAATGCACATTTTAAGTAAAACAATGATGGTAAATTTCCACACAGTATATTATCAACCACAGTATATTAACAAACACCGACCAAGGTTTCGGCACGTAATGCCATTCTCAAGGTACATATTTCTCAAATACTCCACCTTATATACCCCGGGATGGTGGCCAGGGGGTGGGGGGGGGGGAGGTATTAAGTCAAAGAGGGGGGGGGGGAATACAAGAGGAAAAGGGAGGGGGGGGTAGAACACCGAAAAGCCGTTGGTGGTGAAGGTCAGGAGGCATGGTCATCATATTATCGCACGTATAAATCCTGTCTTGCTAAACACTTGTGTGATTTTAATCATTTTAGTAATTTTGACACGGAAGTTTGACACCATTTTGACAAAGGGGCTAAGCTGGATTTCTTTGAACAATATGAAATCACTCATAGCCCGGCTAAGTTATGTAATGATGTTGTTTTTAATGATCGATCGCCTTTGTTAAACCTTGTTCTCCCTCCCGTCCGACAATATGATGACCATGCCTCCTGACCTTCACCACCAACGGCTTTTCGGTGTTCTACCCCCCCCCCCTTTTCCTCTTGTATTCCCCCCCCCCTCTGTGACTTAATACCTCCCACCACCCCCCCACCCCCTGGCCTCCATCCCGGGGTATATAAGGTGGAGTATTTGAGAAATATGTACCTTGAGAATGGCATTACGTGCCGAAACCTTGGTCGGTGTTTGTTAATATACTGTGGTTGATAATATACTGTGTGGAAATTTACCATCATTGTTTTATTTAAAATGGACATTTCGTATTTCCACAATGTCAAGCCTGATACGCTTCTATATGTAAATAAATGCAGATAAAAAATAATAAAGAATTGATATTTTACTTTTAAGATTTCCGCAGGTACCTAATATTTATATTTTGAAGAATAGTTTTTAAAACCCCCTGAGGTTTTTTATTTTCATTCGTCCTCTGTCGGGCGCTTCGTCAGGAATAATGTGCATTGTGGAGGGTGAATGTTATATATATGAATATAGGCTAATTCAAGTGTGCTATGTCCTTCTCATCTTCAAAGTTCTTCTCTCAAGAGATATTTTTTCGAAAGATTTTTCCAGCCGAATTGACGGGTGCAAACTGGAATTCACCCGAAAAAATCTCTATCGAAAAAATAACGACGGAAAAAAGTTATTAATTGGAGGAAGTATTAAAATACCTTGGTTAACTCCACTTGTAATGTGTGAATGTGTCGAAACCCGGGGCTAATAAAAAAAATTAGAAGAGGAGTTAGCTAATGTATTTTATCTAGATGATTCTTCTTCATGACCTCTAATTTTCTAATAATTCAATATACATATTTTTTCTTTGGGAGACATAGGTCAATGTACTTGAAATATATTTTTTCTCATTGCCGATGTTTCTCATGTGTATCTATGCATGCTTCTTCAGGGCTCAAATTAAACAATTTAGAAGGACATCTCTCTGAACCCTGAAGAAGCATACATACACATGCAAAACGTCGGAAGTCAGAAAAAATATCTTTCAATTTATTGACTTGTATCTCCCAAAGAAAAAAATATATTTATGGTATTTTTATTCTTCCTTAATGGATAACTTCAAAAAAATCAAGCCTAAACAACCGTTTCCTTTTTAATTTGAAGGAGATGAATGACAAAAATTGCTGACGGCCAACAGCTCGATAGGATTTACCCACCCATATATATATATATATATATATATATATATATAAAAGGATATCCCACTGCAATGCACAATATTCCTAACGAAGCTCCCAGCAGAGGACGCCAAACGTTGAACGAAAATTTTAAAAATCACAGAAATGCCGGAAATATCTTTCAGAATATAAAAAAGCTAAGTTTGCAAAGAGAAGATGGTTCATCCAATTTGAGCTGTTGTTCCGCCCCCCTTGAGATATCACAGGATACAAAATAAATCTCTGATCATATTATCACATAATCAGGACGTTTTTGTTTGTTTCCTTGATTTCGAAAAGACGTTTGACGCAGTTGATTGGAAAAAAATATGCAGATACTCATTAAGATAGGAATTGATTTGCGAGATGGGAGTCTCATCTGAAACTTGTATATGGCCCAGAGGGCACAGCAGGGGGTGGCTGATGTAGAATCACGGAGAAAACAGTTACAGGTCGCGGGGTAAGGAAAGGCTGCCCGTCGCACAGTGGGCTGAAATCTATAAAAGCTGACCAAATTGCCAAACCTTTTTTTTCAGTCCAGAATTGAAAACTTTGCATGGTCACTCCACATTAATCTCTGCATGTGAAATAAATGAAACTTAAATCATGAAATAAAATGTTGTTTTATTCTATTTATAAACTAATTGTTTTTAAGTAAAATCCTATGATGTATGATACATTTTAAAACTACATATATGCAAATATGAAATGAAAGATAATTGTTATAATGCGAACAGTTTTAACCTAGTAATGGGATTTCTTAATGTAAAAATGTGATTTTACTCATTTCTGAATTCCTAATTGTGATTATTTGGAAATATGAAACGTGTGTAAAAAAACCTATGCAGTAAACCCTACCCAATGTAAAATTCTACAAATTTATGTGTGTAAAATGAAAACGTTCAAAAAGGACAATGAAGAGGGGTAAGAAATATTGTATATACCCTCAAGAAATAAAGAAACTTTCAAATTAAAAGTATCTCTGATGAATTTAAACTAAGATATTACGGAGAAACCAATGCCTATTCGCGCAAATGGGTAGCTGTAGGACTACTAGGCTGTATAAGTAGGTGGCATTAAGAACGGTTTCTTCGCGTGTAATGCAGATAAGCTAACCCTAACTTTTCATGCCGCATTTCTACGCTACCCTATGTTTTTGTCATCTTGAGGGATGTGTTCGGCTTTTTTCGGCAACAAGCACAAAATGCAAAATAAAATGCCTCAATCAGCTAGGTCACGTAGCACCGTCTCACCGAAGACTTAAACCTTTAGAAAAACGCGGCAGCGATACCCGGGGCGGGAATCGAGACAAAGACATTCGGGACATAAGGACAGTACCTTTGCATCACGATTCCTATGCCAGCCCCGTCCAATTCCATCACCGTGGTTACCCAATATAAGCGAGAATAATGAGGTTTCAAATTTTGATATCCTGTTAGAAAATTCTTTACACTTTCTTCAACAATTATTTTTGCAGAATCCCTTAGACATTTCTGTCACCTTTCCTCAAAATATTGAGACACCTTTACGAGGAATGTCTACAAAATTCATATAGGCTTTCTGCAATAAAAATCCTCAGCACATTCTGTAAAATTCCTTGGTAAGTAAGTATATTCTGTTAAAACTCCTTGAGAAGTTTTGCAGGAATCCCTTCAATAATTATTTTTTTGCTGAAGTTAGTTACCATTTATAAATTTCGTCATTGAGTTCATCATTTTGAAATCATTGATGGGATTATAGCTACTGATCCTACTGACCATTGGCGTTGCCAACGCGGTGCAGGGGGGGCAGTTGTCTCCACCCCCCAGAAGATTGAAAATAAAATCAGGAAACAAAAAGAGGAATAAGTGTTTTAAAAACGTCAAATCGTGTTTCGCGTTAGTGTAGGTATTTCTAGGCGCTCAGCAAAAGACAAAATCGTGACCTAGGTTTGGGTATTCAAAAGAAATACCAAGAATTGCGCCTTGCTACTAACCACTACCCTCTCCCCTGATCTAACATGAGCTGCCTCTCTCCAGGTACGCACTTGCAGCTGACCGTATTTACAGCTCTTACGAAAGAGAGAAAACTACAAAGAAAATCCGGGAAAATGTCTGTGGATTTTGAAAAGGCGAACTGAAACTGCTTCGACGGAGCATCTCCCAGGTCATGATCCGTTCAAATCCTTAGAAAAGTAACTGGGCCCCCGGGAAGCACGACAATTTCCGCAGAATTTCCTGTTCTGCAAAACAGTTGGTGCGGAATATTTACGCGCTAAGCTTAGATTACTCGAAAATTTAACTGCGAACAAATTCTAAAAGGGCGTTTTACAATAAGGAACTTTATTGCACAATTTGATGTACAGAAATTGCGAGGACGCGAGCACGGAATTACTGTCGGAATAAAAATTATGGAGCCCCGAGTTTGAGGCCTGATAGCTAATGAACGAATTAACCTATACGAACAGTAGTTACACCAAATTTTGGCTTATTTCATCTTACGTTTACTCACGTAAGTAAAATAATTATTTGAAAATTTCTTCTATTTTTTATGACATCGAGAATTTAAAAAATACCGTAAACGTTTGCTGACGCCTTTCAACCAAGCCTCCACTTTCAAAATGTGAAACTAAAAAACTTGCCATTCTATCAAAACCAAACATTAATACTAGTTGGATAAAAATGTTTTCTAATGTACTTCAAAGTTTCAGATTTTTATGTTTAACCAAACAAAAGTTGTTATCGAATAACTAAATGCACTTTTATTCTTGCCTGAAAGGTCGTACAAAAGCGAGATTGGTCGCGTTGTGAGGCGTAAAATATGAAATACTCCCTGATATCATTCTCTGCGTGATAGTAAAAAACCAGTGTTTTTACATTGATAGTTATTTGAAAAGCGTTTTCGTTAAGTCTAGCAGGCGACCGGCTCGGCCGGATTTACCGTTTAGTAGAGCAGGGGCTATTTTCCCATTTCTCGTTTATGCATTTGCTCATGCATTCCAGCAATTCATCGCTTTACACGACGTAATTTTCAATGCACATCCATATACATACATCATATTGTGGAATGAAGAGCCTCGTGTAAACGGCCTTTAGAAAAGGAACTGGCCCCTCGGAAAACACAACAATTTCCGCGGAATTCCTTGTTCTGTAGAACAGTTGGTGCGGAATAATTACGCGCCAAGCTTAGATTACCTGACAATGAACTAATTCTAAAGGACGGTCCGAATACACTGTTGTGCAAAAGAAGATGCTTCTTAATTATTAATAAAACCTAGTCTATGTTCCTTTTTTTCCTTTGCTTGAGAAGTTACTAAATAAATTAAATAGGTGTCTACCGTTTTTGGATTAATTGACTTGTTTCATTTTTTTAAATTTTAAAGGCAATTATTAATGAGCACTGGTGAAACAAAAATGCACCATTAATGTTTGTAACAAAAACTGCGAGACCCCAATCCATCAAGACACATGTAACTTTTCGTCCTGCCCCCTTTCAAAATTGTTATCATTATCCCCTCTTTTGTAAGGCTGTTTGTCCCAACGCCCCCTGCCACACGTCTTCAATGCTGCTCGCCGAGAAGTACGAAGGAACGCGGTCGCACGAAGGACTTTCTGCCAAGTGTGCAAAATAATGCGATAGAATTGGTTCTATTAGTCCTTCGTCTTAAGATAAACAACTGCCATTTCCAATCCACCAGCCTACTGCGAAAGTTAGATCACAGCCTTGACCTTTTTTTTTCAGAGGTCCCAGCAGACTATGGCCTCAGTGCATTGCTGTCTGGAGCTTGCAGCCTATAACCAAAAATATCCCCCTACTTCCCGATTTTCCCCCGTGCTGCCCTCAAGACAGCGAAGCATGCGATAATATCACCAAGAGAATTTCCAATGGTCAAAGTCACGCTTTTTGTGAGATACTCTATCTCTCTCTACGTGATTAATTAATCATAGTTCCTTGTTGTCACACGTTCATGGTATTACGCCAGATCTATTTACAGCGAAAATCGGAGAAACCATTCATTTCGGAGTGTTCGATTAGCGGAGGTATTCCATAAAGATCAAAGTGATTATTGTACCTACTATGATTTATCATAATGTTTGCTGTTTGCAGCCATACTGTTACATTGATTCAACAAAAGTGCCCATGCAAGATTGCCTTTGCTCCTAAATTTATAAATGAAGCCTACCATTCACATCTTTCTCATTGATGTCAACTCATGCAAGATTTTACTGATTGTGAGTATGCCATTGAATATGTGCTCCCCGCTGAAGCGTTTGCTAGTATCAATGAAATATAGCGCATGATGCAAAAGTAATGGCTTTTTATTTATTTCATTCGCCACCAAAAACGGCACAAAGGCTGGCATAATAAATAAATAAGCATTGTAACCGATGTCATATTCCCCCGTAACATAATATGCGTGTAACATACATTTTACGAGACCATCCAAGCTTCTAACATGAGAATAGCACATACATGGATAACTTGGCCGGATATTCATTTCCAAAAGAAGCAATCAGTAAGCTGCTGTAGGTACTCGACTGATTTTTTAATTAGGCAATGCATGAAAATACCTGTTCTCATTGCTAGTTGAAATCAATGCCTTTCCGAATATGTACATTTATAATTATTATTAAATAAAACTCGGTATTTACTCCTTTTTGTGAATCTCCTGCAACGGACAGCATGCACATCATTGAAAGCAAACATTCTTGTACGCGACGTCCACGAAATAAAATCGCAATCAGCCCACAAAAATTCAGTAGTTTTTATAATATGCCTTTTATTTCTATTTCTAAATAAATTTATTGTGAGTTATAGTCAAAATCAACACCAAATGACGTTCCTTCAAATGTATGTTCACGATGTTCATCAACTGCCAAACTGCGCAAAATAATCTATTTACATCCGGGTCTTGCTATGGGGGTTTCACGAGCCATCTCGGATTATGATCCGACTCTTTGAGTCGGATCATAATCCGAGTTAAAAGAGCGATTCACTTGTACGTAGTGGCCTCTCTCGGTACACGGCAGAATGCGATACACAAGCGTGAAGGGGTGTGATGAGTCTTTGTGATGAAAAAATGTAAATACGCCGTTCTCGCCCTTAATTCTGCGTTTCTTTCAATAAATACTAATGTATATTTACGTGTTCAATGAAAATGTTTCCCAACCACGAGATTTGCGAAGTAAAATCTCGAAGTCCAGTAAATTACTTGTCTCCGAAAGCAAGCGTGCATGAGTATACGTGATATAAGCTATCAAAACCGCGATTAACTACTGGGAAGGCATGTTTTTACCCTGAGCTGTTAATTTTTTCTCCGTCAATAACCCATTACGATTATATCCGTTTAAGGAAGCCAGCTGTATATAGACTCAAAGGTAGTACTGAAGATTGAATTCAATAAACGAGAACAAATAAATGCATTTATCCCATGGGATTGATATACACGTAAGCTTTATCTCTTTTCTGGTAATTGCCAAACTTCTGCTCATAATATTAGCATCCGTGGTATTAGCATTTCATCTTAAAAGGAAGCAATGAACGATAAAAAGCTCTTCGTCATTCCGTGGAATTTCATTTTACAGAAAAATTAGAAGTAAATTAAAGGCTACCACGACAAACTATGTACTTTCGATGATTTAATAACGGCCAGGAATTTTAAAAAATCCATTCAAAATAATATCGGACAGCTTAATTTAGTAAACTTCTTTCGATAATTAATTGATTAAACGAATACCGAGGCAACCAACGTTTCATAATAAATACAACGATGAAAACAGCTGTGCTAATAACCGAAAAATTATAAATGTTCGTATGAAACATATAATTTGGAAATCTTTTATTGATATCACTACATGAGCAGAGTTCATAGAAAGTCTTATAAACAATTTAATCGTTGGAAAATCGAAAGACCTTTACCGATATATGTAGCAATCCAAAGTCCCCGTGAAACATCGACAAGTTATTTAAAAATGTTGGCTTCTCTCCAACTCGTCAGCCTTTCGAGTGCCTATAACGCCGAAAAGGTGTATGGCGGGTGGTGTTAAAGCATAGGACACCGTGATAGCTTTGAAAATGTTTTTTAAAAGGTTTTAAGAAATACTTAATGATTGGAAATACAACCAAACTTTCAAATAATACCAAGCTTGGTGTTTCTTCTCGTAGGATTCTCATAAACGCGTTATTACACTGACGTACTTATATTAGCGCAGTTACCGCAATTAATTTTTTAGCGAAAAACAATTTATAAATCGATGAGTTCTGCGTTCACGTCTTATTCATAGAATCCATACGGTCCAACGTGCCATAAATTTGGGACCATTACAATCCCTTCGATGGGACAAAATGTGTCCGTCAGTCTTTTCCTTTCAACATACGTATTTAATATTTCCCGTCTCCCGAGAGATCGTTAAATTCATCTTGGATAAACTAACTCGTTGCCACGTAACTGCCGTATCAACATGAAATCTGTTGGAATATGACAATTTAAATTTGTATGTCTTTAAAGTAACACCTCGCTCTATGTATCAATCGAATCGATTGTAACAATGAAGGGGTCGGTTGTTATAACAAGCTTTATCGCACTGAACCTGAGAGGACGTTCTACTCTGATTTATTTTAAAATCTCCTAACCCAGGAATTAATAATAAAAGGTTTACTTAACCAATAGAATCGCAATGAATTAAGTGGAGCATACTCAACGAATATGGGCAATGGATGTGATCCTCCCAGTACTAAAAATTGTGCGGAACACATAGTTAGCTTGCACAATATATTTTCCTCGGGGAATATACGATTGATTTAAGAATTTTACCCCGCCACTCCTCCAGAAGATTATTAATTGTTACACATGTCTCAATTTGACGCGTTCCCATAGTGATTTTGAGTCTCGTAACAATTGGAAATTATGTAAACCACAGGTATGATCATTCCCTGGTTGGTTATTTGGGTGGGCGGCCGACAGCTGAGGCTGAGAAGCTGTAGAGACAGCGCCATTTAAGACAGGTTGGTAGGGGACAAGGTGTTAAAAGGTTAGTATTCTATCACCTTGGGTAAGGCAAGGCTTTTTGGGGAGTGGAGGAAGGGTAGAGAGGAACTCGGCGTCGGTATTAGCTCTTAACGATAGGCGCTAAGGGGACAACAACGTGACGTCCAATCCAACGGACGGAGTTTTGTACTTGATGTCCTCTCCGCATAACACCCAAGTAGGGACCGGGATTCCACTGAAAAATGTCTGCCACCGTACAGGATTTAACCCAGTCTTTCAGTTTAAAGAAGAGTGAATAGGGGAGCTGCTGTAAACCAATCTTCGAATTGATGACTGCCGATGAATAATTCAAAGAGTTCCTGTTCTTTCTTTATCATGAATGAGATTTTAAGTTTAAACTTCGAATTAACACTTAAATTTATTCCTAGTTTTCATGAGCATTGACTAGTTTCATTTTTTATAGATTCCTTAGAGTAAGAGAGTCTGAAAGGAAGTTCACCATGGGAGTGGCCATAACTATCCGTTGGGGAGGGAATTCTTTGATCCTAAGGTGACAATTGCCTCCTTGCCGATTCTGGAAACACAATCCCGATCAGGGGCGGCTCCAGACCAGAGGTTCGGGGGAGCAATTGCCCCTACTGCCCCACCCTTGGGGCCGCTAATGATCCCGATAAAGTCCGTCTAACAGTTAAATTTAATGTGGAGGATGCATAACATGTATACATACCTCATATTTTTAAACTATATAAATGTTGAACATGAGATGAATTTTTTGAACGAGATCAGTGTTTTTAACCCATCAGCCTAAGTGTCGACCGCGAAAATTAATGATTGCCTTTCAAATTTTAAAAAATGAAAACAAAGTGGAAAAAATATAAAAAAATCACGTGATCCAAAAAGGTACTATTTAAATTACTTATTAAAAAAAATTACTTCTCAAGCAAATTAAAAAAGGAACATATAGACTAGGTTTTATTAATAATTAAAAACAACTTGTTTGGAAAAGCATTTTTGTGCCTAATGTTAATAATTTTAGTTATTTTGACGCTGTAGTATAACATTATTAATACAAAGGGGCTAAGTTAGTTTTATTCGAGGATTTTTGAAATTTTAAATGGTCCAGCTAATGTAAATCTTATAATGTTGTTTTTTGCCACACACTCGACCCTCCCTAGAACTTGCTGTCGCATTTTATGTCACGGTTACATCAGTTTAGGCTTCAATTACTAACGAACCAATTGTAAAATAAGTTACAACAATAACCGAATAATCGAAACCGATTGTGGTTTCCGATTACCACGATCGAGAACTTCAAACCAAGTCCAAGTTTCCTATCGTACGTATATCCTAGGCTGAGAGAAAGTTACTTTAGAAAGATGATAATAACTTTTATTTGGGCGATTAAAAATAAATGCAATTTCAGTGTGACACTGCCAACATATGTTTCTATAAAGTGTAAATATTTCATTGCTATCAAACTAATAGTTTCCCAGTTATAAATTGTTTGAGTGAGCTGTTCACAGAGAAGAAGCCAAAAACCTGGACATTAATGACAAAAAAATGTTTTACTACGACCACTCGAAAAAAATAATTATTGAACTTCAAAAATAATTGCCTTGCATAGTCTGACGTAGAGTTAAACAAAAATAATATCTATTGCTGAAACTTTGCAATATGGCCTATTGGTTTGTTTGTAATTAAAGCCTAACATAATTAACAATCCGACATTCATGTGGCCGTTTTCGCGTCGTTGAACGACGAGTAAGTTCTTAAGAGGGAAAGCAGATACTGAGGTGAGCTAGGGCACGAGCAGGGAAAGAGGACCGAATTGTAAGGATTGGGTAATAGAGTTTAATAGGGGGGACGCGTGCTCAAGGGAATTTGGCGACTGAACACACGCAGGGAGAAGTTTAAATTTCAATGTTTCCCACAAAGTCTAATTTTGTACCCATGTCACAGACGCGTAAAATTCTCGGATTAAAAACAGTTGCATGTGTCATATAGTAAAAATATTTTGACGACTTAAGATTGTCTGCTATCAATACGTATAAAAATATATTAAATCTGTTATATCATTCTGACACTCATTTCGAATATGCCCAACAAGTTTGTTTCTCCTGCTCTGCATACCGGTCAAGAGTTAATTTTTACCTGCGGTCTCTTTTAAAACTGTTTCGATTAATACTTTAAGTAGATAAGTGCGTCCACGTTACAGGAACTACCCGATTTTTCTTGTCGGTACCTACCCAACTTCAATAAAAAAAAGGATTTCCAAACCACCGAAACCACAGCCAAAGATGATAGGAATTTAAAGTCATTAATCCACACCATGGACACATATGATAAAACCTCGCGTTGCTTCCTTTTTAGCCAATAAACAATAAATAAAAAAACTTTAAAAAAACACGGTTTTATTAAAAAATGTACTAAAAGTATAAAATAAGTTTTGAGCTGTCACTACTGATCTACAACAGGCAGAAGGTGATTATGACGCATCGTATGGATGGTTTCGTAAGTTTTAGGGTAGGTACTGCGTTGTCTAAAGTCCGCATTTTTGTACCCAAATTCCTCGGTTTCCGAGGAAACAGAGTTGACAACCACAGGCCTTTTTTTTGCGTTGCAAGAAAAATGTTTTATACATGTGTATTCATGTGTGTTCATGTACATAGTTGGTTTGCCGCAGTCTATGGACGCACATTTTACGAGGGGAAAGGGATCCATTTGAGACTATAAGTCTTCGGTCCAGTTTTATTATGTCTGATTAACGTAAACCTTAAGGTGATGTAACCTTTTAGTTAACTTTATGTTGACTGAGAGTTCGGGTTTCATGTATTACATCAGACCTTTGGTTAGTTGACGAGTAAGTTATCAATCTATGATCGTAACCAGACGAAAAATTCAACCGAGAGAACGCTAAACCATACATTATACAAACTTGGCTGTGTCTCTCCCTTCATAACCCAGGTTTTCCAAAAATATTGATGATTTTCAGCATAATGATATGTCCTTTCCTTCAAGGGAAACAAAAGGGTTGCGATCCTCCAGTTTTGCCCGGAAGTTTCATTTTCCCAAGCCTTTTCAATTGGGATTATTTATGGGGTAATTAGTGGGTTCATTCGGGCTTTTGACGAGAAAATTTCATTAAAATCATGTTAAAGTCATCCTCACAATGGTCTGCGGAAACGGCGACGTAACGTTTGCAGGATGATCCGTTCAGAAACTAAAGCTACGTGACAAATGACACGATATAAATAAAATGTCATCTCGTTCGATCGGGCATAGTATTATTATGGAGTGAGCAATGCCTTGAAATGGCACCACGCATGAGCAAAACGAACAGACTTGGTAATTTTTTTGTTGGTGACAAATTGAAAATAAGTAATGAAATTCCAATTAAACGTGCTGATGTCGGCCCATACCTACTCTACAGAATTCCCGGAAGAAATACAAATGAACGCATTGAATCGGTAAGGGCTAATCGAGGTACTGCTAATTAAGGTGGGCCATTCCGGTGGACGAAAACGATCACGGTCTGCGCATCTACGTCATCTGCGCATCATGCAGTGGCGCCACTTTGAAATCTCCCGCATAATTTCGCGAGTACTGACGTATAAATCCATCAAAACTCCTATTGCTGTCCCATAACTAAGACTCTTTACTTCTCTGCAGATAGTTCCGAGGCCAAGTTTTCTGTTGAGTGGAGGGCAATGTATGAAATATTGTATCGCCTAGGATCTTTAACGATCATTGAAAACTCGGTAATTAATCTCAGGTATCCTACTAATGTAGAGTTGAAGAGGGTAATTCATAGACAATACCTTATATTTGTAGTGACCGCGCCATAACAAAGTTGTATTGTTACAAAGACTATATCAAACAGTTTTGCGAATTTATATTGGATACCCCGAAGAAAAATGCCAATATTTACCAATTTTGTATTATTGTTCCAAATAAAAACAATATATATCTACGGCAGTGTAAAAATGAATTGAGTAAGAGTAGATGAGTTTATGGTTCAACTTGATTTTTCATAACCGATGTGATACTTCAAGTAAATTGGAATCGTAAAGAATGGTATTGACGTGGCTATTATGAAGACTGCACATTGATTTGCTAATACTTCTTGTAGACTAGTTGTTCTTCTTTATTTATTAATCTATCGAAAGATATTACTTTAAGATTATTAATTGGCTGTAAAAATCCACTTTAAATTCACCATATCGTAAAACTTAATTCAGGGAAATTTTTGTAGTACCATGGGGTCCCCAATGTTCCTACCACGGACGGCATCGGAAACGTCGGAAAATCCCACAGCAATGTCCCAAACAAAGTCTCACCCAACTCTATTCCAATGCAACGAGATCGAACCATAAATTATTCGATCTGCTCCCATTGGACTATTTTTATTACTTATTCGCCAATATCTGTCCGACTATGTCTGACAGTCACGCGCCTGTTAAAAAGACTTCCAGGTGACCTAGGAAGTTGAAATTTGGTCGGAATACAGTTGGGGTCGCAAAACTTACAGGATAAACAGTAAAAACTGCTACAAAAATTCGAAGGGGTCGCTTTTATTACACCATAGTTGTTCAATTTTACTCCCTCAAGAGATGCATTGAATTAGGTGAAGGTGAATTCTTCTTCTTTTTTTAATGATTTGAACTAACTTTAATAACTTTTTTACTGTTTGATGGCTGATAGAAAGAAAATTTTAATTCTTGCATTTCATTTCCTCATTCCCTTTGTTGTTGTCTATAAATTGTGTTCTCGGATTTATCTTTGGTGTTTCCAAAATAGAAAGTTTAATGTACTTCGCGACCCCAACATAGACTTTAAATGGGAACTTTTGCCTGAGGCATTTAAGTGTTACGGTTATAGCGATCAATATGAAAAATACTACGAGATTTTTCTTGGGACACTTCTCCCCCTTAACTATGCAATAGTGGTCAATGACTCCAATGTCGTATGTCAGATTGGAAGGATTCTTTTAATCTAATGTCAGATTGGAAGGATTAATTTAATTAATTAATGACATTTTCATTTATTTTTCTTTTTTTTTTTTCAGTTGAATTTCAACGGGAATTGACGAATAAAACCATACTGTCAAATGGCATGTAAACAATGTGTCAACATATGAATTTGACTACAATCACAATGTGACTTAAATATATATGCCAGCTCACCACTATTCGAAGAAAACAGGCTGGTTTGATTTTTCTCGCACGACTATTGCATAATCTGATCAATAGTAGTTATTTACTAGAGTTAATAGAATGCCATTTTTCGACCGTGCGAATTCAAAGTTTTTTGGATAGCGTGACTTAAATCAACATATTAATAATAATACTAATAATTTTACTGCAGACAAGAAGCTCGATTACCGAGTATGAATACAAAGTATAAAAAATATTCATTTGTTATTACAATAATGGGTAAATTCTCTATAGATCACATACATTATGAACAAATAAGTTTATAAAAAGAAACAAAGACCAGTTTAAAAAAAGTATTTTTTATTTTATTATTTTTTTATTAGAAAAAAGATATTTAAAAAAGAAATAAGAACAAAACAATAGAAAAATACAAGTATAAAACAAATGATCCAATAAAAAGAAGAAATAAATAAACAAAAACACGTTAATTTTATTGTAATAACAAATGAATATTTTTTTTATACTCTGTATTCATACTCGGAAATCGAGCTTCTTGTCCGTAGTAAAATTATTATTATTAATAATTCGTAGATTTAAGTCACGCTATCCATAAAACTTTGAATTCGCATGGTCGTAAAATTGTCCTCGTTCCAGGAGAGGCGTAGGAGCCGAGGGGGCGGTGCATTTACTGTCGAGTGAGTGTGAATTACGCACGTATTGATGAATACGCGCTTGAAATGGAGACTTCTGGGGACGCCACACCTCGTCGCATTCCGCAGAATGAAGAGCGACAAAACGCCGAAGGCGACGACACAGTGACGAAAAAAAACATACCGTTGGCGCAGAAATTATGTGCACTCAAGTTTGGGTAAGTACAAACAACAAAATAACGAAAAGGCCTACAGAAATACTAATCACGCCATATTTTTCCTTTCTTGAGTTCTGCGTTATTTGATGGTAAATTTAAATTTTTAAAACGCATTGTAATATTTTTTTACAAGGGGTGTAACGTAAAAAGTAGGTAGGTACAGGTTTTAGACGGTGTTCGAGCGAAGCGCCGATTTTGATAATTCGTAACTCAGTACAAAGTCGTTTTATTGCAACCAAAGTTCTAAACATGTTAGATAGGCATGTTTTATATGCATTTTATAAGATTCAGGTTTTCATTTTTAACAAAAAAAAGTTGTTAACAATTTTGTAAAAAGCTAGCATTTCAAAACTGGAGCATCGTAAAACTTCGCTCTTGGTCGCGTTGTGATCCACATGTCCTGACCGTTTCCAGTATGTAATTGTCCAATATTTCAATAAACGCGTTTGATTTATAGTAAATGTAAAATGTGAAGGAGAGTTTATTACTCGTAGCGTAGCTTCCGGGATATTATAGGCCTCAACACTCGAATTTCAAATCCCATCTGTATATATATATTTTTTTTAATATCACCCCAAAGTCTCTATGGATTTATCGAAAAACATGGTCGCATAGAATGTTATTATGGCAGCTAAGGGTTGGTTAATAAATTAGATATATTTTCATTTAAAACACAACAAATCGCAACAGATAGATGCAGTAGTTCATGCACCGTTGGAATGTAGCGTTTTCACAATACAAGGACGCGAGATCTAAGAACGCCAATTCTGACTAAAAAGATTTTTACTGGCGATTTATCCGGGCCAGATATCAACCTCACAAATAAATAATACATACTTTGCGTATCATGAAAGTGGCAGTTGTTTGAGTTTCACAAGTGAACGCTTAATCATGATAATCCGAAGTACACACATTTCTTTTTTATTTCAACAATACATATGATTTATTGACGATATAAACAATTAACATATACAATATAAACAACCATTTAAGTAATAGACTCGTACTTTTTCCAACAAAGAACTAACACATCCTCTTGAACTCTTCTTACACGGAAAATAAGGAATAGTTCTCGCAAGCGGATGTATGGCTCTCCCAACCATAGACTATTGAAAAATTTCAGCCAGCCTGAACTATGGCTACTGTAGCCATAGCCTACAGCTAAACACCCTATTGCTGCTGCAAGAATCCACTATCGCTGTGGCAGCCATAGTTCCAGCTGAGCTCTGTTGGTGTACTGAGATCGGAGAGGATGCCTCCTATGTAGTATGTACCCACGTAGAAACCTTGTGCTCTGTAACTGGGATGGAACTGGAGTGTAACTGGTCTGCATTAAAACCTCTGTAATTGGGGTGTAACTGGGAATAAATTGAAACAAGCTCCACCCGATTTGAACCCCAACTGCAGACCAGCTGGGATGGAACTGGGGTATCTTGCCCTTGTAAACATTTTGCCTTACTTCAAAATATTGATCATAAATCCAGAAAATTCTTTTATTTTTGGCTATGAAATTTTTATTTACGGAGGCAAAATTATAACCATCGAAATAATTTCCTTTCTGGGATCCCAAAATAAAAATATTTTTTATTATGCCACAAATGCAGAATCACATTATCAACATATAATATTTTGATTCATCCTGCCGATTATCAATATCAACATGTGATATAAACTACCTACCCGACCACATAGTTCGACTTATATCTCATATCTACCTATCTCATGCCTATCATTGTCATGTCTAACTCGAGACTGAAAATCACGCTTCAAGAAAGTCGAATATATCTGGCCATTCCCGTGCGCTAAAAGTGGATTCTTGCGAGGACTAATTTTTAAAAGTCAATGCCATGATAGTCCAGGAAATACCATCCAATCACGATAACAGTTATCAGGCATAAATTAATTAAACCTATGTTGCCACATAGGATGAATATAAAGTCAATATTAATGAGAATAAACAAGATTATTTTCAATTACCACACGTTTTTGCTTGTCGCTGTGGCTGAGTGACAGCTATAACTATACCCATGCAGCATAAAGAGGGAATTGTCAGCCGAGCAGCAGAGTATGGCTGGGGAGACTACAGTGACATAGTATGGGCGAAGGGACACCAACTTTAGCTGCTGCAGCCAGATTGCTCGTAGCCAGTGGCGTACGGACGGGGGGGGGGGGAGGGTTTTAGGGTTTAAACCCCCCCCCCCCCAAAAACATGTTTACCTGAATTCGTTTTCGTTCGTTTACCTGAACTAGCATTTAGAATTTTGCTTATTGGACTGAAAAATATAGTTGAATTGTCTTCACGAAAAGAGAATGTTAATATCATTAATCAATATAATGCTGCGTCGAAACTAGTAGTATCGGAAAATAAATTGGTGGAATAAAACAAAGTATTCCTTTTCATTTACGATAAAATGAACTTCCACAAGGTTGAGTCTTAGACGATTGAGATAAAAGAGAATGTTAACTTAATTATCCCCCCCCCCCCCCAGAAGTAAATCTTGCGTACGCCACTGCTCGTAGCAATGCACTTTGGCCGTCACAGCCATAATGTCTAATAGCTGCACAACAGCATATTGTTCCGACATCACTTATCTTTGCTACTGCACCAATACTGACACTACCAATAGTACTATGGCTCCCCCAACCATAGCCTTTTTCCGTGTATAATTAGATCACTTGGCAATGAAAAGCCAGTGGCATTCGTCATCATATATTTTATTGCTTTGAGTCATATCATCTCCTTATTCCATCGAATTTGTTTGCACGTCAATTTTTGTCCTCCAAGAATGTGATGGAAATATATTTACTATACGTTCTTCCAAATGAAAGGTTCGCTAGCACCGTGGCGAATTAAGGAGGGGTTTAGGGTGGGGGGTGGCCGCCCCTCCCCCGTAATTCCTGGTAAAGGGGAAAAATGGTGGTCATAAGGCATTCCATACCCCAAGACCCCCGGAAAGTACATATTTATCCCCCAAAACAACGACCTTAATCCGCACCAGCGCTACCATAATGATCATGGTTTCCCAAGAGCATACATATTTTCACTAAAGGTAGGGTGGCTCTTATAATGCGACCGAAATGCGACTTGGAATAACTAACACTTCGAATTTGGCCATTAGAAAATTACTGCGAGTGCATATCCCGCGCTTTACGTACGATTGCAAAATAAAAGCTATAGCGGTAGTGTTAGACTGTTAGAGTCTGTGCATCTCGGAGTCTACGCATGGAGACTCGGTCAGTTAGGTACACAAATAGATAAACTATCAGAGCAGGTCAAGTCGTGACGAACGAAAGTGAAGCATGGTTTTTGCGAAAAAAATGATCAACCAAACATGGCCATCGCGCGCCATTTTACCATTAATTTTACGAACAAACAAGTGCTTTTTTGGAAAGTATTTCCATTGGGTACTTGAGGAGGTGACCGACAGCTAAGTTCATTCCCACCATTGAGGACAAGTAGGGTAGGTTGGTGTAAATCAGTGTTTCACAAATTTCTTCGAACCACACCCCCTTAGTTTCACAAACCTATGCCCGACGCCGACGCATAGACAAAATGAAAAATCAGGAAGATTGTAATAGTATACTAGTTAAAACAATTACCTATGGTTAGTTTTACGTTTATTTCCAATCCAATAGATAGAGAGTTTATTCATTCCAGGGCATGTCTAAATATGGCCACCCTTCGGTCAGAACCCTGCCTCCAGCGCCCCCCTGCCGTCCCCTTGTTTCTTTTTGCCTCTCTCGATTAAAGCAGCACCCCCCAGGGGGCGGTAGTGACCAAGGTTGGTAGAATAGTATCTTGTACGAATCTTGGGTAGCGCCCACTTCGAGAACCACAGGTGTAAATGGATGATTATTCGGCAAATGGGAGGAAGGTTTACGAGAAATCCGGCGACTGCCCAGGCCTACTCCTAGCGAAAGGCATTAAAAGGGTTCCACAGTTTTACGTCCCATCTGACGGACGGAGTATTGCACTTTAAGTGCTATCCACTTGACACCCCACGAAGGGATCGGATTCAAAATGAAAATTCTGCAACGGGTCGCAAAAATACCCTCAATACTCTTCCACTTTATTTGCCTCTTTCGAATCCCAGCCAACAATTTACTTTCCTCATCACTCCTTGGATTGTATTTCTCTCCATCCTACACATTTCATAATGCATTTAAAATGCTTCGTATTTATCTACGCTCAGCCTTATTTTGTAAATGTTGAACCGTACAGCGCTACACTCAATGTCAGCTACTATAAATATAGCGGCCCAAATAAAAACGAATTCTTCACCTGACGACGCTTCCAGGAAGAGAGGCGAAATGTTGTAAACTAAGCAAACAAACGCAATGGATACCGAAAATTAGGAAAAGAAAATCATTTTTAAAAACGCGGAAACCAGAAGAATAACTCAATGTTAAGAGTTTCAACTAAAATTTTCCTTGTGTATTTTCCCGAAGTCCTATTCATCAACTCCCTTTCGTCAGAGCGCCTTCGGAAACCTTTTGCACGACATCCGTTGTTAAAAATTACTTTTGTTAGCGGCTTGCAATCTAGGCGTGACCCAATGCGTAATCGCTAGTGTGTGGATTGCAATGACTCGTGTTAAAAGAGTAGCGTTGGGATACTTTCGACAGGAATGAACTTTTGGAAAAAGCTTTCGACTACTACTTGATACCAATGAATGTTGTAAATCATTAAAAGCTTTGAAATAATAGTTAATCGGGTCAAAAATATCTGGAAGGCGCAAATACAGGCCCTGAACGTGGTCTTGGCGTCGTTTTTCTGACCCCACGAAATAAGGGAAACATGTTTCTTCTAGGGAAACTCCGAGGTGAACGGTTCAAGAACTGTAAATACGCTACCAGTCACTTTCATTTGTCACATCAACATGGTGATATATTATTTTCAAAATTTTTCGGGTGATGTCTGCGTAAGTTGTTTAGGCTCACAGCCAGAGATGGGCCACTCTAAAAATTACCGGGGAAATTTTCGTAAATTACCGCGGTATTTTTTGTCATTTACCGTGCCCCTTGAAAATTACTGTAAATTTTGGTAATTTTCTGGAAAATTCACTTATGTTTGAGGTAACTTTTCGTACATATAATTTCCCAATATGTCCTTTTATGCGAAATCCACATTTCCTACGTGTTTAATTATAAAATTAGGCATGTATAACCCCTTTTTTGGAGTATTTAACTTAAATTAAAGCATTATAGAGTAATGTATTAGAATATTATTCTTGAAAATTTATCATACTTTTGAATAAAACGTAATCTTCGGAAACCTTGTGGTATTCCATCACAGCAATTTATAAAGCGAGGGAAATTTTTACAAACCACATAAAAATTACACACCACGTAGTAGTCTTAGTGTTACCATACTTGGACAAAAGAAAGCCAAATTGCGTGTTGCTGTCGTATTTCATTTTACAATTTTTTTTAAATTTATAGTGGATTAATTTTGTATTAGGTATGGTTTAAACATCGTTATTCCCTTCCTATTGCTATTGGCTTTCTTATTTAACCATACATTTGCTGTTAAATACATAAAACTAAAACAATACTGGAAAGTTACAGTAATTTTCGAAAGTCACCGTAGTTCACCGCGGTAATTTACCTCAGATGAAAATTACGTGAATTTCACCATCTCTATTCACAATAGTTTCGCCAGCTATCCCGCTGGCGTCCTCTGGTGAAGGATAGCGAAAAGGTTTTTCGTAAAATTCTTAAAGGGGCCAAGTTGGCTACATTTGGCGCCAAGTTCGGCCGATTCCGCGCCCAGTCATGGAGCAGCATCGTGATTGAGCGGGAGATTAATTACTCTTTTCCACACGCTGTGGAGTGGGTATCCATCTTCTCTACTGAAGTTTAAGCCAAAATAAAAAACCAAGTAGAATAGGTACTTCCCAAGAATAATTACAGAAGCCATCGAAATAATTAAAACGCCGATGAACTTCAACAGAGAAGATGGATACCCACTCCACAGCGTGTGGAAAAGAGTAATTAGTCGATTCAACGAAAAACCTTATCGCAATCCTTCACCTCAGGACGCCAGCAGGATAGCTGGCGAAACTGTCGAGATTCCAAACAAGATACGCGGACGTCACCTGAAAAATGTTGATATCATCTGATCAACGCCGCGCAAATCTGCGAACGAATATATTATTTTCCTCCATCTGCATCCTACCCTGCGAGACGACTCAGGACGTTTCAGGATCACAGCCATGAAAGGGGAGGGAATAGGGATAAGGAGGGAGGGGAGAGGACAGAGTAGAATTGCATGTTAGCGGAGTGTCTTATGTTGGAGTATAGTAGTATTATTTTTATTTAACGTGCTTCAACGGCGAATGTCATTTCGCACACACTGTCTTCCACGTGCAAACAGGGGCAACAGCACTCGGACGAATCGGAGGATAACCCCTCCAAACTCGAGCCGAGCCCAACGCAGACGCGGATCCAGCCAGGGGGCGCGGGGGGCGCCCCCCCCCCCCCCCCCCCAGGCTCAAGAAAAATAAAAAGAATATTTTGAAAGTTAACATACAAGGCTAAAGCCATGTATTTTTAAAATCGAAATGTTGACTTAATTGCCAAGCGCGATACTATCCATCGTTAGATTGATATCGGTAGATTGATTGCAGAACCGATAGATTTAAAATGTAATTTTTCCCACGTACAATAAGAGATCATAATAGTAGCGATAAGTCAATCATATGAAACTCCCACCCTTAACAAGTAGAGTAGAATTTTAACTTGTGCTTAATAAGACAACATCATTACTAACACTTCACACCGGTTGATTTGTCCGGCATTATTTTATTTTGTTCTCTGCATGAAGTAGCATCTCGTAGCACTCATGAATTAACAGTATTAGTAATATTAACCACTAGATGCGTGTATAGCATTATTCTGCATGTTCATTTACGTATCACTCTCCCAGTTTCTGGTCGGACTGCGCACTGTTCTCCTGACTGCTTTTTGGCCTGCGCCTAGCGGCCGGGGGAGCGTGCGAGGTTATGATTTGTTCTGGGTCGAGTGCTGCATGCCTGGTGTGGAATCACCCCGTGCCACACACCCTAGTGGTGACTTTCACGGTACTTCGTAGATGTAGATGTAGTTTAAAACCCTAATATTTGAGTGACTCTAATATTGATTGTTTAACACAGTAGATAAATTATCTTAAACTCTTATGTGCGCAGGGGGCAGCGAGTTATATACATCTAGCACAATACACACTTAGATACTATTTTTGGGCGATAGTAAATGCCGCTGCCACTACCGCGAACGCCACCGGCGCAAACTTGAGAGGTGGCGGGTAGGATGAGTCGAAGGGAAGGGCAGGCGAAAGAGTGGAGGGGAGGGCCTCGTGTCACACGCAAGCATTTCGAAGTGTTGCATGCAACACGTGAAGCAGTTTTAGTAAATGCAAAAAAAACATAATGCAGGCAACGACGGGGATGACGGGACAACGGAGTAAATAAATGTATCATTATTAAAAATTTTCTGTGAGAAATGTCTTAGGCACAATGAAAGAAGTGCCAGAGTTTTTTAGTAGGTCAACTAAAAGTAATCATGTTCTTACAAGTGTTATGGAACATCGAGTCAGGAGATACTGAAGAACTCGTTGGGTTGAAAGCAGGGATGTGACCCGAAAAGGCACGTTACGTTTCGTGCCGGAAATGGGAGGCACCCGAACTCGGAGTCCGAGCTTCGGCTTTGAAGGAGACCGAACCCTTCACCGCGGGTGGTTTATAGCACCAACTGATTTGACACACTATAGGTTATAACTTCTCAAAGTTAAACATAAATCACGGAGCTATGTTCGTCTTTGTGTTGTACTATTCACGTTGATGAATATGGTTTTTTCATCGCAGTCGTACGATAGATATTAATTAACAATTTTACGTGCATTAGTAAACCAAGCCGGTTTGTAGTAGTAGTATTTGGGTGATTTGGGTGCTTCGACGACTAAGGTCATTAGCACCACGTCAATCTAACATCACCATGTCAAGTTATTTAAAATTAATAATTAAATAGACAAATAAAAGCAACACAACTGACATTAAAATGGGCGTAAGATAAAACACCAAATAATGGTTGATCACAAGGAGTTAAAAAGCCCAGACTCTTTTAAAAATAACATTATCCGACAGACACAATCAGGATCGTCTCCTAGGACGTGTCCTAGGTCTCCCCTGATGTTCAGCCGGATGCGCAGAGCACGGTACTTATCACACACCGTCAGAAGGTGTCTCACAGTAATGGGAGAGTCGCAATCCTCACAGTAGGGCGGGATCTTCTCTTCGGTGAAGAGGTAAGAGTGCAAGCCGGTTTAATGTACATTAAATTACTAAATCAAGTAAAATGGTTTATATCTATCGTATGACGGCGATGAAAAAACCATTTTCATCAGCGTGACTAGTGCAACACAAAGACGAACATAGATTTGTGATTTATGTTTAATTTTAAGAAGTTATAAACTATAGTGTGACTGGTCAGTTGGTGCTATTAACCCCTCGCGGTGAAGGGTTGGGTCTCCTTCAACGCCGAGGCTCGGACTCCGAGTTCGGGTGCCTCCCAGGTACGGTACGAAACGTTAACTGCCTTTTCGGGTCACATCCCTGGAACTTGAATGACATGAGATCACATTTGAATATAAAACAAATCCACACAAAATAGCTGAGGCCCTTCATTTTATCTCCACTTGGAACGACAGTTCAACGGCCAGCATGGCATATTGTTTATACAATGTTGCAACCAACTGTGAATCTATTGCCAACAGTCACCGTGTATGTGATGTGATAAGTAGTACTCTTATCCTAAGTAATTATCTACAAGCGGAAAACATTCCTCATGAAGAACATCGTATGATGAAATGTTTTCCCTGATTTACGAGGTTGCAAAAATGACTATGGACCAAATGAATGTTGAGGTAAGTCAGCGTCGTATAGTAGGGAAACAAATTCACCGTTCAAATTATAGCTCAACTCCAGACGACCCTTCAATTTACTGGAATATGTCAATATACATTCCCATTATTGACCATATCGTTGCTGATTTGGAAACAAGATTCACGGATGAACCAATGAAGTGTTTTTCCAAATACGTATTAGTTCCAACCAACCTAGATAAAATACCTGACTTTTTGACGTAAGGTCGCTGGAACCTATCGGTGAACAACACTCTGCTCTACTGAAAATTGACTCAGTGACGTTAAAAACGAAACTTTTAAATTAAATAATGAGGAGTTAAAACTATGAAGAATTCAAGAGACTGAACCGAAGTATAGTTGCATACAATAATTGTGATGAAAAATTATATTAGATCAAGAAATCTGTATTAAGACTGCTCTCAACACTCTCAATTTCAGTTGCAACAAAGGAACTTAGTTTTTCTGCATTGCGGAGACTTAAAACGTGGATAAGATCGAGGATGTCTTAAGATTGTTGGGTCTTATTCTGGTTGGGTCTGGTTGGGTCTCTCCTCCATATTCATCGTGACATCGAAGTAAATATTAATAGTGTAATCAATCGATTTGCAAAATCTCAAAAAAGAACACTACAATTTATCTGGAAACGCTACTTTTTACTTATGTTCCATCGAGTTCACTTAACCATTTAAAGTTTTAATTTTTTTAGATTAAGAAGATTAACTCATAGCACTTTTAACAATATTATTATAATTTGGAGGAATCGATCTGTACGTAATTTTTTTTATATGAAGAAGATTAACTTTTTGCACTTTTAACAATATTTTTATAATTTGGAGGAATCGATCTGTACGTTAATTTTTTTACATTAAGAAGATTAACTCATAACACTTTTAAAAATGTTATTATAATTTGGGAGAATCGATCTGTACGTTAATTTTTTTACATTAAGAAGATGAACTCATAGCACTTTTAACAATATTATTATAATTTGGAGGAATCGATCTGTACGTCATTGTCACTGTAATTTCTTTGCTTTTCATTTTTTAAATAATAAAAATAAAGTAACTAACAGCCTTTGCAAAAACCATTTATCCCTTAATTCACTACCCTCTATGCCCGGATTAGGTCTAACCATTTATTCGCATACCAAACATAAATTCTTATCTTAAACTTCATTTCTTATACAAAAACATTAGAACTAAAGTCATAACAAAGAATAACTATCAGGGAATTTCGGAAAAACCTTTCATCACTTCGTGTGTAAAACCTTACTCCATAGTAAAACGCACGTAATGAAAAATAGGGGTTCGATTCTCGTGTGCAAGATGTTAATCGACTCGTGTAATTGTCACCCTCGATTCACTTCGATTTTCTCTGGCGACAAAACCAACACTCGTGTGTACCAGTAAAATATTGCATACACTAGTATAGAAAATAACCATATCATGGATATTTTCTGCATGTTTTTCTCCAAATTGTTCGAAAAATATTTTTAAAATACCAAACAATTGCACTGCATAAAATATAAGAATGTATACATAAATTGCTGCAGATGACTCAGCAGATTATTCATGAATAAAAATAGCACGAAATGGCTGCAGATTTTTGTGTAGAAAATTGTGCATAAAATTATGAAAACATTCTGCAGATTATTATCATAAGTGATAGTTATAAAAAAAATTAACGTTTCCTCCCTAAAGAGAGAAAAAAAGGTCAAAAGAAAAGCTGAGTCAAGGAATTTTGCTTGGCTATCAACCTTTTCTAAATTTTCCTGGGGAGGATTCACAGTTCCAGTTTTGCTGGTGGGTAATCCTTCTTCAAGTCTTCAAAACCTGCACCTTGAACCCCCCTCAAGAAAATCCTAGATCCGCCCCTGGCCCAACGATGCTTAAGAGGGTGCTGGACTGGGTTAAAATTTTTAAACGGTGGAGGCGAGTAAAATTTATAATTTATTATGGTGAAACTTGGTAGGCGCATAGATGATACCGTCTTTTAGTAATTGACATTTATTATTTTACAAAATTGTTTAAAAATTTTATTTTGAAGTTATATTTAAACAAAATAAATGCAAAATTATGAATACCTGAATTGTCAGTACATTGAGAATGTTTTCAAAGGTTTATTTAAGAAAAATGAACTTCATACTTTTTATGGTTTTTGTGTCATCGAGGAAAAACAATTTAATGAAATAGCGGCCTCGAGGTGCTGCGCCCAAGCGGCAGTAAGAGAACCAACTAGGCATGCGCGATGGCTAACCCCGCCTCATTCGAGGCCACGCCCCTTTTTGTTTTCGTCTGGTGTCTGGTTACTTGGAAAGGGGCGGTAGGGGCCGATGACATTTTTGTTGATAGCGACTGCCGACTAGAGTAAAGCAATGGTCCTGTCGCTTGCCTCCCGTCACGGGAGACTCGTGGCTTCTCATTCCCGGTAGTGCAGTCGCGAGAGCGAACGAGACTCGTCACTCCCGGTGCATCGCATAGGCGATGAGATATCTGAATGCTGCAATATGTGCTCGAGGAATGCACGTTTATAACACGGGGTAGTTGATAAAGTTGCAGCGTCTCGTTAATGCTTGTGGGGAGTGAGTTTCTATCTTACCGCTCGCTTTTCTCCAAGTCCATAATTCGAACGGTGCTCGCGATGGCACACTCTGCTCGGGAGCGACGAGAATGCTTCGCTCTCGGCGAGAGCGGACGAGAGTTAGCGACTTTCCATCACTTTCGGTCTCAAATGCAAGGCAAATCTTTGTCCAGTCAGATCCCGCGACCGCTTGGGAGTAGAGCGAGAGTGAACCGGGTTATGCACGTCTCAACGGCCAACCCGTTCTCGCCCAGACTGGAAAGACTATTATAACCAAGGTTTTTAATGCATGTTCTAGGCTTTGACATCCTCGCACCCACTTGGCGATGCAAGTATCGCGGGGTTGCATCGCAAGGTCGTCTTGCGATACCTGTCTCGTAAAATTACTACACGAGGTAGCCTCGCGTGAGTGTGCGGCGGCCTCATCGGCAAACCAACGTCAGTCAGTTTTTAGGCGCGATCAAAGGTGCCCCGCGTTGAATAGTGCGCTGTGTGTACGGGTTGTGCCTTGCATTAACCCTTTTGTTATAAGTTTTCCTTTATTTACTACAGATAGTCCCACTTTTAGGTTCTTCCCTAAATTTTTGGTCGCAAAGAGCTACATTACGAATTCATTTCGATTCTCTCTCTGCCTTCATCAGCAGAGTTTTTAAAACGTAATCAATTTCTATTGCGTTGCAATTTATATGCATCATATAATATTGCCATAAATGAAGACCGATTTTTACCTCATGAAGTACTTATAAAAACACAATTTCATACTAAAAATCTTCCTGGTTTCCCATTTCTAAGGTAGTAATCAAAAACCCATTTCGTTTCGTAGTTTTCAAAAACCCATTTCTAGGGTATTTTAGTGGGAAAATGCGAGACAACAGATGTTCGGTGCGCGAAGAAACACGGATGCAATGGAAACTTCATATCTAAATTTGTAATCATTATAATGTCTCAATTCTTTCACAAAATATAAATTAAAAGTTTTATACAAATTTCATATGCAGCATAGGTATATAGGTCTATTTCTAAAAATACGAAAGTTAGCAGGCGACCACTTTTTACCTCACAAAATTCGAAATTTTTACTTTAAAACATGTGTAAATAAAAATAACAACGTTGAAACTGATTCAAATACAAATAAACGTTTGTTGATTAAATAATAATGATGTGTAAGAAACTTTCACTATAAGTTTTAGTTTAAAGAGGAGAACCATTTGCCTGAAGGCAGCGTGAATAAGATAAAACCCGAAAATCTACCTAACTCGCAGAAATTCACGAAAATATTTTTTACATGTTTTATTTGAAACAACATTGAGTAAAGATAACGCTAACACATCACTCATCCAAAAATGAAGGAAGGAAAAATGAGATAAATGACAAGGAGACATCGTATTATTTCGCATTATTCAGGCCCTGCCTGAGACCCAGCTTAGCGAGACCTTAGAGCTAATCCTCGGCCATTTGGCCCGACCCTCCTACTCATTTACGATCCTCATAATAGCAGGAATCCGTGTTGAAGTGGTTGAATTGTCAATGATTTTTGCAAAGAAAAATGTATTGCAAACTCTAATTTTTTATACCTTGAAATGAATTCTTCGTTTTTTTCTGTGCTTCAGCAATTTTTAAACGAAATTTTAGTGTTATTATTAACGGACTTCTTGTGTGAAAGCCTTGTGTGTTCATATGCGATGAAAAATACGCAAAAAGAGAAATGTTGTCGTTTTATTGTCTATATCGTACGTGTTTGTTACAATCTGAATGCCTATTTACACTATATGTCCTCTATTTTCCGATTCCTTCATTGATCCCCTTAGTAATTACTCATATTCCGGTATTTTTCGGTAATGTATATTGTAAAAACATACTTTTAACTTCGCCTACGTTGGTCCAAAGCCCGAATGAAAAAGAAGGATGGGAAGTATTATTTGGAGGTTTATTCAAAGAAAATTTCGAGACGTCCTAACTAGCTGTAAAAATGGAAAAGTCCTAACTTTGTTGTTATTAACGCAAGAAATCCGTTTAAAATTCTACAATGCATAAAAAAATGTTAGTTATTCTTATATAAGTGTAAACTGTTAAAAATCATAGACAATATTTAATTTTAAAAAACACTGCTAATGCAATGAGTTGACCGTGGACTCCCGCTAAGAAAGGGTTGGAGGGTCGAGTCCAGTGGCCGGGGTAATAGCCGGGCGCCCCGTTATGTAGGGTCCCAAATCGGAGGGACGAGAGTACCTGGGCCACTCCACCCCAAAAAAGTGCTTCGCAGAGCGAGGTTTAAAATTTTCGCAAGCTACCCGTAGCACGGAAAACATTTTCCTTTCGTAGTCGCCGGCAGGAAAGGGTTAAAAGTAGTTACACCATACGAAAATCTCAATCAAAATATTGTTTAACACTAATGGGCAGCATTTTGAATCGAAAAGTGTTTCACCGTAGTAGAGATTGGAATGCGAGACGGCGAATGCTAAGAGGAGGAATTCTGCCATTCTTACAGACTGATAGCCGCGCGATTGGACTTCTCTCGCTAGGCTACCGCAGGGGGAAAGAACCACACTTTTGGAAGTCGGATCGGCGTAGAATCATCAAAATGACCAAAATTGGGTAGGTCAGCGCAACGCGGATCGAGTAATGTACTCATTGTAAGCGTTTGTTGTAAGCCTTCGGCTGGTTCAGCCGAGCGTCATAATTGCCTGCCCAAGTGTTATATGCAGCTGGCCGTCCGACCTAGCGGCCGCTAGTCATTCCCTCCGTCGTCCTTCCCCGATTCCCCTACCTTCCCCATTACTTCGCGTGTATTAGCTCCGAAATACGGTTGATGGTTTTCTATGGCCTTCGAGGGGCGGAGCTTCGAAACGGCACTATCACCCTCTACACGGCGGTGAAGTCAACTACGTCACCCTGAACGGCTTGTTCGCAGAGACATCTCTGGAGAGAAGGCTGCGACCAGCTTCCTCTCCAGCACGTTCTTAACTTCGGTGACTAGTCGGGAACCGGTATTTCCATCGTGTAAGACCGTGGTTGCCCCCTTATGTTGGAGTCACGTTGTTTTTGCTATTATCACTAATGACGCGTGGGAAGAAGGAAGGGATTTTTGTACTTATTAGTTTGGGAGCCATTAAACCAAGCCAGTTTAACCCTTTCCTGCCGGCGACTGCGAAAGAAAAATGTTTTCCGTGCTACGGATAGCTTGCGAAAATTTTAAACCTCGCTCTGCGAAGCACTTTTTTGGGGTGGAGTGACCCAGGTACTCTCGTCCCTCCGATTTGGGACCCTACTCAACGGGGCGCCAGGCTATTACCCCGGCCACTGGACTCGACCCTCCAACCCTTTCTTAGCGGGAGTCCACGGTCAACTCATTGCATTAGCAGTGTTTTTTAAAATTAAATATTGTCTACAATTTTTAACAGTTTACACTTATATAAGAATAAATTACATTTTTTTAAGCATTGTAGAATTTTAAACGGATTTCTAGCGTTAATAATAACAAAGTTAGGACTTTTCCATTTTTACAGCAAGTTAGGACGTCTCAAAATTTTCTTGGAATAAACCTCCAAATAATACTTCTTAATAACCCATCTTCCTTTTTCATTCGGGCTTTGGACCAACGTAGGCGAAGTTCAAAGTATGTTTTTACAATATACATTACCTAAAAATACCGGAATATGAGTAATTACTAAGGAGATCAATGAAGGAATCGGAAAATAGAGGACATATAGTGTAAATAGGCATTCAGATTGTAACAATCACGTACGATATAGACAATAAAATGACAACCTTTCTCTTTTTCCGTATTTTTCATCGCATATGAACACACAAGGTTTTCAAACAAGAAGTCCGTTAATAATAACACTAAAATTTCGTTTAAAAATTGCTTATGCACAGAAAAAAAACGAAGAATTCATTTTGAGGTATAAAAAATTGGAGTTTGCAATAAATTTTTCTTTGCAAAAATCATTGACAATTCAACCACTTCAACACCGATTACTGCTATTATGAGGATCGTAAATGAGAAGGAGGGTCGGGCCAAATGGCTGAGGATTAGCTCTAAGGTCTCGCTAAGCTGGGACTCAGGCAGGGCCTGAATACCTCCGACCATTGCTACCTCAGCGGTCACTTCCCATCCCCCGCGACAGCTATAGCCGACGTCCGTTCGTTTGCGCTGAAAAACCCACGCCAGCTATAGCCGACGTTCGGTTGTTTGCGTATGAAAATGCTCGTCGGCTATGACCGACGTCCGGCGCGAAAGGGTTAATGTAGGTACATGCATTAAATTACCTAAGCACGTAAAATGATTAATATTTATCGTATAACTGCGATCAAAATACCATTTTCATCAGCGTGACTAGTGCAACACAAAGACGGACATAATTGTGCGATTTATTTTTAACATTTAGAAGTTATAAACTATAGTGTGACTGGTCAGTTAGTTAGTGCCATAAACCACCCGCGGTGAAGGGTTGGGTCACCTTCGACGCCGAGGCTCGGGCTCCGAGTTCGGGTGCCTCCCACCTCGGCACCAAACGTGAAGTGCCTTTTCGGATCACATCCCTGAGCTTATCTCTCTTGTTTCGTCGCTTGTATCAGTCCTAGAGATATAGCGCGGGGTCAAAATAATATCCTCCCCGTCATACTGAAACTCGCCTGGATCTGATTTTTTCAGAAATCTAAGCCTAGCGCGTAGCCTCCGAGTCTTCAACGGTTCCCAACCTAGTCCTTCCATCAGCTGTGTAATACTTTTTGCTCGCTAGTAGCAATTTTTAACGAAGCGAGGGGCTTTCCTTTGTTTTTTTGTTTTCTTCGCGAATTAAATTTTTCTGTGCAGGGTTCAAAAGCTCGCTGCGTATTCGAAATGTGACCCAACCAAAGTGAAGTAACATCTCTCTTTCACTTTTTTATCGGAGAACCTTCTTACTATTCGCTTAATTAAGGTGGTTTGAGCGAGATAATTCCCTAGTCATAAAGGAGATACATTCGAGTTTTATACTTTAATTTCAGTGTCTGTATGAAGTAAATATTGAAATAATAATGGTGCAAAAATAGTTAAATATTACTAAAATAATTCTCAGTACCTAATTAAATAAATATAACCACATAAAACTCTAACTTGAATAATTTTTTCACGACGTACAATGAAATCGCCTTCCCAACAGAAGGTTTTTTTTTGTGATTCTGTAAAAGCTATTGAGGTGAATAATTGATTCATTTTTTATAAATAGTTGAGAAAACGTACAAACTACACACCGTTAGCTTTCTAACGATATTTAGGTGTTAGAAATTCCAATTTTTTCAATATACTCCCTATGGTGCGCACAGCTGTAATCCATCCCATGTAAAACAGCTTATATTTTTAGGCAAATTGTTCGAAAAGTAATTCGGCAAGGGGTTAATATTTTCATATCAATGGAAAGATGGGAGTGTTTTTTATTTAAAATGAGGTCACATTCATGAAATTCTAGGTGAAATGATCTGTCGCTCAAGCTACCTTAATCCTAGTTTAATCCAGCGCCGCAAATATTTCGCATGTGTTTCTCCACGCTAGATCTGAAGTTGCAGTGATTTCCAGGTACATATTTGACTTTATCTGATTCCCTTATATTTACTCCTTCCACTCTATAGTATGTGTCATTTCATTCGTAAGAAGTGTACTGCAGCGAATTAACCTAGATCAAGCCCGAACCCCCACTGGAGACACCACGAGTGAGTGCTGGTGAGGTCCGCTGAGAGAACTTCTAAGCAGTGGTGTGCCTAGGGTTTCTGGAGCCCCAGGCAAAATGTAAGGACTGGCGCCCCACCCCACTTGTATTTATTTATTTCCTATTTTTGTTCAAACTTTATATTCTCTTAATTTTTCTAATTAGATATGCGGATAGGATTGCTTACTTCAACATTATTCTATCTTTGGGGGGAAAATTCGCAACCTCTCTGTGATAGTGCCCCTGGTAGTCCCATCACCCGCTTTTCAATTGTGTCAATTTTTCGCGAGATGACAGATCGTCAGCAAAAATTCTAATTTTGCGACAAACTCGAGAGTTAGCGTTGTTTATATTTATGAGGAATAACTGGGGACCAATCACGCTTTCTTGCGGGACACCGCATGTCACTCCATGTTGGAACAAATGCCGTCGCCGAACTACTTCACCTTGCGGTCGGTTAGAAAATCACGCATCCAATTCACTATTTAATTGTTTAGCCCACGTGATTGTAATTTGAATAATCGTTTTTTTGGGGATTAGACTTAGGCGTAAAATTCTATTTTTTCCTAAGCTTGCAATCACTGAAATAATATTACCTGATTTGAGTTAAAAATACAAAAACTTACTAATCATTCACACTGTTTCCGATAAATTCAAAACAACAAAATGTGTTAATAAAAATTAAAACTGTCGACATTTTTCGAACAACACTCGAAACAAAAAATTAAACAAGCAATAATTGTATGTAAAATTTATATCGTTTTATGGGCTCTAAGGATTTTGATGAGACACCATTCCCTGATGGGCATTCATTATGGGTACGAGAAAGTCATTGGGCTAGGTCTGATATTCGCAAATGTTAAGGGACGGAGTTTGACCCCAGAAAAGATTTTCGGGTCACATAATGAATAACATGGGAATGAATGTGGAGTTAGAAATAGAAAATTTAGGACCAGGGAAGTGAGCGACAGGCGCACTTGAGACGTAGTTTTCAGCTCTTTAAGCTTTCATAGAAAATTCATTAATTTTCTATGAAAGTGCGATTTACTTCATGAATTAGCTTGAAGAAAAACTATAATCCAATCGAATATTGTTCTCCAAACATTAGGTAATTATTCTTTTCGCGAAGGGCAGAGGGACGAAGATCAGTATGAAGGGTATACCATGGCCACGTTCCACATCACCGCTCCCAAGGAAAGCGCAATCGAGTTGCTACGTAACTTAGCCAAAAAAACGAAGATTGGAATAATTTCATGGACAAATTATATGTAACACCTAGCTCTATCCAAAGAAAATATTTTGTTCGCACTATGTAGGTACGATGCATTTAGTCAGCCAAGGCGTTCCCACAATTTCGACCCGGACGTAAGTACCTATACGTACAAAATCTACGTCCCGTGAGGTCTCCAACGCATAGTCATGAGATGCCTCAGTTTATTTGCCGACAGGACCGCGCCACAGTCTAAACTACTGTGTTGTTTAGACTGTGACCGCGCTATAATGTGGCTGGTCACCGCCATACGTAAAATATAGGCTCTCTTAGCCTCTACCAGTAAAAGGGAGACGTAAGCACCCTAAAAATCGAAGATCCATTCCAATTGGCCCACGCAACTCCCTCTCCTCTCCAGCCTGATATTGATCATTTTAAGAATACCAATACCTATGTTTAAATATATGACCTGATCAATGAACAATTGCGATCAGTTACAACTTAAGACTGGTATTATAGAGTTGCAGAAAACCCGATGCCAGAAAATGGTTCTAAAGAGCAGCAAAATAAGACGGGAAACCCGACTCAAACCCACTGTAAATATATGATTCGACAGAAATTTCAGCCCCGTATCAGCGACCTGAAGAAGATGACGGAGTCAGCCTTCGAAACGTCAGAAGCAAAATTACTCTAACCATGGAAAATCAGTGAAGACTTCTTCCAAAATAATACTCGTCTGACGTTCACCTGACTTGAGTCTCGCTAACTCAAAACCAAATATTTATTACTACCCCGAGCTCACGTCTATATTAATCAAAATTGCCGGATAAAATGGCTTGCTAATATTTCGTAAGATAACTGATGCTAATAAGCAAAAAAATACACCTTGAACAAATACTTTCCGATTTTAAGTATCTCATACCTTTGTCTCACTGAAAAATTGCCATGCTGGTTCCAAAACGAGCTCTTCGATACCTATCCCAACCTACCTTCTCGGAAGAGTTGCCGTAGAAGTAAAATAGCGATAATATTTCTACCTATCAAATCAGTGCAGGGGCGGATAAAAGGGGGAATGCAGGGGGTGCGCCCTTAGGGGGGCCCTTATATCCTGGGAAAATAGATAAAATGGTAATCGTAAAGTATTCCATACCACCCAGACCCCCGGAAAGTAACAGCCCCCCAAAACACTTAATCCGCCCCTGGATCAGTGGGACCCCGCTCACCCCAGGCGTTGTCTTCAATCCCTTTGTTTATAAGTACAATGCAAAAGCCCAAGAAATTAAACCAGTTCAAAATTATCATTCACCTAAAGCAGAAATACATATTTGCATTCGAGAGCGGAAACATCAGCAGAAAACAACCCTAAAATTGAAGAAAAAACATACACGACATTCAATGGACGAAGCGCTTATTCTATCGCTACAATTTTAAATGGAAGCACTTAGTTTGCACCCAAGTGTACTTTCACCAATACTAAATAACCGAGCACTAATTTTTATGGAGTGTCCATGTTTAAAACCTAACCTCGGAATCCGCCGGCCGATGCTATTGAAGACGAATTTACCTACCAAACCTATGGTTGAACAGATGCAACTACACAGAAGAAACTATGCTAACCAACACTTGGAATTTATTTTCCAGCAGAATGTAATGTATTTACCAAAACAATTCCTGAGAAATGAACCCTTATGAAGCGAAATCCAATTTATAACCGACGACACGCAATCACTTATTTGATAAAATTCAAATTAAAAGTTAAGAAAATATTCGAGAGTTGCCGAAGAATATATACATAGTGGATAGATGGATCGTGCTCTAGTAACACAGATAACGTCTCTCATTCAACGCCCCATGAATGTAAACCATGTAAAGGTTACACACCACTACACACTTCACAATACTCAATTCAATCGCCACAAGCCGAATGAAGTTACATTCAAGTGCATTACCTTATTCTTAACTCCATATGAAGACATAACGAGTGCATTAACTGATCAAATGAAAACTCAAATTTGAATTTTAAATTCTTTATGGCTATTTAACATGGTAAGTAAATGTATTTTACATTTAAATTTATAATTACAACACGTATTTGAGCATGAGGTACCGGAAGCAGTTAAAAGGAAAGTAGCTGCAATATGGCGTCTGTTTGTTGACAATCGTCTGCTTCGTCAAGATTTGTACAAGGAAGAACAAATTAAGTTGTTGTTTTATAATAGCTTAATGCTCACTCAGCTTATCAGGAAACCTACTTTATCGTTCGTTGTTTGTCACGAGTTGCTATGAGTACGTAGAAATTTTTAAAACCTGGTTCTAAAATAAGATTAAGTCGTCTTCGTAATGCGAAGTTTATTGAAAGTAGATTTGTCAACATTGAGTGAATCATTTGATGAATGCTGTAGTAATGTAAATGGCTACATTATAAAGTTATTTCTCATTTTGTTCTTCGTTTTAGTGCTGTTTCGTAGGGACGACAGTTGATCTTTGCAATTCTACTTCTTCATGCAATCATTTTCCGGTAAGTGTATGTCAACAAACCAACATTCTTCTCGCTATCCATCTGAGAAAGTGATTTTTATAGAAATGTATGCACGTTTAAAATCATTTTGTCATTTTCAGAACTTTCTGCTTCCCTGGGATGCACTGAATGCGAAAGTACTTTTAATTCTGCGTCGTTGCTTCTGAAGCATTTTGCGGAGCATATTTCTCAGGCAGTCCACAATGATGAAGGCAACAAAACTAATAGCCCACATGGCAAGGAAAAGGAATATAAAAAGCAGCCGTGGAAGAAGGAAAAAAATGAAAGTATTCTAGAAAAGGCTCTGCGAAGCCCTTTGGCTACCGCCACTCAAGCAGGTAAACCGTCTTTATCTCAAGTTCCACCGGCGGTCACACCTCAGAAGAAAGCTTCACCTGATGATAATTCTTTGGGTAATATTTCTATAAAACCTCCAATTTCACCTACTAAGACATTAATTAGTAATGCTATTTTGCCAAATACATGTGCCAAAGCCCCGGATACAAAAGTTTCATTGGAAATACCTAAGATGCCAAAAAGTAAATGTTCCGCAATTAATAATGTAATGTTTCTTAAATTAGATTTACAAAAAAGACTCGAAAATTGTGTCCTAAAGTTTGTTAGGCGTGATAGCTCTCTGGTTGAAGATAGTCAGAGTGCCTTTGTGGAAAGAGTTAATTATTTAAACAGTGATCAGATTCCTCAAGATTTGGTTCAGGTCAGTGATTGCCCAGTCGTCCCTAATGGTGCTTTGACCTCTAGTAAGGAGAATGACAGTAATGACACGGTGGAGGGCTCAGAGCCCCAGGATGATTTTAACCCCCTCACATTTTGTGTGGTTACCATGGAAGAGGGAGACGAGAAATTGGAGCTGAATGATGAGGACGATGGCGGGGAATGCTCTTCCCCGCCCCCTTTGTACGAGCAGCCGGCCTGCGACATCGTTCCTGATAAGGCTCGGAAGCCAGTAAAATGTAGAAACGACCTTACCAAAGCAATTACCAAATTGAAAAAGAGTGTGGTTAGCAATGGGTACGGCATGGCCAAGCCAGAGTCAGCCCGCAAGAAGTACCCCTGTACATACTGCTCAAAGCAGTTTGGTTGGTCGACGGATCTCAAGCGTCACATCCTCACCCACACGGGTGAACGGCCTTTCAAGTGCAAGACGTGCAGTGCAACTTTCACCCGCAATTTCCTCCTCCAGAAACACATCGGCAAGGTCCACGCGGCACGTGTGCCATCGACCGATGCAGGTCGCGATGGCGTTGACACCACCGCGGATATCGGCGCCCCTGGATTTCCGACTCCCGAGGGAAGGCCGACCCTGGAAGTATTGGGCGTGCAACCAGATGATGAGAAAGAAGAAGGGATGGTGGTGAATGGGTTGGAGCAAGATGAAGGCGTGAAGGTCGGTAGGGACTCGACTCCGGGTGTAAATGGTGAAGGCATGGACGCTGAATGCAATGGGGTGGACGTCAGGTTAGCCGCAGTTAAAAACAGTGTGGATCTCTACCAGTACAACGGCCAAAGAGAAAAGTTGAAGGTTTCCAAGACGATCCACAAAAGGAACGTGGCGGAGGAGAGTCAAGATGATGACCAGCAGCGCCGGAGGAAGAAGAAAAAGAAGAAGAAAATTGCTGCCATGGTGGTTCGAAATCCTCTGGGAACCTTAGTACCTATTTCCACAAACCCCATGCTTACACTTGAATGCCTTAATGCTAAAGATCCCGTATGAAATTGTGAATGAGTGTTCCAGTATTGTGGCATGCCAGTAGTACTTTTTTATCAAGTATTTTAATTTATTTAGATATTTTCAAATGGAAGCCCATGGGTATGAAATGCGAAGTTAGTAATATCAGGTACCAGAAATTTACATTATTATGCTAGGAAATCGTCATTCCTATTGAAGTTTTTGTGAGTAGTGTATTTTATGACTAATGGTTTACCAAGTATTTGTTGCACTAATGATATCATTTACCTGAGTCATCATTATGGTTGAAACGATGACACATTAGTGTCCATTAGTAATGAAGTGTTTACATATTGAAAAAGCTTTACTGTGTTTGTAATATATAGTTCTGTAGATTTTATTACTAACGATGCCGTATTCAGTGAAATATGATTCAATTTCATTAAGAAAAGAATGAAAAAGGCATAAGATTCAGGGGAAGTATTTTGCCTAAAGAGGTGCTTTTCAGAATTTATCCTCAACCATGTGTGAATTACAGGGTTAACAAAAGTTCTAATATTGGATGAAAAACTATGCCATCTACAGTTGTGGAAAGGAATGGAGAAATGTAAATGCATTGCTTTATTAATGTATATTAGGTAAGCATTTAGATTTGTGTTCATTTTGTGTTCCTATTTACTTAACGTGCTCAGTAGAAGAGGGGCATTTTTAATTGGTTTTGAAAATGGTTTAGTGATTCTCTTATCATTTAAAAAAAATGGCTGAATCCTAAGACCTGTTTTAAATTTTAAAAGTATTGATGTGCAATCAATAGATAACATAATAATGGAAGTAGATTTTTGGCCTGTGTGTGGGTGTAAGATTGGGACGTAGGTGGTAAATCTAATGGTTGTTTTGAAGTTTCTGAAAATGGTGCATGGACTGGTCAGGTAATTCAGTTTTAACTGATGAGGTTGTAAGTCACTGTTGATTTTTCATGTAAAGTATTATTTTTATGTTGAATTTATTTAATTTTTGTTAATGCAGTGTTCGTTTCTGATGAAGTTATGAAGGCTATGAGGGTAAAAGTAAGATATTTCACAAAAGTATTTTTACACGAAGTAATGTGATGTCATTTTGAACATGCTCATCCTAGTCAACATTATGAATATTTTTGTGTTACCTGTGGAAAGCAAAATATGCTAGTATGGTGAAAGTAGAAATACATATTTAAATGCAACCAAAGGTAGAAATGCTGTTATGATTAAGAAAAAAAATGATATAACAGCGAAGCATAGTCATGGTTCATAACAATCATTTTATAGAAAATTGTGCAAAGTTCTTTTAGGTTGTGAGGCTGAAGAAAATGTATATTGAGATTGATGTGAGAAGCAATTGACAATACATAGAGAATGGCTGTAAGTTTGACCAATATGGTGACTAATAGATTTAATGAAAAATTTTTCCCATATTTTGATAATTTAACTTATAACTTACTATAAGTCATCTTGGGTGCATATTATTTATTTATTATTACTTTTGGAGAATAGTGTTTGGTTTAGTAAAACCTCTTTCACGACTATTTACTTAGTTCCTCACGGTTAATGAGATGTTAATTTATTTTCATCATCAAATTGTAATTAAGCTAAGATTTAACTGTCAATTTAGTTTCTCATTAATTGACAAGAAAGTTTCTTTTCTTTCTTGTTCTCAAATGTGATGATTAAATTATGAGTTGCTATTTAACGTTGTACTTATACCCTGGTTTAAAGTATTTTGCACCTTATAGTATTTGTGACTCAAAATTTAGTAAAAAATAAAATGTAAAAATTATATAGATAAGAAGATAAATTTTGACCTCCCTTTTGTACTGTTAATACAATCGTACCATTGACAATAGTGTAAATTGAAATTAAGAGGAAAAGGTTATACAAAAAGGTATTTTCTCTTTGAATAGTTGCTTAAAGTTCGGAAATTATAATGTTGATTCAGAACAATTGTGTTATGAACATGAATGCATCGAGTGCATTTGTTAGGTTATGCTAGTCATGGTTGATGGTTTCCTATTTTCCTTCAGTATTTTTCATCTTATCATTAAATGGTATTTTGGCAGTCTTACATTAAGTTACCTGCTTGATAACTGGCACCTAAAATTTTCAAACTTAGTATTGATGGCCAGTTTTATATTTAAAAAAAATGCTTGTTCCAAGGCATACACAGATTTGCCAACCAATTATTGAGAGTTGCAGGATATTGTGTTGCCTGTGAATCATGAAATCACTTTCTTTTTCATTGGTTGAAACAACCTATTGCAGGAAGATGATCATTTATTCGAGCCCCTATTTATTGCTTCCTTTGGCATTTGGTAAAAAATTCAGCACAATGCCTTTAAGGTACAATAAGTCACTGAATAAAACCACAGAGTAATATGATTAATCTATGATAAAACTTGTATTATCCCTCACTTTTATTATTATTTCAAGAATCCCGGTGAGTTACTTAGGAAGTACTTCATTTGCTCATATTTTTTTAAATTGGTTGAACCTATTTCAATGTGCAATGCTGTTCTAGTCTGTCGGGTCATGGCAACAGGCCGTAGTTTCATGACTTTTCAGTATTTCCCATCTCAATTTCAGATCAATGATCATCATTAATGAGTGATACATTTGGCTATGGTCACCCTAAAAAATATCCCTGCAGCAACTCATAGGTCAATAAACAATCAATGCTATTTCAAATGTTTTTTTCAGTGTCCCATTTAAGTCACCTCAACTCTTTTATTTTTTCTTTTACCAATCATGATGCTGTTGTGTAGCATAATGATTTATGTTGTGGAAATAGTATTGTTCTTAATTATATACCTTTGCTATAAATATTATGTTGCAAGGGAAGTTAGGAAAAGACTAAGGCATGAAAGTAACACAGTGGTGCAATGTAACGTTCCATTTTCCAGGAAATATAGTACTACAGATGAAGTTATATGTTGTTAGAGGCAGTTTCATGGAAAAGAAAAGTAATATTATTCCTGAAAGTTTTCTAAATGCTGCTCATTGCATGTAAATTTTGTTGAATACATACAGGAGCAGCTACATAATGTGTGATTGGAATTGAGAAAATTGTAATGCTTTCTGAATTGCAACCGAGAATTACAGGAAATTAATTATATAAATGGTTTTGATAGGTGTTGTGTGAAAAATGTACTTATTTTTCTTTTGCACTAGTGACTGTTACTTTGCTAGACACATTTTCAAAATGTTGATGGTAAAATTTTTAGAAGTACTGTTGGGAAACATGGCAATTTTCTTTCGCAAATATGTAATGGCCTAGTGTATATAGGTAAATTGATTACTATTTTTCTCATAGAAAAACAGGGCACAATTGTACAAGTGCCACTACTGAAATCATTTATGGGTAATGGAAGGTTGTAACATATTTAAACTAGGTATAATGTATTGTTCTCCAGGTTGAAGCTATGGATTTAATTTTTGACCATATGAAATGTGGTTACGAGAAGGCTCATTGATTTAGGACCAAGTCCATTTTTGTCCAAATTTACCAGGATTAAAAATTCTCTGTGGCTGATAATGAATGCAGAAGAATAGATTTATATCTTTCCATTAGCATTTGAGGACAGAATTTTAACCATGTCTTCCAGTTGAGTAAGGAAACTGATGTTTTCTAACGTAGAACTTTTTTTGCCCAAATTAAACTGACATTAGAAGACTCCAGAAGAACACTTGTCAATATTAATATTGCTCAGGTTATCATTTTGATCAAGAAGAAACCTCCAATTTCAGACTCATGACTGTAAATACCTCAGAATGGAACTAAGGAGGTTCAAGATGGACCCAAGATAAAATTGTGTGCCTCAATGTTTGACAGAAATATGCCTTCAATTTCCCTAGAAAAGGTTCTTTTTTCAATTCACAGATTTGGCTCTTTAAATCACATGCCCTGTTAACTGTCAATGTTTGAACAAAAATTTCATGTGCTAAAACAATAATGTATCCAAAATGTTTGGAAAGCAGGTTTGGTGGCTGTGTGAATTTGATATATAGTTATGGAATTTTTATCATATAATTTGGTAATCACTCATTGAAAATAAATTTTGAAATATGTATTTGTACTTCTGTTTTGGATCAAGACCACATAGCAATGCCATTTTATCCAGAGTAACACAAAAAGGTTCAATAAAATATTAAATGATGTAAAACAAGTTGTCTGTATTTAATCAAAACAAAACATTCATTGCCAACCCATCTCTGGAATTTACTGTCATAATTGTCAATCTCCACATTCAAAAATAGTGAAACTACAAAACATCATCCACAATCATTATCTGTTTCGATAGATGACAAACGGACAATATTACAAGAAAACTAAGAGGAATATCATAACATCAGCCTAATATTTTTCTCAGACTGACTTTTCCATTCATACTGGAAATATGCAACAATTAGCATACACGTATAAACATCCTTAGTACATTATTACCACAACCCTCAACATTCACTTACACACTTCAATAGGAACATAAATGCAGTTTTGCTTAGTTCTCTTTTGTAAATAAATTACACAAAATATTAAGAATTAAAAGGGAAATATTAACATCTGAAATGCACTTACATAAAAACTAAGTACGTTAATTTGAGGGTTGAGCACACATCCATTCACTCAGTTTCTATGAAACAATCATTTTGAGTCCCAGCATCTGAGAGTGCCACAATCACTAATAAATAGCACACATTGCAAAAATAATGCTCATGTAATAGAACTCCCTCTGTAGTCGTAACTACAGGAAATGTGTAGGCTTCAGATGGCCCATAAAAAATTCATCCTTTATCTGGTAAAGATATCTTGGACTTCTTGCATCACCTTCTTTTGGCTTCACTGGACCGGCGAGTAAGACTCCGTTAAGGATTGAACATTTGGAATACATTTCAATGGTATGTATTACTATAAATTAATACTAAAGCAATTATTAAGGTTATTAGGAATGGTTCACATATTACTTTAGTCCTTTCCAAAGACCGTTTTACACAATTATTTTCCGTTCAGGTATTGAGACATTCACATAGGCATGAGCACAGTGGGTGCCGTGGCACCCCCCAAAAAATTAGGAGGGGTGCCAAAATTTGGATGGAACACAAAATTTGGGAACAGGCGAGTTCTGCTGAAAAGAACTGGAAAACAAATCAATCTAAAAATTTTTAAGTTCTGCTTTTATTTTTTGATCTTAAATAAGAATACTCAAACTATAAATGCATGTGCTTCTTTGAAATAAGGTACGGCGCCCAATTGTGGGTGCGAAAAAACGAGTAGTAGTATAGTATTAGTATATTAAAAACATTATTCTGATAAAGCTGACTACAAAAGGTTTTTCGTATTTTTTAAAAATCGAATTACCTATCCTAATGTTACTATGCTTCTATTTGATAAAAAGTAAATAACTGACTAGTTAAAATATTTTATACAAGTACCCATAATCAAAGCTTTATTTAATTGCAGTTTTTTAAAGTATTTTTAAGACATCTTATCCTAGCATCAAAAATTAAAGCAGAAATGTAATATATAGATTTTCTGTTTTACACAAATATTGGGGCTTTCTAATTTTGTTGTGGGAGTTGCTTTATGGAACTGGCTTTCCTCCGAGCACTTGGGGTTAAGACTTATGGTTACGGGCAAGGGCAAAAGGCATCATTTTTCTTGTTGGCACCCTCAATAGCAAAATCCTGCGCACGCCTATGGACATTTGCACAAGCGTTCATACAATTTGCCGCTTTACATGATACATTTTGTACCATGCAAGAGTTCAGGGAAGAGTTAGTACAAACAATTGTACCATATAAAATGGCCTTAATGCCAGTTAGTTATCATGCCAACCTTCAATGCCTGTGCAAAAACTGCTACTGGCCAAGATTTATTTTCATTGCCTTCAAAATGTAGCATATACAATTTTTTCTGGCAACAGCATTATTTTTCGGTCTTATTTTCAAATTCAACCAACAAAAGTACCTAAATAAATTAATACGAATTTTTTACATCTAAAAGCTATAAGCAGTGTTCCACTTCACATAGGGTGCACCATAAGCTCTTAAATGCTCTTTACCCCTTCACTGCTCTATTTCAAACTTTGCTCAAACTAGTGTCAGAGTCATTCAGTGGCAGCAAAAGATAAACTATAAAAAGTTGATGCATTCCTTGATAAGGTGAATATTCAACACATGACATGAACTGAAGAGGATCTGCAAGGTTTTACACGGAAAACTCAGAAGCTGATACATTCTGCATAGTCAGATATGGAGAACTACTGTGAATACATTTCAAAGAAATAAATTTCGGCAAATTACCATAAGTACAATAGAATATCTCCCAAAATAAATCCATTCTCTCTATTTACAAAGTTTCCTCCACCAGCAAAATGCTGTTAAATGAAAATCCAGAATGCAATTTCCAGTAAATTAAGTCCCCTGGCAGTTTTGCAGAGAGTGAGATTGGATAATAGAGCGTTTGTCTGGCGTTTCCTGCGTGTTCTGACGACTTTCGAGTGTTAGTTGAGTGATGCAAATGCCTCGAGGAACCTCAATCAGACACATTACCAGGGACCGATACCAATCTACTAAGTAGGTTGCATTTCTGCGTAATAGCTTGCCCAATGAAAATGATCGACAAAAATTAAAAGCATAGTCGACACACTACAGATTCCTTCACAGACAGCTTTACCCCTTTCCAGATTGTTTGAATTGACTAGAGCCCCCTGTTGTTCAAATGACATTTACATTTCAAACAGTGCATCCCTTCAACAAGGATCAGGTTCAGAATAAAGTTTGCAACTGCGAAATGGGCTATGTACGGCATTTCATAGTGTACACCAGATCATCCAGCAACACTGAAGGTCAGTAAAGATGGCCTTGGAAAATTGGGAAATGTTGTTATGACTCTGGGGAATGGGAATGGAAAAGGGAGAATGACTCTGTCACAGTGTTGTTATATATCCTAGTTTTGCAACTAAAAAAGGAAATAACTATTTTCACAAGAAAAAATAAACAAGCATTGAAAAAATGTAGGTGAAAATACACAAAAATTCATTATAAAGGTTTTGCATAATGAGGCAGTCTTGATTGAGGGTATCACCAACATCCGCACCATTCGTAGGAAAGGAAAAAAAAATTAAACAATTTCTCACGCCATTCCCCTATTCAGAGCCAAATGACTAGAAAAATTGAGCAAAATATTGGCTCAATATGTCAATCCGCTGCTCTGCCCCGCACAATTTTATTTTTAGTTTGGATGCCTATATATGGTATGCAACACGAACGAGAGTAGTAGCCTTTTCACCACCTTGAAACTCTAAATGTTGGTTGGTATTCAGTGGAACAATTGCCAAGTACTAGCCTGAGCTATGAACACATGGTGCATTCTGGGATTCATTCTGGCTGTCTCAACGCAAAAATACTCAGTGGCCTGTGGATGAAGGAGAAATATTCTGGCATATATGTTTAAATATTGGCCCGTAAAAAGTCACCTTTCCTGTGACACAAATATAAAGTGAAGATAATTTTTCTGTAAAATCATTCGATGAAAAAAAACACAGATTTTTTCAACAAGCACTCCAGAACATAAAGTAATTTGCTTAAAACAGATTTATAAGAGAGTAGGGATACGGAAGGGGGAGAGTATAGAGGAGAATTGTATGTTAACGGAGTGTCTTATGTTGGAGTCACACTGTTTTTTGTTATTATCACTAATTGTGCCTTAGACTGGGAAGTCGATAAACATCCCTGGTGGTGGACAACAGCAGCCACCAGTACTGGCATGGGGCCGAAGATGGTATGAGTCGGTAGGGCCCATGGCCAGACATCATCTGGCGGAGCTGAAGGGCAGGGGTACGGCAGATGAACTGTGGGGGCAGACAGGGCTCCAAGTCATGGCAAAGACAGCCTGTCTAGGAGAAGAAAACTCCGAAATCAAAGTACCCGGTCCTCCAGGTTGGGGGTTTAGCATAGGGTTAACAACCCTATCTTAGAAAACAACCATGTTACGGATTCAGAATATATGCCTCAGAATAGGACTGGAATTAAGGAACAGACCCGGCGAACGAACGGACTGAGTAAGGTTAAAGGAAACATATATCTAGCCACATGGAATGTACAAACTATGAGAAAGCCAGGTGCATTAAGACAGTTGAAAAACGAACTAGTAAAATACAGAATAAAAATTTCAGCTTTGCAGGAAATGAGATGGTCAGGAAATGGAATAATGCAATCAGGAGATCACATCGTCTTATACAGTGGAGGAAACAATGGAAGGAATGGAACAGGTTTCATCATAGAAAACTGTATTAAACCTGCCATCTTAAAATTCAATCCTGTTAACGATTGAATTTGCTCCCTTCGATTAAAAGCTAGGTTTTTCAACATAACAATATTTTCTGTATATACACCTACAGATGACACTGAGGAGGATGTTAAAGATGAATTTTATAGTAAACTAGAGGAGGAATATGGAAAAGTATCTAATCATGATGTCAAAATAATTTGTGGAGACTTAAATGCCAAGATTGGCAGGGAGGAGCAATTCAGAGAAACAATAGGGAAAGAAAGTCTTCATCTACAAAGCAACAATAATGGATGGCGTGTGATCGACTTTGCCACAAGCAAGAACATGGTAGTTAGGAGTACTTGGCTGCAGAGAAAAGATATTAATAAAGCCACATGGTGCTCACCAGATGGCAAAACATGCAACCAGATTGACCACGTACTCATAGAGAAAAGACACGCAACGGACATACTTGAAGTGAGCAGTTGCAGAGGTGCCGACTGGGACTCAGACCACTACTTAGTAAGAATAAAGTATAGGCAAAAGATTGATGTAGCTAGAACAAACAAGAGAACCATGAATGAGAGATATGATGTTGAAAAATTAATCAAAGATGAAGATAAGAAAGAAGAGTACCAAATAAAAATAGCCACTAGTCTTCAGGAAAACAAGAAAGAGTGGGAAGGAAGTGATCTAGAAGGAAAATGGAATGTTATGAAAAAAGCGATAAGAAAAACAGCTAAGGAAGTAGTTGGTTACATTCAAAGGAAAAAAAGGGAAGAGTGGTATGACAACGATTGTGCGTTAGCAATTGAAGAACGAAACCTAGCCAGAAAGAAAATGCTACAAAAAAGAACAAGACAAACAGTCAATGACTACAGGCAAAAAAGGAGGATTGCATCTAGAGAATGCAGAAGGAAGAAAAGAATATTCGAGAAACAAAAAATCACAGAACTAGAAAATATGAGAGATAAAAGAGAAATAAGGAAATTTTATCAGAGAGTGAAAGAAACAAAAAAGGGTTTTGAGCCTAACTCTGTTTTCTGCAAAGACTTAGATGGAAATCTCATAGGAGACAAAAAGAACATATTAGCCAGATGGCGAGACCATTTTGAACAGCAGTTAAACAGGAATGAAAGCGATGTATTAACACAAGTGAATGTAAATGAAAAAGGAATTGCGGACTTAGAAGAAGACTATGAGAAAAGTGAAATTACCCGGAGCCCAAGTATGGAGGAAGTCATAAAAGCAATTAAAAAACTGAAAAATAACAAGGCTCCAGGGGAAGATAGTATAACTACTGAAATGGTCAAAAATGGCGGATCAGCTGTAGAACAACATATGCATGAGATTATTAAAATTATATGGAAAGAAGAGAAAATGCCTGAAGACTGGAACATGGGAATCATACATCCTGTCCACAAGAAAGGTGATAAATCTAAATGTGAGAACTACAGGCCAATAACACTACTTAGTATAGCATACAAAATTTTTAGCAATATTCTTGCTTCAAGACTCGAACCGTTAATTGAACAAAAAGTTGCAGATTATCAATGTGGTTTTCGGAAGAATCGTTCTACCACTGATCAGATTTTTATTATGAGACAAATATACGAGAAGTGTTATGAACACAACATAGAAGTACATAGCCTATTTATAGATTACAAGCAGGATTTTGATTCTGTCAAAAGGAGTGCACTATATGACGTCATGGAAGAATTTAACATCCCCTCTAAATTAATAAACCTCATTAAAATGACACTAGACAATACTAAAAGCAAAGTTAAAGTGAATGGAGAACTATCATCTCAGTTTGAAGTCAAAAGAGGAGTGAAACAAGGATATGCATTATCATCAATGTTATTCATATTGGCTTTGGAGAAAGCAATGAGACAGCTCCCAATAAATCCTGGAGGAACAATAATGAACCGACAAACCCAATGTGTTGCCTATGCTGATGACCTGGCTGTAGTCTCAAGAAACAAACACTCAATGGAAGAGATTTTGATTTCTATTGAAGCCGCATCAGAAACACTGGGATTAAAAATGAATGAAGACAAAACAAAATATTTGAAAATGGAAAGAAATCAAGAAAAAACTAGAGAACCAACAATAAAAATCAACAATAAACATTTTCAAAGAGTGGAAAGCTTCAGATATCTGGGATCCTTGCTAACAGCAAAAAATCAGATTTCCCTTGAAATTCAAGACAGGTTACACATAGGTAATAAATGCTATTATGCACTGCAGCCTATTTTCAGGTCAAGAAATATTTCAAGAAACACCAAAATAATCATATACAAGACAGTGTTAAGACCTGTTGTCCTCTATGCCTCTGAAACATGGACACTAACAGTTACACAAGAAGATATAATCAGAAGATGGGAAAGAAAGATTCTCAGAAGAATATACGGTGCTGTGATAGATGCAGGAATATGGAGAATAAGAACAAATGCTGAAGTCTATGAACAATATGGTGAACCAGACATCATATCAGTTATGAAGCAAGGAAGACTTCATTGGGCTGGCCATGTGCAACGCATGAAGGAAAGCAGGGCAGCCAAAAAGGTCTTCAATGGCACTCCCGGAGGGAGGAGAAGAAGAGGAAGACCACGAAAGCGGTGGCTTGACGATATAGAGACAGACCTGAGAAAACTGGGAGTCAAGAGATGGAGGCGTGTTGCAGAGGATAAAGAAGAATGGGGGCAGATAATTCTGAAGGCCAGAGCCCTACATGGGCTGTAGCGCCAATAATGATGATGATGACTAATTGTGCCTGGAAAGAAGGACTTTTAGCACTTATTAGTTTGGGAGTTTATCTCTCTTATTTTGTCGCTTCTATCATTCACAAGAAATCTAAGCCTAGTGTGTAGCCTCAAAGTGTCTACTGGCTCCCAACCTAGTCCTCCTTCCATAGCTGTGGGGCACCCTGTTTTTTTCTGTCTTTCCAAAAAAGTATATTGAATAACCATGCTGAAATATCAGTAGTTAAGATAGTTCCCAGAAAAATTTATGAAATGGCCAGTTAGAATGCCATGTAAAAGTGAATCACCATCCCACCATTGATGCAATCACATTGCCACACAATAAACAATAGAAAAACGGAAGAAGTAGAGAAGAGACAACCCTCCACAACAAACTTCAACATTATGAATAAAACGTTTAACACTAGTTTATAAAGTAAATATGTATGATGAAAAGGATATTGTTTATCACGGCCATCTCGGTCATGTGATCTCTCCCTCTCTCGCACGTAAGGAGATTTTTCCTGAAAAAGAAAATCTTTAATTAGTACATCTCGTTTTTAGTCTCGCACCAGAGTTAAATGCAAGCAATAATTTTATAGAGAAATTTTAAACTTCCCAATTAAGTCATATACAAAGATCACTAGTTGACCCAATGTTATAATTTAAATTAGAGCAATAATAAGCCAATTAGACATCATTTCAGACCAAAATATGCACTCCTTAAATCTTCAAAAGCCAGTATTGACATTCTCACAGATGGTTCTGATGGCTGGAATTTTTATGGACATTTCATTTAAACAAATGTAACCAAGGGGTCCCTTAAGTTCTCATTCAGTAAACGGATCAACTTTATTAGTGGTAACAAAAGTTCCCTTTCGGATGATAATGGTTAAGGACTTTTGTACTGTACTGTAGGAAAATTTCCATTCATACAACTTGATGCGGCAGAAAAAATACCGTATTTGCACGAATATAAGATGAACCTGATTCTGAGATGATCTCCTTTTTTGGAAATCCACAATGGGAAAAAAATCATGGATTTTGCTTCCGATTGTAAGACGAACCCACTTTTATTGGGAAGCCAGAAGGGAAAAAGGTGTTATATGCGAAGGCGGCTACACACACAGGCTAAAGTAATCCCCGATCATAGTTGGGATTAACGATTAAAAAATAAACGATTACAATTAATCGTTAAAAATATAGTTAACTAAACCATTACTTTTTAGAAGAGTTAACTTTTAATTGCTAAAATTATACATTAACTGATACAAAACTAACTTCAATTAAATTTTGGAATGTCGACCTCTTTGAATTTTCTTTTCTTCTTTTTTCAGACAGGAGAGGACGGATGTCCGATACAAATTTTAAAATGAGAATTTTATTAAAGTTTAACGACTTTTTCAGTAAAATTTAAATAAATTTTTCTTAAATTTGAAGTTTGTATTTATTTTATCCCAAATGCAAAAAATAGCTTTTAAAAGTTTCTTAACAGTAACTGAAAAAGTAACTTTTAACAGCTACTGAAAAGAAGGGGGCCATAATACTTGACCGGAAAAATATCCCAACCAAAAAAAGACGCTGGTGTGTCTGGGACACCCTGCGTGAGTCACGGCGGGTTAACCTCACCATAGACGTTCCATTATCTGCATTTTGTCCACTCATGTACAACAAGCTAATAAAGTATAGTGAGTGAATATCATTAAACAATGCAAGATTTTCGGCAAAGGGAACATTTTCATTTTCCAGTCATACAAAAGTTTTAGCAAGGTTGAGTTAAGTTTGTTTAGTTTAGTGAAGTTGAGCTTACACACGGTGAAAATTAGATAAGAAATCATTCCCACGGAGGGGAAAAGGTATAGAGGAAGGGGAAGTCTCACCTAGTAGTCTACATTTTGCTAGAGCAAATTGTGATGCATGAAGCATGTACCACCACCATGAAGAAACTCATAAAAATAAAATACAGTGAAACCCTGCTTTTACGTTCCCGGAATTTACGTTTTCCTGTGATTTACAACAATTTCTTCCGGTTCCAAAAATGTTTGAACCATTCCAATGTATTTTCATCCCACTATTTATGCTTTCAAATCCTGCCATTTACGACATTTAAAGGCGAGAAAGATGGATGCTGGCGCACTTCAACTGGCGACCCTGTGAACGTGATTCATGCCTTGATGACGATGGACGACTCGTTCATCGAAACGTCGGCCGAATTGGAGAACCTGACCCGGTGGAAATCCCGAATAACCTTCCACGGTAATTCATGTTAATTAAAGATAAACTACATGCTTAATCATGATGTATGAATGCTGATCTGGAAGACTGAACCCATGTCTTCAATATTTCTTCAAGTTCATCATCCTTGGAGTATTTAATGTATTTACGCCTTTTACCAATAGGGCCGCAGTCCTTAGCACTTTTCTCTATACATTTACAGGTTTTTACCATTGTGTTCCACGTTGAACTTGGTATATCAAGTTTTTTGGCCAGGGACATACGAGTGCCCGTATTAGAGTCAATCTCTTCGCAAAATGTTGATTTTTTCTTCGAATGATAACGATTATCTCGCACGCTTGTTTGCCATTTTAAAATACGTTTCCTCACGACTGCCATAAGTAATTGCAAATTAAATAAAACAAAAGGTGTAGCAACTAAAAACTTAAGATGAATGGCATTAGTGCGCGATTTCCGAGAAATATGAAAACTATCTCTGCGAAGTATGAGTAAAAGAGATAACATAAATTTTAACCTTTTCGCCACAATGACAGCGGTAGTTCGCCAATTAACATCTAATTGAATATACTTATGGCATCCGCTACATTTTAAATGTACTGTTTAAAAAGCCAGTGCGGCTCCTTAGTGCCATTCTACGTTCCATTTGATAACAATTCTGATCGCAAGCATTACAATATTCGGCATAAATACTTTTCAGCAATGCTATTGATGTTATGTGCTACCATCAAACAAATGATTGTGTGTTTTTAGAAAACCAAAGAAATCAGCATTCATACATCATGTTTAAGCATGTATTTTATCCGTATTTAACATTAATCATGCTCGCAGGGTCGTCAATTGAAGTGCACCAGCCGCCATGTTTCTTGCCTTCAAATGTTGTGATTTGAAAGTGTAAATAGCGGGATGAAAAAACATTGGAATGATTCAAACATTTTTGGGACCAGAAAAAAATGTTGTATATCACGGGAAAACGTAAATTCCGGGAATGTAAAAGCGGGGTTTCACGGTGCTTTTATTTTTGTCAACTTTTGTTTCTTCATTCATTTAGGTCTCTATTTGCTGACCCATCAAATATTAAACATCACCTGTTAAATAAAATAAAATTATTTAACATTAGGCTATGATTTTGCTTCTATTTCCTACAGATTAAGATTTCCCTATATTTAATTTTCCCGCGATTTACACTTTTTTACTTCATTCCCGTCAAAAGTGTAAAGGAGGGGTTTTACTGTACCTTGAAATAAACAAATCAAGTAGAAATTTAGATAAACATAAATTCACCTCACCCGCGGGCTTACCCTGTTGCTACTGGTGTAGTGATGCTTATCACGCCCGTGCTGGTCCATTGGATCGCCATTCTGGTGACTTTGGAGTTTGGCGGCAACTGTTCACAAAAAATGAAAGTTAAAGTTAAAAATGGTAAAATTATTTTCATAGCAACCATAAATGTACATCATGGAAGAAATAAAATTGAAAAATTGGTATTATAAGAGAAATATGAACTTACCTATCATAATAAATGGCTTTATCATTTAAAAATATGAGTATGTATTACCTTTCACTTCAACTAAACATCCTAATAACTGACAGTGCTGCATTAAAATACACACTGCCGCTGTTCTATTCCCAATTACTGATCACCAAACCTTGCATTACTTTCCATTTTCATCACGACATGATCACTTCTTTCCTTGGCTATATATCTAACCTGAAGACATTTAGAGCCATAGAGAACGTTAAATTTCTAATGAGTTTTCAAGACCCCTTTCCAGCAGATTGATATTTGTTTTGGTTTTTCACTCAAAAACTAAGTGAAGCATTCTGTTGATACAAGTTCTAACAGCCACGATCTGTTTTATAGGTTACTAGTAAAGAGAACAATTTGCCGCTCAAGGCATATTAGCACATATTAAAAACTCAGACGGCAGAACAATTATTAAATGAACCGCAATATAGAGGGTGGACAATTTTGAAGTTCTCCATTTAAATGTAATACAAACTTTTTTTTCAACGTACACATTTGTATCCGTGGACTAAGACATATATTTTCAGCCAACAACCCATCTCAATCCACTGAACTCCACAGTGGACATTACATCCCCATTGGATAGATGAAGTATTTAGTGGTTTCTTTATGAGGAAACATTTTACATTGGGTCACCTTAAATTTTACCATGATAATTCAAACTGCAAGTGGATGAAACTCACTCTCGTGAAATATAAAAAAAATTCTCATTATCCACAAGTCCAGAGCATGAACGACATCTCTGGCTAAACAATTAATTGCCATTGTGTTAAATTTAAATGAAGCTGAAGCAATGAAAACAATATTACTCATTCTGCAATTTGGCATTTATTTGCTCGGATTATTTCCTTCACATATGAGGATCAACCTTCTAGTACTTTTCATCAAATGGCACACAATACAACCTATCATTACTTATGCTAAAAGCATGCTAAAAATTTAAACGTACTCATCATGCCATTGAATTTTTGGGAAGGCAGAGTAAAAAAAAGTCATTGCTGTGAGGCCTAGGAAACTAGCTCTCTTATTATAATTTCTTCCATAATGCCCTATCCTTTGCTTCTGTTACATTCTTGCATTACTTCAACCATGCTCTCATTCTTAAGACTTCTAAAATCTATCTTCCATCTTAAGGTATCTCTTCCACCACAACTTTCTCGGTCTACCCCTTCCTCTCACAGCTATCACGAAAGTAACATGTATGTTTCTTTATTAGACTCTCATTCATTCTCTAAAAGAAAGTAAAACCAAATGAAGAACACTCCTTTCGTATGCGTCCATTGCTGAAGCACCCAACCCACATTGTCATGACCCACTCATTTCTCACCCTCCTCCTTCTGTGGCAAAAATTTCTGATACCCCATTCCCACTGTATTCAGTCCACTGTTACGCTTATGCCGGCATAACCAGGTTTCGCTTCCACATTATACTTATCTGGGCATACGCAGCTTTCACATCCATATAATCTACATCCTTGTTGTGTTTCTTGTCAAGTCAAATTTAATACACTAATATGTATGGTCCCCAGATAATAAACATCATTATTATAATTAATCCAGTTGGGAGGAGAGATGTACTAAGGTGTACTGCGATTCCTGCTTCCCTTAAACACTCATTTGTTGAAATACTCTACATACTACCCGTTTCTTTCGCTCCAGCATTTACACAGCTTTGAATCTCTTATTCTACCCTTACATCTTTTGCAAATACTCACATAAAGCAAATAGCTGTCTTAAATTTCCCTAAATAATATAGTAACAACATTCCTCTAGCTACCCATCATCGTATGGTACTTAACAACAAGTGTTGTTTAGAATTCTATCACACACCAAAACTTTTGGTATAATTTCAATGTTACTGTATACTTGGTACTCGTCCTCTTCAAACTCTGCCGCCATTCTAGAGGTTAGGGTGAAAATTATTACAAAAGTTCTTGCAATTCTCGAATTAATCGGTGGTGAATAATGAAAGATATTTATGATATGCCTTGAAAGGGACTCAAACTCAGATCCCTTAAATATGGCACCAAGTGCTAGCCAGTTAAGCAATGAGGAGTCCTACACCCCTGTTATATTTACAATATTCGTGTGAGAGGAAGAGAGAGACCAACACTTGACCTTTAAATGTTACATCATGAATATACACATTAAGTCAATGAAATTGCCTTTAATTGGATATTCACACCTGGTTGCCAAGGAAATGTCTGTAGTTGAAATGAAAGAAAAATGGATAATTTTGGAGCTGAAAATGCAATGCTCGGGCAAAAATGAAGCACATGAGAAAATTGAATGAAAGAATTAAATGCAACACACTTTTAAGCCATCCAATAACAAAAATTTCCATCCAATATCTTGAGTGCAAGTAATTTAAAAAAGCAAAGGAATTGCACTGAATCACGAATTTTGAAAAGTACACAACTTGGTTTTTTTGTAAAATTTTCAGGATACAAGAAAACTTAATTTCTGTCCAACTTATTTTAAGTGGTTTTTTTCTGAAGCATCTACTGAAAGCTTTATGAAAAACAGATATGAGCACTTTTCACTCATAAAACATGTAATATATGTGTACATGAAAATGAGAAGGAAAAAGTAAATTTAAAAATTTTCTGAGATTCAAAATTCATTATTCAATCCTTTTCTTAAAAGAGTAAAATTTAAAAATAATGAGCAAAAACAAAACCCAATTTTTTGCAAAAAATCCTTCCTTAGTGCATCCCTACACCTTTATAGGATTATATCATCAAAATTTTATATTTTTGTCACCAGTAGTTTGGGCTGTGAATAAATGAGTGAATGTACATCATTCATATGTACTTACTTACATGGTTCTGCACATAAACAGATCCATGGATGCAAACATATCTTGTCGAAATCCATCAAAAATTTGAATTACTAAACAGGCTACACCATCAATGACTTAACCCCACATTAAACGTTATTTCTTTCATAAAAAAATATATTTGTAGCAGGAAAAATGTATGAAAATCCTGTACAAGCAACCAAACTACCAAAGTATTTTTGCAAAGAATAAATAGAACTTTAAATTCTATAGCAGAAATCAAAATCTTCCAAGAAACTTTTAATGACTGTATCAATGTTCCTAGTCAAAAAACAATTATTATTTATAAAATGTTCTGAATACAAGGTCCTATTATATAAGCCAATATGCTCACTTGTTGCATGCAACTGATGCATTACTGCTGCGATAATTATCTATTACCGTCCGACAGAAAATTATGTGCACTCAAGTTTGAAGCTCAATAACATAATAACCAATGGTTGTTCATAAAAACAAATTACATTATATTTTCCTTTGGTTTATTCTGCGTTTAACCGTTATAGATAATATTTTATTACATTTATAATTATGTTTTTTACTGAGGCAAGAACGTAAAAAGTGCCCGTTTTTAGGTGTATTTCATGGAGTCATGTTTAAAATTTGTTTTCTTAAAAACGCACTGTAGTATGGGTACCAAATTTTATACACTGATAGATAATATTGTTGTTGATGTATTTAATAAATTGTAGAATTGTATCTTATAAGTAAAAGTTTTTGTTGTGAGATTTATACACAACATTTTTCTATGGAGCGGGACGTTGTAGAACAGCGTTCTTGGCTGAGCTGTATAAGTAAAGCAAGAGTAATTTATTTTTTTATGACAGTATAAGGCATGATAAGTAGCTAATTTTATATTAATTGATATTTATATCATTTTACTGAGGCTGCGCTCGGTGGCGATCTGCCTCGACCACCCTTGCGGCGTAGACGCGACCGTGCGTTGGTGGTTGGAGTGTGAGGCATATCCCGGGCAGTTATTTGCAGTAGAAACATTCCAAACACTAATACAACTTTACTCCCTCAAGTCATAGCTCATAATGCGATGGAATTTCCTGTGACTCTTGTTGAGCTATTTGTTTTGAAAATCCCAATTCGCTTCAGTCTCTCTTAGCATTTAGTTCAGTGTAGACATATTCAACATGCCACCAAGGTCACAATTTTCGGAACGTGAAATTCGGATGATTTTAAGTGTTATTTGTTTTTTCAAAGTTGAGGGGGTTAAGTTGGGTAAAAAACAGTCTCCCGTGCATCAACTTCCCAGCGATGTCACGTGAAACTCTCCGTAGATTGTTGATCAGCATTGGATTTCGTTTGAAGAAACTCAATAGAAAGACAGTTTTAATGGACTCATTTTCTATAGCAGCCTCAAGACATGAGTTTTTAAGGAAAATTAGGTATTTCAGAGAAAAGGGCTTCAAAATTTTTTATACTGATGAAACTTAGTGTGGACAAAATCACACTATGTCTTATGCTTGGCAGGAATGCATAACTGAAGCATCAAACTGTGGCTACACAAATTTTGACTAATAATGTGGCCATCTTCAAGACGTTTTCTGTTGGAGGGGTGCATTTAAGACGTCATCAGGCACGGGGAAAACGTGTAATCATTGTGTGCATAGGAAGTGAGGATGGATTTTTTGAGGGCGCTGAGCTATGTTTCGTGGGGAAGATTGGAACGGGATATTACCACAAGGAAATAAATGCCTGCCATTTTGAGGAATGGTTTTCACAAATTCTGACAATTCTCCCACCAAATTCTGCAGTTGTCATTGATCAGGCCCCGTACCATACTATGCTAGATCCTGACACAAAGAATCAAACATTGGCTTGGAAAAAAGAAGCAAGCATCGATTGGATTATTAAAAAGGACATCCCACTTCCACCATACACATCTAACTTTCAATCATTGACAAAGAAATCCTTAATTAACCTAGCTCGACCTTACTTTGGAACTCCCAAGAGGAAACTCGATTTAATTACCAAAGAGCTGAGAGAAGACGTGGAACTAATTTGGCTTCCAGTTTCACACTGTTAATTGAATGCCATTGAACTAATTTGGGTGTATGTGAAAAATATTATTGCAAAATTAAATAGAGCAAATTCGGAGGAAAAAGGAAATGCCGAAGGAGTGATTAGGGACCCATGTCAATCAGCCTAACGCTCTGTCACGCCTGAGATTTGGAAGAGCTGGATTAAACATTGGGGTGTGCGTGAACTTCCGGTTTGAAATCGGCTATGCACCCGTACAGACAACTAATGTAAGTACCAACGTAACAACCTTACGCGCATTTACACTACTAATGTAGCGACCGTGGTTCGTACTGTCGTAGGCGCTAACCACTGTGTGAATGCGCGTTGGTTACCGATAGAGTAGTAGTTCTTAATGTTGCTACTAAACAGTGGTCAGGCTCTGGTGTCGCGAGCGGAAACCGGAAATGATTAAGGAGGATAACAAAAAAAATCAATCAAAATAGTGAAGCATATGGTGCTACATTGATGAATATGACATTTTAACACTTTTTATAGGAATTTAAAATCTTATTACACTCATTTTTGCTTATTTACGAAAATAATACTTCATCCTTCTCCATTTTGATTGCCTTATTTCACTATCGCACTTCATCTATTCCGAATTCCACCATCTATACGAGTGCTGAAAACTATTAAGTGGTAGCGTCAGGAACTACTTGTCCATCGTTAACCAACGCACATTCACACAGTTTTTAGCGCCTACAACGGCAAGGACGAAGGTCGTTAGGTTAGTTGGTTTGTTGAGTGAAGGAGACACTACTAGATCGCGGCACTTGCAATGAAGCCGAAGTTTCTATGCAATGAAAACACTATCAGTACTTTTCATTTGAGTAAGGCGATAGCCGATTATCGGACGCAGGTGCCGTCGATCGCCAGCTCACCTCAGAACAGAGAGCCACCAACAGCCGGTGATTCAGCTAAATTGAAAGCACCATGGCATGGCAATCGCGGTCTATCGCCGCAAATCGAAAGCACCCAGAATGAAACATCGATCTATTTATCGATTAGAAAAAATAGATTATCGACTGTCTATCTTCCGGTAGGCCTAGTCAGTGAATCCACTTGCTCTCTTTAAGTGATATTTACCGATTTTATTTTTTGACAAATTCATCCCTATTTTCGTGACATGTGAGAATGATACAAGCTGGCCTAGGTGTAGGAGGTGGGGATAGCGATGTTGACGGCGATTTGACAGACGCCAATGACGAATCGCAGTCACACGGAAATCCGCCATCGTGGAATAGTAAGGCAGCTATCTGGCTGCACTTCGTACAATTGCCGAATTCGCACGCAACGTGCAATTACTGCAATTCAGTACTAAAAACCTACAACATTACTTTCAATACGGTTTTGAGGTCTCATTTGAAATTATGTTCATAAGCTATAGCCTATTAATATTTGTTATCAATATGTTTCTTCTTCATTCATGAAAATTGACAATATTAAATTCCAAATGATCATTGATTTCAATGGCAAGCTATAAATAAAACATTTGACTAACTTACTGATCTAGAGTGGTGGTACAAAAAAATATTAAAGTAAGGATTTGCTTAATAAATCCACAAGAGCTAAAGATAACATTATCTTGTTCACAGGTGTGTTCCAGCTAACCTGCCGACCCTAGTTATATTTTATTGTGAAAAAGCACAAGCTACTGGGTGTAATTTGCTTTGGAACCTTTTGGGTTGCACTACTTTGAGCTAAAGCAATGATGTTCCCACTCTCAGGTCTTTACAAGGCAAACATTTACTGTAATTTTTGTCTTGCCATCGAAGCATCCATTTTCCTTAATAATCCAGCACCCACGAATGTGAATACCTCTACTACCCGAACCCGAAAATTACCCGATGCCTGCAGATATTTCACTACCCGAAGCCGAACCCGACCCAAAATGAAAAAGAGCTACCCGCACACCCCTAATTAAAATTGTAGAGTACCCCACAGTAGAAAAATTGAAGAGAACTATTGGGAAAAGGATCACCTGAGTGAGCTATTTCCAGATGTGTAGCCAGTTATTTTCAATTTAGAGAGCTCTGATTCTGAAAGCTACCCAGAAGACTTTGATGTAAATGATGGCTTATCAGATTTCTATGAAAAAAGTAGTTCTATGGCCGGAAAAAAATATGTAAAAAACATTAAAAATAGAAATCCAAAAAAGGAGAAAGAAAAACCTTATTAAAGTGGCTGTTGGAGGTCCAAAGCCCTCACGTGAAACGCTGATGGAAAACGTTTAAAATATTACTAATAAAAGCCAATTGAACCAGGCTGAGCCGAGCGTGACGCTCGGCCCAGCCCACTGACGTGGCAACGTCGCAAGGGTGGTTGAGGCAGATCACCGTGGAGTGCAGCCTCAGTAAAATTATGTAAATGTCAATCAATATAAAATCAGCTACTTATCATGCCTTATACTGGCATAAAAAAATAAATTACTCATACTTTGCTTATACAGCTCAGCCAAGATCACTGTTCTACGATGTCCCACTCCGGAGAAAACTTTTGTATATAAAACTCACAACAAAAACTTTTCCTTATAAGATACAATTCTAAAATTTATTAAATACATCAACAACAATATTATCTATCAGTGTATAAAATTTGGTGCCCATACCACAGCGTGTTATTAAGGAAACAAATTTTAAACTTGACTCCTCCTTGAAATACACCTAAAAATGGGCGCTTTTTACGTTCTTGCCTCAGTAAAAATATAATTATAAATGTAATAAAATATTATCTATAACCGTTAAACGCAGAATAAACCAAAGGAAAATATAATGTAATTGGTTTTTATGTACAACCATTGGTTATTATGTTATTGAGCTTCAAACTTGAGTGCACATAATTTTGTGTCGGACAGTAAATGCAATGGTAAAAGAATGATTTTTATGCTTCAATTTGTACATTAATTACTTAGGTGCCTATTTGTAAACCAGGAAAAAACCAAATATGTAGTTTAAATGATCCAGAACCTAAGGCCCACCACCAAAACGACACAAACTTCTTTTGATGACTACAGTAAAAATGGGGCCATACGACGCAACCCGCAACACAAAACGGGGCTATACAACGCAACTGGCAACACAAAATGTAAAAATCCATTTATTTTAGTAGATTAACTAGGTAATTAGTGAAGTTAATGACTGATTCATGTTTTGTCATCGAGAGTTAGTAAGTGTGCCAAATTTTAGCTCGATTGAACTTTGGAAAGTGGCTTTTTATTTCGATTACAAGATTCCATCTAGACATAAAACAAACAGGGAAAGTTAAAATAAGCGTGGTAAAAAGAGCATCTATACGGAGTTGGGTGTCCACTTCTTTAAAGAAAACATTCACTAATTATCGAAGGTCAATGGCAAAAGCGAAAGGCAGAATCCACGGCACAATCCACAAGCTCCGCACAGAGGCTCATCACATAATGCAGAGGATTGGAGATGGTACTCTGATAGAATAGCTGAGTGCCCACCCAAAAATCACCACCAACCATCTGACTGTGATTAAGGAGATTGTGAGCTGCTCAGATTGGGAGGGCCAGTGGAAGTTATTTTACAATTAAGTGATTGATCAAGTGTTTTAGGATAGCGTAATTCCAAATATTATCTACTTGTTTAATTATATGCAAAGCTTTTTTAATAAAATGCTTGGAAATGTACATTATCATTTCGTTTTCTGTGAGTGCCATTTGAAGGAAATGGTTAGTTGAATCAACATTTCTGTTTGTTTAATTAAATGGCATAGATTAATCTCATTAAATTTTTTTTGTCATTCTCATAACTTCTAAGGTATGAAAATAAGAAAGGTCAACTAAGAAATGCTTTTACAATAACTGTCCTGCTGTGAAAAATTCTGTGGCGTGATGGCCTAGTGGGTAGAGCACTTGGCTACTGATCGAAGAGTCCCAGGTTCGAATCCAGGTGAAGCCTTCGGACGTTCCTGAACAAAAACAATCCTCGGTGTGTGAGGTGGCCCAGGGAAAGGAACTGGCCCCCCTACCCTGAATGTGTGAAATTTACACGCCAGTGGCTTAGTCTGGGGTGAGCTCTATCCTCAACTATCCAAACCAACCTTCGGGTTGAATCACTGAGTGATATTAGTTTCACATCACTATGCTTAGACTAGTCAAAACTGCCACAAAATCTCCCGCAGTTCAAAGACAGTGGTGCTAGTTATAATTTGACTTGACCGAAAACAATTCGGACGTTCCTGAACAAAAACAATCCTCAGTGTGTGAGGTGGCCCAGGGAAAGGAACTGGCCCCCCTACCCTGAATGTGTGAAATTTACACGCCAGTGGCTTAGTTTGGGGTGAGCTCTATCCTCAACTATCCAAACCAACCTTCGGGTTGAATCACTGAGTGATATTAGTTTCACATCACTATGCTTAGACTAGTCAAAACTGCCACAAAATCTCCCGCAGTTCAAAGACAGTGGTGCTAGTTATAATTTGACTTGACCGAAAACAATTTTCCTACTCACAAGCTAATAGGTAGGCTAAGCCTTCTGTAGACCCGATTCAGTATTGCTGGATACCATATTTTTGGTGCCAGACAAACCTAACTAATGGCTGATGTTACTTATGGCTCTATTTTATGAAATAGCGGTGCAGGAACCATACAAGATTTATTATAATTGGCATGAGTTGTTTATGAAAAATATGATGACATTTATTAGATAGCAAAAATATTTTAATGACATTTGATATTTATAATGTTACTTTATTTTTGCTTATTCCAATATAATGCCTACCTTCCTTCATCAAACTGGTTAAGTCATTGATGGGTCATGCTAATGAGGAACATACAGACAGGTAACTTTCCATTTCACCTTTAGCCTATGCTCAGAAATAATTCAGAGGATTCAATATGGTTTTTCCATTTTTGAATAATGAACAGATTCTAGGGAACCTAACTCATTCATAAATCGAGAGTTACCAGTACAGTGAATGATTGTATGGGTGTCTCCCCCAACCTTCCTGGTACAGGTATGGAGGGTGTCCTCCCTCCAAACTTCCCGGTCTGGGTATATCTCCCTCCGGCCTCCCGGTATAGGTCTGGAGGGAGTATCGCCTCTCCATCCATGCCCGGTATAGATAAGGAGGAGGGCCACCAATCCAACCCCCATCCGGGCCCAACGTTGCATAACTTCGGTGATCTGACGGGAACCGGTGTTTCAACGTGGCTTAGCCCTTGCCCTAGTACAGTGAATAGTGGCACAATGAGACAGGAGGAGTCAGGTTTAACACGAGATGAGGTGTTAGTACAGGCCATAGCCAAGCACAATCATGAGTGATGCAATTTGTTTCTGCCCATTCCACACACCTACCTTCACGAGGCTGGTATAAGAAAAATACACTTCATGATAATAGCATTAAACATACCAAGAGCCCCAGTCATATGTGTATGTTATTCCTATGATTCTTACGGATAGCCTACCACCTCAGTGCACAACTTAACCCAAAAGCATTTTTGGGTATGAAAAGAGAGGTCAACTCCGGTATTTATAAAATAGATTTTAGAAAACAAGAGTTCGACAGGGGATGCACTCTTTTTGCCAACTTATCTTTGATAACACATTCCCAGAGAATTGTCAGTTTTTTCTGTCTCTTTCAGAAATTGAGGCACATTCCAGGTATTTTCATTTTCCTTGGTAGCTGAACACTGAATATTCAAAGCTCCTTATTGCCAGGTGCATTATGTTAGAGAATTAAGTGAATTTACTATAGAAGACATCCCAAAAACGTGCATTACAGGCACTTATCAGCTCACCGGAGTGATCCTGCATCATGAGTAGGCTTATTATCTGGCTTGTCACCAGGGTTCTAAGGGGCCAAACCAGCAGAACGTAATAGAAACACCTGTGCCCTGGGTAGGGAAAAACCACTCTAGGCCTGAGTCTAAAAGCATTGACCCCTGGATTAGCAGGCAAGGATTTTACCCTGCCGCCATGATGGCCGGCAGACGTAAATTAACCACCTGGGCAGGCGCGTATATATACTAAGTGCACTGTGGGTTTTCGGCATTTTAATCCATTTGGGGGACCTAGGGTCCCTTTGCTATTACCTATTTGTACAAATAACTTTCATGTTGTGCAGAAATTCCTTTCTTAAAAGCAATTTTTGGGGAAGAAGAAAGCAAAAAGTGCCGAGAAGTCAGTACCTTGAGCGCAGCGAGGCCCAGTGAATCTACAAACACTCAAGGTCTGTTCTTATATTTTTGTTATTCCATCAGATATTGACTTTTTATTGATAACAATAATTGGCAAAAATATCGCAAGTTACTGCTTATCTATTCATATTTTTATATGGTAGTAATTTATGCCGAGAGCAAAACATTATGTGAGTTGCGGAGACCTGCTGTGATAATGAACACAACATCTATGGAAGTACATTTACCTGTATTTTCGTGCCCCTACATTTATGTCAGAGAATGAGTCACTCTTTAATATATAAAAATAACATTATTTTTCATCAATGCATTTTACATAAGTGAAACTAATTTAGAACCAATTACTGTTCCAAACTGAGTCCGAGGAACTATCAACTCAAGGCTTCTGTTTGACTCCAACGAAGAGGAAAAGGAAGATAAGAAAGATAAGATAAGGAAGATCAACAATGATGGTTCTCAATGTGAAGTAGAAGAAGTACATCAGGATGATGTGTAGAGTAATTCAGGAGAAGCCTTCGAAGATGAAGAAGTAAGTGCATTTCTGGTTGGCATAAAACAGCCACATCATACCAATATTCTAGAACTACAGTTAAACCTCTCTTTTACACTTTTGAGAGGACAAAAGGAAAAAAGTGTAAATCGTGGGAAAATTGTTATACGTACCATGACTCAAAGCCCGTCATTCTAATGTCTACAACGCATGACTCACATGACATCAATGCAGCAGCTATCAACCAAGCAAAAATTATAGAACACTGCAATGAAACTAAAGGTGCAGTAAACACAGTTTATAAAATTCACGAAGCCTATTATGTATCACGCATAGAAAAAAAGGTGGCCTATTGCATGTACTTTTTTGTTTTCTTGAATATAGTTGGCATAAACTCACACTCTTCATTATTTCAATAAAAATAATGATAACGAACATTTAATTGAAGAATATTCAGAAATGATCGGGCCGTGGGTCTGAAAAGGGGATTTTTTGTGTCAAAATCGATGCTTTGACTTTGCCGTTCGATTTGGAGTATACCTCAGGCACTACCACTCTCAATAAAAACATCTCCCAAGAATTTTGCGAAAAGAGGGTAATGCAAACTATGCATACATAACACATCTATTGAGAACTATACAGTAGAAACTCAAAATTACGAAGTCGAGGGGACCGGAAAAATTGGCACTTCATAAAATCAAATTTTGTATAAACGAGTACCTTTCAAAAACGTGGCGATGAAGCTCTTTTTTTTGCTTCCTTAAATTTCCTTTCCTTAAGATGTACTCTCACGACGTACTTGCATGATTTACGATGTTATAATTCATGAAAGTATATTTCATTGTGTATTCATGCCCACAGGGTGTACATAGTTGAACACAACTAATTTTTCAGAGTTTGATTCTTCCGATTTTCAGGATTTCCATTGCGATGTTCCAACTTTTTGCGGTGGAAATCCCAAAAATCGGAAGAATCAACCTCCATCCAAGCCCCGTGGAAATTTAAATCACGACAACTATCTTGTCGTTCTTTTTTCAAATGAATGATTAGCCTATGAAGCATCTTTGCACAATTTTTGTGCAGTTTGGACTAAGCCTATGAAGCTTCTTAGCGGATTTAAAAAATATTATTTCCTAACTGGAGAAATCTTAACTTTAGCGTTAGCGATGTATAATCATCAATAATATGTATTGATTTATGCATACAATAAGGAAGTGTGTGACGTGCGCGATCATTTGCACAGATATTAAAGACAGTGAAAATAAGATTCTCTCGTGGATGCTATGTGATGAATGCATGTTATGTATTTTGTACAAATACTGATATGCCCGTTAATCTTGCAAAATAATAATTGTTATTCTCGCTTGGATTCGTCTTATTTGTGCGTGGTTATTTCCTATACGAGGGAGCCTATAGAAGAGTCCAGCTAAATAGGTACCTCCTTTCAAAATTAGATTGTACATACAAGCCACGCACTTCAATGGTGAAGGCGATATAACTCCTTTTACACTTCATCAGCAACTAATGATGCTATCACTGCAAATCAATAATTATCTTTTTCCACTCTACTATGCGAGAGCTTCATTTGTGGCTCTATTCAGATTAGGTCGCCTACTCTTCATTCATTAAATCTCAGGTTTCATTTAAAGATTCGATATTGAACTAAAATTTGGGATATTTTTTTGTAATTGTTTTACCTCTGCTTTCGATCAAGTAAGGAGATATTTTTGTTCGAGCATTGCAACTCCAGGTCAGGCCACGCACCAGGCTGGAATCAGCTGTCCGTTCCTTCTTACCCCATCATTGCGGGGGTTACTCCATTCATTTCACAAAAAACAGCTACGCGACACATGGTCTCGGAGTATTGTGCATCGCTTGTGAGGTTGATCTACCAGGGAGCCAAGCCCAAGGGATGCGAGCGAGGAATGAACATGGAATGAATCATCGGTTTACGCCGAATAGTCACATCTTATCTTCCTCCTCCCTTACCTTAGCCGGCTGCATCAGCGGAGAGGGAGGACATGCCTTTGGAGAGTGGGGGGCTTTTACTTAAAGGGCCCAAAGGTTGGCATGGTGGGCCGGCAGAGTCAGCATGGGACATCGCATCCTAACCTAGTGTTGAGGGGTTGGGACGGAGGGGGAACTCGAAGGGGCCTGAACTCCTGAAGGGCCGGAACGGGGGCTTCGGTGTGAAGGTGATGGCTCGTACCCACCTTGAGTGGAGAGGGTCATTTGAGGGGGAAATATGACCAGTATGGGAGAAAAGGGAAGCGTTTGATATGTTCGTCTGAAGTGAGAAAGAAGTTGATGGAGGAGAAAAGTAAGCCGAGGTTTTGGAACAACAGAGATGGAAAGCTGGGTGAATTTTCCTGGTTGGGATTGCCGGGTGAGGGAAAAAGAATATGTATTGGAATGTGCGGGCATTTCCATTTTGAATTTTCTACATTTCCGATCCATTCGGGCAGATTCTTTATCGATCTGCAGGAATGCACCTGAGCTCTCTTTTAGGATATTTTTTCAATCACTGGGTTGGAGCGAAAGGAAAGAAAGGTACACCATTTTCCTATACACATATGTTTGGGTACTCGAGTATTTTTTCCCTTTGATTATGCCTGCACCCAGTGCTAGTCATAATTTAGAATTAATGTGCATCAAAGTAATTGGTCATATGAACCTAGCAAACTCATATTTTCTCTGGTTTTCTTGGCTGTTGGCGACAAAAGAAGGGAAGGGCAATACCTTGCTCGATGTCTACATCAAAACGCTCAATTAGGGCGAGAAATTTAACCTGATTCTTTCGATGATAACTATTGCTAGCCAGAAGAATTATGCCGTGGAGCAAGGTTAAGTGTAATCAGTCTGAAATAGTGAGAGAAAAAGCTTCCTTAGGTTATATTCACGACTAAATCTATACCTCGAACAACCTAGCACCATCTCTGATTATTGTCATAGTTTTTTTTGCACACGTGTGCAGAAAATGATTTCTTTACTAGGAATACTCGTCATGGATTTATATTTGAGAAAACCAGTAGCAATAAATGCCAGGGATCATGAGAGGAAAATGCTGTTTGTACCAATTATTCTTTCGCAGGCGAGTATATCCGTACAGGACTAATTTAAGTTTTTTTACTCGTTGGCAACTCTGTGGACTCATTGTAACAAAGCAAAGCTGGCTGTAGCAATTAGGGCGAGTATATCCATACATGACTAATTTAAGTTTATTTTTCTCGTTGGCAACTCTGTGGACTTGTGGTAACAAAGCCGAATGCATTTTTTGTCCGATTGGTTTCATATTTTATGTGCTACAATTCAAAGTCGTCCAAGGTCTGGTTTCACTGGGGCGTCCAGCGGCCATGTCCAACCGCCGCATCTGAACGATGTGGGAGAATGTGTATTTAGTTTAATTACGAATTTATTATCGGTTTTGTTGCTTTTATTGGAATACAAAGAAGAGGACGACCAAATGTTGCAAGTAGCTTCAAAGAAAGAGCTGGAAAGGACGCTTTATGCAAAATGCGGAGAGAGGAGAGCAGAAAAATCACCGAAAATTGCGACTGCCCGACTAAGCGTCTGCATCTCGACTGCTCTCGAAGCAATGCTGCTCTCGAAGCAGTCGAGATGCAGACATCGGGCATCAGCAGTTGAACGTGATGGCCAAGATGTCTCAGTGAAATTGAGCCCATTTGATATATATTGGACGAGTACAGCAGTGACTGCCTAGTGCTGGACGTGGATGCCGGACGGGGCCGCGGGACGCTCCAGCGAAACCACGCCTCTTTTGTAGCATTGAAAAATGAGTTATCGTTCAGGTAATTCACATTCAGTGCATAATGTATTCGGCGACGATGATTAATTAGATGTTTATCTCTGACAAGGAGCACCTAAAAGCGTCGCTGTGATCCGTCACTATTCGTAAAAACGAGTAACTTTTTCACATCTGGACCAAGATCCGAGGTTCGTAATTTCAAAACTTCGTTATTTCATAATATTGCGTACTGTTACATACATTAGATACCCTTTTGGTCGCGACCAAAGATTTTGCTTCGTAAAATCAAAATTTTGTAATTTTGAGTTTTGCATTTTTCAGTTTCTACTGTATTACATGTGGTACCTTCGTTAACAAAAAAAAATTCATGAGCCTTTGTCACATGCCTTCTGTGCCTACAAGAAAGCGAGGAACAAGATTCATCTGCAAGCTAGACAGCTATTATAAGACGCAATAATAAATAAATGATAATGTAAAATGTTTACTATTATGTAAATAAATAAAAAAATATACAGGGTGTCCGATGATTATCAATTTCTTTTGTCCCTGAGTTTTCCAGGTTTTCCAGAATTTATTTTTGCATTTTTCAGGGTATTGTTGCACTTTGTTTCTAACATATTTTTAATTAATTTATAATAAAATCGGCATATTTTGCCAATATGAAAAATACGAGAAATGTCGGGACCTACTTTGATTTAAATAATAGAGTATACAAGGAATGTGGAGTATTACTGGTTTTATTAAAACCAAAAAATAAACAAAAACGGTTAACAGACAACAAAATTTAAGTTAGGTGCAATTTGAACACAATAAACTAGATTCAGGATGCTTAGTTTGATTTATGAACTTGCAAATAAAAGAAGTGTGATTTTTTTCAATGAGGGCATTTCTGATTCAACCTTGGCAACAAATTTCTCGGCTTTTAAAGAAATTACGTTTTTTTGTTCGCAGCTCTTGTAATTTTTGCAGTACCTCTTTCTTATTCATTTTTCCTTTAGACTTTGGTACCTTTCCTCTTCTTCGCTAAGGCTTCTCTGTACATTGCATGGGCATTTCAGAAACTGTGAATTAATTGCTTTGTGATAGATTGCTAACACCCGAAAGAATTCAATTAGAACAAAATTGTATTTATTGGACAATACAACAATTAGGTATAATTAGCTTGGGTTGTCCCTGTACAGTGGCATTGTCAACTTCGAACCCGAGGGCTGTGATTTCAACACGCAGTGACCACAAAATGTATTTCCACTCCTCAAAAACATTTCTGGAAACATTAAAACGAGGAGGGTTGAGATTATTGGGAAAGGATTATCAATTCTATAACAATGCCTAATTATACATTTAGGTTGCCGGCCAAATGGTTTTCATATAATTGCGGGAAATGCCACCACTCATGCGCAGACGTTTACATTTCTCATAAATTTGGCAACACCAAGAATTCCATTCCTACGGCTCTTTGAACGGAATCAAGATTTCCGTGCAGAATTCTGTTTCCGCTGAAGGAGATATACAATCACATTTCGGCATCAATTCCGATTCCATTCGTAGCGGCCATTTTACATGGGAATTATTCCGCGTGGAATTTGCCTTGTAATGCAATCGGCACCCTGGACTGTGCGAAGGGAGGGGTGACGAAACACAAGCTGCAAATGGGCGCACAGCAATGAAAAGAGTATGAAATAAACAGGGAGCACAAGGCTACGCTGATTGTGAGCCGAGCATAATGCAATCAAAGGCGCAGGTCAAACCTCTCTCTCTCTGCCTTAATGGAAATCAGCTGCCGTGCATTTTCAAGTGTTTTTCAGAAAAATACAAAAATTCCCAGAGTTTTCCAGGACAAAATATTTCCCTGAGTTTTCTAGGTCACCGGACACCCTGATATAGCAAACCAATAGCAAATTCATCATGACTGAAAGATGCCTGCCTGCTGGAATGTTAACAAATCATATCCCACAAGGATGATGCTATGCGAAAAAAATTCATCTCATTTTACAGTCCTAATCTAAAAAATGACTAAGCTGGAAAGACAAAATTTTCATCTCATTTAAGGTGGGCATGATTAGACTAAGGCATATTCAGAAACTCCCATCATTTCATCTGTGCTTAAGTGTAAGTAACAAGAAAACCATCTACACTAGGACATAATGAGAATATGTGATAAATAGCAGTACAGCAACAATTGCACAAAGCTGAACAATCGGCAGCCCCAATGAACATTAACCCAATACATAATCAGTTTACCACACATAATCAGTTTACAGAACTGATGTCCCACAGAAGCATCACTCTCTCTTCATCACATTGTAGAAAAATTCACAAGAGACTAAAATATAGTTATTATACTAAAAAAAGTTGAAATTACCCTTTTCCTCTTCCTTCCTCCTCTTCTCTGCAAGGATTAGGGCTTCCTCAGCACGATCCTAAAAGCAACAAAGCAAAAACTGCAACTGATGATTATGGTAGACTCTTGAAGAATTTCTAAGATCATCTCAGCATTCTTCTCCAAAGAAACATCAAAGAAAAAAAAACAAATTATGTTACATGAGAAATTACAAACAGACAAGAGATCAATTCAGCAACACACCCTCTTCCTTGCCACCTTACGCTCCTTCCTTGGCTCCCTCTCTTCCCCTATGTCACCTGACATGGCTGGAGCCCCAAGCTTCTCTCCTCTGTTCTTCTCCTTCCCAGCCTTACTTGAGCTCCTCTCCTTTTTCTCCGGCTTCTCCATTGCTGATGACGACGATGAAGGCACCTCCATGGCAGCTGCCTTACGCTCATCGCTTTTTGTGCTCTATAAGTCATAGTGACCAACAGGATGGGAAAAATGGGGAATTTGGTTAATTCATTCCCCCCGCCCGCCCACCTAACCTTAAAAAATCCAATGGCTTGTGTAATTCCATGCCTTTCAAGTGCCTCCTTGACCAGAAAGTCAAAATCACTTGGGAATTTGTCATTAAAAAAAAGTGCGAGGAAAGATGCAGAAATAATAGCTCCTATTTCCAGTGACACCTTTGTTTTATGAATAATTAGCAGTTCCTCATTAGGCTGAGAAGGGTATAGTTTTTCAAAATAAATAAATATGTAGTTTCTAAATCCGGCAATTGTAAAAATATTCAACTAAAAATACCATCTGATAACACATTATTTCACAGAATGTAGGCAGTCATCTTGGTGCAAAAAACTTGAATGGGACCCAAAGCTCAACTTAAGGTTTTTTGGCTTAAAAATATTTCTTTTCACTTTAAAATCAGGGAGCATAAATCTAAACATTAGCCTTTCCATTATACTCATGAATATGACCTACTGCATAGCATTAGAAACAACTATTTTTGATTAATTTTTTCAAAGCATAAAAAGCAAAAGTTCCTCTCTGCAACAACAATTAAACATCTTCAAGTCGTATAGGTAAATAATTGCAACTGAATCATATGTCATGAATTAGTTATTTCCTATGGATGAAACATTCTCACATGCCAATTCTTTATCATGTGACTAATTCCACAGCCTACGCAGTGACAAGAGATACATTAATGTTAACTATACATCAATATTGTAGCATTCAGTCAGTTATTACTGATAAATAAACTGCCTTCATCTATAATTCAACAATTAGGTCTTTTATTCAAAATCTTAAATCCCCAGATTAAAGTGTGGCCATTAAATTACCATGAAATCACTACCCAACAGGTGCCCCTTAGGATGTCACAATTGTTAATGACTGAGGAATCAGTAACATGAAAGCCTTTCCTTTCAACAAACATGAGCGTACCATAATCACCAGGGTAGCTTAGATGCCAATTGCTTGTCCAATTTCAAAGAAATGTGGAGTAAATTAAAAATTGCGATGCCAACAAAAAAGGTAGGAATGTAACATGACCAGAGAATACTCACCGGATCGCATGCCACACACAGCAAAGCAAACCATGGCATGCATCAGAATGCCTTCCAAATCCAAGTAGGAGGGGGAGGTTGGCTCCAATTCCATTGGGGGCATTGTGGGGCTGACATTCCTCTACCGACATGGACCCCGCACGCACTCACACACATCTATTACACGATCACTTGCTCCTATTTCTCTCCCTTTCTCTCTTGAGTCCGTTTTCCCATGGATCGAACAGCACGCGTGGGGGGAAAGGTTGGGGGTGGTGTGAGGAGGATCGGACTTGCGGAAGATGTGTTATGGAGGACAGAAGTGTTGGTGTGAGAGTGTGTCTGTACGTGCATGTCAAGTAAGAGGGGTATTCCTCGCCATCACATCTTCAATTCAGCACAGCTCGTTCCGACAGCAGCGTTTATTCATCTCGTAGGGCGACCAGCGATCATGAGGGATGAGTGGTTAGATGAGTCATCGCACAGCACAAAGTCAATAGAAATCAAAAGTTCCCTTTAAACATCAGAAGTCCACAAAGATCGGATGATTGCATTCACCACGGCAATACTTAACAATGAATCACTTTCCTATATACCATACTTCTTGAGCTTAACAAGGGATAATGGGGCTATGTTATAAAAGAATTAAAAGTTCAACGTAAAATGAAAAACCTGCAGCAGTTAAAAGCTTTCTTCATGAAGGACCCTGCTGTGTATTTCCGAAGATAATTAATTTGTCATTTCAACCCATTTATGATGGCAACAGATTATTCTGCATTCCATATTCAGTGCAGCTGAAGATTCCAGTGTAATCAAGGATTTTAACCTTGAACAAAAAAGAAAGCGCCTCTTCGCCAGCAATGGTCTCCGCATGAAGTAATAGAACTTAGAAGGGCAATTCAATCAGGAACAACAACGCTATAATCCCCTCACTTGAGTATCCATTTTCAGTAGCTTTAAAATTGCAACTCACAGGAACATCAATGGCAGCTCAACATTATCAAAACAGAAGTTATTCACCATAAGCAAGAGGGATGGTAGAAATAGAGCGTTAACCGAAGAGATTTAAGCCGAATCATCCTCTGAGCAGCCTGGACCTCTGGAGCAGTTAGCAGCTTTTCAGGAGGCTGGTTTACAGGACAATACAGATACTTTGGACCCTGTACATCCCACAACTTTTGAGCATAAAAATAAAGGACTGAGGGCTATCACTGAATACAAAACCATTCTCGATAGTGGTATATTTGCAATCCATTCATCATTGCCATTTTTCAAAATCTTCATTTTCTTCAATTATGATTTCCTTCAATAGTATACTTCATCCATAGTGTATTGCCAGATTTTAATTTCTTATACGGTCAAATAATATAGGAATATAACTAACACAGGCAAATTTGAAATATTGGGATACTTCATTGCTCATAAAATCAACACAAATCAATAAAACTGAGGAAAACTGTCTTGATGGACTTCTTAGATCCTTCCGCTAAAATATTTTACTCTTTCAATAAAATAACAAACATGAATTTTTTCTGCAATATTGACATTTCGTAACACCACATTTCCTCTTGGCTTCTTGGAAAGGTATATTTCCAGGGAATCTAGATGATGTTCTCCACAGAAGTAGGGTCCACTCTTCAATAGATTATTCTTGCCACCCAATGGCATACAGGTTTTCTTGCGAATAAAGACTGGTAGCACTCGGCATCATCCATAGCTTGTACTCCATCCAAAAGCCTCTTCATCACTTTCTGAAACCGCTTACAATGAGCAAAGACTGCAGGGAATTCAACAAGAGACAGAGTTCAGGATTCCGAGCACCTCTTGCACTTGCCATACTAACTCACATTATCTATCAAGATTATGAGGGAAGCTCATTAATTCTTTGTGTTTTTGTGTGTGCGTTTTTGAGACGGTACAATTAACTGACTTTGTGATGTGTGTGAGGGTGAGTTCACGCCGTGACTATGCAACGCAAAGCCTTAACAACACATGTGCGTGTCAGCAGTCGAGGAGAGGTGGTTTCCGCGAGGAGAAACGAGGTTTGGCGGGCAGCATGAAGGAGGAGACGACGATGACAGCTTCTGAGGCTTCAAGGAAATGAGGGAGAGAGACATCCCTCCCCCCCCTCATCTGATTTCGGATGGCTGCATCCTCCCTCCCTCTCCCTTCTCTTGCCTCCCGGTATCTCATTCCATGACAATCTGTCATCACAACCACCATAAATAGATTGGAATGGAGCCACTAGGAGACTTCGATACTAACCTTCGACGAGGAAACTGCCTCCATTTTTCTTCTCTTGGCATCTAAAACAAAAGAGAATCATCTTAATGTAATAAACTTATGAGTAAAAGCTAGGTAATCCAGCTACTTCTGGCATTTAGGGTTTATGGATAACAGAAATTTATTGTCAGGCGAGTTTCTATTCCAATTAAAAATTAACATCTCAGATGAAAGAAGGTGATATCCACTACAACAGCATCTTTCAGTGTTTTTCAATTGCTATTTGTCAACACTAAATGGATACTAATGAATCATTTTTCAACAAAAAGGTTAAGTTGGCAGAAATGTTAACTATGAAAAAACTATTTCCAGAGACACAAAAATGGTGCAATGGTCAAACTGACCATATACAATTGCAAGGCCAAATGTACTGGCCTTCACTTGACTGAGTCTATTATGGTATTCCAGTTGATATTTCGTCAAGGTCAACTGGGCAAGCAATCACTTCATCACACAAACCTGATGATGAGGGTTGAGGTGACGACGACTGCGAGTTTTCTGAAATAAACCTCGTATGTCCATCTGATGGCATGCTTTCCTTCTCTCTTAAATAAACTTTTAATACTGAAGGTGAAATAGCGTTACACTATGGACTGCGAAGCATTTGGAAATAGCCTGCCATGAGACTGGTGCAACATGTTCTTCCACATCATCACTTTTGTCTTCTTGCGGATTGCATTTGTCCCTATCCAGTACTGTTTCAATTTTCTCACCCAAGTCTTATGTCACCGTAAAAGGGGCATTCTTGTTGACATTTAGCCATTTGCCAAGTTCGCACGAAATGTTTTTCACAGGGTGAATGGCATTTGAATATTCCACTAATTCTGATATTTCGTCACAAATGATTTTCATTCCCTTCTTAGGTATTTTGACAACGAAATACTTTGAAACCCTCATCATTATCTGACGATCCATCTTCAAACATTGCAAGAGGCCATGATTTTCACCAGCATCTGTGGTGAGTTTTATTTTTCAGCTGGTTGAACAACATTTAATTCTTCAATGAAAACAGTTTTGATTTACACCAGTGCGTAGTTTTTTGCAAATATCGATTTTTATTTAAAGTTAAAATGACACTTTTCCACTTATGTCCTTGATGGTCTTTTATAGCTGACAGCATCTCTTAGTTAGAGGTGGAAACCGACCAAAACAGCAATTTAAACAGAAAAATAATGCTGTCACATGTTTTACATGAACACGATACATATCATATTATCCACAGTTCATGAACTAGGCTACCTGCTATCGAGGAATCAAATGAGTTTAAAAAATCATCGCAAATGAAAGAATTTTAATAAGAAATAAGATTTAACATACTGTGCCAAGTTCAAACTTTCTAGCAGTCTCAAATTTTTGTGCCGGTAGCATGAGAATTCAGGTTGCTAGAGTACCAGATAACTGAGTGTTTACTGTACTATGCTTTCATCATTTAATTAGGAGAAACTAATGCTATTTTTGTTTGTTCAACATCAAGTTGTTCATTATCTGTAACTTTTGGGCAGCATTCTGAACAAATTATATGATTTTCCAAAGAATCCTATGGGAAATCACATTTAGGCTAACAAAGATTTCGGCTTATGAACGTGACACTGGAATGCATTATCTTTGTTAGCCAAGGTATCACTGAACTTTGAAAATGATGGTCTCACTGGACTAACCTCTTTCCACCTCAGGTGGCTCCTGGCTGCTCCGGCGATGTGAGCCTCCAGTGGCTGATCCCGTACTGCTATTGGACAGACTGCTTATATCCTCTCGGTCATGGGGGTCATCTGGCTCCCCACGATGATGGTAACCACCTCCACTGCCATAGGTCCCTCCACCACCTCGATCATAGTATCTGTCTCCTCCACTCATGGTCCCCGAATTCCCCACGGCGTAGCGATCATCTTTTGAGCCTCTCTCCATAAACCGCTGGTCCTCCTGAAGATGTGACAAAAATATTACAACAAACTCATTAGTTTTATAGAAACTTGGAAAAGTTCATAAAAATTTGCACTAAAAATCTTCTCAAAATTTAACACAGGATATATAACCTCACCCGATATATCCTTTCTTCCCTCATTGCCTTTTCTTCCTTCTTTTCCTTGGCCCGTCTTTCTTTGTCTGTTTCATCTCGTCGGTCCTCCTTTTTAGACACTTTCTCCTTGTTTTCATAGCTTTCTTTCCCCTTTTCTTTGTCAGTCCTTTCTTTACTTTGTCTAAAATAGAAATACAAATTAAAAAGTTACTCAAGATATCATCATACACAAATTAAACTAATTACATTGATTATATTATTATTAATAATTACTAATACAGGTGTTCTCTGCTTAACAGAGATCCATTCCAAAAAAACTGTTGTGCTAAATGAATGTACAATAGAGTGATGATTAACCATCGTTTGGTTTTCCATCCAGTGGATTATCCGTGCATCATCCTGCAACAACCCCCTCCCCTACTCTCTCTTCCCATCCCCTCCCTCCCAAAATCATTCTTTCCATCCTCCTCAGCGGGCTTTTCAATCACGCAGATGAGTGTTGCATTACCCTGAGCCCCCTGAAACACTGCTCAGTGTTTGTGTGAATTGGGCTTCCGCGGGCGTTTTATATTTGCCAAGTTGTCTTCAGTAAGACAACTGGTTGAAAACGTCCAATTCTTCAAAAAAGTGGAAGCGCGTCATTTACAAGTAGAAGCCCCATATAACGTGTAGGGCATAAAACGAGAAGCCCGAATTAGCAAGGGTTGGCCAAAGAAAGATTAAAAACCCTATGATTCACATGTAAAATAAATCGGTATTAGCAAGGACAACAACCAGCCTCCCCTGGGGTCGTTTACTACTATAAGTGGCAAATGTCTGCTTCAATCTCAGCAAACCTGCACTAACTTGTGCCCATGTCCTCTGTCATTGAAATTATATGTCTAGCAGTATTTATTCCATACAATTTGACATTTAAATGCACATTTCGGACATTCACAGCATGCCCGTATTCACACAAATAAATTCCTCGTAAGTCCGGGCATTTCATTGTTCTTTTGTCATCCTCCCGCTTTTTTATCAAGTTCAGTCTGACTGATACAACATCATGGCTGGGAAACGAAAGTTGTTGGATCTGAAAACTAAAATTCGAATTATCAATGAATGCGAAAGTGGCGATGGGTCCAAAAGCAAGATAGGGAGGCGATTTGGCATATCTTCCTCGACCTTATTCACAGTTCTGAAGAATAAGGAAAAATTTTGTGCCGCAGTGCTTCAAGAAGGATGTCCAAGCAGCCAGAAACATTTGCAGCCAGGAGAACATACACAGTTAGAATCTGCCCTTTTCTCGTGGTTTTGCCAGCAGAGAGCAGCCTGAATTCTGATAATGGCCCATTGATGAAGGCAAAAGCGGAGAATCCAAGTGAGAGGCTCGGTATTGACAAGTTAAAATGTTCCGATGTTGAATACGTAAATTGTTATGAATTCGGATTCCCTATATTTTAAGTTGTCTACATATTGTATTGCCTTTTGTGTTTCAAAGATTATAAATATTGAAAACAGGTCAAAGATGATTCATTTCGATATGCACGAAATATATGTACTATAAATCATGCATCTATCTCGCAGCAGGGAGTGTAGTCAGTATTCATGGTATTCATTATCAACAAGTTCCCACTAGATGTAAGATGGCAGAAGATTATGTGTATTATGATGGAATTCATTTTGGACTTACAACCTTCGGAACTTTCTTCCTCGTGCTCGAAACTCACAGCAAATCACGTATATGTACCATGGAATACCTAAAAAAATAGTGAATCATAAAAATGTTGATGTGCCCTGCCACCTAGCAGCTGCAACGTGCACTATCGCTTGAAAAATGTGTTTCGTGGGAGCCGATACCATATTTGATAGTGGTAAAAAGTTTCACATCTTATCTAGATGCAGTCGATCCTTGAAAGTCAGCGTTGTATTCCCGCTCCATGCTTACAACTGTCATATGTAGACTTGCTTGTAACAATTATGTTTCCATAAATTCAAGAGAGTATTCCACGCATAACTATTTTAATAATAACACAAACGACAGTATATTGTTAAGGGCTAATCGTAAATGCTGGTGATATTGGGCTCTATGATTCCGAAAAGCTGAAGTCAGCTGTTTTCTGAGGTGATCTTACAGACGTTGAAGTCCTCCCTTTATTTCCACTATTTAACTGAAGAATATAGCAGCCCGGTGCTTGCATGGAACAAAATCCCCGTAGGTTATATCTTGGTCATTAAGTTATCTCGCATTTTTGCAAATTTTAATTAATAGAACTTTCTCCGGACCATATATCCATTTTAATACACTTTTTAGAGAGGTAGGAGGCATGACATTTTTTCTCGTTTCCGAAGTGTTTGCCGTTTATAGTCCGTTGCATTGCTATTACTTGCAGCCGCGACATATTTGGTGCACCCAAAACATCAGGGCAATAACAATACAGCAACGCGCAGTACTGTACACGTCCTGAATTGTCAAAATTCGACGTTTAATATTCCAGTGTATGACATCTAACATGGAATTTGATGTCATCGAAAGTGAATAAGATCATAAGTAATTTAAGTGTTCGAAAATATGATTTTTAATAGCTCACTCACTCAGTGATTCAACCCGAAGGTTGGTTTGGATAGTTGAGGGTAGAGCTCACCCCAGGCTAAGCCACAGGCATGCGAATTTCACACATTCAGGGTAGGGGGGCCAGTTCCTTTCCCTGGGCCACTTTGCACTCTGAGGATTTTTTTAATAGCTATCTCAATAGAATGTTTTCTCCACTCACCAAAAATGCCCACAATAATGGCTAAATTAGCGTTACAGTTGTAGGAATTGACTGTGGAGTGATTATTAATCATCTTCGATATTAACGAGAATTCCATTTAGCGAGTGATTTTTCAGATCCCGAGAGCTCTCGCTAAATAGGGCTTCTACTGTATTTCCAAGAAGCAGAAGATTATTGAAAGGGCATCCAAGGGAGACCCAGTGGCTAATATAGTGGTGGACTCTAGATAATCGGCACTCTACTTTATCACAGCCAGAAAAACCATGTAACTGATAAGTGATATGTACGAGAAATAATTCATTTGGAACATGTCAATCATTGCTAAACAGTTTGATTATGGTTAAGCCTCTGTCATCTGATGTATGCCTCAAATATTTATCAACGAGGGGTTCATAACATGAAAATTTCATAATTTTTCACTCAATCATGCCCCCCTCCCCCCCCCCCCCCACATATATGCCGAACACTGCTGAACATACCATCCCCTTTGCTAGGCGACATTTATTATCCATTTCGAGTGTTGTTGCTGTCGCCCTGAAGCGCAGATGGTAAATGTAAAAAAATACAGATGCCAATTCTGTAAAATGCTCAATGTTTACTTTTATTTCATTAACATATCAAATTTATATATAATATTTTTTCCTTTCTTCATTACTGCAGCAGAAGACGATTTGTTCTATGTAGTGTTGTTCTTCAATTTTGGTGACTTTGTTAACTGTTGTTTTCTCTTTCAGACTTAAATCAAGAATCAGCAATTTTTTCTTGACCATGAGCACTTCCCACCTTCTCTTCACTTTTGCTTAACTGCTATGTATCACTACTTTTACACATGGGAGCCACCATAAAATATTATTAGTAACTGTCACAACATCACTTAGCATGATACAGCAATGAATGCTGACATGGAAAACTACTGGTGCATATTCAGAGGGATAAAATGATATCTGAGGACTGAGTGCAATGAGTAATGCATCAAGGGCTCGGGGACGAGGTTTCACCTCACTTAATGGTGTGTACAGTGGACCCCCGCTTTACCATGGGTTCACTTTACGATGGATTCACTTTACGATCTGCATGCTAGGAATTTTAAAGGGTGCTGATTTTTGGTGTGCCCTTTATTTGTATTTGAACTTAGGACCGATTATTTCAGGAAATTTCCAAGCCAAGTGTACACAGACACAGGGGCTCTATTGTAATATAGTGTGATGATTACATATATTTTATGCCCGTAAAACATATTGTTCATCCACGCTTGCAATTACATTTTTTTCATTTTGACAGCTATTACCATTATTCCTAAATTTCACTTTCACAGTCCAATGCCAGCAAAAAACATATCCTACACAAAAAGGAAACTTACCCAGAATCTCGCTTGCTGTCAGAAGTATTTGTTGTTGATGTTGACTTAGATGGAACAGACTTAGCACCACTGGAATCAACTTGGCGACTTGTACTCTTCTTTTCCTTACTCTCCTTGGTCACCTCCTTAGTTTTCTCAACAGCATGTCTTTCAGATGACCTCTCTTTGTCTAGTAGATAAATAAGTAGAGAAATTGCATTTACATGACTGGAAGATTTTAAATGTCTACTAAATATCTAGAAATCCTTTAGCATATTACCTTTACATTTAGATTCTGTTAACTACTCTTTAACATTTAAAAAAGTTACCTTTATGAAACCTAAGAGCCTAATATATTCGTGAGGAGAATAGCTTACGGCTGAATATTGACATTTTCTGCCAGCTAAAATCAAAACCTTTGTATTTTTTCACATTGAATATTTAACATCAGAACAGCTGGGATTTCTGATCCACTAGAATGCAAAAGAAAACTCACTAAAAATATATCTTTCTTTCATAGTTTACTTCTCTTAGCTGGTAATTATAATTTATCTACCTATTACTATTTATTATATAACTGCCTATTGTCATTTAATGTAGGATAGGGTCTTGCATTTTGAAGCTCAGAGATGCCTCACACTTAGTAAAATTGATAGTTTATTTGTTAAGTCCATTTTTTTCCCAAAGTTTATTTTACAATGGGGTCATTCCATGTCAAGTGGTCTAGGGCTCCCCTCTCGACCATCTCGGATTTTAATGAAATTTTGAGTGGATAGTTGTACATACCTTTGATGAAAATTTGCTTATTTTTAGGTCCAAGAGTGAAATAGCTTTAGCTAAAGTACTTTTGGAGATATAGCCGTTTGTGTGACTCCATGTCATGACCACCTGCCACATGAATGTGAAATTTTCGCAAATTTGAGACATGATATCTCTGTAGCCTTTTTGCCTAAACAAATGATACCTACTATCATTGTACACATTTTAGTGCTCTGTTAAAGGAAAATGATTATAGCATTTTCTCAAAGAGTACTGAGTAGATAAAATGCAGCAAAGTCGGCCTCACAAATTAGTTCTCCAAAAAAATTTCAAACTTTAGTGTTCTCTGTCTCTTTCAAGAATTTTTCAATGGATATCAAATTCCTTTTACAATATTTCCATGTTAGCGAGTTTTTGATAGCGTAGTTTCAATAACCTAGCATTTTTCGTTAGTTTACAAATCACGTCAAAAGTTCATGACTTTTGTCAAGGTCAAAAATAGGGTGTTTTCAACCTGTTTCTGCAAAAAAAGTACCTTCTACAAATGCCGTAAACCTATCTCATCAGATACAGCATATTTTTAAGCCTTTAGAAAAGTGAATTTAATTAGCTAATGCGGACACCCCGTGGCGTGGCAAGGAAGTCCATGGGTGAGATACCATCAGCCTTCATCGGCACCACGGAACGACGAACTCCTGCAACTACACGCGTGGGGTGAGATGATAACTATCCTACGAGTGCTAGTTTTCGCAATATCGCCGAAACAATGTAATTTAGAATTCGTCGCCACCGGAAAGTTTAAATATTAACAGGCAGTTCTGCCACTTCGGAGTTCATGCCTGTTATTTAACAGGTTTATATTGACACACCGATGTTATATTGCGTTAGTCCATATTGACATTGTTACTACCAATCCAAGTACTTGAACTGGCAACCCCATCGCAATAGTGGTCACGCCTGATAGCAGCGCAATACTAGCCACGGTTGGGTCTCTTGTTCCGGTTCCCAAGCCTGTAATTTGGTGTCTTCCTAGAGATTTCAAAGCTCTTTGCAGTTGTACGTCCGAATTTAAAGATATTTATCTAATTTTGCAGGAAATGGTTATCAAAGTCATGATTAAAGTTTGATCAATTGTCTAAATCGTTTTTTCATCGAACTACATTTACTTATAATTTTAGAGTATGCAGTCTCAGCAAATTCATATTTTCTTCCGGATATCATCACGGAAGGAGCGGGGAGCATGCTGATGAGGTGTTGATCCGGAACCCAGCAGGTGAACCGATGTTCTTTTGGGCCAATATAATGATTCAGCTGGACCTCGAGAGTGCATAAATGTTAACAATGCATCATTTTTGTTACTTGTTACTTCAACAGCAATGCCGATCCACCATGGTGGATCGGCATTGCTGTTGGTCATATATATGGTCATGAACTTCTGTTTCCTAGTTGTGCAGGTTAACTTTTTTTGCAAAATAGCCATCATTTCAGCGGTTCAATGAGGAAAAGTAAAGTTTATGAAAGTTTTGGAAAAACATTGTTATTTAGATCTTTTCATTGCTTAGAATACAAGGGATAAGCGATCTTCCACAGTGTTTTACTTCACCTGTTTTAACCACTTCCCCATTGGCAGGCTTTGGGACTGCAGCATGTTGCCCACTTGGTTCCACCTTCAGAGTTGCCTCTTGTACTTTACTCGGCTGGAAAGAGAACCATTATCAAAGCAAAATGCAAAATTCATTCGAAAAAGAGTAAAGCATATTGGATGTGAACAAAAATTAGGGCTTTAAAACTTAAATCCTTTCTATTCCACAAAAAATATTAATCAAGAAGTAAAAATATTCATCAAAAGGAAAATAATGTGTTTCATGATCTAGGTGGATATTTTCCTTGCGGAAATGCACTCGCATTTCATCCCCATAATTTGTGGCATAGCCAACAACTTTTATATGCAACACATCCTGGCATTAGGGATGGTATAGGATTTACTCTCATTGGCAGTGGCTTCTTTGAAGTCTATATTCCCTTACGCTGCCATCCTTGATGAGCCATAAGGGCAGAAAATCAAGCTATCTTATATCCTGCTTAAATTGCCATGGGAAAAAAGAAGCCTGGGTATTTTGGTAGTCACTACATTGGCCTGACAAGCATAAAGGCTATGAGTTAATTCCCCAGCCCTCGCGGATTTATTCTGGAGGCAATTTATTCGTAATATGAGAGCATGATAAAAAAAAATCACTAACCTTCTCGGGAACTTGGTGGAAGTCACTCTCTTTTATCATACTAGAGCTTTTGGCTTTGAGGTGCCCGCTATAGCTTGTGGCTAAAATGAACAAATCTTGTCTTTGGCTCTTCTCTTCATCTCGCACCTTTGTGTAGGAAAATTGTAAATAAAATATTATACATGAACCACAGAAAATAATCATTACACCCTCATAAACACATATATCTTACCTTTTCAATTTTCTTCTCAATTATTTGCACCAATTTAGGCAAAACAGGAAAGTGAGGTAATATCTTGATTAGAATAATTAAAGAGTTCCTGATTTGCACATAATCTTTGGAGTCTAAGCACACAACTAATGCTTTTGTGATCTTATAATGCCACTTATGGCAAACATGGCGATAGTTTTCAAAGCCAACATGGTCATCAGCTTCAGAAAATTGATTGCACACCCTAAATTTGGTCACAAACCCAGGATAATTGGCACATTCCTGGAATAAAAAAAGTCCAGTATTAGTGGATAGTACATGCAAAAGATGCAAAATGCATATTTGCAATCATTTCTGATTAGGTAACAAGCAAAAAATGCTATGCATCAAAAGCAATAAATATGGAATTTATTTCATCATTTCATAAAAAAACTGCCTAGTTTCTTACAGCAAATATTTCATACACATACATATTATCCTTTTAACTGATTTGCCCGTATCTGGTATGGGCAAGTGAGCTGGTACTGAAATGATTTGTCCATACAAGATACAGGCAAATAAAATGTATATAAGAAACTTGACAATTTTTTACTGTAATTAAAAAAAAACTAAACTGATATAGGGTAAGTAAGCATTATCTACAAAAAGAATGAGAAAACTACCATGGCACTGAAAGTCCTATATCACACTCATTTCATCATGAAATAACACTTTACCAGAACTTTCTAAAGGCTGTTCTACATGGTGAATAATCTTGCGAATGATCATGTGCATGACATTCATGCATTGAGTAAAATGAAAATTCCACACATGAAAAATAATGCACATGATCATTTGAACAAAAGTAGAGCATGTTCTATTTTCAATCGCATGATGCGAGAGCACAACGTCCATCTTGGTTATTTGGTTAATTGAACCACCAAAATTCAATGGGAATAAGATTGTTTTTAAATTACATGTGGGAATCTCACTTCATTTCAATGATTCCATTAACACAATTTGGTTCAAGTCAATCACTTGTTCTTTCAAATCATTCAAATGTTATACAAAGATGATGCTTTCAAATGATATACAAAAATGATACTTCTGTTACCCAAGCCAACAAAAATTATCCCATAAGGGGCTATAATCACGCAACTTAAGATGATGCATTCAAATGATATGCCTACAGATATGCAAAGGGCATTTCTATTCAGAATGTTTTGAATACTACAGGAGATACTATTATTCATACTTCACCGCAATAGAGCAAGAATCAGTTTTGGTTATTACCACTTAAATCATTTGCAACTGCTCTTATCCTTTTACTCTAATGTCTTTCACAATTTTACTCAACTGTTGTTTGTTATCACAACTACCATGTAATGGGAAATATTAAAACAAGTGACACACATCAAACCATTAAAAAAATCCACTTTCATAATCTGATGGATAATAAGAACTAGGATATTACAATTTTCCACAGATAAAGTTTTCATCGACCCGGGTTTCGATGCACTGCATCATCATCAGGTCTGATGATGATGCAGTGCATCGAAACCCGGGTCGATTAAAACTATCTGTGGAATATTGTAATACCCTAGTTCTTATTATGTTCATATTCCACAACATCTCGCCTGATTCCTCCCCTTTTTGTTTTAATCTGATGGATTCTTTACACACTTCAGGAAGAACTTATAGTGCTCTCATGAATTTTTCTTCGCTGTGTCTGGTCTTTCATAATCATGCCTGATGAGAATTTAGATAGCATTAAATTACTCCTCCGTCATCCTTAAAAAATTATGGTAGGCCTCAAGGTCCTCTATTAGAAATTGATCTTGAACCAGGCTTGGTATCCCTCAACCCCAGTTCCTCCTCTCTATCCAGGGTCTTGACCACATTTTCCGTATCCTAGCTTTTTGCGACATGATTGTGGCTGTCACCATAACAATGGACACCATGGAAGCAGTCACTAAAATTACATCTTTTCATTCCATCACTAGCAGCTTGACTTCCCTTGGATAAAGGTAAATTTACGACGCTACAAACTTTGTTCCCACAAAGATGCACTATCATATGATGTAAACAAACCACTCCTACTGTCACTATCCAAGAGATATAATCGAAACAGCTGCATCGGTTGGAAATTTTCAGTGCATTGATATGAACTATCCATAGGCATATCACTGCACATCCTTTCAGCGCAGAAAATTCAGGGAATGAAATTCACTGTGTAAAACAGACTCTCTTCCAGGTTATCATTGAAATTCATTTGCGAATTAATGCTTGAATGATCCTTAACCATGTAAAACAGCCTTAATGAATAGCAAAATCTTATCAAGACTGACTAACACCCACCCATTACTGGTTTTATGGTTAATTGTATAAAAAGACTAAGATTTAAAGAGTTTTACAACCTTAATGCACCCATAGTAATAGAAGTATAATTGCAAAGTTATAATTTTAAAAGCTGATGTTTAAATTTTTCATTTTTATCATATTTACTTGAGATGAATATGTTACCATGAAAGTAAGTGACCAAGTGGAACAAATATAAATAATTCAAAGTACCACAACCAATTGAACAAAATAACTTTTTCTTACCTTGTTAAAAGTAACATCATCAGCATGCCATTTCATTACAGTTTCCAGCATTGCACAAAGAAATCGACCATAGCGGTTTGCTTCATTTTCTGTGCACGAAGTAACTGTGTACGTGATATCACAGAAGAGCTGTAGGAGAAATAAAATTTATGTTTAAGTATGCAAGATTAAATTGTTCAGTAATCAAGTTTATCTCAACGTGTAAAAGATATTCCAACTTAATGTTTCACACGGGAAGTAATTTTCCCTTTCACTGGTAGAAAATTTCAGGCAGGTTCAGACTACAAATGCCATTTCCAAGCAGTTTTTCCATTCCTAAAAACCAATAGAATTATAGCTCAGTTTTAAAAGAAATTTGGGAGTTTAATGATAAAAAATAATGCATATACAGTTAAGCTTCTCCAAGTGAGGCTTCCTGCAATGCGGATTTGCATTTTAACTGTTTCCAAGCACACCCAACTTTGCCACATGCAGCATGTGATTCACTTTTACGTGGTTGCCTTCAGTGGCCTTAAGACAATTTTTTCCAGGAATGATCAAAATCTAATGAAAAACTACCACCAATCTTAACTTTTGATTATTGTTCACAATATTTTTTACTAAGTTATTTTTACATTACATGGGAAATGACTGGATAATACCATCACAATACGCAGACATTCCTTGTGTCCATTTCATTGTAGCCAGCATTAGTTCCAATGGAAAGAATTCTCTTTACTATCCCAATGCCAGATCCAAATGGGAAACATTTTCTGGGCTGCATTGCGTCAAATAGTGTTGCACAACATGATTTTCTACAATTGTATTTGTTCGTCGTAACACAACATGTGGACAGTGGAGAATCTCTGAGTATGACGTCGATCACTCCGCAAGTCTACTAGTAGGGCACCTATTTCTGCTGCACTGCATATTTCGTGACATTGTACGAAGGATCTTGGCTGCCTATCATGCTGGATATGAGCATATCCACCACATTCTCATTCCATCAAGACAAAAAATTCAGTTTGGGAGCTATCAAAGTTGAATCAGTTATCGACAAGATAAAAGGGTCAGGGTCAGCACCATGTAAGTTTTATCATTTGAGAATACAAAGCAAGTAAAATATTCCCTCAATTCTTCTTCCCCCAATTCCTATCCCAAGACTGGATTGATAATGCTGTGCATGCCTAAGGCATGAGGATTGCAGTTTATTGTAGGATGGTCAATTTTCTCTTGAAGTGCTTTATTATTTCTCAAATTGAATCCAATGCGACAAGTTGGAAGAGCTACTGAAGACCCTCGAAAGGAAAATTATAGGTTACAGGAACTCCTCTTACAGGACAAGCTATTATTTTTAAATACTTAAATATAAATAAATAGCTCAAATTTTGGAGAAAAACATTAATCACAAGGTCAAATTTTCCTAGGCAGGCACTCCTAATCATCAAAAATTAACAGCTTGATCAAAGAAGGGGTTATAATTTAACACACACACTTACACTGGTCGCAGTAAGTATGGAACACTCTGTGTAAGATGTGTTTGCTTAGTTTAAATCCTCATGATTAGGGTTATCAATGAGGGAGTTATGACTAGCATTTTTTATCTTGCACTTTTGCGTACCAATGGTTTCAAGAAATTAAGAAACTACTGGTTAAAGTTAAGTGCGTCAGCAAGTGAAAGTGATACAATGGATTTTTCAAAAAAATGTACCAAAATGAATATCCCAAATATTTCACAGAGAAACAGTATAGAAGAATTACGTAATACCATTTCTCCCAAAACTAAAGCAAAAATTTACCATGTACCCTGGAGGTCAGTCTATTTGTTTTCACTGAAGACTTACCCTGCATTTAATCTTAAGCAAAGGCATGGGACTATGAATAACGTAGACAGATATCTAACATAGAACCTAATTGGAAACAAGTAGGACACTATGGATAATCATTTCAATAATAATATGGAAAGAGGGGGGTAAAGATAGACAATCTAAATCTTATGGATGGGTAAATAGAGCCAGTTACTTTCAAAACTGGTGTTTTCCCTTGGGTTAATCAGTTAAAAACCCAATACATACTTTTCTTCAAGGCAACTAGACAACTTTTTTTTTAAAGGTAATATCTGAAAAATATCCTAAGCAGAACTACAACTCAAGATCACAAAGTGATCTATAGCTTAAACACTGGCTGTGGAACTTCATAGTTTCATTTTTCCTCACAGCAGAAAAAATTTAAAAGGTAAACGTAAATTTTGGCAAGTTTCTTTTGGATTTCTGCGATTAAACTATACTTTAGCTAAAAAGCATAGTTTAATCGCAGAAATCCAAAAAAGAAACTTACCAAAATTAAAATGGACTGCGAAAATCTACAAAAAAAGTAAACAAAAATGTTAAAAGTTGCATGTCAATAGCACGTGGTCTTCAGTCAAAATGTTAAGCAAAACACTGGATGGCTGCTATTAGTGATGGGCAAAGTCGGTCTTTTGAGAGATCTCGGTCACGCCTATCACTCCCACTTGTGATTCGCTCTTGAGCTTGGGGTCATGAGTGAACGATGTTCCAGCTAGTTAGCTGTTCAAGTTGCCTACGATTAATGATCTCTCAGGAAAGTCGTGATAGATAAAAAATATGGTAGCTCGTGAGTTATATACTTTAAGCATGACTGATGTGTACAGTTTAAAGATCTTGATAGCTATACAGAACTTTAGTACAGCTACCTCATTTTGTGCCGTTTCTGTGTAGTTGTGGGTAATTCTTCGAAAACAATTGAAGGCACAATTGTGCAATACGTTTGAAGGTTTGTTTTGTTTTTACACTACGTTCTTGGTTTGTGATTTTAAGTATAGTTACGAAGAATATTAGAAATATTCCACTTTATTACAAAACTATTGAAGAGTGACATTTTATGGACCACAAATTATTAAAAACTCATGATAAATAGTAGCATAGGACGCTACGAAATTTTATTTTGGAATGTAGTTTGAATTTGAACCGATCAACGTTTTCTTTTGGCTGTAAGAATAAAAGCAAATTATACGACTGTAGCACTGTTTCACTTGTGCAAGAGACGTAATATTTGTCGAGAATATTGAAACGATGGTTTATCGTGTGTTTAAGTGACAATGAAACTATGGAAATTCAGTGATTACAAATGTTATATGTGCTGTGTTCTTGTGGTGATAGTTTTATATTTAAAGGTAATTTGTGTTAGGTAGACTTACGCTCCTAATGAATGTGTTATGACAGGAAATATGCCGTGGAGGTTATAAAAGTTTCTGTGCTTCTGAAATGGCATAATATTGCGTTGTGTTAATGGACGTGAGTTACACGAAGAAAGTGTATGTTCAACTTATGCTAAAGTTATGGTTTATGTCGTAAATTTACCAAGAGTTAGTGCTTCAAAAATGGCCTTTATAGTTAAGTTAATGGTGGGTTTTTGTTTGTTTACCTCGTAGATTTTCTATACGTTACAGTGCCCCCTGAAATAATCTCATAGTTTGCTGCTGTGTGTTTGTCTTAATGTGAATTGCATGTAAAAAAGCGAACGTTCAACTTTGGTAAAAGTTTGTTTACATCGTACCATATATCTCAAATTAAGTTACAGTGCTTCTGAAATACTGTCTCGTGATCGTCGAGTGCTTACGATATTAATAAATGCCAAAATCAAAGATTTGTTCATAGGTTAACGTAATATTTGTCGTTTATTGTTTACATCGTAAAGGTAAAGCATAACTTCCAAGTACAGTAAAACCTCCCTATTTCGAACCTCCATATTTCGAAAAACTCCCTATTACAAAGTCATGGCTCCGGTCCCGGGACATTCCCATATACAATGCATGCAAAAAAACCTCCCTTAACGAACCTCTATAATTACGAAACCTCCGTGGAACGAAGTCCGCGCATGGGACCAAACATGGAAGTTACCTCTTTTGAACAAACTGTGTTGCCAGTAATATTTTTTTCCTGCATTTATAGGTAATATTACCATCGAAATTGGAATAATGTTCGGCGTTTCTCTTCACAGTGACTATGTTCGGGTGATTTTTTCCGTTGCAAATGTAGCTCTCAATAGGATCCCAATGAATGGCCTGATTGGGAAACTTGTACTCCATCCTTCAGCTCATAACTTTGCGATGTGCAGCAGCATTAATACGTTTCTGTTAAAACGTATTACGAAATTTACTACATATTTACCGCTGCAAGTTGTCATTTGCATCGCATCGTAGAAGTTATCATTGCTGTCGAGCCCCTTATGGATCACTCGGCAGCGAATGTATCAAAAGCAGCGATTCCCGGATGTTAGGTCTTGGCAGGAGATTTTTAACACATTTTTTAAATATTTTTAATTTGACTTTCTTCGTATGCTGTTGGTGGCGAGGAGGTTCCGAGATAATGCTATCAAAGCTTTTAGTTTTCGCGAGGTCCTACTTTTGTAACTTTTTTACTTATTATCAGACGAAAATCTTTGTTTGTAGCACTACAAAAAGCGCATTAAATCCATCCCAATTCTCGGCATAAAAATTATGCGACCCTGAGTTTGAGGCCGAATATTTAGAGAATGCCGGGGCCGATTGTGATGAAACAAACGCTGACACGCATTCCGTTTTATTTTCCGTTGAATGGTTGTAAAACTATTTTGATCATTTTTTTCCGAAATGCTCTTTCTCGCGCGAGATGAATAAAGAGTCCCGTTTTTGAGCCTCTAGCAGGAATGTCGAACTTTGCTGGATTACTGTAGAATTACTCTTGGTTCAATCGTCGTCAGATTTTAACACAATATTTCCTCAACCTTTGTTAGTGTTTTTTGAAAGTTTCTGTTAGAAACTGTATTTGTTATAGTGCTGTAGTTAATTTTGCGGAAAAAATTTATCTCCGTTAGTACGGCTCGCAGGGGCATGGGCGTGACACGGTTGACTTTGTCTTGAATTCAGTATTACGCTCCTAGTAGTTTTGAAAACATTACCTAAGGAATAGTTCATAGAAAGTTTTATTAATATCACATTATAACAAGGCTTACGCGCCTTCAGCCAGCGATGCGGACTCTCAGAGTGCACTTTTTTATGCCTTCTTCCTGCTGTTAGACAACTAAAGAGTTGAGCATCCATAGAAAAACCTTTTAGTCGCCTCTTACGGCAAGCAGGGATACTGCGGGAGTATTTTCCATCCCCCTACCCGCAGGGGTGATGATCTCTTTTCGGTCGTAGGAAAAATGAAATTTTAAATGTCTGTTCTGCGGTCTACTTCCCTAATTTTATTCTCGTAATTTGATCTACCGTAGCATGTCGGATTTCGTAAAATGTTATAAAAATTCGCCAAAAAACAAATTGGTTTGGAACTTAAACAACAAATTAAGTCTAAATTTTAATTGTCAGTCTGAAAACGATTCCCATACCAGTTGCTGCAAAAGGTCAGTAACACTAATGAGATTATCATAACGACCTCTAACATACCTTGCCGATCTCCGCTGTACGTGTTCTAACTCGGTTTTTAAGCCGACCTCATTAATGAATCCAACTACTGGCAGCGTATTCCAATTGGGGTCTAACAAGGGAGAAGAAGCTTATTTCTCTAACTTTATCATCACACTAGCCAATTATATACTCTTTTAACTAATACAATTTACGATTAGCTTGGCTGGCTATTTCCCAAATGTTTACCCCACGAGAGTTTTATGAGCGAGCTCTGGTTGCCTGCTAATTAGCTTTTCCCGGATTCGATGTTCCCCTAATTTGACATCTGTAACCAAATCGAGAAATAACTCACGTAATTGGTTTAACAAATCTAGGGGAGCCTTTTCCGCCCCTCCATTCCATGAATATTTTACTACCGTCTCAGTATAACTCTGGGATGCCGTTCAGTTGCCCTGCTAGTGCTCCGTGTGTTTGAGACCATTATACCTACAATATTGATTGTCTTCGGTGTTCCCATTACTCTCTGGAACTCAGGGACAGAGCGAGAATAATTTCAGAGCCGCACTTTCTTGCAACTCTAGCATCAAGATATTGAAGATCCACGTACCATCTATTCATGAGGATTGAATGATAACCCTTTGGAAGACAGGTAAGAGTGAAAGCATACGTTTTCTTAGATAATTCACTTCTCACTTAACTAACTCCTTAATATGTTTTTTGTCTCTGGTTAATAAATATTAATCCTTGGGGCCAGGTACTTACTCCCTATTTACATGTTTTATTTTAGAATCTGAGAAAGCTAGCGATTTCCTTGTAAGTCGAGTACCTCTGTCCCTATCTGAAGGGATACTCCCTGCAAGGTTTTGATTCCAACAACAGCAACTGTCATCAAGGTATTAAAAGAAATTTACTGATCATCTTTTTCTTACCATTCCTTAGAAATTCATTATTCCACTGATATTTTTAATTCTTCCTTGACAGAGCAATGGCCGATACTACCAAAAAACGTCAACAACTCTCCGTTGAGAAAAAATTGCAGATTTTGGAAGCGGTCGACAGAGGAGAGAAAAAAGTGGAAGTAGCAAAGAGATTTGGGATTCCTGCATCCTCTCTGTCCACCATTGTAACCAACAGGAATAAATTGGAAAATGTGAAAGAATTCGGCCCGGGAAGAAAGAGGTTCCGACCTTGCAAGCATGATGAATTAGACACAAGAGTCAACGAGTGGTTTACGAGAGTGAGAAGTTCGAACGTCCCCATTTCCGGACCCCTTCTGCAAAGTCAGGCGAAAACCATAGCCCTGAAGTTAGGGATAGATGACTTCCAGGCTTCCAATGGATGGCTTGAAAAATTTAAGCGACGTTGGAATCTAACTACTCTTAAGGTATGCGGGGAGGAAGCGGCAGTCGACGTGGCTGCGGTGGAAGAGTGGAAGTCCAAATTGCCCTCCTTGGTGGCTGGGTATGCCCCAGAAAACATTTTCAATGCCGACGAATCAGGATTTTTTTACAACCTTCTTCCTGACTCCACTTTGGCGGTGAAGGGTGAATCTTGTCACGGGGGTAAAAGAAGCAAGGAGAGATTCACTGTTCTATTCTGCGCCAACAGCGACGGCTCAGAGAAGTTGAAGCCTTTTGTAATAGGGAAATTTGCTAATCCTCGGTGTTTCAAAAATGTGAGGAAATTGCCGTGCCGATATCATAACAACAAAAATGCATGGATGACCTCAGTATTATTTAGGAAATGGCTCGTCAGCCTAGATGCGATAATGGGTGGAAAAAATAAAAAAATAATACTTTTCCTTGACTGCTGCACCGCGCACAAAACTAATGAATTGAACTTAAGGCATATAAAGGTCATTTACTTTCCTCCTAATTGTTCGAGCAAAGTTCAGCCACTTGACCAGGGAGTTATTTCTCTCGTTAAAAGGGCATACAGGAGTCATCTAATAGAATATCTTCTAGGAAGAATGGAAAACGGTCAAGATGTTAAAGCCCTGAAATGGAACATCCTTCAAGCCATTCAGCGTCTATGCATTGCTTGGGACGGGGTAAAAAGTAGTGCGATTTCTAACTGTTTCAGGAGAGCTGGATTCCTCGGAGAGACCGAAATCCTAGACGTAGATGCGGACTTAAACGAGAGAGAAGATTGGGGTGAAGTCGCCAATACTTTAAATATAGATGGAGTGTCTTTTGAAGATTACGTGAATGTAGACGAAGATCTCGTAGTGCATTCCGATAATGATGATCCGGACATTTTTTCGGAGACACAGGCGGTTTGCGATGAAGAAAACGAGGTGTCCGATTCTGAAGTGGAAGTAGTGCGCCCAAAATGGAACGAGGTTGTTAACGCGATTGATGTTTTAGAGAGAATGTTCTTAAATTCTGAAGAGGGTGTGGAAAACTTAAAGATTCTGCGGCAGGTTGAGCGTGCAGCTAACAAGGAAATGAAGAAATGCATGAGGCAAATGACTTTGGACAATTATTTTACCGGAAAAAATTGAATGAAATAATTTAAAATTACTGCTTTTGTCTTTTTAAGAGAAAAAATAAAATTTGCTTGTATGTGATCTGAGTAGTTTGTTGGACTTTTTTTTAAATTGGTGTGTGCGTTAATTTTCAAACGAATAAATGTGTTCTCAGAGACATAGTAATACCATGCTCAGAGGTAAGTCGCGAGGGCTGGTTCAGTATGAGCCGTTGGGATTTTCTGAGGTGCAGTATTTACACTTCTCAGGAGGTAAGTGAAAGAGGTTATGTAAGTATTGCTTGATTTTTTTTCGTTTTTGTGTATGTCTGTACGCCAACCAGCAGGGCTTTAGAATAGCAGCATGGCACTTGGTCACGCTATATTAGAAACGCATGAATTTTCAACAATCAATTCGTAAGCGCGCCATTGCATGAGGGGGTAATCTGCGTCGGTAGCATCATATGTTTCGGGATAAATAATTCGTGGTCTCAGGCGTGGCTTGGTGGAAGCGATTGTAACTTAAAAGAAACACTTGCACTTGGTGATTCCAAAAGGTTTCATTATTTTGAAAATATGACTTGGGTTTCCGCGTTGGACGTCATGTTCGTAAAAATCCCAGCAGCCAGGTCATTTACCTAGGCTTTGAATTGTTTGGGACGGGAGGGGAAGTGAGGAGGGGTGGAAGAGAAGCATTTTCTTGGTTGGGGTAAGGGGATCCCCTGTCGCGTGGTTTGCGTGAGGGAAGAGAAAAGGGGAGGAACCCCATAGTTCTGAAGGAGCGTGAGCGAGGGGGAGGGTCCATGGCAACATTGTAGTTGAGGAGGAGGATTAAGAGGCGGAGTTTTTCCCCCGCACGCGGTCGGTTAATTAGCAATGGGCGTTTTGGGATGGAAGGTTTAGGAGGGGGGAGGTCGAAAGATACAAAAAATCGTTAACCACTTCTTCATCTGACCATACACATTGTAATATTTCCACATGCTCCCAACACGTCCCTATCCTTTATTTTTAATCCTTTCGCTACGAACGACGTTTTAAAATGGTGTAAATACCCACGTGTCCACGGTCAGTTGCTTGTTGATGCAGTGGGATAACAAATATAAGTCTTTATGTAATTCGCAAATTGAGGGTTGTAAGTATGTTGCCTTATGTTTAGCTCTACAATTATAAATTTTAAACGGAGCTCTACCGTTATTTTTAACGTAGTTCTTGCGCAAAGGAATCTCCGAACTATTTTTTTGTCAGTTATTTAGTTAGTTAAGGAGTAATGTTTTGTTAGGTTTTTAGTTAGTTAGCGAGTTATTATGTTTTTCGGTAAACAACTAAAAGTTATTTTTTCATATGAGTTGACGGCCTTATTTGTAGCGAATTTAATTGTTTATTTTTTCCTGTAAAGGTTTTCCCGTTAAATTTAAAATGTCCTTTTTCCCGCGAGCGATAAGGAACAGCTGCCTATGAGACTATCAACTAGGGTTGTCGATAGGTAGTATAGTTAATAAGTTGATTTGATTCCTAATGATTGTATCCTAGTCTGCTAACTAGCACTAACAGATCGTCTTGTATGTTTTCAGCATAACTCTTGAGTCTGTCCATTTGTGTGATTGCAAAATACCTATATACTAACGGTCCCTCTCCATTGGGAGCAAATCTGTAGCGTAGTGCATGCTTGTGAGGCCCCGCCTCGTTACACACATTAGCGATTTATGCTAATGCATAATTAGCTGCAGTTACACTAACTTTAGGGTATAGTGTAATGCATATAGGTGGCTACTTAACCCCTGCCACACACCCTTGATGTGGCTTACAGGGTATTTTTAGATGTAGAAGATGATCTTTGCATAGATTTCAAGATGCCGAATCTCGAACGTTTACAAGACACCGATGATCGTACGTTGTACTTCAACGCAAGGGATTTTCAGTATTAGAATTTTAAAGAAAATTATAGCCGAATTAATAGGATCCAAAAACAAAAGCTCCCTAGACCGTACATCTCATGAATTAACAGAGTGAAAATTACTAAGTAGGTACAGATTATTCAATTCACGTTCTGTTGATGCCAATAGCCCGACTAAGAATATTTAAAATTTTAAATAATTTCTATCGTTGAGTAATGGAGAAAATCATTTGCGAGTGCGAAATACAATAACGAAATTATTTGTCTAACCATTCATATGATTTTGTTTGCTAGAGAGCAATTCTATTAATCGTAGAATTTCGTTTAAAAGCTATGAATGGACTGCAAAACTAAAAGAATTCTTTTCCGAATAAATATATCTCGAGGCTGCAGCAACAATGTCTTTCGCAAAACCATTGCATAAACAAATAGTTGACCGTGACCGCAAGCCGTTATGGGCTTCTCAAGCGGAGAGGGACCAGGATTATCTCCGCCCGGTGGCCGAGAAAAAAGGTCTGGCACCCCGCTGGGCCCGGCCCCAAGTTGAGGAAACACTTACCTGAGCAAATCCTAGCTGAGTGAAAGCTCCGTTCTGGGAATACAAAGAAATCTTAGTAGCATTTGTGAGGGAAGTAGCATTTTCCAACTTGTGGACCCGTCGCGAAAGGGTAAACATGCAAGATTTACAGGCTTATTGTAAGTCAAAACTTTTCGGAATAAATGCGGTCGGTGACCTTGACATGACAAAGCAAACAGCTTTGAGAGCGGGCGGAGTAAGGGGTTATTCAAGAATAAAGCAAGACGAGAAAGGGGATTTACACTCTTCTTCCATTTTCTTACGTAGAGTGTTTTCGGAACCCTAGATAATCCTAATTTAGATTTTGTTTACTCATGAGATCGTGGCTGAATCACTAATAATCGCAGTTCGTAGTTTTAATACTGCAAACAGCGCGTATTTGCACCTGGATAAAAAGGATACATTTATTTTTTTATGTACTGAAAAGGAAAACAAAGAGCGGTTGTTAAGTATTTAATTATTTCTTAAAAACTGGCTTGTCATCGGGATATTTAATCCCTCCGCCAGGGTCCAAAAAATCTCATGTTATATTTAACGTAGTGAGCATTAAAAACACCCAAAAATATGAAATGGCGTATTCTCAGCAAGCCCGGCTTGTGCATTATTTTGGTACCTACTTGAAAACTATGGCACTCAAAAGCTTATGATTGTTTTCAGTTTATTTTTAAACCGTTGCCAAGACTAAATTTTTTCTTGTCACCGTCATTTGCATGAATCGACTCGACAGGTGATTAACGCCATCGCCGTGCCTTCAATATGCTGAGCCGTAGCAAAATTCTAGTATCCATGGCCATAGCCATGGATAGCCGTAGCCTCCGAGATATACAGGCCTGAACACCCGAATTACGATCGTCATCTGTTTTCCAAAAGTAAGCCTAAGATCGTGTGTGTTCTTACGGAGATAAGTGAACAAATTCTAATATAAGGTTATTATGGCAGATAATACTTTGTTTGTACCGTAAATATTTGTTAAATGTGATAATGCATCATAGCCAATAGCTGCAGAAATTCATAAATTGTTGCCATGTTATTTTTTTTATTACAACATAAGTTCACGAAATTTAAGGAGGCTTATAGAAAGTGATCAGAATTTTATTAGCCATTTATTGGATTTTATGTCCCTTTAGCAAATAATACTTAGCGTGCCATTAGAACTTAAGTTGGTTATGTAACGAAGGTGAGCGTCAAATGGCTATCTGAAGTATATGACGTCTACATCCTCCATTGAGATTTTGCATCGAATGACACTCATAATCAAATTTAAGCCATCAGGATTCGTTTGTGCTTATATTATCTGCATAAAATTGAATCAAATTGTCTCCTTAATCTACCCTATTTGGTTTCAGGTTTCACGATCATGAATGCGAGGGAAATATATTCACCGCAATCGCAGTAGAATTAAAATTCGCGTCAACAATTTTCCAAGCTGGTTTTCAAAAAATAATTGCCTAAAAAGCCAAGCTAAAATAAGACGAATGCTTTTCGAAGTGCATAAATAATTTTAATGAAACTAAAGTGGCCCTTGAAATGCGGCATGTGACAAGAAATAATTGCCTAACTTTGTTGAACCTTGCCATAAGAAATAAATAGGAAGCGCATTTATCGTAGACCTACTAAACATAAGTGGGGGGGGGGGGGGGGGAGGGGTTAGTGTTACGGTCTGTATATATGTCTCTGAGGCTACGCCTGAGCGCAGTAGTCCAATGAGAAGCCAATACCGCAGAACATTTCGTCACCAAACATGTAATCTATGCTCAATCTTCCAAAAATAAAAAAAATCGCCAGTCAAATACAGTAAGTGTAAAAAATATATACAATTTCGGATCCCATCTGAATCATCCATCAATTTCAGATCAACCGATTTTTTCCCATTGGGCTTCACCATCAATCACCGCATATATTAGCCGGTATACTGCATTACAATAATCATTTTTATGTCCGTCGAAACTAGCTTACAAAATTAATGTGAGTTGCGTCAGAAAGCAACACGAAATCTCGGCGGCCCCTGAGACTACGCAACCCGCATATAACCTCCTTACTTACGAACCTCCGTACATCGAAGTCATTTTTCCGGTCCCAGCGAATTCGTTATAGGGAGGTTTTACTGTATTACTGCAAATACAGGAGCCCTAGACATTCTGTGTACATACCTACATTAGTTTTGATTTTTGTTTCACGTATTGAATATTCTATAGAAGTATATAATCATGGAGTATAGAAAATGTATCTTCTAATATCTGTGATTCTAATAATAACAATCAGGCCTACGATGATTGCTTTTTTGTGAAGTTGCTTCTGTCGTGGTATTGTTTTCTTCTTGTGAAGCACTTCTTGTGCCAAAGTGAACTGCATAGGACTTTTCACGTTTACCATTCTCAATATTTCTTGAAATATATGAATTTTTCAGCTAGTTGAGTGATTTATACCTAATTTAAAACGCTCCTTACAAAACATGCTTCGTTTGTTGCCGTCGATTATAATCGTTGGCATTTCACCGTGCACTTCGTCACTTAGTTAACTAATCAAACCAGTCAATTATATTGATATTTAGTAAATATGTTTTTAGCAATACCTACATAGATTATAAACGTTTAAAAAGCATAAATACTAAATGATGTTTTGTATGTACCAGCGTACCTTTCAATAAATTGTATATTCAGTAAAAATGATAGTTGTTATAGTATTGAATCTTTAGTGTTATATTAATTCCCCCTCACAAAATGCTTTTGCCCGTACATTGGAGGTAGTAATTAGTTACGAACACGATTTGATTATTATGGTAATGTCTTACAGGGTATTCAACATTTATACATATCAAATGCTTATCAGTAAGTGTTAACATATATTGTTTCTATGCTATAAGAAATGCCTAATGCACACAAAATTTTTGTTAAAATGATGTGTATGAGTAGCGATTTAAAAACTGATTGCAGGATGTCATGAATCTTCTTAAATTGTTTGGCATTGACAGTGCTAATTTTAAACCCACTACATTCGTTCTTCCTCTGGATGATATTGCTGCTATCATTAAAGAAGCACCAATGCAATGCAATGTGAAATATGAAAGCATCGGTGAGTTTCTCTGTTATCCGATTGCTACTAGTTGCCATTTACTTGACTATATCATGTAACAGGCAGGGAATACTATATCTAGGCAAAATTATAACTAGTTTACTCTGTAGATGTTATGAAATGCAAGGAACAATCAGGTTATAAGAATGTTTCCTAAATATCTGACCTCAGTATATGTTTATTATCTTTGCTAGGAATAGCCTCTGATCAATTACTTACTAATTTACAGAATGGTTTAGTGCTTATGAATGGTTATAACCATCAATAACTTCAGACCAATACCCACTGTGCCAGTGCTCTCTATATTATAGAACTGTAATCAGAAAACAGTACTTCACATATCATATGAGTGATATCAGTTGCAAGTCATACCTAGTTTTGATTCAAAGAAGAAAAATCAGCTGTATAGGCTGATGTAATGACTCACTCATGCAATTCATTTTTTTATTACAACCAATTACAGTATTTAAATTTTACCGTTTATTGCAGCTGCACTCTTTGCAAATGCAAATGAAATTGAGTCCCGTTATCTTGGCCCACAGCCCACAGAAGCAGCCCAAATATAGATAGCATAACGATTTAATACGATAAAAACAAGTACATAATTATAACCACTCTCAGTAACTGTTCCGGAAACGCATACTGATAATCACTGCTCAAGCCGGTACATTATTTTAAGTTACTATTCACTACAAAAGTAAAATGATGGAAGTATAAATCAAATTACCTGTGGGTTATCATAATTTGCAGTTATCATGTCTCGACCCACGTTTGTTTCCCAAAATAAAGTTCATAAAATACCATTCCTCTAAATAAAAAGGAAACATATTGGCACATACGAAATTTTATTCTCGGAAATTAGGAACCGCTGGTTAGAATTACAGTTAAAAATATGTGCTCGAACACCAAAACAAAACTGTATTCCAAAACAATTCGGCGAAAATACAATGCTGGATGAATACACCGGTGATTTTAACACGCCGGTACTTCGGAACTTAGGAAGGAAATTCAGACAAAAAGAAAACCAATGGACATCCAATGAAACACTGGAAACATTCTTCATTGACAGCAACACCATCAGTCTGGAAAAAGTGATTGAAGAGAGAGGAGCGGAGTTGAATTTTAAAAATGCATTGGCTATATGAAGCACAGCTGTTTATATAAACGGCCGGTATGTATAATATCGCGGCAAGGGTATCAGGTTTGATTTCTAAGCGATCACATCATAGACTAATATATTTATATATCACACAATTTAAGACTCGTCGCAGCAAAGGAAAACAATTCATCGGAAATAGTATTGTATTACTTACAGGTGACGATAAACCTATTGCGCATAATAAATAACGGCACTACATAGCCAATGCAGTCACAAATTATGCATCGTTTGACGAATAAACGAACAAATAATTGAACATGTTAAATGAAAGACTTTGTACTATTCCACAATATGATTTATATTTTTTCCCAATAAATTTCGACGTCTTAGCGTCATTGTCAAGGTATACATGTATGCATACCTTGACAATGATTCTAAGATGTCGAAATTGATTGGGAAAAAAAACATCATATTGTGGAATAGTACAAAGTCTTTCATTTAACATGTTCAGTGCAACTAAATTCCATAAAGTATCGCCTACCTCCATTGACATCATTAAACGAATAATTACCTGGATCATGTTTAGTTTCCATTGTATTCCTCTTCTATCTTAACCCAGCAGTCTCTTTGCCGACAGTGTAACGGATTCGGTCTTCATTTTTAATTGTTATTATTCTAAACTAAAAAGCGAGCCAGCAAAATTTTCTCAATGCAAGATATTTGTGTCGTGATGTAAATTGTTGACTGTTAGTAACAGACTGTTAGTTAGTCTTTGTTTGAGCAACTGAGCAGAGCATCGATAAGAAGCGAAGCAAAGAGTGGAGCATCCGGGCATCACGAATATAAAAATAACTCATGAACTTACGCAGCTCTTGAGCTGTCAAGATAAGCTCCTCGGTCATTGGAGAGATCCAGTTCATCGATCTATATTTTAAGAGAACTTGATCTCGGGATTCGATAACTCACGACCGACCCATCACTAGCTGCTATCTCACAGCAAGCAATGGTACTATGTACATGAAGCTGAGCCTGCTTGAATGGCTAGAATTTCCAACCATGCAAACATGAGGTTATAAGTAGACTTGGGACGATACCGATAGCAGGTATCGGCCATTTTACCGATACTTCGATACTTTCTAGTATTCGTTTTTTTTCGGATACTTTTATTCGAAAGTATTCATTTTTAGAAAAACGTCTAAAAAAATCGAATTTTAAAATTCCACCTTCTTCAACTGACTGTGCAACGCGTTGTGTATTTGTTTTCATTGCTGCGACACTGCTGCCCTCAAATATCTGCATGACTCTTGTTTCCATGTGACTGGTTCAGCGAGTATTCGAAGGTATTTTATTATTGAGTATTCCAGGGCAATTGAGGAGTTATCTACTGCAAGCCAAGTTTTGAAGTTCAACGAAAAATGTCGCGGTCATCTGTGTGGAAGCATTTCACGAAATCATTGGACAATTCGGCAATTTGTAAATACTGTAAGAAGTCGTACAGACGTGGTGGTGTTAACAAGAAATCGTTCAATACATCAAATTTGTTTAAACATATTAATGTGTGCAGGAGTTATTTAAATTTCAGAAGAAAAAATCCAGGTACGTATGTATAAATTCATACACTATCGAGTTTCCTTGTGACTTACGCAACCTTATTTTTTTTAATAGGTGCAATAAGGCACAGAATGACATAGTTTTTAATTTGATTTCCTACATTGATGCAAATCCTAATTAACGTGAAAAATGTATCTCACTTGAAGTGACCTAGTGATAGATGTTTTCTGCTAAAATGGTAGCAGTCGATCTGTGAGAGCCCTTCAAGTTTTCCTGTTTGCTTACAGATAAACTGTTGCGGGAGGAGCCAAAAGATTCCGACTCACATGGTCTCCATTGCTCCAGTCCTTGTGTTTCAGAACACATGTTGGATATTACGGATGAGATTGTTGATGAAGACCTTGCACCTGATGATGAGTCTACTGCAAGCTGGTCTTGCACTATGAAACAGGCTACACTGCCACTTTTTGTTGAATCTAAAAGACTTTATGACATTAATGATGAGCGAGCACGAAAAATACACAAGGCAATTTGCAAGATGCTGTGCCTTAACTCGATGCCATTTAACTTTGTTGAATCTGTGGGTTTTAAAGAGCTAATGAGCAGTGTCTGTCCTAGGTACAAGGTACCTAGCCGGAAATATTTTTCTGACAATCTAATACCTAAAGTGCATTTGCAAGTACAAGAAACTGTGAAACGTATCCTCAATGATAGACCAAATGAAGGAATAACTATCACATCTGATATTTGGACATCTGGAGGAGGGCATGATTATATTAGTGTTACCGCACACTTTATTGATGTAGATTTCAAGAGGAATCATGTGCTTCTGGAAGTAATGGGTTTTGATGGGGAGAGGCATAGTAGTCACCTAATTGCAAAAAATTTGGAAAATGCCTTTGCGAAATGGGAAATAAACGACAAAATTAAATTTGTTATCACTGATAATGCAAAGAATGTGGTAGCCGCAGTGCGCCAGTTGGTATCTGTTACCCATATACCATGCACAGCTCATACCCTGTAGCTGGTAAGTCAGGGCTGGTCAAAATATTAACTTTCTAGAAGATTGAACTATTTAGGAATATCATTTTTAGTTGTTCAATAATCTGTGGGTCGTACTATAAAATACAGTAGAATCCTGATTTAAGGTTTTTCAGGGGGGACAAAATTTAAAACACTAAATGCGGATAAACACTAAATAAGGACTTGTCATTTTTTTGAGGTTTTAGGGTCTGTAATGACTAGAACAGCTTTCTACGAAAAGAAAATATAATTTCAAGTCACTAAAAGGGGTCACATAAAACAATAAAAAATTTTCATTAGTTTTATATGCTCTTCCCAAAGAAGGTTGGATTCAGTGACAAAATGAAAAATGAACCAAAAATGAAAATGCCTTAACAAAAAATACAATGCATTAGCCTTCTTACTACTCAGGAATTCAATATCAATTTTAAAACTTTTAGGAGAGACTAATTATATTTCTGAACAGCTACTTTTTAAGTTCCTCAAACGGGGACTTTTTTGAGTGCTTACGACGCTTAGATAAAACACCCAATGCTGTGGATTCTCTTAAAATTGCTTCCCTTTTCATTATGATGTCGTTCAATGTTGTTACTGGCATGAACAGCTTCTTCGCCTCGTCAATTCTCTTTAAGTGAGGATTTTTATCCACCTCCTCAATAATTTTTCTCTGCTCTCTATAAACCAATAGCACCCAGGAGACTGGTACTAGTCGATCAGTGGTATTGTTGAAGAGTTTTTTCTTGTAACACTGCTGACTCGACTGCTGTGGAACATATGATTTTCAAAGAAGTCGCCAACTCTCTTTTCTGAGCCACTTCTCACTGGCCTCAAATGTGGCTATACAATACATTGTATTTTTTAAATCTGTTACGCAACTAACTAAAACCTTACTACCGACCATCCAACCCTAACTCGTACATGCTGTAATTTGAACCTTCAGGTAAAACACATTGTAATTCAACCCTCCCGCCTTTTTTTGTGTGGCCGTAACTAAATAATGGCATGAAGCTAACGTCAGCATTTTTTGGGGTTAAATTTTACTGTCGTCACTGTGGCACCTAATAGACGTTGGCAATTTTCCTAAGAAAAATGGGTTTAAGGAAAATTCCCACTGGGAATGTTAGTGTGGATGGTTATCAACGTTAAAAATTCTATTTTTGCGCATTTCTCAGTGGTCTCGATGCAATTTTACTACCCATTTTCTTCTGTAAAAGCGAGGTGTAGGCGGCTATGAACTCGAAAAATCATCATTAAAGACGAACGAAAGATGGACATTTTATTTCGCAAAATATTGATACTTTCCAATTATGAGAATATTAAGGATGGTACGACATAATGAGAATGCCTTATTTAGCTATCAATTATGATTTGTAGCTCCGAGAAATTAAGCTGCTGTTGCACATGCAAGTTTCTCACATGGCGTGCAGTTCGACATTCATTTTTTCTACACAGCGCCCGGGAAAATTTCGACGATTTCAACTGCGTAATATGGCATATCATCATTGAGTTAAACTTACTATCGGGGAAAATGCGGTTTTACATTTATGTATGTATTACCAAGAGCATACAATATCTTAGTGTTGGTATGTTCATTATACATTCATTCATTGTACATATACAAGCATCATAAAGCGAAACCTTAAGGATCGTCGACCTATTGAAAACTAATACTGGTGATAGCCATCACTGATGTATGGATAATCATTTGCATGAATCATCATGAATAAACCTTAAATCGGGTAAAAAATGTTGTGCGGGATAATTTTTTACAACCTAGAATGCGGAAAAACACAGAATGCGGAGACGCTAAATTAGGACAATTTTTACATTGTTTTTATAGGGAATGAATCGGGACTTCAAAAAATAAACGTTAATTGCGGAAAAACGTTAAATGCGAAGACATTAAATCCGGATCCGACTGTATCTTTCTACAGGTGGTAAATAAGGGCTGTTTACATCTGCCATCAATTCGAGATTTACTTGGTAAAGCTCGGGCCGTTGTTGGACACTTCAAACATTCTTGTTATGCCATGAAAACTCTCCATGAAGCCCAAGGAAGCCTGAACATGAAAAATAAAGTTCTCATTCAAGATGAACCTACTAGGTGGGATTCATCTCAAAGGATGCTAGAGAGGCTACTTGAGCAGCAGAATGCTATTTCAGGTATGTAGTAGCAAAAGTGAGATAGAAAGAATAATAAAGGGTAGCTTAGGGATATGTTGAGAAGTATGTCAATTTCAGAAAACTAAAAGATAAGGATTACAATTTTTTTTCAGTTGCATCTTCAAAGCTGAACTTTAAAGAAATGATGAACCAGAAGGACTGGGCTTTAGCGAGTAAGATACTGGAAGTTCTTATGCATTTTGAACAGGCAACAAAAACAATAAGCTCCCAAAACACATGCTTGTCTGATATTTGGCCTCTAATTGAAAGTTTAAAAACTCTAATGAGGAGTTTTGCAGAAATGCAGGATGTGAAGGGTATGGCCAAAGATATTTTAGGAGAACTGGAAAGGCGGTATGACTGGACAACCTTGGAAAACAAAGAAACATATCTGTTGGCAACTGGGCTTGATCCAAGATACAAAATGAAATTTTTTTGTGATGAAGCAGTGGAAGTGTTTAAGAAAGTTGTCAAAAATAAAGCAAAAAGTAAAGATGTTGGACATTTCAAATTAATCAGAAAAGAACAAGATTCATCTGGCTCCAAGTCTGAGGTGGATATAAAAACAATGACACTTTTCCAGCTTTTAACTGCTGAGCATGTTCAGCAGCTCATATTTCTTAAAAAGAATTTCCAGTATTTACAAATGCAAGAGGGCTTAGAGTCTGAAATTTAATCCCAGTGATTAATTGTAAGAGTTGCAAAATAAAAGAGTTATCACAATGTCATTTCTCTCATTAATTGCTCTTATATCACACTTTGGATTACTGAGCTTAGTTCACGAGAAAGAAAGCACATATTAAATTTTTTGGGAAAAATATGTAAGGTATCGGCAAATAATACTATCGGTATCCGCCGCTGGTATCGAGGTATCGGTTTGGTATCGGAAAAAGTGTTATCGGTCCAAGTCTAGTTATAAGCATTATAAAATTGTTTAAAGGATGGCAGAATTTTATTCAATATTTTATTCAGAATATTTCAACCATGGATAAATATAACACTTGCTAGGCTGAACTTAGAGATGGATGGTTCAGCAGCGTCATTTTTGCAAGTAGCTGCATTGTAAATGAATCAGCCATGATGGAGACAGAAGAAAAAACTTTTCCTAGTGTCATTGGATTCCTTGCCAATAAATATTAATTACCTGGAGACTCCATGTTTCTATAGTTCTACAAATATGAAAAACACTTTTTAGGACACAGGTTTACTATTTTCACTTTTGAGAGATGAAAATATTTCCGTATGGATTTCTGGGTACTGAGGAAGATATAGTTTTAGAGTCGGTGTAATGTTAAATTATGTGAGCTTAAACTTATTAATATGCTGGATAATTAAACATTAACTTTACATCAAAAGGCACAGGAGCAATTGTTAATTGAACCATTCTTCAAGAAATAGGAGCAAAAACATCATGATTCCTCAAAACAGCCTGAAAGGTGAGTTTTTTATCCACTGCAGAATGCAACCCCCTTCTTCCTATAGGATGCTTCCTCCAAAGTGGACTTACCCAATATGGCATAATCACTAGCATAACCCCCACATTCAGGGAAGTTTCAGAGTAGATTACATTTTGAAAGTACAGTGAAACCCCACTTTTACGTTCCCGGAATTTGCATTTTCCCGTGATTTACGACATTTTTTTCTGGTCTCAAAAATGTTTGAATCATTCCAATGTATTTTCATCCCGCTATTTACACTTTCAAATCCCGCCATTTACGACATTTCTAGGCAAGAAACATGGTGGCTGGTGCACTTCAATTGGCGACCCTACGAGCGTGATTAATGATAAACATGAATCAAGGTAGATGAGCTCTACGGCCTCTATAGATTAAACAGATAAACATGGATAAATACATGCTTAAACATGAAGTATGAATGCTGATTTATTTGGTTTTCTAAAAAAACAATCATTCGTTTGATGGTAGCACATTACATCGATAGCATTGCTGAAAAGTATTTATGCCGAATATTGTAATGCTTGCGATCGGAATTGTTATCGAATGGAATGTAGAATGGTACTAAGGAGCCGCACTAGCTTTTTAAACAGTTACATTTAAAATGTAGCGGATGCCATGTATACTTAATTAGATGTTAATTGGCGAACTACCGCTGTCATTGTGGTGAAAAGGTTAAAATTTATGTTATCTCTGTTACTCATACTTCGCAGCAATCATTGATAATCGTTATCATTCGAAGAAAAAATCAACATTTTGCAAAGAGATTGACTCTAATATGGGCACTCGCATGTCCCTGGCCAAAAAACTTGATATACAAAGTTCAACGTGGAACACAATGGTAAAAACCTGTAAATGTATAGAGAAAAGTGCTAAGGACTGCGGCCCTAATGGTAAAAGGCGTAAATACATTAAATACTTCGGATGATGAACTTGAAGAAATATTGAAGACATGGGTTCAGTCTTCTAGAGCAGCAGGCAGTGGTGAATATATGCCCCCCCCCCCTAAAATAAGGCCGTATAACCGCTGCGATAGACGTATGCGGGGATACCTAAACTACACCGGTCGCAGCTATAGCTAGCCGGTCTTCTCCCCCCGAAGTGATTTCAGGGTGTCCGGTGAATCTCAATTTCTTTTTTCCCTGAGTTTTCCAGGTTTTCCAGGCAAATGTTTTGCATTTTCCAGGGTCTTGTTGCACTTTGTGTCTAACATATTTTTAATTAACTTCTAATAAAATTGGCATAATTTTGCCAACATGAGAAAACGAGAAATTTCGGTCCCTACTTTGAGTTAAAAGCATAAGAGTATACAAGGAATGTGAGTAGGTATAACGGGTTTTATTTCAACCAACAAATAAACAAAAACGGTTAGCTGACAACAAAATTCTGAGTCAGGTGAAATTTGAACACAATAAAGTAGATTCAGACTAGTTTGATAAAGAACATGTAAATAAAAGAAACTGATGTGACATTTTTCAATGAGTGCATTTCCGATTCAATTTCAGCAACAAATTTCTCGTCTTTTCAAGAAATTACGTTATTCTGGTTTGCAAGTCTTGAACCTTTTGCAGTATGTACCTCTTTCTTATTCTTTTTATCTCGAGGCCTTGGTACCTTTCCTCTTCTCCCAAAAGGCTTCGCTGTACTAAACATGAACATTTCGGAAACTGTGTATTAATTGCTTTGTAATAGGTACGGATCTAACGCCCAAAAGCATTCAATTATGTAAAACAAAATTGTATTTTTTGGACAATTCACGAATTTTAATTAGGTTGGATTGACCCTGAACAGTGCTCCTGTCGACTACGAACCCAAGGGCCGTGATTTCCATACGCAGTGACCGCAAAATGTATTTACGCTCCATCAAAAACTATTCTGCAAACATTAAAACGACGAGGGTGGAGATTATTTGGAAAGGATTATCAATTACATATATAACAATACCCAATTATCCATTTAGGTTGCCGGCCGAATGGTTTTTCTATAATGCGGGAAATGCCACTGCGCATGCTCAGACGTTTAGATTTCTCGTAAATTTGGCCACACCAAGAATTCCATTCGCACGGCTCTTCGAACAGAATCTTGATTTCCGCATGAAATTCTGTTTCCGGTGACAGATTTCGGCATCAATTCCGATTCCATTCGTAGCGGCCATTTTACATGGGAATTATTCCGTGTGGAATTTGCCTTGTTATGCAATCGGCCCCCTAGACTGCGCATAGGGAGAGTGGGGTGGGATGACGAAGCACAAGCTGAGAGCGGGCGCACAGCTATGAAAAGAGTATTAAATGAACAGGGAGCACAAGGCCCTGCTGAGCTGAGTATAATGCAAGCAAAGGCACAGGTTAAACCTCTCTCTCTCTGCCTTAATGGAAATCGGCTGCCATGCATTTTACAGGGTTATTCGGAAAAATACAAAAATTCCTTGAGTTTTCCAGAACAAAATATTTCCCTGAGTTTTCCCGGTTTTCAAGGTTTTCCAGGTCGCCGGACACCCTGGATTTTGACATTTTAGACATTTTTAATGTGGACGAGACAGGTCTTTTTTTTTTTAATAATGCCACACAAGACACTATAGACTTCAAAAGGGACCCTTGTCATGGGGCCAAGCACAGCAAAGGTCGCTTTACTGTTTTATTGGAGCTAATTTAGATGGCAGTGTGAGACTGAAGTCCTTAAGGACTTTGTTTATGGTAAGTCCAAAAATCCATGTTGTTTTAAAAACATTAAGACCTTGCCTACAACCTATGCAGCCAACACAAAGGCACAAATGACCTAGACTATTGTTGAAGAAAAAATTCATGCCCTAGGTGCAAAGATAAATATTTGTAGGTAGACTCCACCTCAAATCAAGTTAAGTTAAAATATGAGAATACTTTTATTTTTTTGTTACCTATTGTTCATTCATTTATTTATGTCTCTATTTGGTGACTCATCAAATATTAAACATCGCCTGTTAAATAAAATAAAATAATTTAACATTAGGCTATGATTTTACTTCTATTTCCTACAAATTCAAATTTCCCTCGATTTACATTTTCCCACGATATACACTTTTTTCCTTCGTCCCCATCAAAAGTGTAAAAGCGTGGTTTTACTGTAGTTAAAATTATCATATTAATATAGGTACATATAAAATGCCAGCTAATGCATTAGTTAGCGGCAGTTTTTGCACATTCTCCAAGGGCCAATATATTAACTCTCACGTAGAAAATGGTTTAAGAATACAACAAGGAACAACTCATTAAGAGCAAGTTAGGTTTGAGGGAATGAACAAAATATCAACCCCTGAATACAGAATGATAATCAGGGGACAATAATAAAAAACATATGAATGAAGAACAAACAGTACTCACCCTATCATAGCACAAAAGGGTAGAGAAGTTAGCTGTTTTCAGACTGTGAATGGTGTGAACAAACTTAGCACAATAAACTGCATCTGTTGATGTAAAAATACACCTCGGAAATATACATCGTTGAAGAAATTGAGTAATTGTTTCATTTTTGGCAGACTTGGCAGATCGAGATAGGAACCACGAATCCTTTTCCTGCAAAGGAAGAAAAATATAGAGAAAAAACTGTTACAAGAACTTGCATGGTACATCACTTTAAAGATAAGTAAAATCAAGGATCTTTCACGTCAATTACCAAATTCATAATATATAATATTTTGAATGTCAAATATTGTCCATCGGTATAGGATGTAAATGGTTGACAGATAAACGTTGCCACGTTGCTTTCAAAGGTAAAATCATATTTTCTCAGACATTTGAGACCTAATTAAAGAAAATTGGCAATTTTTCACAACATATGTACCTATATTGTAGAAAATTGCCAATTATCTTTAATTATGATATTCCACCATATCACGCCTGAAACCACTCTTTTTTATTGAGACCTAATACTCCCACAATAAGGGAAATAAGGGCACTCAATGGACCAGAGATTCTGCTGCTCATTCCTTTTAATGTTACTGACTCATGCTGGAGGTTATTATGACTTAGGAGTGGCTAGCAAGGAATTACCTGTGCATACACTGAGGACAAACAAATATTCCATCATCCTCAGCTGGAGTGTACAAAATAATATCTGAAATTTAAATTTAGGTGCATATAATTAATTGATAGAGACCTAATAAGAGCTCCAAGGTACTAAAAGCACTGAGACAACACACACAGTGAGTGTCTTCAATGGTACTGCTAACTTATTGAAAACGAACAGATTTTGACTTGGGAAAGCAAATTTCCAGGTAAGTTCTCATTTTCCCTGACTTTTCCAGGTTTCCACAGCCATTTTCAATTTCCCTGACTTTTCCAGGTCTGTAGCAACCCAGATTACCTTAATCCTTAAGCAAATAGTCTCAAGGTATGTTAGTAAAGAGTTTCCATGACAATTCTGAAACTTCTCAAACATAATTTAGTTTTACCGATATTTATAGGCTTTCGAGGATGCACTAATTCATGGGAAAGTAAACAAAGAATGGTTAATGCAAGGGAAGACCCGCCTATCTTTACAATTAGCTTCATATCATGTGGAGCGACCACTGTGTCCCTCTTACTTGCACCCAAGTCTATAAAAGCCATTAAGGTTCTCACTTATGATGTTAGGCTCACTTCCTTCTGTCATTATTATTAAAAATAGAAAACTAAAAGAGGGAAAAAATATCATGCATAAGCATCAAAACTAGTTTGAAAGCAGGTGTTTTAGTACTTGTGACATATACTCTGATAATATAAAGTCCATGATTTTTGTTTGGCCGCCATCCTCCTAATACCTCACATGCTTTCACTAAAATACAATACCATGAGGAAATATTTTGCTAAGATTTAATTCATAAAAATAAACAAAAAAAGAAGAAAACATGTGCAAGCATAAATTGGCTAAACAAGCTCCTCACTTATATTAACACACACCTTTTCGCAGCAGCTCCTTTTTTTTTGGAGTTTTTATCTCATAAAATTGCTTAATACTAAAAGGGTACCATAAAAGTAGGGTTAAATTCATGCCGACAGATTTATGGAATCCATAAAGGGTGGGTGCTCATGGAATAGATACTGGTACAAATGACAGAGGTTGGATGTTGTCTAAGAAAAAGTTCCCACGCTTTTATTTTTTGAGTGATGAAAAAAATATTTTTTGTTTTTAGTAGAATTGAATATAAGCGTGATTTTTTAAAAGTATTTTTTATACATATGTATTATCATTTTCTACTTTTTAGTCTTTATGTTAATTGTTCAACGGTTCTTTGAAATTTAAATTATTAGCATTTCTTCTCACTATAAATGCTAACTCCTACTAGTGCCATCTATTGGCAACAGACCTTTTTCCATATAAAATGTAAACCATTTTATTTTAGTAGATTAACTGTGTACTAAGTGAATTTAAAGACTGATTCATGTATTGTCATCGAGAGTAAGTAAGTGTGCCAAATTTCAGCTTGATTGAGCATTGGGAAGTGGGTTAGATTTCGATTACAAGATTCCACCCAGACAAACAACAAACAAACAGGGTAAGTTAAAATAAGTGTGGCAAAAATAGCTTTCTTTCATTCCATGGCAATAAACATTATTTACCACACTTTCACCACATAAATATTTCTCATACCTGCTTCAATCTAGCCATGACCTTCTCAACATGTTCCTGCTGCTTCTTCCTCTCTTCCTCCAGCTTCTCCACCAGAGCCGTGTACCTTTCCTGCTCCTTTTTCCCCTTCCCCCCGACAGCCTAAGGAAATAAGAAAGACATTGTTACCCTCCAATTCAATAATGTATTTCTACAAGTTAACAAAGAACACAAAGAGGCATCACCATCCGAAGGGTATAGGGAAAACATTTCAGAGTGAAAAACTTCACCATCTACATCTGAGGCAAAGCCCTACAAAATTTTAATGATTATTAATTACAATTGGTCCATTAATTTTTCTTCGCTTGAGTGCATTACATTTCAAATGTTAGGGCTGAAGTAACACTGAGAAAATTGCTATGCCACACCTGTAACTGTCATGTTGAGAACAGCAGGATGAACACTGTATTAGTTTCACAGTAAGTGTTTGAAAACTGTGATCAACAGCAATAATTGTGATTGAGAATAGCGCTTTGATTTAAGATTTATTTTAGCTAAATTTGAATGCCCACCACTATTCATGTTCATCCACAAAATACAAGATTCTTGTTGGCTAAGGGATGTAAATCCAATGGATTTAAGTTTTTAAATTTCTTCATAATGCTCAAAGGTATGCTGATATTGCTTGTAATTGTAACAGTCAATAATTGGCATTGGAACCACTACAATTTGAGAATTCAGTTTTAAGGGGTAGTTTACCCCCTAACCTACCCTTATTAGGAGGCAAAAAATTTTATTGGCATGCACTGACTAGGGTTTTTTTCTAGGACTAGGATCGCTGACTTTTTGCTGGTATTCAGGTGATTATAGCTACAAAAACATTTCGCATATTAAATTTGGGAACATATTCTCCCATTAAACTTCCAATACAGGAAATAAAAAAAATAATTGTTTTTTTCCAAAGAAATGTAGGACTCATCAAAATTGGCATCCAAAGTTGCACCAGTGTAGCAATTTTCACTAGAAATTCAGGAACGTTTTTGTCACTTTCTAAACATTGAAATCCAAAAAAGACTCAGGGATGTGCTCAATTCTGCCCCCTGTTTTTGGGTTCAAATTTCAGTGCAAACGAAAATTAACCAGATGGTTAAATTTTCCTTGGCAGGGACACTCAAGCACCAAAAACTGCAACTCAAATTTTCATTTCTCAAATCGAGTCCAAAGCGACAATATGGAAGTGCTACTGAAGACCCCAGAAAGGAAAATTGAAGGTATTTCTCTAACAGGAAAGGCTATTATTCTTAAATACTTATATATAAATAAATAGTTAATTTTGGAGAAAAAATTAACCACAAGATCAAATTTTCCTAGGCAGGGACTCTTAAACACTTTCACTGTGGAGGACGCACCAATTCATCCTGCTGCCACTTGTTTTCAAATGAGCTCAGAATCGAGCGTTAATGGCTCGGGCACTCCCAATTTTCCTCTCGCCCCTCCATTACGTTCCGTACTTTCTAGGAGTGGCCGTCGTTTCTCGGTATCCCCTTGCACTTGTCATATATGTATTTTCCTTTTCCTCTTTTGTAGCATTTTTTCGATATTTATATTGTATTTCCATTTTTATGAGCTAAACCATCTTGCAATCGGAAGTAAATACATACAAGTACATATATCATTTATGCGCCCAGAACTCCTGTGGATGTAATTTGTCTTCAATGAATTTTCATATTTAAACTATACATACATTAACTACGATAATGTACAGATTCGTTGAATGATACTCTAATATATGTGAACACATGTTCAGACCTTTGTCCTGGCTGATTCAGTTGAAAGTAACAGATTTTATACATACCGATGATAAATCTTCTGGAAATATAACACACGTCAGAGACCCAAGTTCAATGCCTGAATTTTCAAAATTCTTTTGTCGTGTATAATGCTAAAATAGTCAGCTACAAAAGAATAATCACTGTTAGGCCTTCTAATATAATCAACCTATATAATAAGTGCAAACATTTAAGTGTCCTGTACAAAACAATGAATTGTATAAAAAGTAAAGGCCATCTGTATCGAAGTCCACGGTTTGTCTAAAAAATATCTCATTTATATAACATGCATAAATGTTAATTTCATGTATTTTAATTAGTTTATTTATATTACCCTCCACACTGTAAGGAATAGGGTTTCGAATTAATTGGGTACACAGTGCCTAATACTCCGTGCCACTGATTCTCAACAGTTAATATTTTCAATCAACAATTAAGTCAATTTGTTTATGTTATTGTAAAATTAAAACATTCATTTTGCTATGACATTGAAATTACCACAGAGTTATATATTCATACCCGGCTAGCTTATATGCTGTCAAAAATTCGGAGTTACAGCAAGCGGAATATGTAAGAGAAAAGAATTGTTATTAACCGCTTCCCTGACGCGCCTGAGTATACACGGGCACCGAAAACACAAATTCTGATGCGCCCGAATATACTCGGGCAAGTCCGAAAATTTCGTTCCTTTCTTCTCATGCCCGAATATTCTCACCAGCTGCAAGTAGTTCGCTTTTCTGCCATCAGAGGAACAGGTTAGGGCCCGTAGCTCACTCTAGCCAAGCGGCGCTCTTTTTAAATTTTGATTTCTGATGTTAAAACAATGGTCAATTTTTGTAATATGAGGGCAGACTTAAAAGTAAGGTCTCCAATTTTTTTGTCGTAGAAAATGACATTTATTTACATTGTTGGATACATCGTTGGAAAGGTCATGGCTTCAGCTATTTTTCAATGTAGTCACCCTGGCGCTTGATGATTTTCCTCATCCGCATGATGAACTTTTGAATACCGTCATCATACCAGCTTCTGTCCGCATTTCGAAGGCGTTGACCTCATCTTGCACCTCGTCGTCCATCGCGATCTTCATCCCTCCTAGGTGTTTCTTCAGGGTGAGGATTATTGCTGGTGGGTTTCATGCCCCGGGGAACCACTATCAATAAGGAAAGATACTGCCACACATTACAAAAGCTACGCGCGCCATCAAGAACAAACGTTCAGGAATGCTGACGAAGGGGGTCTCATTTCATCACGACAACGCGCGACCGCATACGGCTAGTCAGACGCAGGAACTGATCTCGAAGTTTGGGTGGAAAGTGATCGGGCATCCTCCGTACAGCCTCGACGTCGCACCAAGTGATGTCCACATGTTTTTCACCCTGAAGGAGGAGGGATGAAGATCGCGACGGACGACAAGGTGCAAGAGGAGGTCAACGCCTTCGCAACGCGGACGGAAGCTGGTATGACGACGGTATTCAAAAGTTCATCATGCGGATGAGGAAAACCATCGAGCACCAGGGTGACTACATCGAAAAATAGCTGAAGCCATGACCTTTCCAACGATGTATCCAACAATGTAAATAAATGTAATTTTCTATGACAAAAAAAATTGGACACCTTACTTTTAAGTCTACCCTCGTAATTCTAGCAATTCGAGGGTCATAATTTTTTTTCTCACTGAAAAGTTATCCTCTTATGGAATTTCATTCACCTTTATTGTCACTGGTAACCATCCATTTATTAACTTCATGCATGGAGTTTCTTTTGCGATCTTTTTACGAAATTTACAACTTCAATTTTTGTCTTTTATTGATAATTTTTGCAAATTTATGATGTAAAACTTCCGTTTTCGCATGACGAAAAACTTTCTATCTAAGTAAATAATTTTTAAATTAGTTATTTTCAATTATATTTCCTCATTCACTCTTCATGAGCATTTAATTACATTTTTCTTCAACAGTTTAGCGGTCATTATAAAAATTGAAATTTCAATTTTACGCTAATTTTCACTGCTACGATGAGTTCCACAGTAATTGGAATAAAATATTTCTCTAGCAACAGAACATGAATCTTTCCTTGCCTTACTTGTTACTATATATATTTGTTACCATATATGTTTGTTACTATATATATTTGTTGTTACATATTCAGTTGATCTTTCCTCGGATCCTAACCCACCAGATTAATGGTGCACTCCTGAAGGCCTAAGTTATCTGATGCCTCGTTGTGATGCACGGAAGAAGTGGATGTTTTCTTGTTTTCATCATCAGGGTCGTACTCTTTTGGTTAAGTCTCATTCATATTCACTTCATTATAGATGGCCTTCCTATAAGCTATGCACAGTTTTTCCCCCTGTTTTATCCCAGGAATACATATAATTTTACACTTCTCGTGAAGTTCGAAAGAAATAGTTTTCAGCTGTTTTCAGACGGATGCTTTCTGAATCGTGAAAGGGTCGCACCATTTAGTTAGCTGAGCCGGATATCCTAATAGGCTCTGTTTCGTGTTATTGACACAAAGCACTCACTTTAAATCTATTTCTCAGTCGTAGTAAGTGCAAGCCCCGGCGTGAAGACTCCCTCTTTATTTTTAAAACGACGAAGCGTGAACACGGTGTTTTTAAAACTTTTCCTAGTGAGCCTCCATTGCGACCCATTTCACGCCACAAAATACAACACAATTCGTAATAATGCTTCACCATATTTCCAAGCACAGACCATGACCAAAGAGAGGTCAGCAAAACTAAAGACTAAAAGGTAGACTGGGTAGAGGAATAGTAGTGGGAAGCAATCGCCCGTACAGCCGGTGTCCCACGCCACACAATGTTTACAATTTTTGTTTTTAATTTGTATTCACATATTTTAATCCCTAAAATCCGTCGCATACAATGTGTATAATACGTATGTAATAACATTGAACCATACAACACCCGCTTAAGAAATTCCAGGAAAGAATAACTGAGAAGTCCGTATGACCTGAAATCATCGGTTACAAGATCTTTTTTCACAGGACAACATTGTTCCATTTTTTGTTAAAAACATGCCTTAAGAAGTTTTTGGTGTCCAATTTTCACCATATATTTTTAAAATCTAAGTTCATCTGCCATTGGTCTGTCTTGCGGAAGTATGAATTCGATAGATAAGTGATAAAAACTATGCATATGTGGAGTTATCTTCGTAAGTTTACATCAAATGGTCGTTGCAGGGGAAAATTAAAAAATATTTTTCTCTCTTAAATGGAAAAACACCCTCTCAAATTTTTTATATAACATTCATAATATTACAGGGTACCACATTTGAAAAAATGAGAAAAATTAAATGTGAACAACTTCAAAAGTTTAAACTTTTAATTGTTTAACATTAAATTATTTAAACAAATTATCATTTTATCGCTATTTTTACGGCAATTTGAGATTTTTCAAAGAATTTCAAATGGAAATGAGCCATCAAGTGCTTTTTTACCTAGATTCTTACCCGTGATATATGATAACGAAAATTTCGTGACATCGAAAACAGCCATTTTGTAAAATGTCCGTTATTCATCTGTTTTTTCGATTTTCGCAAAACGCTTGAAATTATATTTCTTAATTGGTGAGGCAAACAATTTCACCAATTTTCATCAAAATCTGAGAGGTCAAGGGTCAACTCCTGTCCGAAGTGGTGTGGAATGACCCATATAAATTTGTAATATAAACTAAATGTATTCCTCATTAGATCTCTAACTAAGGTTTACAGGAAGGAAAGTTATACATATATGCAGGTGGCCTAATTCCCTTAAGTTAAGGGGCAACATTCAGAAATTAGTGAATAAATCATTAGTTATTTGGAATAAAAAATTAAGGAAAGTTTAATGCTTCTGAATCTGAAATAAAAAATATGACTTTTTTTGGAACATTTTTGTAAAAAAAACCATCAGGGAAGTGGTTTAAGCCTTATTTCATTAAGAAAATAATGGATCTAATTTTGAGAGGGGACAGGATTTGTTGTTCAGTTGTTTACATTTACTTCCTCTTGCGGTAGGAATTATAGTCTTGCTAGAACTCTTCCGTTAGCATACATAGTACAGGGTGATTCAAAAAGAATACCACAACTTTGAAGATCTGTATTTAATCAAAGAAACATGATGGAACCTTGGGTAATTAATTAATGTGACGAGTACTTAACAACGTTTTTTTTAAGTAGTACTAGTAAAGTTTTTCTCAGTTGAAAATAAGTTCATAGATGTTCAACATGACCCCCTCCAGACACTCGAGTGACATCAACCCGATCCTCGAACTCGTTCCACACACTCTGTAGCATCTCCGGCGTAACAGTTTGGATAGCTGCAGTTATTCCTTCTTTTAGTTTCTCAATGTTAGCTGGTACAGGTGGTCAAAACACGATGTCTTGAGCATATCCCCATAAACAAAATCACAGGGGGTGAGGTCGGGGCTTCTTGGAGGCCAGTGATGAAGTGCTCTGTCACGAGCTGCCTGGCGGCCGATCCATTGCTGTGGGTACCTTTCTTTCAAATAAGCACGGACAGATAAGTGGCAATGGGGCGGTGCCCCACCCTCTTGGAATATGAATTGACGTGCCTCTTCTTCGAGTTGAGGGAACAGCCAATTCTGCAGCATTTCCAGATAGGTTTGCCCAGTTACAGTCGCACCCTCTAACATAAAAGGACAAAAAACTTTATTGGCTGAAATGGCACAGAAAACGTTCACCTTAGGTGAATCACGTTCATGCTGAGTTGTTTCCCACGGATTCTCAGTGCCCCATATACGGACATTGTGCCAATTTACTTTCCCGTTTGTGTGAAATGTAGCTTCATCTCTAAACACTAGCTTCGAAATCAACAAGTCATCTGTTTCCATTTGCTCAAGGGCAAACTCGCAGAACTCGATTCTTTTAACCTTATCAGCTTTAAAAAGAGCTTGAACCAATTTCAGACGATATGGTTTCATTACTAACATTTTCCTTAGGACTCTACAAATGATCGGTTGTGGAATTTGCAGCTCTCTGCTAGCTCGGTGGGTCGATTTTCTTGCACTGCGAGCAAATGCTTCCTGAATGCGGCCAACCTTTTTTTCACTCGTGCGCGTCCGTCCAGAACTTTTCCCTTCGCACAAATACCCTTTCTCTGTGAATTGTTCATACCCCCGTTTAATGCACCACCTATCAGGAGGTTGAACACCATACTTGGTTCGAAATGCGCACCGAACAACTGTCGCCGATTCAATTCTGCCGTACTCGATAACACAAAAAACTTTTTGTTGTGCAATCGCCATATTTGCACTAACAACATAAATGAAGCTTCAGGGTTAGGACCTAGATTATGTGGCCAAAAGCACTCCTAGCCACCAAATGAGCAACTTTAGAGCTTCCTTAAATCGACGACAGAAAGCGCTTAGCTCTCTTTTTCTTCTTTGCAGAGTTCTCGATTTTCAAAGTTGTGGTATTCTTTTTGAATCACCCTGTATGTCTAGAAGTTAAAAATGCCACCGTAATGATGTTGAATTTTCTGTTTCAAGAAAAAAACAAATTTTTGCTGGATGTTCAATTAGTTCCTCAGATCACAGATTTTCTATGCAATAGATGGCGAGTGTCTCTTTTCATTACAGTTAAACGTTTCAGGCTTTACTTTGTGGAACTGATAGATTAGCAAACTTTATTTTTGGCAAATACAATAAATTGCTACTACTCGAAAATATTTTGATACTTATTTTATCTAAAACTCTTTGCTAAAAATGTCAAAATATATCGACATTTGAGAAGAAGAACGATGACATTGCAGGTTGCATGACATTGATTACGCTCATTGCAGAACTCTGGTATTGCTGTGTGCAATGGATGCACCTGTGAATCCTTCGTTTCATTTGTTTAAAATAATGATACAATTTTTTTAAATCACATCCATAGAGCCATATCTACTTTGCTAAGCAAAAAACTACTGCTGCTTATGACGACATTTTTCATCAAAATGGCCAGCAGTGAAACAGCTTGATCGGAGAAGGGGTTATAATTTAAGACACACACACTTACACTGGATGCACAGCATATGGAACACACTATATAAGCAGTGTTTGCTTAGTTTAAATCCTCATGATTTAAGGTTATCCATGAGGGAGTTATGACTAGCATTTTTTATCTTGCACTTTTGCGTACCAATGGTTTCAAAAAATTAAGAAACTACTGGTTAAAGTTAAGTGCATTAGTAAGTGAAAGTGATCTAATGGAATCAACAACAAATGTACCAAAAAGAATAACCCAATTATTTCAGAGAAACCGTATTGATAAAAATCATGTATTATCATTCTCCTAAAACTATAGCTAAAAATTTACCCTACACCCTGGAGGTCAGTCTAATTGTTTTCACAGAAGACTTACCCTGCATTTAATCTTAAGCAAATGCATGGGACTATGAATAACGTAGTCAGATATCTAACATAAAACCTAATTTGAAACAAGTAGGACACTATGGAAAGTCACATCAATATGGAAAGAGGGGGGATAAAGATAATAAAATAAATGTCATACCGTCTATATACATACATACGCATAAAAAACATAAAATTTCATACTCAAGGTCCATTAATATAGACCTTGAGAAACGCATTTAATGCCGAAACCATGGTCGATAGCAACAAAGTGTGGAATGTACAAAGTGACAATTTGTCTCATTTCATGTGGGCTACGTTTTGTAAAGACAATACAAACGTAGATAAGGGAGCTTCATTTCGAAAATATAAGTTGAATGAGGGGTAGAAAAGTACACTGTATGAGTGACAAATGCTTTTATGAGAAAAATTTATGAGAATGGTGTTTTGATGAAACTTTAGATAGGTCTCCATATAGATCAGTAGGCAACTTAGTTTGTGGCTGTCCCTGAACTTTGAGGCAATATCCAGCCATCGGAAGTAGCCTATAATTAGGGAATTATTAAGAGAATAGGCTACTGTGGGGAAGACGGCCAAGAGGGAAAACCAGTGGGTCCTTAGCCCATGTGTCAGCCACCCTCACTCGCTGCCTCACCCCTTTCTGAGCAACCGGTCGTCCGACACCCTATCGCCGGCACCCATTGTTCCCTTGGGTCTTTTCCACCGGACCCAGCCTGCTCATAAATGGGCTGAGTGCAGGTGCCCCTAAGGAATACCCCGGTCAATGAACCGCGAGTTTCCCTGGAAAATAGTGGATTTTTGCCGACTTCCTGCATCATCGATGCCCGGCAGCACCAATATTTCAGCGAGCATTGAAGACAGAGCAGAAAAATCATCCCCATCTATGCCTGGAACCCTTTAATGGGTCGTCGAGATGTTCCCTCCATCCTCATCCCTCCACGGCCTCTGGCCAGAATCCCCTTGCCTCCACGACACTACTACAGGAATGTGCTAGGTGCTAAGTTTGATCATTGGAAGAAGTGGGCACTGTGAAGAACTAGTGTCGCAGCTCTCATGACCAGACTCGCTTAGGAGTTCCATGGATTAGGAGAATTGCAGTGCAGCTCTGCACACATTTGCTGTCCTGTTTAGTACCAACTTGAATTAATGTAAGTATTGCTCATTGTTTCTTAGTTACAATATATTTTAAAAGTCAATATTTTCTTTAGTAAATTTCACATGCTCCAATGAGTTTAAAAAAATATTTTTGCCGAGGCATACGTGTGTAATAAAGTTCCACTGCGAGTAAAGAGATATAAATGGCAATAGATTTCTGCATTTAAATGTAGAGTTCCGTGAATTAGAATTGTAATTTTGAGAATGCATTGTAATCACAAAAATAGGAAGTAGCCAAAAATTTCGTCTCTTCCAGAAATTATCTCTTTTCTTTAGATATGTGTATACAATGTTTTTTTTTCTTTTTAGTGTTTACTTATCATGCTTGTTACGGAATATATTTTGAGAATATCATCTATAAATAGCATTCAACATAATTGTTTATGATTGTACATATTTAAATTGCTTAACATGTAATTCTCATTGCTTTAGATGGCTGACAAACCAGTGGCATTGACATCTGGTTTAATGGGAATACGATGGAAGAGAAAGGCTGAAGATACCAAAAGAAATTATAAGAAGAAAATGACAGATGAAGAGTTAATGGATATCCTCATGCAATCTGATGATGAGATGAAAATTGATTCCAGTGAGGAAGATTATGCAGCCCATGAATGAATTCAAGAGAAGAATTATCTGAAGAGTGTCAGGAAGAGGACGAAGAAAACACCCAAGCACCACTTCTAAACTACTGCGAAAGTTCCCCAAACACTCCTATTTATGGTATGAGGATAAACCCGAAACAACAGATATTCCTTTTTCGGCCATCCAGGGGCTCCAAATCGAAATTTCCAACGAGAATCCTTACAAGTATTTTAGACTCTTATAGCCAAATGTCACTTGGCTAAGCAAAAAATCTACCACCACTCACGGCGACATTTTTCATCAAAATGGCCAGCAGTGAAAGTGTTAAGCATACAAAATTAACAGTTTGATTGGAGAAGGGGTTATAATTTAACACACAAACACTGTAGGCACAACATATGGAACACTCTATATATGCAGTGTTTGCTTAGATTAAATCCTCATGATTTATGGTTATCAATGAGGGAGTTATGACTAGCATTTTTTATCTTGCACTTTTGCGTACCAATGGTTTCAAGAAATTAAGAAACTACTGGTTAAAGTTAAGTGCATCAGTGAGTGACAGTGTCCAAATGGAATTTACTACAAATGTACCAAAATGAATATCCCAAATATTTCACAGAGAAGCAGTATAGAAGAATTACGTAATATCATTTCTCCCAAAACTATAGCAAAAATTTACCATGTACCCTGGAGGTCAGTCTATTTGCTTTCACTTAAGACCTACCCTGTATTTAATCTTAAGCAAAGGCATGGGACTATAAATAACATAGACAGATATCTAACATAGAAGCTAAATGGAAACAAGTAGGACACTATGGAAAGTCACATCAATATGGAAAGAGGGGGGATAAAGATAATAAAATAAATGTCATACTGTCTATATACATACATACGCATAAAAAACATAAAATTTCATACTCAAGGTCCATTAATATAGACCTTGAGAAATGCATTTAATGCCGAAACCATGGTCGATAGCAACAAAGTGTGGAATGTACAAAGTGACAATTTGTCTCATTTCATGTGGGCTACGTTTTGTAAAGACAATACAAACGTAGATAAGGGAGCTTCATTTCGAAAATATAAGTTGAATGAGGGGAAGAAAAGTACACTGTATGAGTGACAAATGCTTTTATGAGAAAAATTTATGAGAATGGTGTTTTGATGAAACTTTAGTTAGGTCTCCATATAGAACAGTAGGCAACTTAGTTTGTGGCTGTCCCTGAACTTTGAGGTAATATCCAGCCATCGGAAGTAGCCTATAATTAGGGAATTATTAAGAGAATAGGCTACTGTGGGGAAGACGGCCAAGAGGGAAAACCAGTGGGTCCTTAGCCCATGTGTCAGCCACCCTCGCTCACTGCCTCACCCCTTTCTGAGCAACCGGTCGTCCGACACCCTATCGCCGGCACCCATTGTTCCCTTGGGTCTTTTCCACCGGACCCAGCCTGCTCATAAATGGGCTGAGTGCAGGTGCCCCTAAGGAATACCCCGGTCAATGAACCGCGAGTTTCCCTGGAAAATAGTGGATTTTTGCCGACTTCCTGCATCATCGATGCCCGGCAGCACCAATATTTCAGCGAGCATTGAAGACAGAGCAGAAAAATCATCCCCATCTATGCCTGGAACCCTTTAATGGGTCGTCGAGATGTTCCCTCCATCCTCATCCCTCCACGGCCTCTGGCCAGAATCCCCTTGCCTCCACGACACTACTACAGGAATGTGCTAGGTGCTAAGTTTGATCATTGGAAGAAGTGGGCACTGTGAAGAACTAGTGTCGCAGCTCTCATGACCAGACTCGCTTAGGAGTTCCATGGATTAGGAGAATTGCAGTGCAGCTCTGCACACATTTGCTGTCCTGTTTAGTACCAACTTGAATTAATGTAAGTATTGCTCATTGTTTCTTAGTTACAATATATTTTAAAAGTCAATATTTTCTTTAGTAAATTTCACATGCTCCAATGAGTTTAAAAAAATATTTTTGCCGAGGCATACGTGTGTAATAAAGTTCCACTGCGAGTAAAGAGATATAAATGGCAATAGATTTCTGCATTTAAATGTAGAGTTCCGTGAATTAGAATTGTAATTTTGAGAATGCATTGTAATCACAAAAATAGGAAGTAGCCAAAAATTTCGTCTCTTCCAGAAATTATCTCTTTTCTTTAGATATGTGTATACAATGTTTTTTTTTCTTTTTAGTGTTTACTTATCATGCTTGTTACGGAATATATTTTGAGAATATCATCTATAAATAGCATTCAACATAATTGTTTATGATTGTACATATTTAAATTGCAAAAGATTATGAGCCCATGAAGGAATTCAAGAGAAGAATTACCTGAAGAGAGTCAAGAAGAAGACGAAGAAAACACCCAAGCACCACTTCTAAACTACTGCAAAAGTTCCCCAAATACTCCAATGGCCTCCAATTTATGGTATGAGGATAAACCCGAAACAACAGATATTCCATTTTTGGCTATCCAGGGGCTCCAAATCGAAATTTCCAACGAGAATCCTTACAAGTATTTTAGACTCTTTGCTAATGACCGTTTTTTTTTATGAGTTAATATTAACAGAAACGAATATCAATGCTGAAAATATGGTTCGAATAATACTTCTCCAAATGCTAGAATATCTTCCTGGAAAGTCTTAAGTCCAGGTGAATAGGAAACTTTTTCTGGCCTTCTATTTCTGATGGGTAATATTCCTCTAAGTAGATTACAGTATTATTGGAAAAAATCTGAAATACATACATGTATAGTTCCCCCATTTTTTCCCAAATACATGTCTTGCGATAGGTTTTTGCAAATGGTGCGCACAATGCATTTTGGCAGAAATCCGGCGGAAGACGAACCTTTACCTTGTGATTCCTTGTATAAAATACGACCCTTGAAGTTTTTCGTGAAACTATGAGTGAAGTGTACTGCACAGAAAGGGTTTTGAGACTTTACAACTCCATGGTTCTATGGAGAGGTCGGTTTTTAACCCTTCAAGCCCGGAGGAGTATTAAATGAATCCCATCTCGTAGGTCGGAGGAGATTTAAATGGAACCGCTGGTTTTCCACTATTTTAAATGGAATCGCTACGACGTAGTCACTACGTCGCTCGACTGCATGTGAAGTTCGTGACCGATGTAGTGACTACGTCACTCGTCGTTTAAGGGTTAATTAGTAATAGTAATTTTGTTTAATGTGCTTCGACGGCTAAGGTCATTTCGCACTTACTGCCTACCACGTGCAGACAGGGGCAACAGCACTCGGACGAATCGAAGGATCACCCCTCCAAACTCGAGCCAAGCCCAACGACACTTAACTTCGGTGACTCATCAGGAACTGGTGTTTCCATCGTGGCAGGCCATTGCCCTCGGTTATTAATTAAACAATACATTCCCAAAAAACACCATAAATATGGAATTAGTTGTACTTGCTCAATGAACCAAATGGTTTAGTTTTGGATTGTTTGATGTACTGTGGCACCAAGGATAAAGAAGTGGGGGCAGGGCACGCATATAAAGTTGTCCATAAATTATTGGGAAATTTTAAAAAGTAGTAGGGCACGCTGTATATATACATTAACTTTTACAACAGTGTAAACCTTAACAATTGTTTTCATACAGAGAAAATGTGTAATACTGGTACTCTACGAATGAAGAGGAAAAATAACCTAGATACAGGCACATAACCAGGGGGGGGGGGGGGGCTTTAGGGGCTTCAGCCCCCCCGAAATTTTTTCCTGGTGCGGCGACTACCTTTCGCCAAGGGGACTACTACCCAAGGGGAACTCATGCTCTGAGCTAGCCACCCCCCAAGCAAATTTCTGGCTACGTGCCTGCCTAGATATACTAAAAAAATTAGACATGGGCAAAGGCGTAGCTCGCTATAATACTAAGGGCATGTTAAAATGGAGGGATAAAAGAGAGGTAATGATGATCTCTTGCGACCATGGACCCAAATTAGTAGAGATTGTAGGCAGGCGGGGAAGGTTGTCAACTAAGCCCAGTATGATGGAAGCTTATAATAAAAATATGGGAGGCATTGATAGGGCAGATCAATTGCTGACTTATTATCCTTGTGAAAGGAAAACCCTTAGTTGGTACCTTAAGTGGGGAATTTTTATTTATTCAGATAATGATGACGGGAAACAAATTTGTTATAATACAGGTATGAAATCACAAAATCATTACTTTAAGTGCAACCTGAAGCCATTCCTACCATAAATCCACCTCAGCATATTCACTGGCCTTAGGCAATAGAAATGAAAAGAAAAGGAAGATTAAAGTGCAGTTTGTGCAAAAAAAGGAGTGAGGAAAGATGTTAGCACTTACTGTCCAGATTTCTCAGAAAAACCTGGCTTGTGCTTACACCATTGCTTCAGGATTTTCCATTCGTACAAATATTGTATTATTATATCATGTATTATAAGTAATATCATGTTAATTGATTCAGAAATCGAGTCTTACATCTAATACCGCTATTAATTAAAATTGGTCATTCTAATATTTTCTCAGGAAGATACAGTGGAAAATTATCCCAATATGATAAGCAAAATATATATGTGTAATTATTTACAATGTGAAAATTTTATTTTTGCAAATAAAATAAATTGTTTCCAGTCGCAAATGTTTTTATATTTACTTCATCTAAAACTCCTTGCTAAAAATGTCAAAATATATAGACATTTGAGAAGAAGAACAGTGACATTGCAGGTTGCATGACATTGGTTACGCTCATTGTAGAACTCGGGTATTGCTGTGTGCAATGGATGCACCTGTGAATCCTTCGTTTCATTTGTTTAAAATAATGATACAATTTTTTTTTAATCACATCCATAGAGCCATATCTACTTTGCTAAGCAAAAAACTACTGCTGCTTATGACGACATTTTTCATCAAAATGGCCAGCAGTGAAACAGCTTGATCGGAGAAGGGGTTATAATTTAAGACACACACACTTACACTGGATGCACAGCATATGGAACACACTATATAAGCAGTGTTTGCTTAGTTTAAATCCTCATGATTTAAGGTTATCCATGAGGGAGTTATGACTAGCATTTTTTATCTTGCACTTTTGCGTACCAATGGTTTCAAAAAATTAAGAAACTACTGGTTAAAGTTAAGTGCATTAGTAAGTGAAAGTGATCTAATGGAATCAACAACAAATGTACCAAAAAGAATAACCCAATTATTTCAGAGAAACCGTATTGAAGAATCATGTATTATCATTCTCCTAAAACTATAGCAAAAGTTACTCTGCACCCTGGATGTCAGTCTATTTGTTTTCACAGAAGACTTACCCTGCATTTAATCTTAAGCAAATGCATGGGACTATGAATAACGTAGTCAGATATCTAACATAAAACCTAATTTGAAACAAGTAGGACACTATGGAAAGTCACATCAATATGGAAAGAGGGGGGATAAAGATAATAAAATAAATGTCATACTGTCTATATACATACATACGCATAAAAAACATAAAATTTCATACTCAAGGTCCATTAGTACAGACCTTGAGAAATGCATTTAATGCCGAAACCATGGTCGATAGCAACAAAGTGTGGAATGTACAAAGTGACAATTTGTCTCATTTCATGTGGGCTACGTTTTGTAAAGACAATACAAACGTAGATAAGGGAGCTTCATTTCGAAAATATAAGTTGAATGAGGGGAAGAAAAGTACACTGTATGAGTGACAAATGCTTTTATGAGAAAAATTTATGAGAATGGTGTTTTGATGAAACTTTAGTTAGGTCTCCATATAGAACAGTAGGCAACTTAGTTTGTGGCTGTCCCTGAACTTTGAGGTAATATCCAGCCATCGGAAGTAGCCTATAATTAGGGAATTATTAAGAGAATAGGCTACTGTGGGGAAGACGGCCAAGAGGGAAAACCAGTGGGTCCTTAGCCCATGTGTCAGCCACCCTCGCTCACTGCCTCACCCCTTTCTGAGCAACCGGTCGTCCGACACCCTATCGCCGGCACCCATTGTTCCCTTGGGTCTTTTCCACCGGACCCAGCCTGCTCATAAATGGGCTGAGTGCAGGTGCCCCTAAGGAATACCCCGGTCAATGAACCGCGAGTTTCCCTGGAAAATAGTGGATTTTTGCCGACTTCCTGCATCATCGATGCCCGGCAGCACCAATATTTCAGCGAGCATTGAAGACAGAGCAGAAAAATCATCCCCATCTATGCCTGGAACCCTTTAATGGGTCGTCGAGATGTTCCCTCCATCCTCATCCCTCCACGGCCTCTGGCCAGAATCCCCTTGCCTCCACGACACTACTACAGGAATGTGCTAGGTGCTAAGTTTGATCATTGGAAGAAGTGGGCACTGTGAAGAACTAGTGTCGCAGCTCTCATGACCAGACTCGCTTAGGAGTTCCATGGATTAGGAGAATTGCAGTGCAGCTCTGCACACATTTGCTGTCCTGTTTAGTACCAACTTGAATTAATGTAAGTATTGCTCATTGTTTCTTAGTTACAATATATTTTAAAAGTCAATATTTTCTTTAGTAAATTTCACATGCTCCAATGAGTTTAAAAAAATATTTTTGCCGAGGCATACGTGTGTAATAAAGTTCCACTGCGAGTAAAGAGATATAAATGGCAATAGATTTCTGCATTTAAATGTAGAGTTCCGTGAATTAGAATTGTAATTTTGAGAATGCATTGTAATCACAAAAATAGGAAGTAGCCAAAAATTTCGTCTCTTCCAGAAATTATCTCTTTTCTTTAGATATGTGTATACAATGTTTTTTTTTCTTTTTAGTGTTTACTTATCATGCTTGTTACGGAATATATTTTGAGAATATCATCTATAAATAGCATTCAACATAATTGTTTATGATTGTACATATTTAAATTGCTTAACATGTAATTCTCATTGCTTTAGATGGCTGACAAACCAGTGGCATTGACATCTGGTTTAATGGGAATACGATGGAAGAGAAAGGCTGAAGATACCAAAAGAAATTATAAGAAGAAAATGACAGATGAAGAGTTAATGGATATCCTCATGCAATCTGATGATGAGATGAAAATTGATTCCAGTGAGGAAGATTATGCAGCCCATGAATGAATTCAAGAGAAGAATTATCTGAAGAGTGTCAGGAAGAGGACGAAGAAAACACCCAAGCACCACTTCTAAACTACTGCGAAAGTTCCCCAAACACTCCTATTTATGGTATGAGGATAAACCCGAAACAACAGATATTCCTTTTTCGGCCATCCAGGGGCTCCAAATCGAAATTTCCAACGAGAATCCTTACAAGTATTTTAGACTCTTATAGCCAAATGTCACTTGGCTAAGCAAAAAATCTACCACCACTCACGGCGACATTTTTCATCAAAATGGCCAGCAGTGAAAGTGTTAAGCATACAAAATTAACAGTTTGATTGGAGAAGGGGTTATAATTTAACACACAAACACTGTAGGCACAACATATGGAACACTCTATATATGCAGTGTTTGCTTAGATTAAATCCTCATGATTTATGGTTATCAATGAGGGAGTTATGACTAGCATTTTTTATCTTGCACTTTTGCGTACCAATGGTTTCAAGAAATTAAGAAACTACTGGTTAAAGTTAAGTGCATCAGTGAGTGACAGTGTCCAAATGGAATTTACTACAAATGTACCAAAATGAATATCCCAAATATTTCACAGAGAAGCAGTATAGAAGAATTACGTAATATCATTTCTCCCAAAACTATAGCAAAAATTTACCATGTACCCTGGAGGTCAGTCTATTTGCTTTCACTTAAGACCTACCCTGTATTTAATCTTAAGCAAAGGCATGGGACTATAAATAACATAGACAGATATCTAACATAGAAGCTAAATGGAAACAAGTAGGACACTATGGATAATCACTTCAACAATAATATAGAAAGAGGGGGGTAAAGATAGACAATCTAAATCTTATGAATGGGTAAATATAGCCGGTTACTTTCAAAACTGGTGTTTTCCCTTGGGTTAATCAGTTAAAAACAAAATATTTTTAATCTGGGTAAACTGGACTTTTTATGTAATATCTGAAAAATAACCTTAGCAAAACTAAAGCACATGATCACATTGTAATCTACAGCAGAAATTGCAATTCGCGAAAAGCATTTTCTCAAGTTCAAAAAAAAGTTCGCGTAGCATCATGAGTTCCTGCCATATGGTCACACGGTGAATAAGGAATACTACCTGGAGGTAATGCACCATTTGCGTGAAGCAATCCGCCGAAAACGCCCCAAGTTTTGGCAAAACAACTCATGGAAATTGCACCACGATAATGCTCCCGCTAACACCTCACTCCTAATTCGTGATTTTTTGGTGAAATAACCAACATTTATTTTGCCTCAGCCACCGTATTCACTAGACATGGCCCCCTGTGACTTCTTTCCATTCCCGAGGCTGAAGAGAATAATGAATGGACGACATTTTGCCTCCATTGAATAGATAAAAGCAGAATCGCTGAAGGAGCTGAACTCTATTACAAAAAGTGAGTTCCAGTAGTGCTTCCAAGACTGGAAAAACCGCTGGCACAAGTGTGTTATATCAAAAGGGGATTACTTTGAAGAGGACAACATTGATCTTGATCAATAAATAAATATTCTTTGAGTAAAAAGAAAATTCCCGTTATTTTTTCATCACACCTCATAAAGTAGAAACTTGAAATTACGAAGTCGACGGGACTGGAAAAATCGGCACTTCGTAATATCAAATTTCGTAAGAACGAGTATCTTTCAAAAACATTGCGATGAAGCTCTTTTTTTGTTTCATTAAATTAAGATGTACCCTCACGACATACTTGCATGATTTACAAAGTTATAAATCATGAATTTTTTTAAAAATGTGTACTCATGCCCAAAGAGTGCACACAGTTGAACACAACTAATTTTTTGGATATCTTCCATGGTTCGCGAGTGCACTTTGTGGAACTTCGAGTTCATATTCAAATAAATACACTTTGTATATTCTACACAATTCTTTAATCGCATCGTCCAAGACAAGATATATAAACCCACTCGCCACAGGCAAGATTAGCAATTCCCTTGAAAATGACATGAAAGTGTTGAAACCAGTCGGGGTATGCCATTAAAGAATTGTGTGGAATATACAAAGCCTTTTTATTTTAATATAATTTTTCAGAATTTGATTCTTCAGATTTTTGGGATTTCCACCGCGTCGTTACAGCTTTTCGCGGCAGAAATGCCAAACACCGGAAGAATCAACCTCCATCCAACCCCCGCAAAATTTACATCACGACAACTATCTTGTCGTTCTTTTTTCAAATGAATGATTAGACAATGAAGCATCTTTGCACAATTTTTGTGCAGTTTGGACTAACAGCCTATGAAGCTTCTTAGAGGATTTAAAAAATATTATTTCCAACTGGAGAACTCATAACTTTAGCGTGAGCGATGTATAATCATCAATAATATGAATTGATTTATGCATACAATAAGGAAGTCTGCGACGTGCACGATCATTTGCACCAGATATTGAAGAAAAAGAAAATGAGATTCTCTCGCGGATGCTATGCGATGGATGCTGTTATGTATTTTGTACAAATACTGATATGCCCATTAATCTCACCAAATAACATTCATTATTCTCCCTTGAATTCATCTTATTTGTGCATGCACATTTCCGATACGATGGAGCTGATAGAAGAGCTTATAGAAGAGCCCAGCTAAATAGATACCTCCTTTCAAAAGTAGATTGTACATACAAGCCACGCACTTCAATGCTGAAGGCAATATTACTCAAAGGGGCCTGGTCTCCTGGAGCGCCGGAACGGGGCTTTGGTGTGAAGGTGATGGCCCGTGCCCACCCTAGAGCGGGGAGGGGGGACACGGGGGGTCACTTGAGGGGGAAATATGACCAGTATGGGAGAGAAGGGAAGCTTTTGATACGTTCGCTTGAAGTGAGAAAGAAGTTGATGGAGTAGAGTGAGCCGAGGTTTTGGAACAACGGAGATGGAAAGCTGGGTGAATTTTCCTGGTGGGGATTGCCGGTTGGGGGAAAAGAATATGGCAATGTGCGGGCATTTCCATTTTGAATTTTCTTAATTTCCTATCCATTCGGGCAGATTCTGCAGGAACTGCAGCAACTGGAACGATCAATCTGCAGGAACGCAGCTGACCTCTCTTTTAGGATATTTTTTCAATCACTGGGTTGGAGCGAAAGGGGAGAAAGGTACACCATTATTCAATACAAATATATGTATATGGGTGCTTGAGTATTTCTTCCTTTTGATTATGCATGCGCCCAGCATTAGTCATATTTTAGAATTAATGTGCTTCAAAGTAATTGGTCGTATGAACAAAACAAACTCGTATTTTCTCTGGTTTTCTTGGCAGTTGGCAACGGAAGAAGGGAAGGGCAACACCTTGCTTGATGTCTACATCAAAACGCTCAATTAGGGTGGGAAATTAAACCTGATTCTCTCGATGATAGCCATTGCCAGCCGGAATAATTATGCCGTGGAGCAAGGTTAAGTGTAATCAGTCTGAAATAGTGAGAAAAAAAGCTTCCTTAGGTTATATTCACGACTGAATCTATCACTAACAACCTAGCACCATCTCCGATACATGACATAGTTATGGAGCACACGTGCGCAGCAAACTATTTCTGTACCAGGAATACTTATCATGGCTTTATGTTTGGGAAAGCTGGTAGCAAAAAATGCCAGGGATCATGAGAGGAAAATGCTGGTTGTAGCAATTATTCTCTCGCGGGCAAGTATATCCGTAAACCAAAAATTTAAGTTTTTTTGCTCGTTGGCAACTCTGTGGACTCATGGTAACAAAGCCGAATGCATTTTTTGTCCGATTGGTTTAATATTTTATGTGCTACAATACCTAAGATTCAAAGTCATCCAAGGTCTGACTTCACTGGGGCGTCCAGCGGCCACATCCAAACGCCGCATCTGGACGACGTGGCCGGGTGGCTGACGTCCAAAGCATCATTTACAAGACAAACAGTCTTTGTAAATGATGCTTTAGACGTCGAAACGGGTCGACAGAATTAAAATAAATAGTGGAATTTTGTACTGTGTTTTTGTCATAATGAATTCTATCTTCAATTTCCACCAAGTATCGCCACAATCGATTAATTTGAATGAGTATTTAGTTTAATTACGAATTTATTATTGGTTTGTTTCTCCTGAGAGTGAGTTGATTTAGAGCTGAAATTGATGGTGACAATTTACTTTTGTTGCTTTTGTTGGAAAACGAAGAAGAGGATGACCAAATGTTGCAAGTAGTTTTACAGAAAGAGCTGGAAACGATGCTTTATATAAAATGCGGAGAGAGGAAAGCAGAAAAATCACTGAAAATTGGGACTGCCCGACTTGGCGTCCGCATCTTGTCTGCTCTCGAAGCAGTCGAGCCGCAGATGATGGGCATCAGCAATCGAACACGATGGCCGAGACGTCTCAGTGAAATCGAGCCCATTTGATATATATTGGATGAGTAAAGCAATGATTTCCGACTGCTGGATGCGGATGCCAGACATGGCCGCAGGATGCCTCAGCGAAACCACGCCTCTATTGTAGCATTGAAAAATGAGTTATCGTTCAGGAAATTCACATTCAGTGCATAATTTATTCGGCGACGATGATTAATTAATTTTTAACTCTGACAAGGAGCGCCTAAAAATGTTGCTGTGATCAGTAACTATTCATATAAATGTGTAACTTTTTCACGTCGGGACCAAGACCCAAGGTTCGTAATTTCAAAACTTAGTTATTTCGTAATATTGCGTACTGTTACATACACTTAGATGCCCTTTTGGTCGGGACCAAAAAATTTGCTTCGTAAAATCAAAATTTCGTAATTTCTAGTTTCTACTGTAATGGTTCCTATCATTTAACCCCTCTATTCTATACCGAAACTTGCTTTAAGATAATTCCAAAAATTATTTTATTATATTCGCATGGCTTTCCCATTGGATCAATATTCTTGGTATGATTCTTCGTTACACTTTATTCGGGCTTGAGTATGTGACGGTACTGACTGGAAGTGAATAAACTGCACTCAATTTTAAACTGGATGCGGCAGGTGAAGACACATCGAAAGAAGGCCCTTTTTGGCATGAAAGCGATCGTTTGAAAAGCATCCTTTTTCTTTGACCGGGAATATAGGTTGCAATTAACCCCATTATTAATTTTCAAATGCTTGTATGGGGATTATATTAGATTGTAAGGGTGGGAGAGGGCCTTCTGGAGCCCTCCTGGTACTTAGACCTCTTGGTCCATGGTGCCATCCCACGTTTAACCTGCCTGCCACTTGAAAACGGGACAAGATCAACATGGTAGAGGTGCAAAGGAGGGGCCACCCCCAACCTTACCGGTACAGGTATGGGAGAGGGTCACCTCCCTCCAACCTTCCCGGTCTGGGTCTGTCCTCAGGCCTCCTGGTATAGGTCTGGAGGAGTGTCACCTCTCCATCCACCACGGTAGAGGTATGGAGGCCCTGGCCACCCCTCCAACCCCCATCCAGGCCCAAGATTGCTTAACTTCAGTGATCTGACAGGAACCAGTGTTTCAAGTCACGGTGGCTAAACCCTTGTCCTTGCATGGGGAACATGACATAAAATCAATGTTTTCAGTGTAAAATATCATTATTCTGGGACTTAGTACACTTCCCCATTCATTTTTTTAAGGTATTGCTATTTGACATTAAGTTTACTAAAAGCTACTCACAGAATCCTTGTCCATTGCTTGTAGTGCTTTGATCTTGGCTATTTCCTTTTGGTAACTTTCCAATGGCACATGAAGGTCATACATTGTCAAGGACCAGAAAGTGACCAAAAATTGAGGGGAAATGTCTTCCCACACTTTGGGAGGATGAAGGGGACGAATGGACTCGACTACTGGGCCCATCACCTCAGCTGCTGCCTCAACATATTTTTGGTACTTTACTTGGGCAGACATCTTTTTACAATTAGGGTCAGCCTTTCGCAGAGCATCAAATTTCAACTGAAATTTTTCAAACAAAATGGAAACACAATTAGTCAATTGCAAATCAAGAAATAGAGACATCTTTAAAATGATAATCACAAAAACATTCCATATAACTGAATACACAAACACTATAACATAAATATTTGATACGTACATTAATAGCATTTGTAAACATTGGTCTGGCCAGGAAGAATGCCACATCAGTATGAATGTGATAATCAGCAAGCATGCTGTGGATGGATGGAAGCTTTGTTGTATACTCCTCAACACTTAAACTGGAGGCAAGAAATGTACCAAATTGGACAAGCGTATCTTGACACTGGAAACATAAAAAAAGTACATGTGATTAGTTTTAGAACACCATAAGGAGCAACGGAGCTATTAACTTATAAGCTGAACATAAATAATTATATTTACCAACATATTGCGGCCCTAGCATCCGTCCATGGACGAATAAAAGCAGCATAGAAATATTTAAACATGATACAGTAGAACATTGTCATAACGTTACTTGATGTAATGTAAAATTTGAAGTAAGGTCAACTGAAGGAAGGAACCAACAAAAACCCTGTGTTTGCCAATGTAAAAACCTTGATGTAACGTAAAATTTGATGTAACGTTATAATGTAAAGCCGTCGAGGCACCACCAGACGTCGTTATTTCGATATTACGTAAACAGGATTAGTTCCTGCATTGAGTGTAGGTGGCGCTGAAGTAGTAAGGTGCGGGGAATACCACCCAATTCAAATTTACGTATGAGTATTTCTTAAATTGAATTTGGGAAGAATAGAGAACCCATTAAATGCGATAAAAATTTTAAAAATAATGTAAACAGGGGTAACTGTGACAAGTAATACACATTTTAGAGGTTAACTCAATTTATCACTTAAACAAGAACACTTGCAAGATAAAGAAAGCAGTTTTTTCAAACAAAACACTGGTGGAGGGAATGAAAAGCGTAGCTATTGAAAGCAAACACCTACAAAAAAAAATTAACTCAAAGCGGCAATTCACACGTGCGCAGTCCATCGCAGGTATAGATAAGCAGTAGAAAATAGGCGTGGACAAACGACATTTTTCTTCATTTGTTCGCGTCTCGGAGAGGATAGTTACCAAAAAGGAATACACCGTACTCGCCGTCTAACTGCGAGCCAATCTCAGCGACATAACATTTAACCGCATATTCAAGCAATGGGAAGAAAATGTGGAATAGAAAGTATTTAACTCTCATTTTACCTCTGTTTACTTCTCAGCGTTGACAATTAGGCATCTTTCTTTTGGTCTCACGCCATCATCTCTACATTGCAATTACCTCAACGATACCTGTAGCAACGGGTCCGTAGAAAGTGACGTTGCGAGCTTACTAAAATTATGTATACAAAATTAGGCATTAAGTTATAGCAGAAATAGGCCTAGCATTAGTGAGAAGTAGCATACAGTCATACGTAGACGACAGATGGATCAGTTGTGATAATAATTTACGCCGCGCGCCAGCAGCTGTTTACCCCCAATCAAATATCTCTTGAGTGAATGCACATCTTGGCTGCTCCATCCCTAGCTTTATTTCAACACAGTTTGAACAGCACACACAGTGTGCTGTTCAAACTGTGTCCTACCTATCATAGTTATAACTTGGGAATCGAGGCAGTGCAAATGATCTTATTGTCAGTTGTCTACAGTTCTTTCATTTTTCATCATATCTGAATAAGAATCCATTTTCATTCTTCATAGTTTCCACTTAGGTAAAAAATTAATACTCCCCCGTGGGTTTAATTTCAATCGAGCACCTATAATCCAGTCATCCAGGAGCATGCTATAGTCCAGCAGTGTTGCGAAAACCACCTCATACATATTCCGAGAAATAAAATATCTTAATCATAAACTTTGTTTTAAGAGATTTGGACTCTCCACTTAATTAAAATATTTCCTTTGATTGCTGGAATATAATGTAATTTATAAGTATTTTGCGGTAATTTCATTACAAAATAATTGTACACGCAATCTAAACAAATTATACGATTAAGTCATGCACATTGCAGTTTGAAGTCCTCACCGTTGGCTGGGAAACTGCTACTTATAGTTTTGTGACTTGCCGCGACTACCCTACTTCATGGCGTGCACATTTAGCCATGCTTAAATATAATGCTTTATTGCTTATTCTCTGGCTGTAAGGTGCAAGAAACTTCATAAAATTTCTTTGCAACGTACACACACATATTATGACCATGTCCAATCTGAGCGGGTGGAGCAATGCCAGTGGCGTGAAGCGACGGCACAAAACTATCGGTTGCAGAAAAAGTAGAAATTTATCCTCACCACCCTCCTGAAACCGCAATGTGGATGAATCAGACTAAACTGCTCCATTGGAATTAACCTTAATTTCTTAACTCCTGACACAACGATAGCATCAAAAACGATGAAATAACTGATCGTCAATCACATTAATCAATCAGCCGCTGCAAGGAGTGTTGTGTCATGAAAATATTTCCTAGATTTCATTTTTATTTTGGTATGCTTAAATTTTCCTCATTATATTAACAAATATATTTTTTCTAAAAATGATTATTTGCGAATTAAAGCTTTTGGGGTGTCCAAACAGGCAAAAAGTTCCATGTTTTCCCAGAGTTTCGTAGTCCTACACGGCCCTCGTCGTCAGGGGCGTCAACAGATTTGCCGGAAAAGAAAAAATATCTTTCAGTGATTTACGAAGTTAAAACCAGATATTTATTATAATTTTTATATATATAAACAGTAAAAGAATGATATTATAGACGTATCGCTAACTGGATTGAAAATGCCTTGCATAAAAAAATACCACGCTTCATTTCATACCTTGAATCATATCTGGCAGATTGTGAGTTGATGTAGTTCAAATTTCTGTTACTAGTGGCGCTGTATACTATTCCCGCCACATTCAAATTCTTCCTTAAAACAGGTCCTATTGCTGCTCTCTTTCGTATATTTTCCACATATATGTACAAGACAAAGTCAAAAAGTGTTTTACAAAGGATGATATGCATGAGTAATGGACTTGAGAAGTGAATTTTATTTTTTGAAAGAGCGTGTAGTGGTGCAAATTTCAGGAAAACTGAAAAATGTATAGTCTAAATTCGGAGTTCTGCATACGTTGGAAATATAGGAAATTGAATGGGACTTTTCAAAAGAGGTGTAAATTGCAGGAAAACGTAATTACCGATAACGCAAATACGAGGTTTCACTGTACCAAGTTCAACGTGGAACGCAATTGTAAAAACTCAAAAATATATAGAGAAAAGTGTTAAGGACTGCGGCCCTATTGGTAAAATGCGCAAATACATTAAATACTCCAAGTATGATGAACTTGAAGAAATATTGAAGACCCCCCACCAAATAAGGCCGCATAACCGCTGCGATGTGCATAAAGTTACCTAAACTACAGCCGGTCGCCGCTAGCTATCCGGTCTTCCCCCCCCCCCTTCCCCCAGAGTGATAACCTATATCCGTCACTGGCAGCAGGTACCTACCTATGGCGTGATGCTGGATAGACCGTTTCAAAAGTCTATATAAATATCGTCTATAAAAGTCTGTCACTGGAAGTGCACAACTTTGCATAATCATGTTGATGGCATTACCTATACACTTAAGGATATTTTTAATGTGGACGAAACAGGTCTTTTTTTTTAAATAATGCCACACAAGACCCTATAGACTTCTAAGGGGACCCTTGTCATGGGGCCAAGTACAGCATATGTCACCTTACTGTTTTATTAGAAGCTAATCCAGATGGCAGTGTGAGACTGAAGCCCTTTGTTTTTGGAAAATCCAAAAATCCATGTTGTTTTAAAAAACATTAAGACTACAGTAGAAACTCGAAAATACGAACTTCGAAATTACGAAATTTTTATTTTACGAAGCAAAATCTTCGGTCCAGACCAAAAGGGTATCTTAGTGTATGCAACAGTACGCGATATTACGAAATAACGAAGTTTTAAAATTACGAACCTCGGATCTTGGTCCCGACGTGAAAAAGTTACTCGTTTATACGAATAGTGATGGATCACTGTAACGTTTTCTGACACTCCTTGTCAGAGTTTAACATCTAATTAATCATCGTCGCCGAATACGTTATGCAATGAATGTAGAACCTGAACGATATCTCATTTTTCAATGCTACAATAGTAAAGGTGTGGTTTCGCTGGGGCATCCCGCGGCCCCGTGCGGCATCCTCGTCCACCTGCCGGAAGTCACTGCCGTACTCATCCAATCTATACCAAATGGGTTCGGTTTCACTGTTACGTCTCGGCCGTCGAGTTCGACGGTTGATGCCCGACGTCTGCCTGTCTAGACGCGGACGTCTAGTCGGGCAGTCCCAATTTTCGGTGATTTTTCTGCTCTCCTCTCTCTGCATTTTATATTACGCGTCCTTTCCAGCTCTTTTTTGTAAAACTACGTGCAAATTTGGTCGTACTTTTCTTCGTCTTCCAACAAAACTAAATCTTCACCATCCATTTCAGCTTAAAATCAATTCACTTACAGGAAACACAAAGCGATAACAAATTCGTAATTAAACTAAATCCACTCTCTCCCACATCACCCAGCCGCGGGAACGGGATGTAGTTGCCTGAATGAAACCACCCGGCCGCGTCGTCCAGCCGCGACGTCCAGACGCGGCGGTTGGACGTGGCTGCTAGATGCCCCAGTGAAACCAGACCTTAAGAACGACTTTGAATCATAGGCATCGTAGCACATAAAATATGGAACCAATCGGACTAAAAATGCATTAGGCTTTGTTACCACGAGTCCACAGAGTTGCCAACGAGTAAAACATGTAAATTAGTCGTGTACGGATATACTCGCCCACGAGAGACAAATTGCTACTTCCAGCATTTTCCTCTCATGATCCCTGGCATTTTTTGCTACCGATTTTCTCAAGCATTAATCCATGACGAATATTCGTGGTACAGCATTTGTTTGCTGCGTGTGTGTGCTCAAAAACTATGACATGTATCGGAGATGGTGCTGTATTGTTCGAGCGGTAGATTCAGTCATAAATATAACCCAAAGAAGCTTTTTTTCGCACTATTTCAGAATGATTACTTTCAACCTTGCTCCAAGGTATAATTATTCCGGCTGGCAATAGCTATCATCGAAAGAATCAGGTTTAATTTCCCGTCCTAATTGAGGGTTTTGATGTAGACTTCGAGCAAGTCATTGCCCTTCCCTTCTTTCGTTGCCAACAGCCAAGAAAACCAAGGAAAACGAATTCGCTTGTTTCGTACGACCAATTACTTTTACACACATGAATTCTAAAGTATGACTAGCACTGGGCGCATGCATAATCAAAGGGAAAAAACTCTCAAGCACCCATACATATTTGTATCGGAAAATGGTGTAGGTACATTTCTCCCCTTTCGCTTCAACCCAGTGATTGAAAAAATATTCGAAACAAGAGCTCAGCTGCGTTCCTGCAAATTGATTGAGAATTAAATAAGGGTTTTGTAGCTTAATCCTTATTAGAGACATAAACAAGAAGAGGATAAGTGGAACCATCCTATGAGATGCCGAAAGTCACGCTGTCGGAGAGAGATCATGAAACCTCGTCAGCATCGTAGCCCAATTGGAAGCACTTGCATCTACCCCCCCCCCCCTTTGGAGGACATCAGGGGTGGGAATTACCTACCAGTGCGGAAGCAGGACACCGAATTGGCCAGGATCTTAGGGTAGGTGCGTTGAGGCAACACTTATCACAAGTTGGCAGTGCATTGGCTGTAACCCCCAGCAATTTAAATCGATAGATCACGATCTTGCAAAGAAACGAACTTGAGGCTTGTAACGAAAATGACCAAGTCCTGATTTCTCCTAATACGAATGAAATTTTTCTAACTCGGGATGCAATTGATTCCAAATTGCTAATGACGTCAACTCCCAGTTCAATTTGCATTTATCCAAATGAGAGGCCATGGTGGGAGCGACGATGGAGCGAAGCAAAGTGCAAATATAAATAACTTTTTTTTGTTGAGTGATTCTCTCGACAGAAGAGCTGAAGTATTTTATACAATACACATTCATTCGATAGTTGAATTTCTTCTTCAATTCTTATTCACTGATTCCCTTTTATAAGACTGCCTGAATGGACCAGAAATTAAGGAAATGCGAAATAGAAATGCCCGCACATTCCCATATTGTTTTTCCCCCACCCGGCAATCCCCACTAGGAAAATTCACCCTGCTTTCCATCTCTGTTGCTCTAAAACGGCGGCTTACTCTTCTCTATCACCTTTCTCACTTCCGGCGAAACTATCAAACGCTTCCCTTCTCTCCCATACTGGTCATATTTCCCCTCAAGTCTCTGTGTTCCCCCCCTCCCCGCTCTTCAAGGGTGGCACGAGCCATCACCTTCACACCGAAGCCCCCGTTCCGGCCCACCAGGAGATCAGGCCCCTTCGAGTGGCCCCTTCGTCCCACCCCCTCAACACTAGGTCAGGATGCGATGTCCCACGCTGACTCTGCCAGCACCCCATGCCAACTCTTGGACCCTTTAAGTAAAAGCCCCCCACTCTCCAAAAGCATGTCTTCTCTCTCCGCTGACGCAGCCGGTCGATGTAAGGGAGGAGGAAGATAAGATGTGACAGTTCGGCGTAATACCGATGATTCATTCGATGTTTATTCCTTGCGTGCATCTCTTGGCTTTGGCTGCCAGGTAGATCCACGTCTCAAGTGACGCACGATACTCCGATACCATGGGTCGCGTAGCTGTTTTTTTGAGAGGGAGAATGGTGGAGGGTGAGTAACCCCCACAATGACGGGGAAAGGAGGGGGAGACAGCAGATTCCAGCCTGGTGCGTGGCCTGACCTGGAGCTGCAATGCTCGGACGAAAATCTCTTTGCTTGATCAAAAGCAGACTGAAAACAATAACAAAAAATATCCCAAATTTTAATTCAATATTGATTCTTTAAATGGATCCTGAGATTTAATGAATGAAGAGCAGGCGACCTAATCTGAATAGAGCCACAAATGAAGCTTTCGCATAGTATAGTGGAAAACGAAAATTATTGATTTGTAGTGATATCATCTTTAGTAGCCGATGAAGTGTAAAAGGAGTTATATCGCCTCCGCCGTTGAAGTGCGTGGCTTGTATGTACAATCTACTTTTGAAAGGAAGTATATATTTAGTTGGACTCCTCTATAAGCTCCATCGTATATGAAATAACCACGCACAAATAAGATGAATCCAAGGGAGAATAACGATTGTTATTTCGTGAGATTAACGCGCACATCAGTATTTGTACAAAATAAATAACATGCATCCATCGCATAGCATCCGCGAGAGAATCTTATTTTCACTGTCTTCAATATCCAGTGCAAATGATCGCGCAAGTCACTCACTTCCTTAATGTATTTATAAATCAATATTATTGATGATTATACATCGCTAACACTAAAGTTACTGTACTATAGTAGAAACTCAAAATTACGACGTCGACGGGACCGGAAAAAACGGCACTACGTAATATCAAATTTCGTATGAACGAACATCTTTCAAAAACATCGCGATGAAGCTCTTTTTTTGTTTCCTTAATTTAAGATTTACTCTCGCGACATACTTGCATGATTTACGAAGTTATAATTCATGAAAGTATATTTAAATGTGTATTCATGCCAACATGGTGCACTCATTGTCAGTTAAACACAACTTATTTGTCGGAGTTTGATTCTTCCTATTTTTGGGATTTCCACCGCGTCTGTCCCGGTTTTCGCGGCGGTAATCCCGAAAATCGGAAGAATAAACCTCCTTCCAAGCCCTGCCGAAATTCACATCACAACAACTTACTTTTCGTTCTTTTTTCCAATGAATGTTTAGGCAATGAAGCGTCTTTGCACAATTTTCGTGCGGTTTGGACTACACCTATGAAGCTTCTTAGCGTATTTTTCTATATTATTTCCCAACGAGATCTCGTCATTTTAGCGTGAGCGATGTACAACCATCAATAATAATAATATTGATTTATGCATACACTAAGGAATTGTGCGACTTGCACGGTCATTTGCACCGGATATTGAAGACAGTGAAAATTATATTCTCTCACAGATGCTATGCGATGGATGCATGTTATGTATTTTGTACAAATACTGATATGCCCGTTAATCTCGCGAAATAACAATCGTTATTCTCTCTTGGATTCATCTTTTTTGTGCGTGATTATTTCCGATGCGATGGAACTTATAGAGGAGTCCAGGTAAATATGTACCTCCTTTCAAAAGTAGATTGTACATACAAGCCACGCACTTCAACGGTGACAGTGATTTAACTCCTTTTACACGTCATCGGCTACTAACGATGCTGCTAATGATCACTACAAATAAATAATTTTCGTTTTCCACTCTACTATGGATCTCAGGATCCATTTAAAGATTCGGTATTGAACTAAAATTTGGGATATTTTTTATTATTGTTCTCCCTCTGCTTTCAACCAAGCAAGGAGATTTTCGTCCGAACATTGCAGCTCCAGGTCAGGCCACGCACCAGGCCGGAATCAGCTGTCTCCCCCTCCTTTCCCCATCATTGCGGGGGTTACTCACCTTCCACCATTTTCCCTCTCAAAAAAACAGCTACGCGACCCATGTACTAGGAGAATCGTGCATCACTTGAGACATTAATTAACCCAGGTGTCAATGCCAAGGGATGCGCACGAGGAATAAACATCGAATGAATCATCGGCTTTACGCCGAACTGTCACATCTTATCTTCCTCCTCCCTTACCTTGACTGGCTGCGTCAGCGGAGAGGGAGGACATTTTGGAGCAACGGAGATGGAAAGCTGGGTAAATTTTCCTGGTGGGGATTGCCGGGTGGGGTAAACAATATGGAAATGTGCGTGCATTTCTATTTCGCATTTCCTTAATTTCCGATCCATTCGGGCAGTCTTATAAAAGGGAATCAGTGAATAAGAATTGAAGAAATACGACAAACGAATGAATGTATATTATATAAAATACTTCAGCTCTTCTGTCGAGAGAATCACTCATTTACCAAAAAAAAGTTATTTGTTTTTGCGCTTTGCTTCACTCCATCATCGCTCCCTCCATGTCCTCTCATTTGGATAAATGCAAACTAAACTGGGAGTTGACTTCATTAACAATTTGGAATCGATGTAATTTATCCCGAGTGAGAAAAATGTCATTGAAATCAGGACTTAGTCATTTTCGTTACAAGCCTTAATTTCGTTTCGTTACAAGATCATGATCTATCGATTTAAATTGCTGGGGGTTACAGCCAATGAACTGCCAACTTGTGACAAGTAATGCTTCAACACCCCTACCTTAAGATCCTGGCCAATTCGGTGTCCAGCTTCCGCACTGGTAGGTAACTCCCACCCCCAATGTCCCCACCCCCTAGGAATACTGAATGAATAAAAATAATGAGGGCAAAAAATGGTCAAAATGGGAAACTTTAAAGCACGAACGCAAAATCAGCGCACTTCAAAATTCCTAGCAAACAGATTGTAAAGTGAATCCATCGTAAAGCGGGGGTCCACTATATATGATTAGTATTGATTGTCATTTATCACTATGTTGAATCTTTTGACAGTAAATAAGTAGTAGAGGGATAAATATGTTTTATCAGCTTCAGTCTATAATTTATGAAACTATTATCCTAATATTCTCATTAGAATGGAGGCCAGTAATACTTGGCAAAGGATAAATAAGGGTAAGGTAAGGTGGACAGGAATTGGATGACCAGAGGGGTACTAGGAACGGTAGGGGAAGGAAGTAAGTTATTGAAACAACTCAAGAGTGGACGGATGGTGGAAGTAACAAGAGATGATGGATACTGAAGACCATATATGAGGGAAAACTTAATGGAAGTTTGGAGGTTGTAAGAAATGGATGAGTAACATAGGTTCCATGAAAGTGAAAGGAAGTATGTTTAGTAAAGAAATGAACAGAGTAAGAAAAAAGTTTTTTAGTTAAGTCATTCATTGATAAATGGTTTCCTGATATTTGATTCTAACCTTTCTTATCCAGAAGGATACTTCCAGGGCTTCAAAATGTACCGAATAAAATATATGATGATATCTTGTTATAACATAATTTGTTATAGTGTAAAGGTACTTTTCATACCCCCTTGCCTTTACGTTATAACAAGGTTCTACTGTACATATTTCTTGCAGCATTAAGTTTGAGGAACGGTTTAAGAGGCATTTCACTAATCACCAGATTTACATGCCCATGCACACACTGTATCCTATCAACCAGAAATCATGCTTGACTGCTTGCATGGTCTACATCTACTTTCATGAATTATGAATCTTTAACCTCCTTGTCACAGTAATTACACAATACTTGGGCTCATCTTTCTGACAAGCTTTTTCACTATCAGTAAACTTTTTCTTTATCTCCATGAAAACTCTGCTACAGATTGTGCTGAGCATTCTCCCTCACAATAGATGACTACTCTGAACCTAAGCATACAAAAATATATATTTTACCCTCAATGGGGTACCTGAGAAGCGTTTGTGGCAAAAGTAGGATGGATAAGGTTAGGAATGTGTGGGTGATGTAAGTATGTGGATTGAATGCTCCAATAATGTATACATATACAAGGAGTGTGCTTGGTTGGTTTGGCCATGCTGAGAGAATGGATGAGAATCAAATAAATAACAAAACATTCATGAAAAAGTGGAGAGTAAAGTGCGAGAGGATGGGATAAAGGAATTCATGGGTGGATGTGGCTAGAGTAGGAATATTAGGTATCTTAAGAACAGGAGGGTTTGTATGAAGCAATGTATGAGAGTAACTGAGGCGTAAGAGGTATGCAAGGGTAAGGCAGTATGGAGGAAATTATTTAAGTAGAATAAGCTTTAAAGGCCTATCACCAAGTATTTAACTTACTGTCTCTGAGGGAACTGCGTATTAGGTAATGTATTACCATAAAAGGTATTATCCACAAAATATTGACTGAACATTCAATAAATACTATTATTTATTGGCGTACAAAACACTTTTCTTTCCTAAAATTTAGTCCTGAAATTCTACCTACGTATCATAACTATGCATACTTATATTACTTATAGTTTTATTTAATCTTACTAAAATATAAATTATCATATTCATTGCTAATTCAATTTTAATTGTCTTTTTCAGGTACTTTATTTGGAATATACCTTGTCTCCTGAAATTTTTAATGGGTATTAAAATCCTGTTACATATCACTTTACTGACTGTGTGCCCAGACAATTTCCTAGGTAACAAATCAATGTCAGAGGATAAAAAAACATACCTGATCATACAGTTTTCCCACAAGTTTCAGATGACTGTTCTCAGTTTCTCTGTACACAACACAGTATCTCTGCTGAGCCATTAAGAGACAAAGAGCAACAGCAAGGTTCTGTTCTCCTAAAGCTTCCTTAAGCCTCTGCGATGACTTTTTTGTGTTTCTCACTTGACTGAAGTACCCAGCCTGTAAGATGTTATTTTAATTTTAAACAGCGAAGCTTGAAAATCAGGTATACAACAGAAACATCTGACAACCACGTAAAATTAACAAGAAAAATTATAAACTTATGAGGTATAAGTACAATTCGTTATGCAAAATAACATGAACTTGAATCCACAGAGATGAGAAATGCACAAGCAAAATACAGAATAATGTAAGAATCCACACTATCATTGAATGTATTAACAGCACATCATCACCAAAAATGCTGTCAATAAACACTGGTGCATGTCAATCAAAATTTTTCCTTCACAGTTTCATGATATTGGTTTTTTTTCAGCTTCACTTGAACTCAAGTAAACAAAAAAGTCTGTTAACACAAGTTAGCCTCATGAAAATAAAAGATAATTTTACAAACAAATATCATTTCAATGTAAATTAGGCCAGAAACAGACAGAAAAAAAATCGTGCCATTGTTACTATACCTAGTTAAAGACAAGTTACCATTAACTTTTTCTAGGGTAACTTTGTGGTATATCATGGCAATTTACCATTATAACATTATTAATGGTAACTTGATACCATTTAATTTAAATGGTATCAAGTTACCATTGTTTTGTTCCAAATCAATCATGCATCTTGTTTTTATTTATTAATTGCAAATATTCTACAACTTAATTTATATATACAGTTATACCCCGATCGACAAGAGACATGAGTTCCGAAAAGCTGTCTTCCTAAATTAATTCATATAATGCAAATACATTTAATCCATAGAAAACCATTTAATTGATAAGTGATATGAACAAAAAAGATAAGAAACAACAATGTCAATAATTGCAAAAGAGTTTAATGATAGTATTATGCACAGCAATACATTATGTGTTAGCAATAAGAAAGAATTTGGACATTTTCGTGAATGTAATGCAAAAGGTGCATACTTGACCTTAAAAATACATTATTATAATTAGTAGGGATCTACAAAAGGTGAGGTTATTTTTTATGAAAAGTGGGATATTTTTCCTCAAAAAAATTGAGTTATTTTTTCTAAGAAATCAATTATATTTTTCATTTAACCGGTTAATGCATTTAACACTAACAGAGTTCAGAACAAATTTATCAATAATATTGCCATTATAATTAAAATAACTGAAGTCATATATGAGTTAATTCATTAAAAAATTAGGATATTAGATATTATTTATTTCCAGAGGGTGAAGTTACAGGTGTATTTCTAAGATGGGATAATGGTGGAAGGAACAAATTAACAAAGGTTGGTTCTATGCATATTTAATGCAGCAGATTAATACTATTATGAGATAAATCTTAGTATGTCCAAAATGGCAGGGGAACTGGGATGGCCATGAGAGATATCGGTAAAACACGTAATGACCCTCAAAATAGGCTCAATAATTCAGCATATAATTTTATAAGCTTCAAAAGAAAAAAATTACTCAAAGTGGCCAAATTAATCTTTTTCAAGTTTGTTTTGTAGTAAGAACTCTATGGTATAAGATGAGAGGCCATGTTCCAGTCCAAGTAGAGCCATACTTAATTTTCCCCAAATTCAGGGAATGACGGCACAATTCCAACCTTTGAACCAATACCACAGAGTTATTGGTACGGAGGCTTATGCGGTGATTTGAAGAATTGCTTTTTTCCGGGTTTCTCCCCCATTGATTCATTTTATGGACAACCATTTCACTTGCATTCAATGAATCAACGGGGGAGAAACACGAAAAAAACCAATTCACCACAGAGCTATGTTCGAAAAACTTGCAATAACTGCTTCCTTACTTATGACTACATGGATCCCTCATCTATAGACAGAATTTGAATGGCAAATGAGTTTAAATTACCTCTGCCTTTAACAGCTCACCACCAGCCATTGCATCAAGCTGCTCTGGAGTCATCTCTTCAGCAGCTTCAATCCCAGCCATTTTTTGAACAATTTCTTTCAAAATGAGTAAGTCCAAGCTGAGAGGAAAATGTAGCTCATTAGAAGTTTTTAATAAATAGGAAAATTATGAATAAATTAATTACAAGACCACTATCATAAAACTATGTATTTTCCACAACAATGTTTAGGAAGTCCTCAGTGGAGCACCAAATACTTTCACAAATAAATACGTTGAAATCACCTCACAGTTAAACAGTCCCATGGAAAATGAAAAGCACTTAATAATGGTCTTAAGGACAGCAGTTCAGAAAGCTTTCAACTTTAGGAATGACATTTAATTGAAATACCCTGGTATACAATGATCAATAAGTACTGAATCACCTTTAAATACATTAAAAATCATGTCAAATATCACTACAGCTGTTTATACATCAGATAAAGAACTTCACAACAAACTTTACAGGAGGTTTGAACTTCATTATTTCAATCTAAAGAACGTACAAGAGTTACTGACCATATCATTAGATATAAAACAGTAATATGGCCAAGAATAATAACTACATTAAGAATAAAAGTTGCAATAATGCACCATGGAGGCCATAAATGTTAGCATATTAATTCAACTTGAAAGATACCAACCTTTTCTGAGCTTTCAGCTGATTAGCCACATACTGTAGCAGGCCAGTGAGTTCTATATTATACTTTTTGAAAATAGCACCACAGAACTTTGAAAGACTTTGAAGCCACGCTGATATTGATGTGCCATCATATTTGAAGCAAGCACGATCAGCTGATGCCATTGCCTCCACAAGGCAGTAACCCAGTACATCATAAGAGAGGCTAGTGAGGTATTTCAATGAGTCAACAACAGGCCCAATGAGATTGTCATATATCTGAATTTGCAGTAATACCTGAAAAGTATGATGTACCAGATTTGACAGAAAGAAGTAAGCAATTACATGAAGGACCTCAAAAAGGAGTAAATCCCTGGAATGAAATCCACCTTAGAAACTATCATCCACCACAATTATTCCAAAAGCAATTAAGACCTCATTTCAGACCACCAATTCAAGTTATACTCAAGATAAAGAGTCAACTGGAATATTGATGGAGACCATAAGTAGTACCTCACAAAATCATGAATATTTATAATCTCAATAATAAAATTCACTATCATGAGAGAACTACGTAACAGGCATCTCCCACTTCACACAGGAGATTTGTTCCAAAAAACTTTCGTGCTAAACAAATATTTGTTAAGCAAATGTATAAAATCCACAATAATCTGCGTTACTGAATAGTGATAAACATGAGAAATAATATACTTGGACCACGTAAACCATTGCTTCACACTATAGTTATGGATTTATGAGCAACAAAACAAAATGTATGAAGAATGACAAATATTGTAAATTTTCGCAAATGCATAACCAAGTGCATATTTAACATCAATAATTACTAAAACAGTGGCATCGTCTTCATTACACGCTGAAACAATCAGAATCCTTAAACCAGAAGCACAAAACTTCAGGGTAGGTTATTAACCAGAAAGATAATGCATAAAAATTATACTTAGATTGAAGTGGAAGCTAATGAGGATAGAAAAATTCATACAAATAGCCTTTCTGCTAGCCACTATAGATAGAAACACAGAATTATAAATAAATTCTATTAGAGCCAAAAGTGAATAACCAGAAGAGATGGCAGGAAGGAGAAACACAGTGATTAGGAAGCTATGGATTATACAGGAAGTACTGGATCTGATAGATGAAAGAAGGAGGTACAAAAACTCAAAAGAAAAAAGGGAGAAAAAGTATAAAATACAGCAGAAACTCCATACAACGAGTAGCGGATATAACAAGTCCATTCTAAAAGAATTCCACAAGAGAATAAGGAGGAGTTAGATGGTAAATTGGTAGCCAAATAATTGCTGAACTAAAAACTAATGAGCTGAAATCAGTTAGTAAAACTTATATACTTACGTAATCAAATAAGAATCCTGGTGTACTATGTGTGAGTTTACCAATTAATCTCCCAGCAGGTTTTATATTTTCTTTGCTGACCCTTTTCATAATTGATTTAATCTTCTTCAAACTTTCACCCCTTTTCCTGAGCAATTTGGCATACTGTTGGTACGTCTCATTCTTCCAACGGCTGTACAAGCAATACCTGGAAAAAAGTACAACTCATATTTAATAATAATTCCTACAACAGCAGATTTGACATAACCCCATATTTTACCAAAAAAATGATTCAATTACAATTAATGGAGGAGTGATCAAATTTCTGATAGAGGACTACACCACAACCTGTACATTAGCTCACCTGATTTGGTATGGATATTGCTTAATGACATTCCAAACTTCCTCAGCTATGCAGCAATTACAATCCATATGTGCCAATGATGGAAGGATAACTTCATCAAGCAAGGTTACAATGTCCAAATACAGTGAGTCACCTTGGGGAGCAGGCATCGTTGGATCTGCACCACACTGCAATAAGAAGGGTTTCCTTCAATTAATAAAATACACAGGAGGGCCAATACAACAACTGAAATACCAATTAAAGAAGGCTTCAGCTTCGGTACTCTAATCACTACAGCCATATTACACCATCCAAGTACATAGTTTCAATGGTTGCTAATAACAAATATAATGTAAATCGCCCTGCCATCTTTGTCCTGTCTTAATTTTCACATTTCTATTCGTCTAAGATGTTTAATGTATTTTTTTCATCAAATATAAATAAATGAGAAGTGCTAGTTCAAGGAATAAATTATGACACTCCTCTTTTTCAGTTTATCAGTGTTTCATATTTTTACCCTTACTCCAGTAAAAGAACATGGATGTATAAGTGAAAATTCTACTTTTCCCATAATTTGCATTTTCCCGCAATTTACTTTTTTTCTAGCGTCCCTGGAAAAGTGTAAAAAAGGGGTTTTACTGTATTTTTATTATGATAATCACCCCAAAGGCTGCACTCCACAACCTATGAGAGCAGGAAATAAATGAGTAAATGTTGATTTTTGTCGGAAATATTGGTTTGACATTTTGTTGCGGCCATGTTTAAGTCTACAAAATTGCTACATAAGGTAGGCCCGTTTCACATGGATGCGGACGATACACGCTCCTCGGTATGCATGCGGAGCATCTCGTCCTTTCACATTGGCGTGGATGACATATGTCCGCCAGTCCACATAGGACGCAATCACAGTTGTGTTGTGGTTGCCAAGCTGGAAGGACGTCATGCAACCTAATAGGTAGTGTAATCAAAGGAATTGGTACATACCATGCTATGAAAGAACGGAAGAAAAATGCCCGCTATAGGCGGTTTTGGGTTTCCCCCTTATAGTGGCACAGAGATCTTAGACAGAGAGATAGACATTCTATATTTCACCATCCATAGCGCAACTCGCAGTGGCCTTTCACCGAGCTCTCACAACAAACTACAACCTGCTTCATCCGCACAAGCCATCCACGTTCATGTGTATGCACCAACCTGTCTCTGTGGCCCGTACGTGTATGGATGGACTGCGGCGCAGAGGGGCCACGCGGATTGCTCCACCACGTGCAGACGGTCTGCGTTCATGTGTAAGCTTCCATTAATGCCAATGGAACTTATTATAGGCGCAAAATAGGTAGAACGCTGAACTTTAAGCGTTTGTATGAAATACCCCCGGAGCTCCATAGTCGTGTGATACATTTGTTTTGTTCTTTGTTAATTTGACTACAAAATGCATTCATTGAAAAGTGTTTAAATGTAGACGTTTAGCTTCTATGGTTGAAAGAGTGAAGAAAAACACACGAAAAACTAGGAGAACGGTGAAATGGTCGTCTTCTTCATCTCGTCACGGCCAAAATATTTGATTGGTACACTTTATTATTTTTTATGAAGAGAACGACATCTCCGCATTACAAATAATCTTTTAAAATTAAATTGCTTTAGCCTAGTAATTTAATTTTTAGTAGTCCACGTGTGTAGTGCAGATCGTCTGCGTCCATGTGAAATGGGCCAGTTTTCCTGCAACAAGTTATTCAATGACGCTGTCTACTGCAGTACGGTGAGTCACCGGAGACTGCTCAGCATCGATGCGTTCCGGGTGCGTGAGCTTATATTTCCACTGTTCCGTGGCAGTGTTATTTTTGTTAAATTTCTTTCAGTACATTATTGATTCAGAATATCTAATTCTTTAGGAGAGAAAGTGCGTCGTTCTAGATATTTACAAGAATTTGAGGGAATCAAAGAGAGAGTCCGTGGTTAATTTAATGGCGAATTCTGGCGGAGACATCACGTCGAGCAGCACTGAAGGCGCTAAGATACGGCACCGTTCCGGTAAGCGGAGCTCACCACAACCGGTCTTTTAACATATTTACAAAGTAGTGCATAGCGGGAGATTATAAAATCAGTGTGTGAGGTGCTGTTAGTGTGGAACTTGACTTGGATCATAATGAGATACCGCGAATGAACTTCAGCAGGGTTAAACAATGAAGACCTAGGCTTTGATCGATTTAGACTCACTACATTTGCCTTTTTTTGCTAATTCACGTAAAATTGGTGAGAAAGATACAATTTAGTTTTATTTACCGATTTCACGGTATTTGCATTATATCGCGTATCGGGAATTTCACGGATCTCTAAAGTTACGTAGCCTTCGCTTGTCTGACAATAAAACCATATTCCGCTATTCGTCCCATCTATGAAAGATAAACACTGCACAAGATGTCTTGACATGCAAGAATTGTGAATAACCTTGATTTCGCGTAAATCTTTCCCTTCATGCAATGGAATAAATGACTTTTCCTCATGATGTTCAAGTTTTGCAGGCAATTAGTCTTCGCTTGGGATATTTTAAGGTTAACTGTGAACAAAAAATTCTGTTTATCTTGTATTCATGCATTTATAGACACCGAGCAACATAGCACTGACTTTTGGTTAAAGAAGATGGCCGGAGTAACTCGTGAAATATATTGAAAGCTTGAAATAATAGCTAAATATGGACTGGACGTCTGCCATTTTCACTTCTAAAATCTTTGAGAATTTACAAGTCCTTCGTTTTCGTTTAAGAAACACTTGTAAGTCACACTTGTAAGATCTGACTTGTAACTTGTAGGCTACATAGTAACTTGTGGACTTGTAGCTTTGAGAAACAGGCCCTGGTTATCGAAATACAATATAAGCTCTTTCACACGCCTATAAATAAAGTTTGCTCTCAATTTATCTATTCATTTCATTGGCATAAAAATAATTTATGTATCATAATATGCATTTTTTTCTATTTGCATGTTCAAAGTTTCTAGTTTCACATGATTTCAGTCATCAACTATATGGCAGGAGATACACCATTCCTTATAATTCATAACGCATAGTCCACATCAGACATTGAAGATGCCTAATAACAGGGTTTCCATGAAAGATAAGTCACCAATTTCCATTGTATTTAACTTCAACAAATTCCATTGATTCATCCTCCTTATCAGCTAGCATTTTTACTAAATGCCCTAAGTGAAATTTTAACATCTTCAAAAAATAAAGTATATTTAAATAGAATGCTAGAAAATATACCTGAGCCAGTGCTGCCTTTGAGAGTCGAAGGACTTTGTACATAAGAACCGGATCATTATGTAATGATGGTCCCAAAGCCAGCAGCATAGGGATTGCATCCTTCCTCAGGTCTAAGAATGCTACTGCTGGACGAGGAGCTAAAGGATTTGTTGGCAAAGGTACAGGTTTACCCATGACTTTTGATGATAATCCACAGTTCCTATGGAGTTAAAAAGGGACAATGAAGGAATTAGAATTTACTCATGCTGATGATATAAAAAAAATTTACCAACCTACAATAAAAATACTTACTTTCGGTAAACTGGCTCAATAGTTGAGTGCAATAACTGACACAAAGACTTGGCCACAGGAGGTTGGTCCATCACACAATGATCTGGAAGCTTCCTTGTTAACTGTTCTGCATGATTCCAATTCCCAACTTTCAACAAGGCATCACACAAGCCAAACTTTTGATTGGAGCCAAACTGCAAATGAAGCAATAATAAAGGAAACGGTTATAGTCTTTATCTTGTGGAATTTATCCATTATGGAAAAATGTAATAACTTTGTTAAATCCACTAATTATTTATTACCACGACCCGGGTTTCAACACTTGGTGTCATAATGATATACCTTAGAAAATAGTTGAAATACTGAAAATAATTCAAAATGCCTTTCATTTCAGTAATTGGTTAGACTTTAAAACCCTCATTTGCAAAGGTATTGAACAACACTTTTCTACTAAGCATTTAATATTGTTTAAAATGCAATAAAATAATAATTGTTAATGAATAATTATGCATTAATGAATTTCAAATAAACTTATGAATATTTTATGCATTTTGATGCCAGTAACCTCAATTAACATCCATATATTTTACAAATACAGTAGACCCCTGCTTAACGATGGTAATCCATTCCATAGGATCGATTGTAATGTGAATTCCATCGTAAAGTGAATTAGTATATTACCGGATGACGGATCAGTTTAACTACATCATCGCCAGTGCATTCAGTGATATACAATACGGTATAGGTCTGAAATATGCTGGAATGAAATGATTAAAAATGTTATTAAACCAATATTTAAACTTTAATAAAGTGTTGTAAATTGTCAACTCATCGAATATCATTGCACGAATAACCAAGATGCACCTCGCCTCCATACTCGCCGTCTAACTGCTAGCCAATCTCAGCGACTTAATATTTAACCGCATTTTCAAGCAATGGGAAGAAAACATGGAATAGAAATTTTTCAACTCTCATTATAACTCTGCTTACTACTTGCCGCCGGCAATTAGGCATCTTTATTTTTATCCCACGCTATCAGCTCTACACCACAATTACCTTAACGATACCTGTAGAAATGCATCCATAGAAAGTGACGTTGCGAGCTTACTAAAGTTATGTACACAAAATTAGGCATTGAGTTATGACATAAATAGGCCAAGTATGAGTGAGAATTAGCATATAGTCATACATAGACGATAGATGTATCAGTCGGTAACCTTTCCACAAATAGTAATTTAAGTGTCCATCGCTGTCTTCGCTCGCCTGTCTCCGCTTCCAAAGATCTTCCTTCTTCTTGTCCCAAACCAGCAGTATTGATATCATTCTCCCAGTCAAGGTCATCCCATGGAGATTGAATAGCCAAATAACAAAAGAGATAGCAGTAGAGGGGAGAACCTTCACTCAAAAGCCCTTTTCTCGGAACAGCTGACCTACCTCTTCTGGCTGGGAGAGTTATTGAAGGTCGGTTGTTGACGTTAGGGACCCACAACCTTCTTAGAGGCATCCATACATCAAGAAAGAGAATGCAAAACACGCAAAAAGAACACTGAAGACAAAGTGCTAACTCGAGCACCCTCATCGTGTTTCTTCACTATCTCCTGCTTGATTTTATCTTATTTTATCTTTTACTTATGCACCAATGGCCACAGTTTATAGAAAATACCACCATTAAATGTTTAGTGCAATATCCAAACACTGATTCACAAGAGACCATCCAACTAATAAAAAAGATCACTTGTTTCAAAAGGGCTCCACTTCCATAGCAAGTAAAAAAAGAAGCATAACAAATGAAAATAGAAAAATAGCCATTTCCAGTAACTCGTTCACAATACCTCTAGCAGCAAAATATTTCCACAATCATATCAATTTGAAAACTCACAATTGACCACCTTAAAAAAAACTTCAGTATCACCCTACCAATGTGCAGTCTGTATTCCGTATTAGTAGTGAAGCAATAAAAGCATTACACCTTGTTCAGCCACACCAGTAGAATACTGGCTAAAGGTACAACAATAAAAACTATATACTAAAAATAATCACTAATATAAGTAGCTTACATTATCCTGCAGAGTTTCTTTTTCTTCGACTGGTTCCTCCTTGTCTTTATCTTTTGTAGATATGATGTTTAGTTTTCTTACATACTCTTGAGCAGCAGACATTTCCTCTTCCCACATCTTTTGTATGACTGAGTCATGAGGAGTTAGCTGGAAATAATTAAATTATTCACATTTAGGTTTACTTCATATTGCAAGTATGCACCATACATTAGTACCCATAGTTTTTCAAAGAATTTGATACATTTTTCAGTAAAGAGATCAGAATTATGTATCATGTTATGAATATGTGGCCTCAGTGGGGTAACGTCCTCGCCTGCCAACCTGAAGGTCGCGGGTTTAAGTCCCGCCTGGGGGCCTATGCCCGAGTTCTCACTCTCATTCGAGGGAGCGATTTCGCCTGAGTCACAAGGTACAACGGTGATTGAATTTGATATACCCAAACCAGAGAGAGGGAGTCGTACGTTCGAATAATGACTCACTCCCTCAAACCAGGTGCGATCCTCTTCGCACATTCAAGATTTAAGATTTTGAAATGGCGGCTGCTTGGCTCAGAATACAACTTTTAGCGGATTTAGAGGAGATTGAAGGGCAAAGGCCTCACGTTACTAAATTTTTATTAGCTGCAACAAAAACTATTTGATAACAAAACAATGATGAGTTTGTTATGGCTAATTTTAAAGTTGAAAAGAAATAATTAATTTTACCTTCTACAAATTCAAGAAGCATTTGATTCTGCTCCTTATTAATCTTTGAGCCCGTTATGTTTTTCTTTTTCCGCTTCTTACAGATAGCCGAAGAACGAAACCAAACGTGAAGATAATACAGAGGGACACTCAAAACGGCAAGTCATTTTAATTGTTAATAAAGGCCATTTAATTTAACTGTCATTTGTAATAATGGAGTGTTACCGGACTAATGTAGGAAAATTCGTGGGCGGTAATTGGTTGCATTGTTTTGAAGACACTCCTTACCGACGTTGCCACAGTTTGAAGCCCGTGTCGTCGGAGGCCATGTCTTTTTCTCTCCTCACTCACTCACTGTTGCCATGTTTTTATGCGCGGCTCCTTTTTCAATTGCATACCACTCTTCGTATTTACCTCGGACATACCGAATTTTGTCTCGAACGCTCGTTGGGCGAGATTGCCCATTCGAGTTTCACGGCTCCCTCGCATGCGAGTGAGAACTCGGGCATAGGCCCCCTGGGGAAGATTTTTCACCTCCCAGGGCATGGTTGTGTGTGCTCGTCTGTTGTTAATACCCTGATATAAAGGCCACATAAGAGCTGTTTTCCGTGGTTGTTGTTAAATTAAAAATAAAAAATTTATTCACCATATCCACAAATGCTCACTTCACTGAAGTTGAACATACAATCAGAAAGTTTTGCATGTCATTCTGTTAGTTTCTCTTATTGAAAACGAAAAAAGGAGAAAGAACTTTTTTATTAAGAATATTGAATTGAGTAAGTTTCTGTATGACCAATTAATGCCACATACCATCAAATTTTGCTTTGTTAACTCACACTATAAAAAAATATGTTTTGCAAGAATGACATGCAATAGTGTGCGAGACAGCATGAAAGAGAAGGTGGAATGGTTTGAATCAGGTTTACGCAGAAGATTAAAATGAAGATGCTTAATGGAAAAGCTCTGTATGTCTAACACCCAAGAACACAAGGCCCTAAATGGCAAATGAAAAATCTTCACTTACAGCAAGGAGTAGCAACGTAGTGGTCAAAAATAAAACAGGAAATTCTGCGAATAAACTAACATTGTTCAGGATTAAAAAGTATGAGACTGTGAGGCAGGATTTAACTGAGACAAATAATGGCTGTAGGAATAATGGAGTAAGGAATGCAGTAAAACAACTGAATATGAATAACCTTTAGATAAATATGTAATCCATTTTAGTACCTTGCCATATTTTACCATTAAAGGGTGGCTACTCAATATCTATTCTCAAAATCAATGAACATTCCATGTTCCGAAATCACATTTTTCAAGGAGGTAGTAATGTATTGTCGGGTCGGTTGTTAATAGTCATAACTATTTTCATATTTACTTAACTGCCTCCTTCACACATCCTCCCCATGTTCTACATCGACATTCTACCCTGTGAGCCAAGGACACCAGCCTTGAAAAGAGGCAGGAATAGGGAAAAGGGAGAGAATGAAAGTGATAGGCATGCTAACGGCATATATCCAAATATATCACAATATTATAACGGAGTGTCTTAGTGTCTCTCTCTGTTTTTGTTATCCTCACTAATGATGTTTGAAAAAAAGAGATTATTACATCTTACAGTTTGGCAGAGTATCTCTTATTTTGTAGCCTCTATCAGTTCTAGAGACATAGTACAGGGACAAAATAATGTCTTCTAAGTCATTCCGAAATTCACCTGATCCGAGTTAATCAAGCAATCTAAGCCTAGCATGCACCCTCCCAAGTCTCCAGAGGCTCCCAACCTAGTTCCTTTATCGGCTATGATACATTCCCTGTTTGCTCTATGTAGTAGTTTTTAACCTAGGCTTTACATTATACTTTCTGTACAGACAGAAATAGTTGTGGTGAATTCAAGCCTAACCAGAGCAAAATAGCATATATCTTTCACTTTTATTCAACTGATGAAATCCCCACAATTCGCTTGATAAATTCTAGTTTCTTTAATGTAGTACTGAAAATGTTTTGCAAGTGTTTCCCTTACACTAGGTGATCAATAAATTCAAAGGAATATGGTTTGTAGAAAAATGAGCAAAGTTAAATAATAACAGTGCACATTTCTACATCACAATATTAATATCATTTTTACTCCAGAAGGAAAGATTAGATGCTTTCCTGGAAAATATTTATGGTTAACTCATCCTGTGCTTCCCTCAGATTATGATTAGATTTTATTTTTGACTGATATTTCCACACGAGACTTTCCCATCATCTCCATGGCTGATGCTGCTACCATGTCCAAGATATCAGGTTTTTATACTCTTCTTATTATGTCAGGACAGAAGATGATTGATTGGTTTGTCCATTACTTTTCTGCCATTCTGAAAGAATGGCATGCGACAACATCATCAGCCTAAAAGATTATAGGGTAGTTTCTTTCCAAAATGTTGGCCAAAATCTAATACAGTGAGATGCCTAAGAAGAGTTTCCCAATTCACACTATCCTTGACTCGGCAACAAAGAATGTAGCTATAGCATGCCTCTGAATGGAAAACTCAGAGAAGAAATTTTATCTAACAGCCAAGGTGATTTAATGCAAGCACAAAGAAAACAAATTAAGAAATAAAAATATAGATAGCTTCAAAGCAGAAATCATCGAATTGTGGCCATAGTAACGACTTCATACCTAGAAAAAAGGGTATAATACCTTTTTAAAAACTTCATAAGGGACAAAGCTGACAACTCTAAAAAATTGCTATGGCCATATACCTATGTATTGTGTCTAGGGGTGTGCGGGTACCCCAAATTTCGGGTCGGGTCAGGTATTTAGTGTCCGATCGGAACACTCGATCGTCTCCTGAAAAATTCGAGTCGGGTGTTTGGCACTTGAAATTGAATTTAATCGACTGATCCATCGTGAACTTCTGGTTTGAAATCGGCTATGCACCCGTACAGACAACTAATGTACGTACCAACGTAACAACCCTACACGCATTTACACTACTAACGTAGCGACCGTGGTTCATACTGTTGTAGGCGCTAACCACCGTGTGAACACGCGTTGGTTACCAAGAGAGAAGTAGTTCTTAACGTTGCTACTAAACAGTGGTCAGGCGCTGGTGTCGCTAGCGGAAACTGGAAATGATTAAGGACGATAACCGAAAAAGTTAATCAAAATAGTAAAGCCTATGGTGCTACTTTGATGAATGTGACATTTTAACACTTTTTATAGGAATTTAAAATCACATTACACTCATTTTTGCTTATTTACGAAAATAATACTTCACCCTTCTCCATTTTGATTGCCTTATTTATCGCACTCCATCTACTCCGAATTCAGCTATCTACACGAGCGCTGACATCTGTTAAGTGGTAGCGTCAGGAACTACTTATCCATCGTTAACCTACGCACATTCACACGGTATTTAGTGCCTACAATGGTAAGGACGAAGGTCGTTAGGTTAGTTGGTTTGTTGAGTGAAGGGGGCACGACTAGATCGCGGAACTTGCAACGAAGCCAAAGTTTATAAGTAATGAAAACACTATCAGTGCTTTTTGTATGAGCACGGTGATAGCTGATTATCGGACGCAGGTGCCGTCGATCACCGGCTCACCTTGGAACAGAGAGCCACCAACAGCCGGCAATTCAGCTAAATCGAAAACACCACGGCGTGGCAATCGCCGTCTATTGCCGCAAATCGAAAGCACCCAGAATGAAACATCGATCAATTTATTGATTAGAAAAATTATATTATTGACTGTCGATCTTCCAGTAGGCCTAGTCAGTGAATCCCCTTGCTCTCTTTAAGTGATATTTACCAATTTCATTTTTTGACAATTTCATCTCTATTTTCGTGACGTGAGAAGCGTGCCTAGGTGTAGGAGGTGTGGATAGCGATATTGACAGTAATTTGACAGATGGCAATGACGAACCACGGTCACGTGGAAATCCGCCATCTCGGAATAGTAAGGCAGATCTGGCTGCACTCCGTGCAATTGCCGAATTTGCACGCAACGTGCAATTATTGCAATACAGTACTAAAAATCTATAATATTGCTTTCAATACGGCTTTCATGTCTCTTTTGAAATTATATTCATAAGCTATTGGCTATCAATATTTGTTATAAATATGTTAATTCTTCATTCATGAAAGATGACAATATTAAATTCCAAATGATCATTGATTTCAATGGCAAGCTTAAAATAAAACATTTGACTAACTTACTGATCTAGAGTGGTGGAACAAAAAAAATATTCAAGTAAGGATTTGCTTTATAAATTCACCAGAGCTAAAGATCACAATATCTTGTTCACAAGTGTGTCCCAGCTAACCTTCCGATCCTAGTTATATTTTATTGTGAAAAAGCAACTGGAGTGAACTTTTTTTTTGATTAGAGCAAAAACATTATCTAATAGAAGTGGATAATGATTACATAAATCCAAAATATCAACTGAATATACCAGACCTACTTAAATGGGACACTATCGTTACTGAATTTATCTCAAATCATTCCAGTGCTACATATATGTAGCAATCAATGATATATGTACATAATTAATCCTCTATACCCTACATTCATGGAGCTGATCTTGGCTTTGGTTCTTTTGAATTGTACACAGGATCTACCTCAACTGAAATAACACACTTGCTAGAAATGTCATCCTTTTTTAATCAAGGTACCTCAGAGTATAGGTCTAAATATCTCTAGCTTATCAAATCAAATTGTACTTGAGTCATGTAATAAGCTGACTTGTTGGGGTCGATATTAAACCTCATAGCCCACATAAAATAGCACTTTTCTCATCCATTCATTGGCCACAGCGACTTATCGCCAAGAAATATGATAAATTAATGTTCTGCTCCTATCAATCACAAATCCTCAACCGTAGATGTGAGGATATCTTGCTGTGTTCAAAAGCACACTTCAGGGTTAATATTTTATGTCACCATCTCACACTGCAAACAGACATCTCATCACATGACCTCTCAAGACTGATATAGCTTTGCCTCCAGCACCATCAACTTATCAACACTTGGAGTGCAACAGCTATGCACACAGCGGAAGACTCTGCCACCACTTACAGATATGAACTATGGGTTGCAAGAGGTTTATTTTGCCAATACTTGATTCTCACATCATAATTATAAAAAAGTGCTTGATAGCATGATCTAGTTTTCCTCTTAAGGCAGGTTCACATGCAAGCACTCTGAGTATAGTGCATGCATAGTTTATGCACGAAACACACATAAGGTTCACACTCAAGCGTTGACGACGCTGTCATGCGTGATGACTACTCATGCTGAAATCTATCGGCAAATGAATATAAAAAGTAAAAAAATGTTGAGTCTGTGCATGTCCACAGATTTCTTTTCTATCCTCATTCAATTTTCATGGAGCGTCAGGAGTGTATGCATGTGACTAGATGCATCATTCTTTCACACTGAAGAAATGCAAATTATGAAGCAAACGATTCGTGACACCAACGTTATTTTTACATGTTTTTCATTCGGCGTTGAGATCCATTTCTCCACTCTATTCATAATCAGTATTAACCTCTCATTACTATGATCTCTATTTAGCTCACCGAGAAAAAGATTACCAAGAAATTTGAGTTGAGCAAGAAAACTTTCCTAGAAATATCCTTCACCACCACTGGCATCGTGAGTTAAGGAACTGTTAAGGCCTTAAAAATGAATTTAAAAAATTACATTACACAAGTCTCGAAATAGCACGCTCCCCATTGGAGTAGAAATATGCTGCCAACTAGGCTACTATATACTAACAAGGAGACATCGCGTGATTTATGTTCTGGATCCAAACAAGGCAATAATTTTCTGAAACTATAGAGAGAAAGCAGGAAAAAAGTCACGGCTTTCTTCCATCCACTTCCGTGAATAGGATGGGCTTTGATTGGTCGTGGGTCTTTCTCAAGGCCGTAAACAATGAACGGATTATTACTTTTTAATTAGCAACGATGTACTCACTTAAAATTTCCCAGGAGCCATGCTCGAGTAATGACATTTGTCATCCGAAAGTATGCAATTCCACGCCATGAATGAAAAGTTAAATTCCTTCAATTGAAATAAACAAGAGATGGGAAAAGAAATAGTGTTATCATTGCATGATTTTATTTGTGCTGGAATATCTTCCTCTCCCCCATGATACAGGCTTCGCTTCAATATAATATGTTGCCCTGCAAAAAGGTCATAGCAAAATTTTTTTACATAACCTCGGAAACAGTTACCATCTCTTTTTTATCCATATCATGTTCACTATTGAACAAGAAATAAAGTTACAGAAGGCATTACTCGAACACGGCTCCTGGGAAATTTTAAGTGAGTACATCGTTGCTAATTAAAAAGTAATAATCCATTCATTGTTAACGGCCTTGAGAAAGACCCACAACCAATCGAAGCCCATCATATTCACGGAAGTATCCTTGTATTTTCAAAATCTAAACATACTAGGTCTGATAGCATGTGAAGCCTCTTTTCAGCTGAACAAGAATCCCGAAATTAGCTTCGAAAGTCTCCCAAGGAGGTTGATTGAAAATTCAGCAAATAGGCTGAAAATTTTAAAAAAATTGTTGCTACTGCCATGAATGTATAGGAGTGGGCAATTTACAGTAATTCCGTAAAATATTCGAAAGAAAAAAAAAATTGCCGCAACCTGGGATTGAACCCCAGCCACCATATGTGGACAACCGGCTCAGCCCCTCAATCCACTGGGCTACGACCTCTGCTGAGAGAGGCGTGAACTGTAAAGGATTTATACGGAGGAAGACTCTTTAATAGTGTTTTTCTCTCCAACCCGGGCCTATATGGAAGAAAGCTGCGACACTTTTTCCGCATTCTCTCTATAGTTTCAGAAAATAATTGCCTCATTTGGAGCCCGAACATTAGTCACACGATGTCTCCTTGTAAGTACGGCAGTAAGCAATTCATGAGCGTTTTATAAGCAACTCTGGGATGGCCTAAATTTCTCTATCATCATCTTGAGGGTTTTTTTGTGCTGATTGGGCATTATATTCTTCCTTGGGGGCTTATTTGCAATAAAGAACAATTAAAGATGGCTCACATGCAATCCAACTTCATATTTTAGGTGGAGACTAGCACAGGAATCATAAATTGTAATGAATACTAGGGCGGTGTCCCCTGGAAGCCTGTCATGTCTATGCATAGAAATTAGCCCATAAAGTTCTTAATGCGCCAACAATACACCTATTACATATCAAGCACAGTAAAAATGATTTACAGAAATGCACAATTCATGAGTGTATGGTAATATATCCCAGTGAATCTTATAAGTAAACACAAAATGAATTCACCATTTATTTCATGAATATGGCACATTGCTCACGTAGAAAGTTGAGCAAAACTCAACTTTGGTGACGTGAATATAGGCAAGCGTGGCAAAGCACCTGATTGGCTGTGCGCAAAACCCTTCACCCCTTTCACCTGAAATGCCTGCATGTGAACCCACCTCTATATTCTTCAATAAATATGAGACCTATAGGAATTTCACCACAAATAAGAGACAAATTTAACCATCTTTCATAACTGCCTGTTCTGAGAGGTTTAAGATTACATAATCATATAAATACAATAATGCATTAATAAAACTTTAAATTCAATCAAGTAATGTATGCATGGACTAAATCCTCAAAAGGTATTATTAACCTAGGAGGTAGTTATGGCATGCAAATTTAATATTGCACCATTGCGTACCAATAGCCTCATTGCAAATATTAAAGCTACTAGTTAAAGTTAAGTGCATGATTTACAATGCCAATTTCAACAGCAGTTACTTTAATTGATCTTCTTGTAAAAATGTGATACATTTATATTAATGGATATATGGCACCATCTGTATGATGTTTGCAGAGAGACATAAACACTAGGATACAAAGTTTGTTTAGCTGATGTGTTGTTGAGTTGTTTAAGTTAGTGTAAAGGAGCTTTGAGAGCGGGAGAATAAAACAACTAATTATAATACAAAGCAAGAGTTCTATTTTCTAACATTTCTAAATATTGAGTAATAGTCAAATCAGTACAAAGCAGTATTTTAGTTTAACCCATTCAATGCTGACCTGTTTACATGACATTTATTCCCACGCTGAAGGGTTTTTTTTCGTTTATTTATAAAAAACGAAAACACATCCAGCAAAGAACGAAACTCATCCACGTGTGCCTAGAGCAAGACTAAGACGCTGAAGGAAGTTGCAAGTGTCAGTTTACTAATCAGTGGTGGATACAGAAAAAACTCAAGGGGGGGGGGCGCAAGTTATCGCGACGATTGTAGCTTTCAAACTGACTGCCTGGCAGCGACTCAGCTTCCCTTATATATGTAGCTCGATTGTTTCGAGAACATTCGGTGCCAGAATGTTCGCTTCCAGACCTTTAACAGGGTGTCCGGTGAATGTTTTGCATTTTCCAGGTTCTTGCTGCACTTTGTTTCTAACGTATTTTTAATGAATATCTAATAAAATCGGCATAATTTGCCAACATGAAAAAACGTGAAATTTCGGTCCATACTTTGAGTTAAAAGCGTAAGAGTATACAAGGAATGTGGAGTATTACTGGTTTTATTTCAACCAACAAATAAACAAAAACGGTTAACTGACAGCAAAATTCTGAGTCAGGTGCAATTTGAACACAATAAAGTAGATTCAGACTAGTTTGATAAGGAACATGTAAATAAAAGAAACTGGTGTGACATTTTTCAATGAGTGCATTTCCGATTCAATTTCAGCAACAATTTTCTCACCTGTTCAAGAAATTATGTTATTTTGGTTTGCTGCTCTTGAACCTTTTGCAGTATGTACCTCTTTCTCATTCTTTTTCTCTTGAGGCCTTGGTACCTTTCCTCTTCTCCCAAAAGGCTTGGTACTTTACATGAACATTTCGGAAACTGGGAATTAATTGCTTTGTGATAGGTACGCATCTAACGCCCGAAAGCATTTAATTATGTAGAACAAAATTGTATTTGTTGGACAATTCACGAATTTTAATTAGGTTGGATTGCCCCTATACAGTGGCCCTGTCGACTACGAATCCGAGGGACGTGATTTCCATACGCATAAACCGAAAAATGTATTTCCGCTCCTTCAAAAACATTTCTGCAAACATTAAAACGAGGAGGGTGGAGATTATTTGGAAAGGATTATCAATTACATATATAACAATACCCAATTATCCATTTAGGTTGCCGGCCGAATGGTTTTCGTATAATGCGGGAAATGCCACTGCGCATGCTCAGACGTTTAGATTTCTCGTAAATTTGGCCACACCAAGAATTCCATTCATACGGCTCTTCGAACGGAATCTTGATTTCCGCGTGAAATTCTGTTTCCGCTGACAGATTTTGGCATCAATTCCGATTCCATTCGGCCATTTTACATGGGAATTATTCCGTGTGGAATTTGCCTTGTTATGAAATCGGTCAAGATTGCTCCGTTTGCCAACTTGTGCTTTTCTGCATTGTTCCTGTTCTGCTTCCCCTCCCCCAATTGTTTAATGATTTTAACACTGATGCTTGCTCTTGCCTCAGTATCTCCTTGAACGCCGTGAGATAGCAAGTGAAAACGCGATCAAGTGCTTGGAAGCCATCCATCAAAAGGTGTTTTGTTGCATAGAAAAAATGGCTGGCAAAAGAAAAAGGCTGTGTTTAAGAGAGAAAGTTGACACACATGTTGGAGTCCAATCGGTGAAAAATTTGAAATTGGGAAGATACAAGTGAGTGACATCATTAAGAGCAAGGAGAGATAGCCGAAAGAATGGGCTGAGTCAACAAAGGTGAAAATGTAAAGAGGCAGTTTCCGAAATCTGACGGTTTAGCAATTAGCCTCACGTATGAGGTGTTTTGTAGGGCTCCATCATTTGACTTCCAGTATCTGGACGATTAATCCAAGTAAAAGCTCTTGAAATTGTGAAATAAATGGGTGTTTCTGACGTTTTGGCATCAAATGGCTGGCTTTAGAAATTTAGAATGCATCATAACATATCATTCAAGAGTATAAGTGGAGAAGCAGCTTCCATGAGTGAGAAAACCGTGTCTGAGTGGAGGTCCAAACTTAAGGATTTGTGTGAGAATTATAGCAAAAAGAACATACTTAACAGTGACGAGACGGGAGTTTTCTTTCGAGCCTTGCCAGAAAAGACCATGTGCCTAAAATAAAATGCTCGGGTAGAAAAACATTGAAAGAAAGAATTACACTCTTGCTGTGCGCTAATATGGTAGGCGAATTAGAACTGCCACTTGCAATTGGAAGAGCCTCCAGGCCACATTGTTTTGTGAACATGAAGGTAAAAAATGTTGAAGTGGACTGGCGAGCTAATAAAAAAGCATGGATGACTCGCGATATTGTGTCTGACTGACTTACATGGTTCGACCAGATAATGGGAAGGGAAAGAAGAAAGATGATCTTGTTTCTGGATAATGCTTCATCCCATCCACACTTGAAGTTAGAAAATGAAAAATTAATTTTTCCCACCAAACATGTCTACTTATCAACTGTTGGATCAAGGAATAACTCAAAAGTCCAAAATAGAATACAGAAAAAGGGTGCTGTGACACATTTTACTGAAACTTGAAGGCAAAATACCAGAAAATGCACTCAAAAAGGATCAATGTTCTCAAAGCCGTTCTTTGGATAGTTTCGTCGGTGAATGATGAACTGTCTGTACATGTTTTGTTAAAGCATGATTTTGCAGCTATGATGAAAACCCTATTGCCATAATTGAGAGCTCTGGTCGTGAAGAGTTGGAAACATGGGTCAAAAACATGGCGGGAGAAGTGGTTGGAGACTGCCGACATATATGAGTGTCTATGCACAGAAGATGAATCCCTCAGGATAGAAGACCCGATTTGTGATGCAAAATCGTATTCGAAACTGGAGAGGATTGAAAGCGATGAAGACAGTATCGACAAATCGCAGGAAAGCCAGATTTAAATTCTTACTTTGAAAGAGACTGAGGAGTATCGAAGATATAAAACAATTTTTTTGAGCAAAGGAGACACCACATGACTACAGTTTATGCAGACGTGGAATTGCGCATAGAGAAATAACTGAGTAAGTCTACCAAGAAACAGCAGAAGATTACCCATTCTTTCATGAAAAAGCTGTAAGTTTCATGAAAATTTTGAAGCTTAATATTTTTTCCAATGGGAAAATTATGCAGTGTGTGTAATTTTTCATTTTATTTTTTCTCTTATAGACTTAGTTGATGGAGATGGAATTTGATGAAAGGGCTAATGGGATGCAGAATAAAATGAAATGCTGTTGACAACCGTAAGTGTTGCATAATTCTTACCTTTTTAAAATGAAAATCAGGTCAATTCTTCCATATTTCTATGTGATAATGAGGAAATAGAACAAACGGAAAGACATTCTTCCTTAACTGATATTATTTGATTTATTTCATAAACTATGTGCATATAATTATTTCGGTTACTGTAAGTAATATATTTCAAACTCTAAAAGGCATGTATTTTCTCTTTTCCAGGGGCCACGTTTTTTACTTTTGTTTTAATGGTGATGTGCTACTAGCTGCTCTATAGATAAAAAATGTATAATGAATTCATTCCATATTTTTTGTTGTAATTTGTGATATTTCAATATTGAGGCATAAAAGATAAATTAAATATATTAACGCGATTATATTTTAATGTATTGGCATAGTTAGTGCATAGAGAAGTGTCTCGTAATTTCGGCTCCCTCTGAGTAGCAGGCGATTTTTCCCGGCCCAAACACGTTCGCTATTGGGAGGTTTGACTATATACTGCTTGATATGGTCAAGTATTCATCCAACTGCACTAAATCACATTATTCTGATGGATAAATACCTAACATAATGCAAGACTGCAAGCAGTGTATTTAATTTTTTTTTAATTTACATGAAGCGATAGAAAGAAAAAAATAAGCTTAGGGGGGTTATTTTGTAATTTCACCTCGCGGAACATGACATCACAGATCGCTCCTTATATGGAGAATAATACCTTAAGTGGAGTTGTAAATCGTGTACGCCAGACAGCGACACCATCGACTCGTTCATTTTGGCTGAGAATGGTTCATTTCCCAGTTCTTTCAGTCGTGGAATCACCTGCTAAATAATAGGCGATTTGGCGCTGCTGTCGTTTCTGAATTTGCAGAAATCCCACGAAATTTGCAAGGTGAGTTTGCTGTCATTGTTTTTGAAAAGTACTTTGTATTTTTGTCCAAGTGCTGCCATGCAACCTCTGTAACTTAACAGATTTTCTACTTTTACGTATTTTCGAGTTCCATACTTGTCTTTTAAAGTCAACCGTGACGCCGTCATGGGTAGTGGCAGCACTCACTCCGCAAGTACTTCGAGAGTGGAGTAGCTCAAATGGATCATTCATTTGAGTTGAGAATGCCTTGCTCCTTTGCCTGGACAAAATTCACAGTGGAAGAGGATGCCTGAGTAGCTTCATTGGTTAAAGCACACAATGTGAAATAAAGGGGTTTGCCTAAAGGTGAACTAACTGCACTTACTTGTCTCCTCTCTCTGTCTCTTACACACATAATCCATTTATATTCATACTAGCCGCTGACGGCTCGCTTAAATAAATAAGAATAATAAGAATAAGTTTATTTCACCCAAAAGATATACACAATTTTAACAAATCAAAATGAGGGTTGATTGCCTACTTATGGGTTTAAATCCCCACCCAGGTAAACGATTATTTTTACTTTGAATTCCACACATTCCTCCTAGGCAAGTAGTTACCTTCAGTTGGAATGCTTTAAATTTGAAGAACTAATTGTCACCCTTATCCTACAATAAGAGATCCTGTGAAGGAATGACAAATGGGGTGGTTCACAATGGGCAGAGAGACCAGGTATGGAGAGGCCGACATGAGGCAAGTCGCAACAGGGGGATGCATGTTTGGAGGAGGCAAGTAAGAGTCATTGTCTGGGGGCTGAGCAAGAACGTGAGATGCAATTTGACCAGAGTGAACTATTGCCAATATCATGGAGGAAAACTGCAAAAACTAGGCATTCATTCACCTGGTGGACCTTCTTGAGCCCCAGCTCTTGTAACTGGTTCACTAACGAATGATTATCTTAATAAATACTAGTGCATTTGGGTTTCCAGAAATCAGTAACTGAGATGGTTTATGCATGCACAAGATAGAACTGATATTTTTGACAAACAAACATAAACATCAACAACATAAATGATTCAACAGGGCAACACATCTAAAGACATCACTATCCAGTTGTAACCATTGCCACTATGTGACAAGAACCTAAAGACAGAAGGAGTATGACAACAAATGGCAACTTCACTGCCAAAGTTTCTGAACAAACTAGTTTGCTTTTCAAATAATAATGGAATTGATAGTTATGTACCTAATAACAATGATGTCTGTACTTAAGGCCGTTTTACATGAGGCACTTGATTGCACAATCTAATGTATATACGGATGTGCATTGAAAATTGCATCGTGTAAATTGAGGTGAATTGCAAGAATGCATTTTCAAATGCATAAACGACAGATGGGAAAATAGCTCCTGCTCTAATTCCGAGCATGCATTCTCGCATTGCGTAAACGGTTGCTACTTTAAATTAAGTGCAATAAAGTGCCTTGTGTAAAACGGCCTTTACAGCTGGAAGTTATTGCTCATGAGCAATTGGCGATTGGATGAGTGAAAATATTACCTCACTTTATAGACGTATTACATAATTTCTATATCAATCATACTTAAGTCATTACCACACATTTTAATCTAAATCTGATGGAATAAATTGAAAGAGTAAGTGAACTTCTACAGTAGGAGTGCTACTTTTTCCAACAATACTAATGCTGACTAAGCTAATTAGCCTACTTCGACCCTCTTGTGTGTTGGACACCCAATACGGGATAATTTCACTAAAAAAAGCGGGAAATAAAAAATTACTCACCCAACAATATATGTCGTCCAAAAGGATGACTTCATGCTGCAGCATGAGGGCTGTGACAATATACAGTGATTCTGGAGTTGGTTCTTCTGGGTTGGACTGATAAAAACTATACTTAAAACCCAGGACCTCACAAAGAATTTTGGGGTCACACATGTAGGACTGAAGAAGAGGGATAAAAAACTGATACTGATCTGGCCTACACTCGAATGACTCGAGTATAATGTCCAAAACCCTGTTTGGATCCAAGTTAAAACAACCTGAAAAAAAGCAAGAAAAATGATAACACAAGACCAGATTTAAAATACCATGAATACACGCCGAACTCTGGACACTTACCAATGAGTGATTTAATAACTTCTAAAATGTACTTTGGTGTAATACTGCCACAGATTTCTTGATTTAGTTCGGTTATTAATTTTGCATAACCTTCACTTTCTTCACGGAACAAATTAAACTTCCGTTGCTTGTAACTGAAATTATAAAATTAGACCATATGTTATTTATTAAATAATTCCTGGCAAGATGTGGAGGAACATCATGGTGAAATTAAGTAAATAAAACTTGGTAATGTCCACTGAGTAATTTTATTGCATTACACGTTTATGCTAATCAGGTAACTGATGACGCCTTAACTAGAAACGCATAGTATAATAAAATTACTCGGGGGACAGAACCAAGTTTTACTTACTTGATGTAATTATGTTATTATGGCTGAGAAAGACTACCAATTCAAAATATGAAAAGATGTCATAATACATGCCTAGAACTTAATTTATTGATGGAAAAATTAACTTACTAGAGCTTGGTTTTTACTTTGATAAACTTTGTGTAAAAACTTCTATTCTTCAAGGTTCCAACATCCTGAAGTGAGTCGATGTCTAACCTCTCTTTCAGCAGTTTATCCGAAAGGTACTGCAAAGTAAAGAGTAATGGAGTTTAGGTTAAATTTTGTATCCCATCCTTCATGACAGGTAGCTACAAGAACAAGAAAGCAATACAGGTACCTTTTCTGACTCCTTTACGATAAAACAAAATCTTTGACGTTCTTCTGTATTGCTTTCAGCAATTGCTGTTTCAGAATCTATTACTCCCACCACGTCCAAAATTATTGAAGGCATCTCTTTATGAAGATTCTGCAACAAGAAAATGTTTTCAAGAAATTAAGGAGTGCTTCCTAAAGTAACTTCAAGGATATAAGATAGTGAAGACATACCACTAATTCTCCAATTGTCGAAGCTGCTGCTTCTTTCCTCAATGGCCCATTGATCCCATGCCATATTAATTCATAAATGAAACGAGTAAGACCTGAAAAATAGTATTTTTTAATGCGTCTATAATTCTGATGGATAAAACATTGATTCAACTTAAATGCTCTCCAAAAGAAACTTATTAAGAATGTGTTCGAAGCCTTTTAGAACAAGCCTTGAGAATCAATTCTAACCCCCAAGAATATATTTTCAACTACTGAGAGCTGGGGGGACTAAAAATTTTACTATACACATTTAATGTGAATGCCTCACCAACCGAATACTATCAGGCATTCCTCTACAATTGGGTACGTCACGTATCGCAAAAATTATCCTAACGCTTACATCTATAAATAATAACAAAGAGTAATTCCGTTCACGATTTAAATATGCCAAAATTACAATTTTAAACTATAATTAACAGCTAAAAGGATATTAAAGCAGCTAATTACCTAGATTCTTCGTATTTTTGCTGAACAACAAACCGGAGTTTTCATCATTTTTTACCAGCTGTTTCACTTGCTTGATGCTGAAAAAAGGAAGGGAACATAACTGTTGTGGTGCCCCTTCACATTGATAAACATGTATAACGATATGTTTACAAATATTTGAGACATTGCGATAACCAAACAATAAAACATGCAACCATTAGTACACAAACCCGGATTGGATGACCTTATACACTAATCAATAATTATAGCACCAATCGACTTAAATCCATTAATACTGAGAAATTCGAAAATTTTTGCATTTGATTGATAGGTAAATACATGAATTTCACCACAAACACCCAACAAAATGCTCATCTTTGCCATAATGCCGCACGGGAAATGTTAAGTTCACTCCCCAACAACATGCACAGTTAGCAATTAATTTTTACAAAAGGTGGACAAAATATAAATAGGAATCTTAAATTGCTTTCAACGATACGTACTACTCAATTTTCCCTTGTCTTTCCCAACTTTTCCACATCTCAGAATTTAAACAACTAGCAGCCATGTTGCTTGTCTACTGTAGAATGAGCGGGATTTGTCAACGTTGCCAAATCGGCAAAAAATGTAGTGATGTACGTCACGTACGTCACCTACGTGAGGCAAAATACTTAAATCCACATTATGGGAAGGTGTGTTAAAGAGAATATCATTCATCATAAAATCTTATTGACCTATAAGACACGAGTTGAAACAATATTCTCTTACGAATACATTACGCACCAGTGTTTCAGTTCCCAAATATTGTCGGTGGTTGATATATTGAAAACCATAACAAAAACATTACATGCATGACCAATTTGTGACACTTATCATCTTCATTTGGAATTCTGCGCTGATTAGTACGACTAAGTTTTCCGGGTAATCTTTTTGCATTCCGGGCAAATGACTTGCCGGTCATCGTCTCTTCGAAGTTCCATGCCCTCAGCCTTCCCTAAACAAAATTCCTTTCCACTTCATCGCTTGGAAAGCGTGCTCCTCCCTATCTCTAAATGCCCTCACCTCTCAATACGTCTTTCATCCACCTCATTTCTTTCTCCGAATCTCCTGCCCTCACCCACCATGCCCTCGTTCTATCCATTCTTACGTAAACTCATCTCAAAGGCCTTCAGTCCACGCATAACCTCCTCCTGTGATGACCAAATTTCCGACCAATAACCGTGCCATACTCCATACACGAGTTTTCGCCAATGTTTTATCCACATCTCTCCCAAATTAATTTATTTTATGTGCTACCACCCTTACATTCAGTATTTGCCTTCTTACTTCTATAGTTTCACTGCCTTCATCATTTGGTCGTATACCTTCATCCCATACTACCTGTAATGCACGCATTATTGATAGCAATCCTGTGACTAACTAAATCTTGGTCATCAGCAAATGAGGCTGATATTTTCAGCTCTCCTGCTAACTTTATATCCACCTTGATTTCCTTGCATGTTTCTCTCACTGATTTCTTTTAGGGAAATTCTTAAGATTTCATCCGTCTCCCTTCATTTTTGTCCAATCCAAAGTGCATGAAGCAAGCAAAAACATTTTGGCCATATTTTAGGTTCTTTTCTCTTAACATCCTCATATCTCTCCAAAAGCATCACACATTCCTGTCCCTCTCCTAGAACCTAACTGGTTGTCCTCCAGGGGGACAAGACAGTTACTTTTGTCGCCCATCGACAAATGTAAATGGTCTCCCTTGCGACATTTATCAAGCATGGTGGGTCTATAAGCTTCTTTTTCTAGACTGTTTTACAAATGTTGGATTACATAAGTGATTTTGTTCACTTATTTTACATACAACCACTAACTCAGGTCAAGCACTTAGTTTTCTTTGCCGCTAAAATTGTCAACAAAAATGAGGATTAAAACTCCCCAATATCAATTTAGGCTTCAGGGGAGACAAATGACATTTAAGGATGGGACACAAAAGTGACAGACTAGCTCCCCCATTAGTCTTGATCTCTTGTCTTCTTACTTAAAACTCTTGAGAAATTCTTTTTCTGTGTGTGATTATTAATTTAATAGTCCTTTAGTTTAAGCAGGGCCATCCCAAGGGATTGAGGGGTCCTGTGCAAACGAAAGTCTGGGCCCCCCTAATTTTGCATTCCCTTGTTGATATTGTATCATCTTTTAAGCATATTTAATGGAAAGAAGGAAATTAACCAACAAAATGATTAATGATTTCAAGAAATTTACTAACAAAAGAAGTAAGCAATTTTGGGAAATGGGCGGGTTTCACCGCATAGTCTGAAAAAGGCAAGCCCGTGCGGGGCCCAGCACCTGTTGCACTACCCTAGGGGCGGCACTGAATCTAAGCATGCTGTTGCCTTAATCTTCTTCAGTATAAGTATTGTCTTCACAAAGTCATCTAGCTTTACCTCTTCATCACAGAGCCTATGAATAAGTCTAAAAAAAAATCCCTCTTCTATTCCTTCACAAGTTTTAGAGAAACTCTATGTATGGGCGTGTTTCTTACAGGCTTGTTCCTTTTTATGTCCTGTGTTGTACTTTTGATCTTACTATCTAGGATACCTGATCCAATGCTGTGCTTGTCAATGTCACATTCTCTTTGTATATCTCAAGTAGGTACTATGGCTATACATCCTTACTTGAAAGCTCTTCTTCCCCATTCCTGGTTCTCTTTTGAATTTGCAACCAGCTCTACTGTCTAGTCTGTGGCTGTTGAAATTTCCTTTCCCTTTGCACTGCCAGTCAGTTCTTCCATTTTCCCTTACAATGAGTCTTTTAATCCCTTAGTTTGAATTTTCTCCTAGGAGTAGATATGATCTCTCTCTCTCGTGCCGCTCCAATGGTCTAATTGCTTCTTGCATATATTGGCTGTAATGATCCCACTGCATTCTTCTGTCTATAGCTCTGAGTTAATCCTCTTTCGTTTCCTACTCTTTTGCATCTCCCTTATCATCTTTCTCATAATCCACAGTTTTCTAATTTTTGTTTCTCTTATTAAATTGTTGCACTTTCACAAAGTATTTACATACAAAGGAAAGCTGCCTGCTTTGGCATTAACACATTCAATGCGGGCCCGATTTTCATGACAGTTGTCAAAATCGGCTCGAAAAAAGTGAAAGTGCTTTGGAAGGGAACGACCACGTCAATTGACGTGCTCCGTCAGTCGGAGTAGCCAGGAGCACGTCTATTTACATGCTCCGCATTGAATGTGTTAAACTGCCACAAGCAAACAGAAAGCATTACATAGCTGATGGAAGGATTGGTTGGGAGCTGTTAGAAACTCAGAGGCGAGAAATTAAGATCAGGTGAATTTCAGTACAACATGAAGGATATTACATATTTTGACCACTCGCTAAATCTCTAGAACTGATAGAAGCGACAACATAAGAGAGATTCACTGCCGAACCGATGGGTACAAAAATTCCTTCTTGGACACATGCCTCAGATTCAAGCTCTGTCTTGACTGGTGTACCACAGGGCTCAATATTGGGACCAATTTTTGTTCCTCATATATATAAACGATTTGCTATTCATAAAGTAGGGTAGCAGTGTCCATTCCATTATAATTGTTGAAGCTCCTACGTTCATATCTGATACATGTAAGGGAAGACTACTCAGAATGTACTATAGATATAATGTTTGGAATACGTGCTGTGTCCTCAAGATTTTGCTAAATTGCAAAAAAAACAAGGTTATTGGAACAGTCCACATGGGCGTAACCCACTCAAAATGAGAGGGGGGGCAACTTTCCAAATTAAATGTCTCTTGTGGGGGAAAGGGGGTTCTCTGGCGTTAGCGGAAATCTTTCTCTCCCATATATTACACCTGAGAAGGACAGAAGTGAAATCTTCCTGAAACATTTTGAGAGAGTGATTTAATTTATCTGGTTAATTTTATTCATTCAGAATGGTTTCTATCACTTGGGATCTTTTCTTTGATAAAAGCTATAGCAGTTATTCAACAACACACAATAACAAAAGGAAGAATGCCATTTTTTCAAAATGTTCAAATACCAACTACCTAATTTTTAATCAATTATTTCAGATTTTTTTCTTGCATATATTTTTTCCCGTTTTATTTTTAAAATTTTCCACCTTGGAAGGGAGGGTAGCCACCCCTCACACCCCTGTATACACCAGGACAGTGCATGGTATTTGGAAAGTAAATATATTATTATTTTTATTCTACATGGGGAGTTTTTCTTCATTTCTTGTTACTGAATGATCCATTGAGCACAATAGCAAGAAAGCCCTCCGATGGAAACAGTAAGAGAAGATTTCCCCCATTTCCCATCAGTTGTCATCCCACCAATCAATGCCTTCTGCTCTTCTCCCACCCCTCGCCACCTGTGGGAATGTATCATCTGGTATCCAGTACCTGATATGCCAGAGCCAAACCGCTATGAACCTCATATCCAGTATTTAGAAGCTACCACTAACAAACAATGCACCTCCGTCCTCTCCACTTTCCCCATTCCCTCCACTTTCATGGCTGGGGTCCCTAAACCCCTTGCCCCACATCTCTGCAGTGGCTTGCAGGGTAGTTAGTTGATGTAGATTACTTTGCCAATTACTTAACTGCTCTCTCAATTTCTTTTTCAGACTTTCATTTAATTTTCCTCTCACACACCCCATCACCTTTACCCAGGGTTTTATCTGACTGTTTATATGTCTGCTTCTGACATTCCTTAATTGCCCCCGGTGATGCCTCTGTGTTCCACTTTTGTTCTCGCTTTCCAGTTATTATCTCACTTTTGTTCCCTCCTACCCCTTCTTTTTAAATTTAATGAAAAATTTATTTCAAATCCTGGTCCAAGGGCGTAACCAGGGAAAGCGTTTGGGGGGGATGATTAGTATTTGTGCCCCTCCCCTTGGCAACTCTTACCAGTGATGATCGCCACAGTTGTTCCTTGAAAAAGGTATCTTTAACAAGGACTTTACCTACAGCACGTCAAAACCGATTACGTGCACTTAATTTGAATTTATCTAAATTTGAATGTAGAATATTAAAATTGAGCTATTTTCCATCGTTGGGAGGGGGGGTGATCACCCCCTGGTTACACCCTTGTGGTCCGAGTCTGCATCAGTCTCTGAAAAAGTATGCATGTTGATATCATGTATTCGCGTATTACAATGATAAAATCTAACTGGAACCTTTCTTTATTTCTTGGCCTTTAACAAGTGTACCTATGCCTAGGATGATGTTTGAACCATACATTTGTGATCACTAGGTTATTTCTCCTTCAAAACTTCACAGCTTTCTTGCCACAGTCATTTCTCCTTCCTAGCCCATAATCCCATATCTCTTACCCCATCTCTCCCTTCATCTACCACCATGTTACAATCCTCCATTTCAACAAAACATTTACTCCCAGGTATGCTACCTAATGCACATCACCAACTTTCTCCATTTCTTGTTACATATATTTTCCAAGTTTCCTACCCTTAGCCCGTTTCACACGATACTTGATCCAGCACAAGTTTGAGTGTACTCGTTAGTGTAATACCTTCCAGTATCGTGTGATACAGAACCAGCATGCTGGCAAGTCAGTATAATCACTATCATACTGGCTGAGCTACTTGATTTCATAATTGATGTGGTACTAGTTTTCTGCTAGCTCCCAGTAGGACCTAGTAGCCGTCGACCAATCATGTTCGCTTTTACAGTCGCAGTTCGATCTTCACTTATTTTATCAGCACCTCACTTATTCGAGGGTGTTACGCACTCTTTAGTGGTGAAGTCAATGTGCCGTGAATGTCTTGATAATTCCTGCTATTACAGCAGCAGCCGAAAGTCACCTTCTTTCATGGAAATCTTCCATTTTCTTTTAAAAGTTCGCAACAGTGGATGACAGTACTGCTTCATCGCAAGCACAAGTTCAATGATCTTGTGCAACCTTCTATCACACTGGGTTCTGTCCTCAATGTCAAGGACCAGCTAGCATACTAGGTCTTGTGCTGGATCAAGCATCGTGTGAAACGGGCTTTAGCATAGTTATAATATTCTACATGCCAATTCTGACTGTTGAGGCCCTGTGTCCTAATTTATTCTGCATTTACTCTAAGTGCCAAGCAAGGATTTTGTGTAATTATGACTGCGAAGCCATGCTCCCACCGCTTCTGGGCAGGAAAGTAATCCTAGGGGGCTGAGTGCCATGTTGCTCGGGTTAATTTCAATTTAAAAATTACCCATGGTTTATGGGACGTCCGACAATTAACGTAGTTTTCTGTTACCCTTCTCAATAGTCAAAATAAACTAGATGGGTAACACTTTTCCTCAAGTTTAATAAAAATATAGTTTAAATATATAAAACACACCACACAAAAATAGTTTCCCACCCACAGAAATTTTGATTTTTTTAAAATGAAGGGCACCTAATTAAATAGTTACATTAGACTGTTGAACCACGAATGCTTTTTAAATTTATTCTTTAATCTGAACAAGTTTTTCAAATGTGTTTGTATTTTCCAAACACAAGGTTGTGGGTAATTAATTATGTATTTCAAAAATTAGAACAGCATAAATATTTAAAAATAGGCTTTTACACTGCAGTTGCCACTGCACTCTTTAAACGCACAATATATATCCTGTTTTTCAAACATTTACATCCCCCACTCCCCTGCATTTTACTCAACATGGACCCCCCCCTTGAAACAAAATCCTAGCTTAGTCACTGATATGTCCTAAGAATGGGAGGGGAAGGGAGGTGATGGGGGAGGGGTGTAGTTAGGGGCACTGGTAATGAGTCACTATTGGGTTGAGGGAATGGAATTGCAAGGGTTGTGGGGAGTGAATATTGAATATTTTCTCCTTCATGAGATACTTCTCTCCAACTGTGGAGAAATCTCCAATTTTTGTAGAATGTCCATTCTTGAACCTTGAAAGGTCATCCGTGGACATTATTAGCTATAGTTATATAAGTGTATATCCATCTACTTTCTCCTCGTCCCAATGTCCTTCTCCAACCATATCATGTACAGTGGAAGCCCGGTATAGTGAGTACGGCTTATTGCGAGAATCCCATTTTAGCGAGTGATTGTCTTTGTAACGCCAAAAGGACTATGTTTTACATGTAAAATAAAGTGGATATAGCGAGGCCAAAAAGTTCCTTCCACGGTATACGCTCGGTATTACGACAGATATCTCTCGAGGGCGATGCTCCACCTAGCAAAAATTGACTATTTTGTTTTGTATTATCTGTTAATTAAACTAAATATTCAAGATGTGAGCCATATCTGAAACACCTAAATCCAGTTATGTCCAAACATTAGTGATTTACGACCTTGAGTACGCTGTGCGCGCTCCCATTTTACGTTCTTCTTTTGTTAGGCCCAGTCATCAGTGATAGGGGAGTGGGCGGACGACAAGCAAGTTGAGAGTAGAAGAGGGAACATTCAGCAGAATGAGAGCGATCTGTTGGAGCGATTGAAAAACTCAAACTATTCCGTAAACTCGATGCGCCCAATCACACGGCAGCAGAGAGTTGTGATGTAGGTAAGGGGTGGAGTTTACTCGGTTGGAGGGGCGGAGTTTACTCGGTCGGAGGGGCGGTGTTTTCTCGGTCGGAGGGGCGGAGTTTATTCGGTCGGAGGGGCGGAGTTTACTCGGTCGGAGGGGTGGAGTTTACTCGGTCGGAGGGGCGGAGTTTTCTCGGTCGGAGGGGCAGAGTTTTCTCATGTGTTTTGTGCGGCAGCATCATGTCCACGAAAAGTAAATCTTTGGACCTTAAAACCAAAATTAAAATTATAGACGAGTGCGAAAGTAACAGGTCTTAAAAGACTGATATTGGGAGGCAGTTTGGTGTGTCGTCATCTACGTTGTTCACAATATTAAAGAACAAAGATAAAATTCGTGCAGCAGTGACCGAACTAGGATAACCTAGCAGCCAAAAACATTTGCGGCATGGGGAACATCCTCAAATGGAATCTGCACTATTCAAGTGGTTTTGTCAGCAAAGGTCTGCAGGACTGCCCATAAACGGTCCGATGTTAAAGGCGAAAGCTGACTACACTTGCACAAAACATGATGTGCTAGCCAATCGACTGAGGTATTTTCTTTTCTAGTGTAAATAAATACTCGATGACACTAATTTGCGGTAGATAATTAAATATGAATCATAGAAACTGCTAGGAATAGGTGACTATGCGAGAAATATCTTCGACCACCGGTACATGCCATATTTCAGTGAACCTTCAGGCCAATTTTCCCAACTGATGGACGTGCTGGTTAACATTCGAAAACTCGACAAAGTTGATATTATCGTCATGATATATTCGCAAAATTATCCAAAAACTACAGTATACCTAATATTTTAATTCCGATTAGTTTCGGTGTCTTTACAGCTTTCTTCGGCAATCGGAAATAGAAGAACTGGAAGAAAAACACCGAAACTGGAGGAATTAATATTTTATGTAATGGAAAATGTCCTGTTTCTTTCTTAAAATTAGTTGATATTCCACCAGATTGTGCCTGAAACGACTTTTTTTGCTGTTTACCTTCGTGAAATACCATGGAAACAAAAGAAAAACAGTAAATACGAACGACTATGAGAATTAGGTTGCTTTATTCAACACTTTCGGATACAACGAGCACTCGATTTAGTGAGTGATTATGAGCACTCATTAAACCGGGCTTCCACTGTATTATAAATAGTAGCTACTTGCTGATGTGAGTCAACCTTATCTTACTCATCCTTGTTTTGCCCATTCCTATCCTTCATAAGCTATAGTTTATCAATCTCTGAATTTAAATATTATATTAGACATTTTCTTTGTTAACGTCTTATGATATAAAATGTTTCATGACATTCAAAATCATATTTTGTGATGCATAATTTTTGTGTGAAACCCTTTTTAAAAAATTGTATAGAGAATATCCAAATTGTTTTATGATGTTGTATTCCAAACTTTGTTTTATATTTAGGTATATATTTATGTAGATTTTTTCAATTATGAGGCATGGTGGACAAACAGCAGACTAGGTGAACCATAAATTTTTTGCATTATCCATTTGTTATTAATTTAAACCTATTTTTTATCATGTTATTATTATTTGCCACTAGCATGGCAAATTATCTTTGGAAGTGGATTTATATTGCAAATACATGATTATTACATATTCCAAGATAGGCCTGACTAATTGGTCAAGCCTTTAGGTAATATATCGTAATGAGATACAGTCACTCCATTTGCAGGGAATATGCTGTGTTTAATCTCTCCTTAAGAGGAGACAATGATTTAATTGGATTTAAAGGCATCAAGGAGAATAAATTGTAGTGAAATGCTAACTGCCACAAACATTTGAACTCACCGTGTGTGTTTTAACTCATCCTGCATTATGGAACCCTGTCACCTTGTGGTGTTATCTTCACTTTGCTTTCAATAAAAAAACTTCTTTCGCTACTTCCTTCCACTTTTAATTCTCTTGCACCTATAGGGTTACGTTTCACTGCAACTAGTTCACAGTAAAAATCCACATCCCCCCCAGAAAACTATGCAAACTAGTATGTATCCCTGTTCCTTAAAGTGTCTATTAAGTAGTCTCTTGGATACCTTCTTGTATCTCCCAGCATTTTCCACAAGTACCTTCCCTCTTCTGGGGAGGGGGTAATGCTTGACCAAATACTAGACGGATTTACTTGATTGTCCATTTTCTTTCAATCATTACTCACACCCAATCCCTTCCCGTCAACATATATCATTTGCATTGCCTGCACCATATCCTCTCCTCCAGACACTACCCATCTGTCCTTAAAACATATAAATGCATCTCTTGAAGGATATGTACATATATTGCTCCTGAATGCGAATCCATTTTATTAAAGCTTAAAGAAAAGGATGATTTAATTTTCTGTTTATTTAATAAGAATTCACAAGCAGTAGCCCAATTACATTGAGCAATCTTGTACAAAAACTATTAATTCATATACGCTAAATTTTCATGACTGCAACAGATAAAACAAGAGGTTACAAAAATTCATTAGGTACCTATGAAAATATGATTCTAAGGAAAGTAAAACTTATGCAGAAAAAAATTACCTCTTTAATTAATAAAACATAATTACATGAATATCATCAGGAAACATTTTCAATTGTTTTTGATAGTATCATAATCATATACATACCTACGTGATAAATTTAGATACACACAATTCCCATCTTGATGGTGGGAGGATTTGGCTGTGAATTGGAGCTTCTGAGTTGAGATGAAGGAGGCCTTGTCCTCTAGGCCCAAACTAGGCACATCCAGCTGTGTGATTTCTTGAATACCAAAGTATAAGAAACTGATTTTCTTTCCTGAATGTATGTTTCACATATGCAGTGGCTTAGTAGAGCCTGTGCAAAAGCTGATGACCCCTGCACAAAAACCCATTTTCAACATGGGTGAGAATATGATGACTCCCTGCACCTTCATGGCGGTGTAGGTGAAACTGTCCAGACTTCACTGAAACCACGTGTATTTGCTGCCAACCTCGACTCTTAGGCTGCTTCCTTGAAATACTTTTCACGTCTGTGACTCACTGATGAGCCAGCTAAAACCATTCCCTATGTTGTTGGCTGCCCAACTAAACCTCCCCCTTCAAGGAACTGACTTTGCCATTCCCCTCCAAGTAACCTCCCCCAGAAGCAGCCTCCCTTCAATGTGCAGCATTTCCGTGCATTTAGGTGCCATAAGCTTTTGCACAAGCTCTACTTCATTTCACCATCCTTATATCTACTATAACACTCCACTTCTTTCAGGGGGGTTATTTTGTAATCTCACCTTTTTAATGACTCTTTGCAGAAAGGCGGGAGATCCATTTCGCTCTCTTAATGATCGGCTCACGATCGGCCAAGGTCTGATGGTGGCTCAATTTCACGTTCCTAACGGCAGGTGAGATGGAACTAATGAAATGCGGAGCCAAATGAAACAGATCAAGAGTTGAAAGAGCGGATGAATCAAATAAATAGACCGGCAATTCACCACTTGAGAGCCAAAGATGGTCACACTGCCTGGGTGGCGGAGTTGAACTACGAAAAATGACGTAATTTTCCACATTTTATGACGTATTCTCACTTAAATGAGATTACAAAATAACCCCTAGGTCTACCACTAGCCCTGACCTATGGTGAAGAGGTCACAGTACACTGCCTTGAACATGTGATTCCACTTGTTTCTTCCATCACCCTCAATGCCATTTGACCTTAAAAGGTTATCCCAAATAAACCCTTCTTGCTGTGTTGCCCATTCCTCTTACCCTCTTCTCATTCAAATTAGCAGTCAACTCCTCAGTACATACAACAAATGCACAGCAATAAGGTACATACTAATGAAGTTAGCAATCCTATTATGTTCAACAAAAATGAATTCACCTGAACTGACACCATCATTAGCGGAAGTATTCACTGAGAACCTGTGGGAGCAACAGACAAAGAGAGCAGCTTATCAATTTCTGCAGATTTTGCAGACTAACGAACTAGTGAAAAGAGTACTCAAGGTTGATTCTAAGATTTGTATACATATTGTGCTGTGTGATTTAGATTAGATTATGAGTTGATGGAGTTCCTCCTGGGGAGTCCCTGAGGCACTCAGACCTTTTGGTCTATTGTGGCAACCATCTTACTTGTGATTATCCCTTGAGTCTAATAATCCTGCCAAAGCCTATAGGTTTCCTATTGGTGAATCCCTGATTTCATTGGGTTCCAGAAACGGTGATCCCAAGTGTCTATTTCGAGTCCTCATCAAAGCAGGACACTCGCATAGTATGTGGGATTTAGTTTCATCCTCTTCTCCACACCATCTACACCTGGCTGAATCAGCGATCCTAAGGAGATAGAGGAGCTTCATCACGTGATAGTGCCCGGTAAGTAGTCCCACTTTCTTTCAAATTTGACCCCTATTTGATAGGAGGAGTCTCTTTTCAAGGCCTGGATTTGGTCCTCGTATATGGAGTTTGGCCTGTTGTAGCCCTGGTGAAGTCCACCAGATCTCATAATGTTGGGCTAAGCCCCAATTTCTGATCTCGCCCATTCCTGTTGAGGGTCCAATTGGAACTACATATTGGTTCTGGCCTGATGGCATTGCGGTTGGTTCCTGCTTTCGCAAGTTCATCCGCTATTTCATTTCTGGTTACGCCTACATGTCCAAAGTACACAGAAGAGTTCTACTTTGCCACATCTGCTAATTGTGTTGAGTGCCTCACGACACTCTGGCAGCAGCCGTGACTTGCACCATAGTGAAGTAAGGGCTTTCATAACCGCTTGACTATCGGTGCATATATGTATTGGTCTATCATGCAGTCCTGCCTCTTTGACAGCGTAAGCACAAGTTAGAAGTGCATATACTTATACCTGGAATACCGTAGGGTATTTTCCCAAGGAAATTGAGAGTTTCTTGACTGGACTACGACAATAGACTCCAGCCCCTGCTCTCTCATCCTTCCTGGAGCCATCAGTATACCATACGTAGGCTCCATTGTGAAGTACTTTCTCTCCTTCCCTGGCCCACTGTTCTCTAGTTGGAAAGTGGGTTTTTTACGGAAGGGGTGAGTTGTTGAATGTTGCCACCATTGCGTCAGAACCCATAGTGAAGATGGGACTTGATCTTTGGAGTTCTATCCACACTTGTCTGTGACCAGAAATACTTCCTTTTTCATACCACTGTTCTAAGTACTTAACACGGCAAGCCACTGCTCCTGCCTGAACTTCAGCCTCCATATAAAGTAGGGTGAGAACCAGAAGTTTCAAGCGCCAGTGTTGGGGTAATCTTCATAGCCCCTGAAAGGCCCTTACAGGCCATTCTTTGTAGGTGGCTAAGTTTTTTCCTGGCACCTTTTTGCTGAGTCCTCTTCCACAATATGATTGAGCAGTATATGAGACTAGGTTTCACTACCGCAGAATATATCCAATTGATGGCTTTTGGCTGAAGCCCCCAGGTTTTTCCAAGTCCATAGCGAGGCACAGGCTTTCTTTGTTTTTGCCTGGACATGTTCTCCCCAGTTGAACTTAGAGTCCAAAATGACTCCAAGGTACTTAACTGTTGGTGAAGGGTGTAGGGTCTTTCCTTGTAGAGGGAAGACTTAGACCTTCTCTTTTCCTCTTATTGGTGAACAAAAGAGCTTGGTCTTTTCTGGGTTCACTGCCACCCCTGTCTCAGTACACCATGTCATCGTTTTGTCCAGGGCTTTCTTCATGAGTCCAGATACAGTGTCAAGGTACTTTCCAGTGATGAGAATCACTACATCATCTGCGTACCCTTTTGTGTATGTGCCAGTCTTATTCAGACATGCAAGCAGGCAATCAACCACCATGTTCCACAGGAGTGGGGATAAAACTTCTCCCTGAGGGCAACCTCGTGACACCACCACCTTCATTGAGCTATCCCTCAGGATAGCTTTGACAGTTCTTGTGCTGTGTGATACTGAGGGTGATCCAGCAGAAGAAGCCAGTCACGCATCACTCTCATTGGACAAATCTGAGGAATAAAACGTGTGAGAATGAACCTCCCCGAGCAGACGAATCAGCTGGTTTTCAATTATTGCATGAATCAGGATTAATTTCTTGGTGGTCGCTATGGCTCTACTTCAGAGGTGAATTAAGGAGGGGTACAACTGCCCCCTGCATGATTCCCGGTACAATAGGAAAAATGGTGGTTATAAGGTATTCCATACCCTCCAGACCCCCAGAAAGTAGCATTCCACCCCTCCAAAACAATGACCTTAATCCGCCACTGCTCTACATCAAGAGTAATTTGAAAAATGTCAGCAAATCCGATAAACAAAGGAAAGAGGCAGTAGGGATTTATGGTATAACTTCAACTTAGTCGATTCGAGTACAAGTGGAAGTCTTCTTTTTACCCAAAAAGATCATCTAAAATCTGTCGACAAACATTGGGAACACAAAAGTCAAATTTCCTATGAAACTCATTATAAGTAACATGCTTTTTCTGCTGCATTATCAGTCACATCCCTTGACGTGATTGTTGCGTGATGAGTCAGTAATGTCATCCTCTTTATTGAGGACATCATTATATGTATTCAGCAACTCATGTAACTTTTGCTGTTGTACCCATAGTGTAAATATATTTACTATATAGTGAGATAGTTGGTACCGTTGTGGCCTAAGCGATAGGTCGATGACAAGAGGTCATGTGGTGTATTGCATGGACTTAGAATATATAGCCTCCGAGTGATGCATGTTTTCAGCTTAAAGGCCGATTTACAATTGGAGTCAACTTCAAATGTTAACCATGAATTGGCTTCACGTTCACGATATCGACTTACAATTGGAAATAAAACATCGCTTTGTACATTCCACACACAAACTTTATTGATGGGCCACACACACTTTATTTCGACCATGGTTTTGACAAATAATTGTCATTATCATTACCTTGATAATGACAATTATTTGTCGAAACCATGGTCGAAATAAAGTGTGTAGCCAAATAAAGTTTGTGTGTGGAATGTACAAAGTGACGTTTTACTTCCAATATCATTGTTCCACAAAGTGAAGCCTTAAACGTTAAACCGTGATCGACTAACAATTTCTGGTGGCAGATGTTAGGAAACCGTCAATAATGTGATGCATCTCGAGTCAAAACTGTGAAGGGCAACAGCGCAAATTGAGTTACAAGAGCTCAGGCTAAAATATCCACCATTTATTATGTATTCAGCATTGATGCCAGTTCTTGCATTGAGGGTTTCATGGCAAATTTAGCTTTGAAGCCAGGGGCTCAACCAGTATTCCACAAGGAATGCACGGTGCCTTACAGTGAAAGGGTTACAGCTGAGCTAAGAGCCAAAATCCAGGAAGGTAGATGAGTGAGAGTAGAAAGGTCAGCTTGGGCTTCGCCGGTGTGACAAGTCCCAAAACCAAACTAAGATGAAATTAGAGTGGTTCATGACTATAAAAGGACTGTTAACCCTCATACTGTTATTGATCGCTATCCTTTGCCACTGTCTGTTGATATTTTCAATAATATGGTAGGGTGTAGCGTGTATTGCGTTCTGGACTGTGTAGATGCATTTGTGCAGCTCAAATTAAATGATGCGCCACAGAAGATACTGGTGTTAATTATCTGCATAGGTTTGCTTAAACCTACGAGACTACCATACGGGTTGGCAAATGCTAGAGCTTGCTTTCAGTCTGTCATCAACCAAATATGAAGTGGATTTGCGACAAAGGCAAGCATTGGTGATATGTATAACACTGGAGGTAGCTTAGTGAAGGGGTGTAGAACACATTTTCATGCAACATTAGGTTGAATGAGCACAAGGCGAGAGTTAAGTTAGATAATATAAAATTGACGGAAGTCAAATTATTGGTCATGTCCTGGGATACAATGAGTATCGCCCTCAATTAGATACAGAATTCTTCAAAAATAGTACTAATTGTTACAGAAAACTTATGACATTATAAAATAGGGTTCAAAGGAGTTCATGGCCATATCATTTGATCAGTACCCTAATGGCTATGATATTTTCAATAGCAAACTTTTTAATTCAAAATTAATTTAATTATATGTATAATAAGAAAATTACTCATCGACATACATCATCCATTGGGCAAATGGTTAGTGGCAGCTCTCCATGCTCCCCTGTTGCCTGTATCTCTCCCTTTCTAATCGACATATTTTATGACACCGGCATATTTCCCATCTTCTCACATTTCTTCATTAGGCTTCTTCAACACTCCTTTCTCTAGTGTTTTTTAAACACACCATAGTACTAACCACACAGTTATGGTTCAAAATACAATCAACCTTGCCCTTGTCACGAATTTACTCTATTTTAACGTACATACATCCATACATCAGACTGCAGTAATGTACTTCGTGCAAAACGGCCTTCAAACTTGCGCTCCATGCCCATTCTCCTTGATATAAGATTCCTTTGTCGACCAATATCACGCTAATTGAAGAAACTTCCACCGCGTCTACTTTTTTCTCACTGCTAGATACCAAGATACTAGAAATAGCAAAAACTGATTACATAGACAACAAAGGAGTCTTTAGAGAAGAGTTAAAATAAAAACCATGAACATTGTTCAAGATAAAAGCTTTCTCGCCAGAAATTTGAACGATTTGAAATTACAAATGACAATCGCGAACCGAAGCAATTTTGAACAAGCACCTAGCGGAATTCGTTAAGGTAAACCACGTCCAAACAAGGTGTTTGGGTGTTTATTTTTATTGTTTTAACCTAAAAAGATGCAGGACATGACTGAGAAACAAAGGAAAAAATGGGAAAAGAAACTGAAAAGAATATCTCATATGTTGTTCAGGGATACCGGAATTAAAACATGCAAAATTTCAAGGGTGAATTTGAGTATACTATCCAAAGATAAGTGAATCTGACATTCAGCGGGAAATTGGATTTTAATCGCAATTAATGTTTTCTTTTAGTTTCTGATGATTTGCAATGCTGGCCTTGTATCGGGTTTGCAACGGGAGGAGGTGGTGCATCTCTTTTCGCCATTTGGGGTGATAGAAAATGTAGTGATGTTGCCGGGGAAATCATACTGTTTTGTTGCATTTAGTAGTGAAATTGATTCAGAAAAGGCATATAAAGATTTGAATGGACAAGTTGACATTCAAGTCTGTAATACTACATTATTCTTGGCTTACTGTGAAAGAGGTAATGGGTATTTAATTTTAGTTCTTTCTGTACATGTCCTCATCTCAATCGAAGCTACATTTTCTCCTAGAAGATACATTAATACTATATGGTCGATTTTTGTTAATGAAATATTAGCGATTCCACCACTGTCGAGTGTCTGGCCATGAATTTCATTGCTATGCCACGCGTGATTATTTCACTGTAGTCATGCTCACGATAAAATTCTGGAATCGGAACTAATTTATTAATACACTGATGTTTATCGTCTCAGTACCCACTGATGAACAGGAAAGTATCTCATCTACCTGGCCAAATGGGCTCATTCTCCTGAACGACTTTGTGACCGAAGAAGAAGAAAACGAGCTATTGAACTGTGTTCAATGGGAAAACAACAATGACGGTCAAGGCAGGCTGATGGGTTAGGAAAATACACCTTTTATAATTTATTTCTAATGTTAAGTTGCACATGCCAGATTCTTTGGTTTCACAGTAATGAAATATGGATTTGTAGGTAGGTGTTTGAAGCACCGAAGAGTAAAACATTATGGATATGAATTCAGGTATGACAATAATAATGTGGACAAAGACAAGCCACTCTCTGAAGATTTACCGGAGCAGAGTTCATTTTTCACTCAGAGGTTGCAAGCGAAAACTGGTCACAATTTCAAGCCAAATCAGCTGACTGTCAATGAATATCAACCAGGACAAGGTGATGGAAATTGAAGTAATGCTATTGGGTATCCGAGGCTTCAAAAATACATGCAAAAGCTGAAGAAAATTTATGTTATATTTCAGGAATACCTTCACATGTGGACACACACAGTGCTTTTGAGGATATCATCGCTTCCCTGTCTCTTGGGTCCTCTGTAGTGATGGAATTTAGGCATGATCTAGAGCATGTGTGCATTTCCCTTCCCAGGCGGTCTTTGCTTGTTATGACTGGTGAATCCAGGTATGAATTATTCACTTGTAGAAGTACTAGTCCTATTTAATGAGTGGGCCATTTACTTTAGTAGAGAGCATTTTAAATATAGTGGTCGTGAAATATGGTGACATTTGTGTAGAAGGGTCTTTTCGGTGGAAGTCCATTCACTACAAACTGACTCTGCACAGATATCTCTGTGTTTGACTACTAAGGTTCCAAACCTTCATAGCCAACTTCAAAATTCTCAATCTGCTTTCTCATCAACTTCCTTAGTCTCAGTGGCTCTTTACCCCTCAAGGGGGGGGGGTTTAATATTTGAGCATTTAACTCCTCAGGGGGTATTTAAATCGATGTATAAGGCAAGGCAATGTCGAAACACTGCTGGGAGAGAAAATAAGGTCTGTACACTAGGGATGGGCAACTTCGTTCATTCCTATGACCGACTCATTTACTGGTCGTTTAGTAAAAGGAATTGATTCTTGGACCTCGTTCTCGTTCAACTTTTTTTCTGAATCAGTGCTTCCCAACCATTTGTGTGTCCCGGGCCTCTAAAATATTTAATTTTTTCTCACGCCCCTTAAATTAATAAATTTTTTAAGAATAAAAGTGAAGATGATCAAAAAAAATTGGAATGATCAATTTTAATAATATATTATCAAAAATGAAACACTAGGAAAAGGAATAAACATTATACAGACATAATAATTTAAAATTATTATATTGCATAGTATAAAATATAAAATTTAATTTACATAAACCCTGTAAGAATAAGTTTTCATCCATGTATGAAATTTATTTTTAAAATTATAAATTATGTTCAAATGTTGTTAAGTCAACTTAACTTCCATGAATCTTTTGTTCTGATATTTCATAAGATTTTTTCAAAGAGTGTTCAAGAGAGTTTTTCAAAAGTTCCTCATATAGCAATCCGCATGTCTGCATGTGCGATTTATTTCTAGATTTTGTTTTGATTGACAAAAGGGTACTAAATCCACACTCTTATATGTGCGAGTCTACTTATTATAAGTATGCCGTCGCAAAAAGGGTGAGTATAGTTCCATATATGTGAGGCCTTTTCACAAAGTTTTGGAATTTTCTCGAATCACAATCACGTAAATACATAACGCAATAAAAAATAAAAATCAAAGGCTACAAAACACGAAACAACAAGTTTGACGTATATTTTAAATGTTTGGATTAAAACAAAATTTACAGGGTGATGCCATGAAAATGAAAACCTGGTGCATTGGCTGCAGGGTAGAGGTGGTGTTAGGTGGAAGGTAGATAACCTTTATAAACTTGAACTCTTTGAGGATGTCATCTTCAAGGTTAGGTGGGTGAGCAGGTGCATTATCCAGGACAATAAGAGCTTGCAGGGGTAGTTATTTTCCTGGAGATATTTCTTAACGTCAGGACCAAAGACGAAATTTACCCACTCCACAAAGATCTGCCTGGTGACCCACGCCCTCGGGTTTGCCCTCCACATAACCTGCAATTTTTCTTTCAGAATCTTATGTGACTTATAGGCTCTGGGGTTTTCCAAATGGTAAATGAGCAGCGGCTTAATCTTGCAGTCGCCACTTGCATTGGCACACAGTGCAAGGGTTAGTCTATCCTTCATGGGTTTGTGGCCTGGCATTCTCTTCTCTTCTGCCGTTATATAAGTTTTCCTTGGCATCTTCTTCCAGAAGAGTCCTGTCTTGTCACAGTTGAAGACTTGCTGGGGGATGTATCCTTCTGCTGATATAATTTCAGCAAACTTTTTGAGGTAATCCTCACCTGCCTTTATAGCTGTGCTCGCTGCCTCACCATGTCTGACAACTGAGTGAATGCCAGTCCTCTTTTCAAAATTTTCGAACCAGCCCCGACTGACATTAAATGGCTCGCCCGATGCCTCATTCATTGAAGTGCCTGGGGTCCGCTGCAGCAAATCAGCGTAAATAGCTCATGCCTTCTCGCAGATTATAGCCTTCGTCACAGTATCTCCTGCGAGCTGCTTCTCCGTTAACCACACCATTAGCAGCTTCTTCATACTTTCATGGAGAGATCTCCGCTGTTTAGAACTTATTTTAATGCCCTTGGCTGGATTTTTAGCCTGTATTGACTCTTTCTGCTTCAGTATGGTGCAGATCGTAGAAGTTCTATGCTCGTACTGCTTCGCCAAGTTGATTACTCGCACACCTTGGTCATGCTTCTCGATAATTCCTTTCTTTAATTCAATGCACATCCGCTTCTTCTTCTCAGTACTGTCCTTCGCACTTACTTTCTTCAGATCCATGGTTGAAAAAACAAAGTTTTGGAAAATAACTGCAAGCACAAATGCGAACACAACACTAATGCTTCAACCAAGAGCTAATAACTTAAACTGAACGAGTGAGACACGTGATGCTTGGCTGATGTTGTGGCGTTCGCTGTGACGTTTGCTACGCCAACTAATGGTGGGGTATCTGAAGCTGACTTGTAACCCGAATTTTAGCTCGCAACTCAAAGCAAAAAATCGGCCAAGAGACAGCTCGTATCTTGAAAAACTCGTTAGTCGGGACACTCGTAAGTCAAGGGTCCACTGTATGGAGGAATTGCATGCTGGTAGTTCATTGACCACCTTTAAAACAAATTTTTAAAAAGAAGCTATGTGTTAACTTTCAAGTGCTACAGATGTATGATGGTAATATAATTCAAGGAAGTTGCTCAAAAGAGGTATACTTTGAAATATTTTTTCCCAAAATCTTTGAGTACCTGGTAATCGAATTTTCCACTGGTGAAGTTTTTACTTTTTGCATTTTTTAAAATCTGAATTGGTAAAAATGATGTGATAGCAGCCACCTTTTCATTTCCAAATCATATTAGTCCAGTGGTACAGCAGTGCTTGTGGTCATGCCATTTCAAAACTTTTCTCCATCATTATAACTGAGACAGGTCATTGAAAATTCCACTTCCATTTTAACAAACACTCCCTTCTTTTAATAACTGTAGCTCTTGGATCTGCTCTGAAACAGGGAAAGAGAGGCCTCCCTTGATTGTTCTTGCTAGAATTAAAAGGTAAAATCAATCAATCATTGAAGTGACAGAATCATTTATTTGTTTCCTGTACAAGGAATCGTTAGTGTCACTCTAAGAATTAGTAGAAACAGCAAGAAGTACAATGCATGACAGTATGAATATATTGTGAGTAGCTTGCTGATGAGCTCAATTGTGAGAATACCTGAGTAGTAAATCCTTGCATTGGCCTAGAGAAAATATTGAATTATTACAGAATTTTAAACAATAGGTTTACTTAATGGTATGTAACTGCCTAATTTTTATTTTCTTTGTGTTCCCATGTAGTATACATTTTGATGTCTTGCATTTTAACTGTGACATGGCTTATTTTTTTATGAATTGGAAGTTTTATCACCTCTGTTAAAATATTTGCACCATAAAACTATATGTTACCTATTTCCACTGCTGTTTTTTGATTCATAGGTATCTTTGGGCCCATGGAATTACTCCTAGGAAAATGGATGTTGTTTCAGTAAAGGAGGAGAAGAATGGTGAAGTGAAAGAATACTTGAGTGTATGCCAGAGGGGGACTAGGACATCATTTACCTTCAGAAGAATTTTGCTTGGAGAATGTTTCTGTGATTTTCATCAGCAATGTGACTCTTTCAAGTTAAGAGAAATGGAACTCTCAAAGAATACATCCAGTCATACCAATAAAGACGTTGATTCAAGTTTGAATGATCAAGTTGCTGCAAGGCTGGAAGACATGCATGTTAGAGATGTAAGTATGAAAAGAATTTTAATTAGTTTCCCAGGTCATCAAGTTCATAGTGAGATGAAATACGTGTAGGTACTACTTAAGTTTCATTGAACTTAATGAAGAGTACTACTCCACGTTGGAGAATTATATGAATACCTCTAGAATTTTAAAATGCAGGAGCTAGTTGAAAATTTATTTCTGTATTATATAATAATAAGAGGAATTGATGCTAAAATTGAATCATGTCTGAGTGGGGAGGGGGCTACAGATCCAGTAACCTTAACATTATGGGATTTTATACTATCTGGGGATCAGCTTTTTTGTTTATATTGGGATTAACTCATTGCTTAGATGGTGTGATGCAGATTTAACAACATTTAGAATATCCAACTGAAATTAATGACTTTTTGGAATGATATGTTTCCTCAGGTGTATGAAGAAATAGCATCACATTTCAGTGAAACTAGGCATAAACCATGGCCAAACATATCTAAATTTGTGGAAGAATTGTGTGTTGGATCAATCTTGCTGGATGTTGGTTGTGGGAATGGAAAGTACTTTGGCTGTAACAAAGGAATTTTTGAGGTACTTATGTGAATTTATCATAGATTGTTAATTGAACTTGGGGTGAAATATTTAGATTTCACTTAATTAGTAAATATTTTTTTAATGTTTTAGATTGGCTGTGATCAGAGCTGTAGCCTCTCCTCTGTGGCAAAAGATCGAGGATTCCAAATCTTTACCTGCAATTGTCTTCACCTGCCCCTGAAGCCAGGAGCTGCTGATGCTGTAATTTGCATAGCAGTAATCCATCACCTTTCAACCAAGGTATTGTGATGAACCAGAAATTTTTTTATATTTCTTTAGCTATATCACTAAATTAAGTATCAGGATTCTTTATTCACTTTTCGAGTTTGTGAAATGTGTTGATTGTTGGAAGAAAGCATGAAAATCTTATTAATGCTAGCCAATGTGAAATGCAAAGCTACGATTAGTTTTTGGCTAGTTATTCTGTGAACTGTTACTAATGATGAGTTTTGAAATATTTCTGTCATGCTAATTTTTTATGATACCAGGAGGGCTATTACGGAACCGTGACTCGCCGGCGATAACTAGCATTTGGGCGACTCAAGCTGAGTTCTCGCCCTGAGCAATTACGGATTTTGAGTCGCCGGCTACTCAGCTCTCGCCCTGAGCGATTACGGAACACCGTTCTGTCGCCTTTGGCGACTAAATAGTCGCTTCCCCATGTCTCCCTCGACGAAGGTGATCACTCGTTGAGTCGCCGGCTTGATTCCGATTCGCTTGGCGATAGTCTGCTGTTTAGTGTTTATACAGCAAGAAATGGCACGACCAAATTGTTTGGCAAGAAGAGCAATACTTCTGTATGAGGAGTATTTGGAGGAAAGGCAGAGGCTCTCGATTGAGAGGAGATGGTTGAGGGACAATAGAAATCCCTGTGACGTTAGGGAGGAGGATTTCAAAAGATATTTCCGGGTGACCAAGGATATTGCTGGATATTTGTGTGGGCAGCTAGTGGCAGCACTAAGAAACAGACGGGCTCACGGATTGAGCGTTGAAACACAGGTGAGAGATTTATTTTCGTATTTTGAAAGGAATAATAAGCTATATTAAAAATTGAAGCACTTTAACGCACTGAAGTTCTCAGATTAAGAATTCTAATTTGTTAATTAATCCATGAACGTATGTGCTTAACGTAGTGAAAAAAGTTAAAACTTTCGGTCATACACTGGATTCATGTAATTTAGATATTTGGTTCAAATTAGACAATTGATGAATTTTTCTTTGATGGAGAAATGTAGATAGTGTTTGGATTGAAGATTCTGTGGTGAAAAATAAAGTTTTCATGCTCCATAGGTTTTGGTCACACTGCAATTCTTGGCTGAGGGCAACTACCAAAGGGGAGTAGGGCAAGATATTTATACTTGCCATAGCCAGCCCTCGGTCAGCAATTGCATTTGAAGGGTAACGCAAGCTATGTGCAACATCATTGCAGGCCAGTGAATTAAATTCCCTGGGAATGAGCAGGAGGACTCGATAGCCAACAGGTAACAAATATACTTTTGAAAAAATACTAAATATGTTCTGGAATAAATTAATTTTCAATGAAATATTATTGTAAATAATGCAAAGCACCTCGTGAACATTGATGTTGTTTTTATAGAATTATAGAGGGAAATGATAGGTGCTATTTTCCTCGAAAATGACTTTACTGTATGTCAATCTCTGAGGGATGTGGAATCTCCATAGGGACCTGTCCAAGCTTCAGTTATAATTCTGTAGAAACTCTGCAGCCCTTTCTATAGAGAGGGCTGCAGAGATTAACATATGTTTCTCTTGTCCATCGATACACCTTAGTGAAAAATGACTTTATCTTCTAGATTTAGACCTATAGTGGGCTTTCCAGGCATAGCGGGAGCTATAGATTGCACACGTGGCAATCAGCACTCCTATAATTCATGAGGAATCCTATAAAAATCATAAAGGGTTTTACTCCCTCAACGTACAAATGGTACATGGTTCAGCTCATCATTATTATTAAAGTGTAGTTCTGTCATTGATATGTTGGAAATCCAATACTAACGTATGTGCTAACCTTGTGTTGCAGTGAAGTAAGGTATAAAAAATTGTAATTTTTCAGATTACTGATTACTACATTAGGGTCATGAACTGTGCCTGCTATGCAGGCACAGTTCATGACCCTAATGTCATTCATTCCATGCAATATTTGTGTCTTATGAATAATTGAAATATTGTAGGGGACTCAGGGTATGCCCTTGAACCCTGGCTCCTCTACCACATGCAGAGGATGGTTCACCGGAGCATAGATATAAAAGGGCACACTGCTCTACTCGTTCAGTGGTAGAGAGGATGTTTGGGGTCCTGAAAGGACGATGGAGGTGCCTCCTGCGTGATCGTGTCCTGCATTATCAGCCTCATGTTGCAGTGAAAATTATAATAAGCTGTGTAATTCTGCATAATATTATGGTGCATCATAGGTAAGAGCCCAAATTAATATGAAGTGCACTGTTCAATGCAAGACCTGTTCACACATGAGGAACTTGATCATATTCTATCATAGAACAACTGTAAAATTGTATTCCTATTCTATATTTGAAGTTGTACATTACTTTGCATACCTTATCGACTGACTTCCACTTCCTCTTTCAGAATACAATTGCCTGATATTGAAGTAGCATATGAGGTGGATGGCAATCATGAAGAGAATATGAATGTCATCCAGGGAGAGAGATTAGCAATAGCCCGCAGATACCAAAGAGAAATCATCAATCAGTACTTTAGGTTAAGTTATGAGAGATGATTTCTTTTTGGTATCATAGGTATCAAGATTAAACAATCACTTGTAATGTAAATAGACAGACCACAGTACCTAAGCGATGCATGAAGCAATTTTTTTGTTACACCCATTGGAGTAAATGGTGATATTTGTTTTTATTTTCATCCCTATAGTATTCCTTAACAGGCTTTACTATTTTTGTAATAATTTTTGGGATTATTATACCTTTTGTTTTTTTTTTGTTTAACGTGCTTTGATGGCCAAGGTCATTTTGCACATAATGTCTGCCACGTGCAGATAGTGGCAACCGCATTCGGACGAATCGGAGGATCACCCCTCCAAACTCGAGCCGAGCCCAATGATGCTTAACTTCGGTGACTGATTGGGAACCGGTGTTTCCATTGTGGCAAGCTATTGTCCTTTTATACCTTTTGTTCTCCTGCACCATCTTATATAATGTGTACAATTGTATATAATATATTGTACACATTATATAATGTGCATAAATGTACAATTTTTTAAGATTAATTAAATTCATTTTATAATACTATAAATGTCTATGCGCCAATAAAGAATTTAAAATGAATAAGAAACCTCCACTAGCATCATTTCTCCATCTTCGAAAAAACTCCCTTCAGAGAGAGCACTCGGTGGTCTCACCCCAGTATCTACCAATGGGGAGGATGAAACTGTCCCAATGATGGTCAATACCATCTCTTCCATTGGGCTGAGTGGTTGCAAAGTAATCTAAAAAAACTGACAATGTAATTTCTTATTATAGTTTCTCATATTAACATTTGATTATATGTTTACCGCATTATTCCCAGTGCTCCCTCAATTCGCCATGAGCTGAGCATTCTTTCCTCTCACCTTCCTCTTCATATCTGTTCATGTCTGTGAATTAAATTCAATTAATTTATTAGTGAAGTAATTGATTAATTAGTGAAGAAATTCAATGAATGTAACATTAAAGTAAAACCATCGTGTTTATACCCACCTTTTTCCACTGCTCTACAGTTTTTGGAGGACCGTGACTGTTAAGTATTACCTTGAGTTCCTCCCACAGTCTAGCCATCGTCACCTTACCCTGAGGCCCCTCAAATCTTCCTCTGACAAAATCCAGATGGTCTGACATGAAATTTATCATGATAGAGGTCTGCTTTTTATTGGACCTCACTTTATTCTTTGCTTCGGTGATGCTAAATGCAAAATAATTCCATGGAGATACATTACTTTTCCTTATCGTGACTATAACCACAATATTCTTCATGGGTACCATAAATTATTTATAACTGTTGACTGCATGAAATATTAGGGTGCAATAATGCTTTTTATTTATCGGAGTACTTCACCAACTTCATAGATGTATTGCTATTTCTTTTGCAACTACAATACCATTTTACCTATGATAATTTTTGGTTTTAAACTAATGTCATTCGTGATGACATTAGTTTAATCTTCCATCCTTATAAATATAAAGAGGATTTCTTATGCTGTCTTCTTAAAATACATATATAAAACAAGAAGAGGACCACACAACTTCATTTACGATTTGAATGAAGAGCCTCACGTTCGTCTACTCGCTCTTTCGTTTGCTGTCAACCGTTGTTCTTTGAAGACGTTGCCACTCTATAGTGCTATATATTTACGAATATAGAAACTTCTAACATAGAAATTTCTATATTAATGGTAGAATTGTATGTGTAAAACACTTTTATTAACCCTGCGAACGAAATACTATGTTGAGCTTTAGCATACTTTCTATCAATATGAAAATATGTATAGGCACCTACATGCCTAACTTGAGGGTACCCTTTACAGACTTAAATGTTATGATAAAAACATAAACCATGGAAGAGGGAGTGTTCATTAGAAGTTCACCTCTGAATTTTTTAGTACCTACTGTTTGACATAGGTAGCTATCTCGCTAAGGTTTTGGAACCATCATACACGTAGATAGTAGTTGCTGAATTATTTCCCCGTGTTATAACAGTTTCATTCAAGCATTTTTGGCTAGTTCATGAGTGAAAATGATTGAAGCTCAAACATTGGATATTTTTTAGTTAGTATCCTATCCTTCTGTGTCCGTATAAATGACTAAATAATTATTTCAACCAATTTATAAGTTCCTTCTATTGTGCACCACAAAATAGGTAGGTATCAATCTTGGCCGCTTTGAATGCATTTCCGCAAATTCCTGCTGATTCTCGTACCATCCAAGCATCAATTTTATTGCAGTGAAATATGTGCAAAATATTGTGCATGTCTGTGGAAGTACTATTTACAATATAGATAAATGACGATATCACATTATGCTTGTAATTTTCAAGTTGTCTGCTGTACCACGTGACTTGTAACAAGGCTGCTTATTGGCTCAGAAAACTGTTCTGAAGATTCTCATACACTCCAAAGTTGCCCGTCAAGTCATCAGCGAGATACAAGTCGCTCCCAGTTCCGTAATCGCAGTGGCAACTTGCGAGGGGGTGTGATCGAGTGAGTCGCCCAAGATCCGTAATAGCCCTCCAGATAAAGTGCATTGTGTGACTACCCAGACAAAAAATTGGCTTTTTCCCTGAGTTCTTGTGCACATTTGACATTCGTTTGGATGGCTCCGGCTTTTTTCATGGTGTAAATTGCATCACTAAATATCATTTCCTCAGTGGTTTTTAAAAGTGTTGAAAACAAATAGTTCAACATGTCCAGGTTTGGAAATTATTTGCCATTATGCACAATGCATTTTTTGAATGATTCATTTTGCAAATTTTTAGTGGAGGTTATGAGTAGGGACCAAAAAGGAGAAGAAATGATGGTGGGGTTTGAGAAATTAAGGCTGTTTAGAAATTTGCCTGTGCGAGAAAGATTGAAGTGTGGGGAGACATTAGCCAACAAAAGCATATAAAATTACTGAAAAGTCTTCTACATTGGAGAGGTTTTACTTCTACTTTGTTTTATCATTCATGCAAAAATAAGTTAAAATCATCATGGACAATGATTTGTAAATCTCATGAACCATTTTTAATTAAAATACCCCATGAATTGTAATTAGGATTAATTTTAAAGAAGTGATCCATGATGCGTGCTACAGATCAATCATCAAGTTTTGATTCCTGTTACAGATCACTGTTCTGTGATTCTTGCCTAACCTTGAGCATCATACATAATTGTTCCAGTCACCTTTTCCCTAAAATACTGCATTGGTTAACAATACCACCATCATTTATGTAGTTTTTCCTCTCTGGTTACTCATGAGTTCTATACTTTCATGTTAAAATGGGGAAAAACTAGCATCACCACCTGTAATACCCTTTCCCAACTTTACTGTGTTGGAAAGAGAAAATGTCGTATTTGGTTGTGCTATGAATGCATGATACTGGCAGGAAAGAAGTAATGAACATCTTGAAAGTAAAATTTTTCAGTTTAAAATACCACGAACACAATAATGTACAGTAGAACCCTCGTATCTATTGGAGATACATTCTGAGACCCAAATCATAGGAACTGCAGATAAGTGAGTAGGCAATGCATGAGTCACAATGATCATACATATACCCTTTCTCCATTATCTAAATGCAGTCAGGTTACCAAGGAGGGGAAATAACCTGCCCTATATTCTTACTAAAGGGTGTGTTTTTTAATATTAGCAATTTTTTAGCACATAAAAAGAGTGCTATTGTGAATTACCAACTCTCAATACACTTAGTGGCTACATGATGTCGTTGGGGCAGAGGTTTTCATTCTTGTTAACCATCCTGTCGTCCTTCATGTACTCCCCCTATCCACAGGTTTGTTCCAAAGAGCAAAAATCAGCTTCTTGAAACCAGTATAATGAACCCGCAAAGCTCCTCTCTGGCTAATCCAACTGACTTCATTTCTCATGACCCAAGTTCTTGAGTGCCCCTCACAAGCATTACACTGGGCAATGCCAGCCAAAATCTTCCTTTCATGAGGCTAGAAGCTTTAATTCATTTCGAGCGTTTATTGCTGTTGACCTTGAACACAGACTGGAAAATGAAAAATATTTCCAACAAATTCCACAAAAATACCCAATATTTATGTTTATTTAAAAAAATTATTGAATTCAGATAGAATATTTTTTTCTATATTCACTGCCTCACTAATGCACAATTTATTCTTGTAAATTTGAGGTTCTTCAGCTTTGTTTTCTTTTTAAAAATTAAATAGAGTCCAGGGACCTTTTCAATGATTGTGAGCAGGTCTTCTCTTCACATTTGCTTAACTTCTGTCACTACTTATACATATGGGAGCCTTAATAGAAAAATAAACGGTTGATGCCACAAGGACACACAACACATATGGGCACTCAAGAATATTCAAGCCCTGCTGGTGGGTGTTTTGTGGGCTCGGAAGATATCGAAGGACAGATTCCAATAGGTCATGCATCTGGGCTCGGGGATAAGGGTGCACCTTGCATTTATGCTTAGGGTTGATTATCTCAAGAAATTTCCAAACGAGTGAACCGTGGATAAGAGGGCTCCACTGTAATTATCCTGAGTTATTTCAATTGGAATGATTTTTGTCTTCAAATACAAATTACCTCCGGGAAGTGTTTCGATTCGAAATTTTTTAAAGAGTTAGCACTAAAATTATTGACATAAATTGAACAGAAAAATTCACCTGATGATTATGATATTTTGTAACTACTTACCTCAGTCATTGTGAAGTATTTGAAAACTTCATTTTTGCTCTATTTTTGAATGACTCTACTTTAGTTATTCGTAAGTGGACTGTGGCATTAAACTGTTAACTTTTGAATGGTACGCCCAGAAATATCTCAAGGTCTTATCTCCTGCCTTTAGTGTTATGTCTGGGAAATTTTCCATCCTCCGTTTTGTCTATACAATGAACTTTGTATTATATAGACCCTTTCAAGACTGATTTGTTTCTGTTCATATTTGACATGGTTTAAGTTTATGTATGTAATTTGAGAATATTAATTTCTACAATGCATGCCAATCATCTACAATGGACATTCGCTGGGGCAAACTTGTCCTGTTAGTATTAAAGGGTTAAAAACCCACCCTGGAACCCTGTACCATGGTAATACCAAAGGTACCACTAAATGAGTTATGTATTAATAAAAATATCTGCAGGTGATTACCACTGGTTTCTAATGTGTTTCAGGAGAGAAGACTCCAAGCTCTAATCAAGATAGTTGAGGTCCTGCGATCAGGAGGGCAAGCTTTAATTTATGTGTGGGCTAAAGAGCAAGAGAGGGCAAAAGTTAAATCAACTTACTTGTATCAAATGGGGAAGAAGAGTGCCAATGCTGTGTCCCTGGAACATCAAATTCCTGATCTGAATATATCCCTCCCGGTGCATATAAATCGGACTGACTTCAAGCATGGGGATCTTCTAGTACCTTGGAAATTGAATGCGAAAGGGGATCCAGAAGATCGGCTCCAAAATGAACACCAAACATTTTTCAGATATTACCATGTGTTCGAAGAAGGGGAGTTGGATGCCCTTTGCTGTGAAGTAAGTGGCGTGAAATTAAGGAAAAGTTATTATGACCAAGGCAACTGGTGTGTATTAATTGAAAAAGAATAAAAAACAATTGTGATGTATATAGTATAAAAATTATTTTTAAAATTTATTTTTTAAACAAGAGAAGAATGGATAAAATATGTTCCTTGAGCCAACAGACAGAGTGGAGCAGTTGATTTACAATAGCTTAATGAACATTCTTCGGCACTTTACAACAGTTGCACAGAATCACCCAGAATTAAGAAATCCATTTACTCAAAAGCACACCTCACACACAGTACAAATGATTCTCTATAATACCATTTCCTTTACACCTCACACCCCTAGATAAAATAGCCCAAACATTTAGCTCCCCAATCAATACTTCAGCTTTATAAAAGTTTCCATGCGAACATTTTCCAACTAGCTTCCCCAGATTTTAATATATAGCTGCAAAACAAATTCAAATGGCCTAATAAACAGGCAATCAGTATATCTTGGATTATATTACCTGCTTTTCATAGACTTTTAAGTGAACTTGACCCAGTAGCCATCAATGTTAACATTGTGAGGCAAAACTACCACACATTATTCAAGACAACCTGAAAATTGTTACATACAATACAGAAACACCTTCAAATGCAGACTGGTCGTTGAGGTAGGCAGAGGTTATAGTAGGCAGTCTTGTCCCAAAAATGTGTGGCTTTCCAACCACACCAACCTTTGCTTTGAATAATGCCTAGGTCCTCTCCACCTGTATAATGAGGATCTAATATAAGAAACTTGAGGTCACCCGTCTCTGAATTGAAGTTAACTCCTAAAATTGTATGAGCTAGCACACCACCACCTGAAAATAAACACGAATGTATGAATTCTCTCCATGAGCTTTTACAGGTATGAGGACATAAAGATCATGCTCCAACAGAGAGATACAATGTCATCAACACAGGTTCCACTAATCACTTACCAATCATTATTGGTGTGCCTTGTGTCTTGAAATGATATGCCAATTCACGTCCCTTGGCTTCCAGTTCTTCACCAGAGGAGACTGAAATAATCCTAGAAGACACTCCCAGCATGCTATCCAATACAAAACTCACTTCTGTGGAGCCTATCCATTGCTTGGTTCCAATAAAAGAGCTAGGCTTATCTCCCAGGTCCACAAGGCACTTTTGGATCTGCTGGTGACTTGGGATAGGCTTATTTGTGTAACCCTGAAACCTAGAAACAAAGTTAAACGTTAATCATCAGTTAGTTTTCCACCAATTATTTTTATTAGAATAACATGTAATTACAACTGGATGCAGAGGCAACTGCCCAGATAACAACCGTGGAGATGCTGACGAGGGACTCACAATTATTAGGCAAGTAAATGGATATTTAATTATATCTCATGCTTTCCCCTACATCTATCACTTAAGAAACATTACTGCCTTCATTTTTCCTGTCAAGTGAAGTTTTACTGGCTCAGTTACCTTTGGATGAACTTCACTAATACTGTACCTCATCACCTCACACCTAAAATAACTCATTCCCCTCCAACCCATATGAATTTCACTCTTCAGCTTGGGATGATTACAACTTCCTCTCATCACTTACGATATGAATGATGTTCCTCTCCTTCTCAGTATACATAATCCTTATGATAATTTCTTCGAAATCTGATTACAAAACCTTGTATTAACCTATTATGGGCATGCTAATGCTCCTGGAGGAATCCTAGTCTTCCTTGCACATGCCATAAAGCAAACAACTGAAGTGAAGAATGAGAACTGATTGAAAATAAAAATTCTATAAAAAAACAAAATGTAAAGGATTAAAAAAATATTTTATACTAAAATAAAGAAAGTTTACTGCACCTAGGCCAGTTAAAAAGCCTTAATTGCAATGGATGACCAATAAAACCACACGGGAGTGCCAAACATGCTTTGCCAGAGTATTCAGCACTGAATGTATGACTCTGTTATTAAGCATGCCGTATTTCAAAGGTTTGCTTCCTCAACTATCTGCACTGTCACCACCAAATTTAATCCAACACAGGTATGCCTTGTTTAGAGCAAGGGATGCATTCCTAGGGATCTTTACACTAATCTAATTTGCGTTAAACGAGACCATTTTAACCTTGGGGAGATAGGGATGCATTTCCAGCAGCATAGAAATTGGGTAGCTATCTTCTCAGAAACCATATGCATACATATATTTCAATTAAGGTAGTTTGAGCAAGATAATTCCCCAGTCATAATGGAGACCATATTCGAATTTAATTTATTAATTTCAGCATCTGTAAGAAGTATGAAGTAAATATTGTAACATTAATGGCACAATGGTGGCTCTTCTCAGGACCACGTCTCTCATGTATTCATTTTTCTGCAGGGTATTGATTAAATGTTGTTTTTCCAGTAGCAGTGATTTGGCATAAAAAATGGGAGTATGCCTGGTGCACCAATGTTCTTACTACAGAGTCCTTCTGAACAGGGTGGTGATGAGAAGATGCATGCAGGTAACAGTCTGTGTGTGTCTTCTTTCGGTAGATGACATGGCCTAACTGTCCATCCGGCCTCTTAGTCACCAGTACATCTAGGGAGGGAAGTTCACCATTCTCCAATATTTCCATGGTGAACTGGATGGACTGGTGTTGACTGTTGTTGCAGCAACAAAAACGCCATTGTTGCCATGTTGCAGCAACGAAAACGAAGCAGCTCATTCCTCTTGAAGGTCTTGAGGAGGTGACTTTTTCACTAGCAATAGACGAAGCATCTGATACAGAGAGGGTGGAAGAGAGTCTTGATCACTCCAGCTTTTTCCCGAGGGTGGTGATGGGACTATGCATGTAAGTAAATATCCACATGGGTTTTTTTTTCATAAGACAAGAGTGACCTTGAGTTCCCATCTTCTCGCTTGGTGACCAGCACATCCAGGAAAGGGAGGCTGTTATTTTCTTCAATCACCACAGTGACAAATGCCACATTCAGGAACACAGAAGGGCAGTAAACAGAATACAGTTCCATGCTTTGGCAATCGCTGAGCATACATGGATTGGACCAAAGCACAACGTTGATTTGGAGGAGATTTGATTAATTTTCAAAGCAAAATGCTACTTTCACAGAGGGGCCAAGGACACTGAACAACTTAAACAAAGAAGACTGTTATACGCTCTCCAGTACTTGGAAGCATATTTTCCACAATGCAAAGCAAAAAGCGTGCCAAAAACGCTCGGCACTGGAATGAGAGTGACCTAAATGAGACCATAGCTGTATCCAAACTACTTCAGACCTGAAGAAGCAAACTGGAACATTTGCGAAACATGATATCTACAATAATGATCCACTAGGAAAAGAACCCAGAAGACCATTATCATTGAAAGTCTTCTTTCCAATTTTAGATTGGTGTTAGTGGGAAACATAAGAGCTAGTTATGGGCTCATAATTTTACAAGAAAATTAAACATGGATTAGGATTTGTTTCATGCATCTATGTCTTGGGTAATCAAAATGAACTGGGATTCATAACATGGTGAAGGCAGGATTCGTATTTAAGATTCGGTATTTGAGATTCAATGAAAAAAAGAGGTTCGGATTTGACTCATCACTAGTCGGGACACCTATGAAGCTAAATCTACAATTATTTCAAACCAGTACACCAAAAGGTAAAATTTTCAATGCAGTATACAGATGATTCATGGTGTTCTAGGGATAGACATCCTAATAAGTCCTCATGTTTAACTCAAATATCCTGATTGCAGTGAAAGAAAGTTGGCAGTCATAAATATGCAACAACCTTCCAATGATTTTAGACAACCTTAATTCACAATAAGCTAAAAGAATCATAACTTCATTTACCTGAACCATGAGATGATGGTTTGAAGTGACCTATAAGCACATCCCCATCCATTATCATTGACATTATCCTGCATATAGTGATGATAACTATAAAAGCCTTGAACCAAGGACTCCTCTCCACCTTGAACTAGGAAAAAAAAATTAAAATATATACTTTGACAATTAACACCACTTGTCCATTAAAGAAATCACATCCCATATCTATGCATGAACCATGCACCCTAATTAAATTAAGACGAGACCATAATTTTTCCTAAGAAAATTATGTAAAAATATTTTTACTGCAAGTGTATGGAAGCTGGAGATGTTATAATTAGAGACCCTGAAAAGTGGTAACTAAACTTGAGGGAAAACTGTAAAAATCATAGCCCCAACGGTGCAAAAATTGCAAATTTCTTGCTCCGGCGGTGAAAAAAATATTTACGTATTTCTCAATTTAAACAAACAAAAAATTGTATTAGAGACATAAATTGAAAAATCTAAGTTATTCTATCTTTTCTTCATTGATACATAGTTAACATAATACACATATATACACAAAATACAGGTCATTACAACAGTGACTCAATGGCCACCCAGCCTGAGGACTGTGTTGTGTGGGTTGCCTATCGCCAATTTCCTTGGTACGGCTTCTTTGCGTATTCAAAGCGTAATGTATAGGGACCCTGAGAAGTGGTAAAAAATGTCAAGGGAAAGCTGTAAATATATCATTGTTACAGCAGGTTAAAAATCTTGAATTTCATGACACGGGTAAAAAGAAAAAGGTTTTTATTTATTAACTGAAACATACAATGGACTTCAATGTTGACTCATGTTGAAAGATATAACCATTTATAAATATATAAAATAAGAAATAAATATATAAAGAAATTTCATAAAAAATAAACATATACAGAAATCACATATCGTGACATAATTCAGTCACATGAAGAGCCAAAGATTATGTTAAGTTGTATTTCCAAAGTTTCTGGGGAAGCATTGGTTCTCAAATCACTTAGTATATTTCCATATGAATAAATAGGCCACTCACAGTCCACATTTGAATATGGAACCCACAACACTTTTATACACGGTTCAACAAACTCACTGTTGTCTCCCTTGATGCTCAGCAATGTATGGAGCACATCAACTTTCTCACCTTTTTGCTCTTTTTCTTTCACAGTAGATTGCATGCACAAATAGCCAGTAAGTAGCACTGTGCTGTCAAGTTAATTCATAAGATTAATGGATGCTGCTGTCTTTTGGTGATTTGGATAATGTTCTTCACATTAAATAATTTTCCCATGCTTGAAATTAAGTTCCTGGCAGTATCTGATGTTAAAAGCCTAGTTAACCTCACACCAACTCCCTAGATTTGTAAACAGTTGTATTAACTCTCCACCCTCCTTACCACTGACTTAAGGTTATTAATGGCAGAAGTTGTCTGACTACCTAATAAACCTTTACTAACTATCTTAAAATTGTCAAGTAGGCCATCAATTCTACTTTGCAACTTATGTATGAAAGGAAATGATGATCCCTCTAAGGTGACGATGGAGTCAATTATCTGTTGCCCATGTTCTTTGAGAAAAGTTGCACTGGCTTTGATTATTCGAATGTTTTGCTCTTCTAATTCAGCAGAGTATTTCACTGCAACACCTCCCTCATCCACAGCCTTGCTAAAGTCTGCCATATCCTGAATATGTTCCCCAATATAAATTACTGACTTGAACCAAGAATTCCATCTTGTCATGACTGGTGATGGAAAAGCAGTGATCTTCGATTCATCTTCTGGATAGTGCTCTTTTAATTAAGAAATATATCTATGTTTCCTCTTTCTAGTGTTGAGAAAGAACATTTTTCCATTGGACACTTATAAATTCAAGACATGAAGCTCTGTAGAAAACAAATTGGCTACAAGATTCAGCTAATGGGCCCAACACTAAACGTGTGTCATTGCAGGGCAGAGAACGTTACACATTTGGGCACACAAGTCATGTATCTAGCTGAATCTGTTACTAAAGCTATGGCATTGTCGTAAGAAATTTAAAATTCTTATATTACAACTCTGGAGCATTCAGTTGCATTTGCCTGTTGTAGCATTTTAACTGTGGCTACAAAGAACTTCTGCTCAGTGGTGCAGGACAGTATCCTTAGCAAGACAATGAATACACACCGACCCTTCCTGTCAGTGGTCTCATCACACATAACTGCAACTTGTTGGCCTTTAACTGATGCCTTTATCTGCTCCTTTCTTTTCTTTGCAACTTGTGGAGCATATTTCATGCTGCAGGTATCAGCACCGGGAATATCTCCTGCTCCTGCAGTTATTCCGAAACTTTCAACACAATTAAGTCTTGCTGCTTGCAAAGTTCAGTTGCTTAAGTATGCAATATGCAATGCCTCTCAACGAATCAGGGTTGCTGGAGGATATCCCTCAGAAAATTAATAGACATAAAATGCATAAGCATAAACTTACCTGGAATGTATTTATTCATCCATGCTTTGAAGTTTAGATCGTCTAATTTCTCCAAAGGTATGTTAGCTTCTACAGAGTACTAACTGTGTTACAAATAAAATCCTCTTTTTCTTGCTTTACATTTTTTGCATTGCTGATTGTGTCTGATGTGGACAATTGTAGCTTATTCAATGTCTGTCGTCGTCCTTCATCATTTTTCGATTTTTGGACAAAATTGATATGCTTGCTGCTGCCCCTTATGTGCTTCGTGATGGAATCATTTCTGCTCCAGTTGATGCGGATGTTACAAAATTCGAACATCATGATTTTGCTTCTTGCGTCAAATATAAACCATCGCTTTCAAACTCCTTTTGCCGATCAAATATGCAGACAGTTTTCGGCATAATGGTTTACAGAGATACTTTTTCTGATCAACAGTAGCTCCGATCAAACTATAAACGAGTGGTGACACCATGGAAGAAGATAGGAAGTGCAGCTCCCATAAGGCCTATGGTAATGTAGTAACAGTGCTGCACCCTAAGTGTATCAGTGTCTTTGGCCAAAGTGTATTTGGTTTGAATTTTATGCGCCAACTTTGAATTTTGACTTGCCCCACAGCCCCCTTCCAAACCACATTAGCCCACGTACGCAAGATTCAGAAAGGCACGAAAATGAAACAGGATCGCATTATACGTAATCTTAACTCAACTTGCCGGCTTGCCTGACTTATTTTTTCTAAAATTTCATTTGGGACAAATAATGCGCCGAATCATACGGAAATATTAATGTGTCCCTATCTCGTACTTTTTACCGCCCCGCCATGCCGGCGACTCTCCAGAAGCCGACCCTCCGCCATGGGCGCCGAATAAGTTCGCTGCGGCGTGATTGCCATCGCGCCGGAGTCACATAATAAAGTCGGCAACATAATATACTCAACATCAGTCAGTGAATTCAATAGTTTATCCTTAAATAACTCATTGTCTACCCAAGGAGTAATTACGACCCGTCACTCACAGCTTAGGTGGAGCACTCTTTGAATAAGATTATTACGTCCAATTGACAACTTGATTTGTTTCTTCGCCCACCTGCAAAGACATTTAAGATACTCTTGTCTAGCGTAGTTATTGGTCCAATTAATGCTATGCGCAGACTTTCTCAAATCATCTTTCATAAGCGCAATTGCTTGAATGGCAACTTTTCTGAAGAATCTTTCAGGATAAATACTACGCAAGTCATATTTTGGCGGTGCGATGAAAACGATGCACCTGACCCTGCCACCATAAATGCGATATAGGGAGACATACGCAGATATCATGGTCATGTGCATCATCAGACTGATGATAGCGGCATGGTCATGTTAAAAATAATTATGTATTTATTTGACACAATGAGTTTGCAAACATTATTTTCACCAAATGGAACGACGACTTTCATTTTGCGTTTTACATACATATCAAAATAAAACTTAAATATGTAATTTCATGTTTTTTTCGCGAAATATCGTATGATAGGTTTAAAAAATGTGAAACTTTGCACAAAATATCGCACTCTCAGACAAATACCGTTAAATTTCACGGATAAAAAAATATTCGCAAAATTTTGGTGAATTTCGTTAACGTCAAAATGATAAATTTTGACTCATTAGGGCTTAAAAAATCAAAATAACAACTTTTATGCTAATAAAAAAAAATTGCGAAAAAACCATTTCGTGAAATTTCAGAGTCTCTAGTTATAACTATACATTGGCAAACACTATTATGTTTGCAATGTCTACTTCTCTCAGTAGATGATACGGCAAAATTGTATAGAGCCCATTTTACAGACGAGCAACTGGTTGGCTCTTTCATACATATCCATGTGCATCTGATTTTTTATGCTTGTTTTCATATTGATTTATGCGTAAATACAGTGTATTCAAGGGAAAGGAAAAAAATACTACCACATTATTAATTAACCTTATACATGTAATTATTCATACTTTTTACTTCCACCGAATCATTTGCATGTGAATAACATTTGGCAAACTATAAAATTAAAAAAATAGTGATCTGTCAAAAGAAAGAAGACATTTATGTATTTTAAGCAATTTTTTAAAAAATAAAGAAACTTAAATAAGAATGAGAGATCCAAAAAATGAAAAGACTGGATTTTCACTGCTTTCATAAAACCAATATTTAGATCTAGAAGCAACTCTTTTATACTACCAGCAAATTCCAGGTAGGAAGTGCAAAAACTGCCATGGCCAACTATGTTAAGTTTGTACATAGTTGAAAACCAATGATTTGTTTATCCCATGAAAATTAAATTTTGGAAATAGGTATTAGATATAGGTATCTACATTTAAAAATTAAATTGAGAAATAATGTCTTTACATAGCATTCTGAAAGTAATTAAAATTAATAAAATAATATTTGATCACAAAAATGCTGGCCAATACACATATGCACCAGTAAGTGAAAGCTTTCAGCCCTCTGGCAGTTACGTGGTTAATACTATTAACCTTCTTTTCATGAAAGGGAATAAACATGGTACAAATATGTAGAAATTGGCACGAGAACAAAAATGTTACTCTCACGACAATATCTATGTATTCCATTGCCGTATTTTTGGCAGATATGAATATCATCATAATAAAGCAATATTATTCAATCATGACTGTTACAGGTAAGGTGAGCCAATTCAAATTATTCCATCAGTCGACTTCTTAACTTGAAGAAAGGAAAATAAACAATGAGGTTTTGTACCTCCCTTGAAACCCATCGAAATCATAAATATGAAACTCACCTCCAGATGGACTGAGTGATTCATGAGGGTTGATGAGAGGCGAATTTGGAGGCAACTCATCACGGAAAACATACTGATTATTCCGCCGGAAGAGAGGCGCATTACCAGCCAATGCTAGATGAGAGTGTAGCTTTTTCCTTTCAGATTCTGCACGAGAAGAAGAAAAGTACTTTCAGAGAATTATGGTGACTTACAGAAACCAACAACTTATCAATAAAAGTTATCAATAAAAAGATCAAGTTAAGTATTGAAAGAAAAGCCATTTTTCATTTGAGGTACTCAAACTACTTTGAGGTAATTTGATACCTCATTGCTCAGTATAAGGAAATTTCAAGTTAATGAAAAAAGACACATGTGTTGCGGCATAGGTTTCCATGAGGCTTGATTGAAGGATTGTCCATTTTTTTAAGTGAATCGACCTGAAGATGCTCGGAAGAAACCGGGCGAAACTGTTGTCCAATTACAACAATGAACGTGGTGGGAACCCGAAAAATGGACAAGCCTTCATTGAAGCCCAGTGGAAACCTACGCTGCAATACATATTTATTTCTTTAAATAGGTTGTTACAATTAGGCAATTGGCCTGGTGGCATATGTCAAGACTGTAACATAAGAAATGAAGTTGAATACAATCAAAAATATGTACTCATTGTGAAACTCATGACTTATACACACAAGCTCTTAGTATGCACCCTGGAGTAATTTAGCTCTTATTTCCTTTCTAAAATTTTTAACTGTGTTAGGAAAGGTCTTAAAAATATCTTCAGACAACTCATTCCATTATTTAATTCAGCGTTTTTTGCGATTACTGTTCATTATTATTATGAGAAAGAAAGATTGAATTTTGAAAGAAAGAAAGATTGAATTCTCAGAAAGAAAAATTGAATGAGATCACACAAAACTTCATGCTTGTACTCAGTGCTTTATTTCTGGGAAAAAAGGTGGTGGAACTCAAGTTGTCCACAAGAGTTACGAAAAAATCTGGAGGACCTTTAATTGATCCATAAGAGTTTAAGGAATTTACTTTGATCAAAAAAGGTGCTGGAACGCAGTTCCACTGTGTACCGTCAGAAAAAAAGCCCTACTCGTACTTAAAAATTAACTGTTATATTTTTACCTAAATCAGCATCAGTCAAATCTCTCGGATATAGGAGAGTGATGAAGTGTCCACACGGAGAGGGTAAGAAATGGTATGGAATAGGTTGACTGGGGCATTTCAAGCTGCCTGAATGAGATACTGGCTTCATCTGAGACAAAATACATTCTTTGGACACTCTCAAGTGACTGCAAAGACTCTCAACAAGGATTGAATAGAGAAGGGGAGCGTTGGTATCCCGATGAACCAAGGACAAGGCATCAACAGGCAACACCATCTGGAGGCACTTAAAATTTCCTGAAAAGACATGAAAAAAGAGAAATATCATTACCAATCCTCAGGGCCAGGTATTTTTGGAAGTAACAACAATCTCCATACATTGAAAAACTGTGTTTTTTGGGTTAAGAAGTCCAAATTACATCCCACAGATTCAAAAAATACCCTTAAATTAATCACAAAAAAGCACAAAATCACTCATTATTTATGAAATCATGCTTGAATTACAAAATCACGCTAAAATAGCGACGACACCACAAATTTTCGGTCGATTTTAAATGTTCAACCACATTTTGATTTTCACCAAGATTGTTAAAGATTCTGAGACTGATATGATGTCATTATAGTCGCAGGTACGATTATTCGATTGTAATCGTTTGATTAAAAAATACTCAGGTTGACCAACAGGTTTCTCTTATTGCAGCAAGCTACACAATTCCACGGTTAATGGCTTGTATTTATTTCACAAAGAAAATAAGATTGCAGATCGTGTGTAGTGTACTACACAAGCGATCAAGTCCTAGGCCATGTAATAGGAAAAAGAAGGAGTCTATCATGCCTGGACTAACCACGTGATTTCTGCCTGTTGCTTGAAATGGTTTTTGTACTCGTACTAAAATACATGAACGGTCTTTGCTAATATAAGTATGTCTAACCTAGCCTAAGCTACTAGGCCTAGTGTTGTTATTTACATTATTTACATTTCCAAGAAAAAAGAAATTTTCTCCTACAATCTCAGTCATACTTCCGCTACAAGCATTTGTAAAAACGAAATTAGACCTAAACAATCTCCATAAATACCTGCATCTGCCAATCCTTTACTAGTGATATTAATTTGACACAAATTAAACTAGCCTAATTCTTGCACAGAAAATACAGGCACATGTAACTAAGTGAATGCCTTTGAAAAGTTTTTTAAGGAAAACATTTCTATTTAACCAATATGTGCTACGACATTCTATACATACTCGCTCAAATTTGTGAAGTGATGTCACAATCTCACACACGAGGCAAGGCTCACTTAAATAAAAGCCACGCTGGCCATACCAGTTGAGTTAAATCATAATGGCATCTGATATGGCAATGCTCATGAATGATAGTGCAACTAAGTCTGAAGGCATAAGTTAAATATCCTGCCATGTTTGCATATGAAAGACGTTAACACAGTCTTTAGTTTTCCCATTAAATTTTTCTTTGGCAAATTGAAGAGATGCTTTTCAGGTTTTCAGTACAGCTTCAAAGGCTATGGCTGCCAGGGGTGCAACAAACCCCCCAAATTGTTGGGGGGGGGGGGGGGGGCAGTGGCGGATACAGAAAAAACTCAAGGGGGGGGCGCAAGTTATCGCGACGATTGTAGCTTTCAAACTGACCGCCTGGCAGCGACTCTGCTTCCCTTATATATGTAGCTCGGTTGTTTTGAGAACATTCGGTGCTAGAATGTTCGCTTCCAGACTTTGAAGGAGTGTGAACAAATAGAAACAGTATAATATCCACGACTTTTCTCGAACAAATGCCAGGCAGAATAACGTATCGAGATCACTAGAATGGCCGCGACTTTTCTCGTAGGTTAGCTATCTATGTGCCAGACAGAAACGTATATAAAATACGATGACACGAACGTGCGCGCGTGCTACATAAGAAAGTACAGCTACTCGATAACTCGACTCAGAGTCGACTGACGAAAGACACGAACGAATAGCGTGCGGCCTGACTGGCGGGGGCAGCCCCGCAAGGGGGGAGCGCATGCCCCCGCGCCCCCCATATGTATCTGCCACTGGGGGGGGGGGGGGGGGGGGGAGATTTTGCAAATCGGGCAGTGTGCAGTGTCCATTAAAAAGCGAGCCACAACCTCTGATTTCTGGGGGGGCTAGCCCCCCTCCACCCCCCACAGTCGTGCTTGCTCTGCCCTCCCCCCATTGTTGCACCCCTGATGGCTGCCATCCCTCACTTGTTTGTTGCCTTCATCAAGCCTATCTATGTTCAATGATAGTAACCCATTCCACTTCAAAATATTGGCTAAGAATTGTGTGAAATTCACAGTGAAAAAATCATTTGCCTGGACTAGGATTTGAACCCAGACCCCTCAATTTTGCACTGAGTGGTCTAACCAGTTACGCTACCCAGGCGTCCTCTCTCACTGTGAATTTCATGGAGGCTTTAAGGATCCAGTTGTCATCACAGGTACCGTGCATACAATGCCATGGAGTACCCACATGCGAGCGCTCAGCACTACTGTCCAAGAGGTAAAGCCAATCCTTAAAGCCTTCATGAAATTCACAGTGAGAGAGGACGCCTGGGTAGCTTAACTGGTTAGAGCACTCAGTGGGAAATCGAGGGGCCTGGGTTCGAATCCCAGTCCAGGCAAATGATTTTTTCACTGTGAATTTCACACAATTGTGTGACCATCAGCAGGTGACTCTGTTTAAGTTACTGTGCAGCCAGTTACGCAATTCTTTGAATGGGCTAAGAATATACTAATTGTAAAAAATGGTATTATCTGAGGTGGTACACATCAGTTGGAAAGCAAACAGAAAGGGTAACACATCTATCACAAGGACTGGGCCGGGAGCCAATACAAACTTGCTTTACACTAGTGGTGACACTAAAAGAAAATAACAGTTTCATTGCAACTGTTTCGCAACCGAAACATTTTCAAAATGAAACAGTTCCGTAAAACACCCTGTTGTGGACAACAGCTAGAGGCACACGAAACAACACGCGATCGATCAGCGCTGTAAGAACATGGCTGATAGTTCTGTGTTCTATTTAATAAGAAATCTTTCACTTAAATAAAGTACCAATTTCATTTGGATTCATGAAACATAGGTACTTCACAGTAATAATTCAATCTGCAACGGTGGGCGGACATGTGTTGGCTGAATAAACCAGCCACCACCTGCAACAGATTCAAATCCAAGAAATTGTAGCTTATAACCGCAACGCAGCCACACATGCAGTGCAACTGGGACAGAATAGAAGACAAAACATTCAGCTTCATCTATCAGTTGCCGGTACTCATAACAGAGAACAGAGCTGCGGCACGATCACGAAACTAACCTGTTGTTTGCAACTGTTACTTGAAACAGTTGTCCAACCGAAACAGTTGTGGCTGCAGTTGTTTCACTCTGACAACACTTTATTACACCACTACTTTACACACTCGACAAGTAATTAGAAGTTTATATGCTAGACAAGTTACTAGAAAAATTCATAACTCACGAATTTCATGTCAGCACAAATAAATTATTTTCTGCCCACACTTCATCTGCAGACCAGGAAAAATCATCAAAATTCCCTTTTCATATTATTCCTCTTCCAACTCTGTTCTCCTTTTCATGGCTGGTGCCCCAAAACCCTCAGCCACAAGGTAAATCCATACTATTTATCTACATGGGTTTATGGATATGATAGAAATGCTTCTGTTGCTTTTGCTTACCACAGGCATCCTTTTCCAATAGTCTGAATCTCCGAAATTGTTTGCTCAAAATTTTACAACTACTTCAGAACAATGGCTCATTTCCCAGTGCTCATATGTCATTTGAGCATGAGTTCCAATAAGATGTATCTGCATTCTCACCATGCAAATGTGCCTTTGACTTCTTTAATCAGATTTCTGCTATACTTCCCAGTTCCCCAAACTGTAGTGATGACACTTCCGAGATAGTAAAACAATCATTTAATATGCCTCTGGCATATAAAACTGGATTTGACCACGTCCCAAACACTATGCACAACAACCATGAGCTATGATTACTGAATAAATAAAACACATGGACGCTCTATTGATTGAACACATGGACGGTCAATTGATAAAACAACATGGTTGGAGATGGAGTGATATCTACATCCTGATGATAAGTTACCCTTAATAATGTGAGTTTATACCCTTGGAGAAATGGAAGAATGATAGCATGAGTAAATTCAGGAAAATAATTGAATAATATATTTTTAATCATTAAAGATCACGTTTTTGGTCTATGTAGGATGATGTTTTCAGGCAATGTTGCGTTTTGTTCATTTTGAAAAACTCGACATTTTGCTTCTTGTACTGGAAGTGTATGAGGCTCCCTAACACTGCAGCAGAAGCTATGTGGGGAAGAGTAAGCAAGCCATCTCTCAAAGGCTTAAAGAGCACAAGAGAGCGATGGAGCTACATAAATGTGACACATCAGCGGTTGCCAAACATTCCGCCTCAAGCCCTGGACATAGGATAATGTTCAACCTAACACGGGTCTTGGCCAAGGTGCAAGAATATCAACCGCGCTTAACACGTGAGGCCATAGAAATAGCCAAAAGGCCAACAAACTTTAATAGAGAGGATGGATATATCCTTAGCAAGGTTTGGAAAGGGTTCCTGGCTCCTGGGAAAGCCCAACGGCTAACATCTCCCGTAAAAGATTCAAATCGGCCCAACAATGGTGCAACGGACATCGATGCTATATGTATAAGAGCGAGCTGAAGCTAAAAAACGCTCATTCTCTTGATGACACTTCCATTTCCAAATTGTGCTATTTATTTGAATGGCACAATACACAATTAAATATTAAACTTAGTTTTTTACCTTTCTGGTGTTGGATGACAGGTGCACAAGCATTTTTTTCCAACGAAAACCTTTCCCTGGTAGGTCTTATCATTAGCTGCACAGGAAGAACATCCTAAAAGAAATGAATGCTAATAATCAATGAAAGACTTTGAGTGTAGCTCAACATAGAACACAGGTCATTGAATGGATCAGAAAACTTACAAAATCTCTTGATGCCCTTTTTTTCCTCTTGTTACTTGTGTCAAAACACGCATTGTATAAATCTTTCAATGTCATATCTTCACCGGACACTCCAGGACCTTTCAGTCCTGTTTCAGAATCTGAACTTGTTAAAAAAATTGATGGCTTTGGGAAATAAAAAGCTGAAGACCCCGATGACAACTATAAAGTCAAAACAATAATTAACCACGTTTATGACGCTAATGTATTACTAAAAACTAATTTTTTGAGAATATTGCATTATAGAAATACATAATCACAAAGTTTGAAGAATGTGCAAACAAAAAATCACAAATTCTTAGAAAAACTCATAAATGGAGGCACAAAAAAAGCACATACCTTTCTCTGGAGTAGTTCCATGGAATTTTTTACCTGTCCACTTGAAAGCTCTGCATCTAAACGTAGAGAGGCTTTCAGCCTAACTAAAATAAATGATTCCACTAATTCTGATTCAGTAAAAACTTCGAAAGTTTTTTCGGTAAATACCTCACTGATAACACATTCGGCCTTTAACGAGTTTGGGTAATCAATTTTATACTTTAATAATATAGGATTATCAGTGACACTAACCTCCTGAAAATAGACAACACCTTCCGTTAGGGAGGCATAAGCAACATAAGTATAACAGTAATAATATAATTTCATTATTGACGACATACCTCCAACAGACTAAGAATTTTGTCATCTACTCCATCATCAATATTTCCATCATACCATCTCACAACTCCAACAACATCCACTTCGGTAGGAAAATTCAAGCCAACTATCTCATTATTCAATCCCGCTGCATGACCACTTATGCGTCTAGCTTTTTCAGTCACCTTTTTCGGAGCATTATAGTGATTCTCTACCGAGAAACTTAGCACAAACACTTCTCCCTTATGGATAGCGCCATAGATAAACCCTACGCAAGGAGTTTTCACTTGATTAAATCGCTGTAATGAAAGCAAAGAATTAGAAATATAAGAAATTGTGAACTGTCTGACAACTACAGTGGGACCATTCATAGAGTTTCGCTATCATGCTGCTTCATTCGATGCAGCATGATATTAACAAATTAATTAGGCAATTAGAGGTTAGCATTCTTGAAATTAAGCGTTCGACTCACCTCTATTACACATGACGACAACTTCAAACGTGGAGACATAACTATTTCTCTGACAATTCAAGCCACAATACCTGCCCATGCGCTCCCGACATTCATTTGTTTCAGTAAACAAGAGCCAAGACAAGAGCATTTGAAAATGGTGAAAATGAATTGAAAATATCGAAAACATCGTCTGGATGAGAAGTTTGGCGAGTTTGGCCATGATAAAAAACTGCTACAACTAAAAATCTGTTGATTGCTATGATCTGATGGAGATAACTGATAAATAATTATTTAGCCGGTAGATATTCAAAAACTTCTTAGTGCGCGTGGACAGCTTTCTTGGCCGTTGAAGCTGTGTAGTAAATTGTAGTATGTTTGTCTGAATCATTGATACACGAACATTGATACTAGAAATTTGTCTGAATCGTCTGAAAACATAATTCACGTATGCAGATTTTCACCTTAGATCCTAAGGAACCAAAAATAAACTTGCGAAAATTACTAATGGGCGCAATGATGTTTTTGCATTTTATAGTAACAAATGCGAATGTTCAGTAGGTAGGTACCTACATGGTACTACTAATACCATGTATTAGTAATACCATGGGTACCTATACGCATAGGCGTATCCAGGGGGGGGGGGTTGGGGGTTGTAACCCCCCCATTAATAAAAAAAAGTTAACATGGGGGGTATGAAATACCCCCATGTAAAACCTCCCTTCAGTGCGGTGGTAACCCCCCCCCCCTTCAGTGGTGGTGAACACCCCCCACCCCCCCTTCAGTGGTGGTGAACCCCCCCCCCTTCAGACGCTTCTAGATACGCCTATGCCTATGCGTAATTATAATTATTACTGATAGCGTTCCACCGTTAACGGTCGGCTTTTAAGGATCGCTTACACTTTGTATTCATACTTTCAAAGCCCCTGTCCTCTCAGTACTTCTCTCTTAGCATACTTCATGTCCAAGGTTCTTAGAGTAAGTATACTCTAAGAAAAGTTAACCTTGCTTCGTGTCTATCTATCTCTAGCATGGGCGGTTCTTGACCAGAGGTTCGGGGAGGAGGGGGTGGTGGTAGCAACCCAGCCAACACGGATGCAACCTGGATGCAATGTGCGCAGGATGCGCTGGGTGCCAATTTACCAAGAGTTTAAACTATGTGTAAAATGAAAAAGAAACTCTTATTTTGCTTAAAGGCCGTGTTACACGGTACCTTTGTTTGTACTAACTCTTCCGTGAACTCTTGAATGAGGCAAAATGTATCGTGTAAAGCGGCAAATTGTATGAACGCTTGAGCGAATGTCTCAATGCTTGCACAGGAAATAGAACCTGATCTAATTTCGTTGAGACAAATTTACAATCTCACATACATTCGTTTGTACAAAATCTTTCATCGTGTAAAATGACCTTAAGACATATGCCTACCAACGTATTTCACAGCATAAAATAATTTTGGATTTTAGTTTTAGGTCTATGAAAAAATAAATAAAATACACCGGGTTTTGGGGGTAGTAATACAATTGCCCCTACTGGCCCCTTGGAGCCGCCAATAATCTCTAGTATTTATCATCTATCTCTTCATGTCGTCTAACATGCCTATTCCCTCGGAGAATCTATAGAGAAAGTATCCTTGCAGAAAAAATAGTGTTAAATCAATGTTCTTTTTATGTTCCATTGTTCTTTTAATGTTCTTTTTGTGTTCTTTTATGTTCACAATTTTCATTTGATTTCTGACCATGTTCTTTTAATATTCAATCAATGTTACCACACAGCACAGGACGTCATCAGGATATCCTAATTTGGTCTCGTATGTCCTGATGACGTCCGAGATATCCCTGGGACGTCGCTGAGGTATCCCGCCGGGATTTTACATCCTTACGATAGTTTCCAGAGTTAATGGGTTTTCTACCCATTTTATTGAAGAGTGATACCAGGAATGAAGGAATTTAATGATTTTTACTGAAAAATTATATTTTGTACTTATGTCCTGCGGACGTCGCGGGTCCGTCTCTGGGACATTCCATTCCCACTGGTTATATGAACTCTTTTAACCAATTAATCAATAAATATTTACTCTTTTGGGATTAAATCATATCAGAGGCGAGTGACTGTAAAGTTTTTTAAATGAAACATGACGCTTTTTTAATTTGTCATTAGAATTCTACCCCAGATTATTCTGCAACTGACGATTCCACGAATACACATTTAAAGTGACTGAGCTAAATCGTAAGGAAATAGTTGCTAAGTAGTGGAGTATTTTTTCATTGATCACTTGGAATTCTAGTTGTTTGGACTTGATCCTTGGCGAACGAATTTTAAATGCACCGCTTCTCAGCGCCAAGATAATTAGGGAACGGAAAGGTGTTTTCCACGTTCCCTCTTCCCAACTGAGAGACTGGAACGGAACACAGGACGGAGAGCTATTTTCCTGACTCCATCACTTCTTTTTTGGACGCCTTAGAAGCTGACGCCAAGAATTGTGTGCTGATTGTTCTAGATATTTCGACCACCTGCCTGCTTGGAATTTCTCTTTGGATCTGTTCAACTTTTTTCGGCCTTCCTTCATTGGATTTAGATATCTTGAGATGTCCCATTTTGGTCAGTGGGTTATTCAGTATATCCCACAGATGTCACAATATCCCGGTAGGGTCCCAGATGAAAATGTTTGCTTTCCAATTGGTTTCCGATGCTTTCCGGTTGGCTTGCATTGTGGCTAGTTGCCATCCGATTGCTTTCCGATTCCTTTCCCATGGACTTAGAATTATTTCAGAGAATAAATGTGATTATATTACCATCCGATTGCTTTCCGTTTCCCTGGCGAAAATGTTCCGTTTCCTCGACCGGTCACGAAGGGTACACGTAGCGGTGATTCGCTTAAGGAAGCAAATCAACGTTTGGTGTACGCTTCTTTGAATGTTGAAGTAGCGTACACGAAACGTACGGAAGCGTTGCTCTCCGATTCCGCTTTCCGACAAGGAGATTCAAGAAGAATCAAGCTGCCCAGAAACGACAGTTACTATGGATGATACCTCATAAATCGAGGTAATATTACCTCGATTTATGGCCTGCAGGCTGTGGGTCTGCTAAGTGCGCCCTCTGAGGGTTGCGCCCCTAGCAGCCGCCCGCCTGGCCAGCCCCTAGCTACGACGCTGAAGCTAACATGCGGGAATTGGAGACATCTTGTTTATTCGCAGTAGTATTGCATTTATATTCATACTATGTGGCAACATAGAATAATAGTTATCTGGCATTAATTAATTACAAATAACTTTTATCAAGAATTTTTGGTATTTCCTCAAACTATCACGGAATTTTGATTTAATGAATATAGTTCTCGAAGTCACATTTATCCGCGGAAGTGACTACATATATACGCCGTTCTCAACGCCATATGTTAAATAATAGGTGCGAGAATAGGTGCGTTGCGTCGTAGGAAAGGTATTCAAGCGTTGCAGGTATAATCACGTTAGGTAGATACGAGGTAGTATAATGTACTTCGCTTCGGGATCTAATGTTAAATCTCTGCTTCGTCGACGACTTTTTTTCGGAAAATGTTCGGAAAGCAAACGGAAAGTAAGAATTTGCTTTCCAATTGCTTTCTTTTTGCACCATTGGCAGGCAATCGGAAAGCAACCTACGGAAAGCAATTGGAAAGGGTGTGGAAAGCAATTTTTTTTCATCTGGGGTATACCTGGGATGTCTATAGGATGTCAATGTACTGTGAGTTGATATTTGGATATCCCTATGACGTAGGGGAGAGTTGGATAAAACGGGGTGGTCTGATAAAACGGGGTACCGAAGTTTTCTCGTTTGGTATAAGCTGCCATCTTCCAATCAACACTCTAACTTCTTCGTGTGCATCTTCCAACCATTTTGAGAATACAAGCAATCCGCGTTGTGCGCGTTTGCATTCTCTGCGATAAAAAAAGAGTTTTTAGTGTGTTGTGATGTAATTTTTGGCTCTGAAGTCCGTGATTATATCTGGGAAACATTCATTTGAAGATTTTAAAGTAAGTTTGGTGGATATTAAACCTCGTTTTCTCCACGTAGTGAAGTATGTTTTAAAATGAATAGTCCACTACTTTTCTGTTGAAGTCACCTGTTTCATAAAATGGCGTGGTTGGATAAAACAGGGTACTACTAAGTCGGACAGAACGGGGTAGTACCCCGTTTTATCCAACCTACTTTGAGTTTCGGTTTGAACGATTGGCTGGAAATTACAACCAATACAATTCCACACGAATTGATTATTAGGTATTATTATTATGTAGTATTGTCTCTGAGCTGGCAGAGATAAAAAAATTGCCTCATAATTTTAATCGCAAAAAGAAGCTGGCAGGTAAATGTTGGTTCTATTCATTTTTAAAGAGGAATCCCTGTGTAAGCCTTCGATCTGCTGAGCCGACGTCTCTTGCCAGAGCTATAGGTTTCAATAGACCGGCAGTGAAACAATTTTTTTTATCTGCTCTCAGAACTTTACCAGAAGCATGACTTCAGTGCAGATATAGTATAAAACGTCGATGAGACGGGAATAAGGACTGTACCCAGCAAGCAATCAAAAGTCCTTGCCTTAAGGGGTAAACGACAAGTCGGAGGTTTGGTATCTGCAGAGAGAGGTGTTTTAGTGACTGCAGAGACCTGTATGAGTGCTTCAGGGATCTACATTTCCACAAGGTTTGTCTTCCCCCGTCAGAGAGCTAAACCAGAACTGCTTGATAATGCTCCTCCAGGGTCAACTGCAGAATACCACCCTAGTGGATGGATGCAGAAGGATCTATTCCTCAAATGGTTTGCACGTTTCGTTGAATTTTCAAAACCAACCAAAGAAAATCCGGTGCTTCTGCTTTTGGATGGACACGCAACACAAACCAAGAGCATTGGACTAATTGACATGGCTCGAAAAAACTACGTCCATCTTTTATGCTTTTCATCCCATTGCACACATCGAATGCAACCCTTAGATGTGACTTTCATGGTACCATTGAGTAATTACTACTCTCAAGAGGCCAGAAAGTAGCTTCAGTCTCACCCTGTGCGCGTGATCACAATCAATCAGGTTGCAGGACTGTATAGAACAACGTTCATGAAAGCTGCTTCCATCTAGACTGCATTAAATGGCTTCCGAAAGACTGGAATATTTCCTTTGGATCCAGATGTGTTTTCTGACTGGATGTTTCAGCCTGCTGAAACCATAGACACACCAACTGAAACCACTGACACACCAGTTGAAACTACAGACACACCACTAGAGAATGATGCTGTCCATTCCCTGGAATCTGCTTCAGAGCTACCGGCGACAATGTCTTCTGATCCCTCTACATCACGATCTATTCAGTCCAAACAACCGGCACCTTCAACTTCAGCTTTCCAGGTCTCTCTACAAGATATAAAAGCAGTTCCCAAAGCAGGAAAAAGAGAAGGAACCACCGGAAGAAGAAAAGGAAAGACGGCTATCCTGACAAGTTCTCCTTACAAGGAAGAACTGATTTCGTCTTAAAAACAAGGAAGGACTCGGCCTATCAAAAGAAAACTTCAGATGGGTTCCAGGCCTGAGACTACTCCTGCCGGTGAGTCTGTAACGGCTCATAGAAAGGGTGGGAAGAAGAAGTCAAAGAAACCTGTTGTAGCACAGAACTGTAAGTCATCATCAGAAGAGGAAGAAGACAGAAACACCGCTTGCATTTACTGCAATGACCTTTTTTCAAATTCTAATCGGAGGAAGGGTGGATAAAGTGCTTTAAGTGTTGTGAATGGGCTCATGAAGAGTGCGCTGGTATTGACGATGGATATCACGAACCATATAAATGTGATTTTTGCGACTAGAGTAAATATTGATTACTTGAAAAAAGAATATTTAGGTATTCTAGGCTTATAGATCTATTCCAAAACCTAGTACCCCGTTTTATCAGACCGGTCTGATAAAACGGGGTACTTGACATGAAGCAATTAAATATTAATTATCTTAGTTTGGTTTCATTAAAATGTTCTAATGTTGTCCTCAACTTCAAGCAGAAAGATGAAGCACTTGTTCATTAAAAATAAACAGAGACTTATTATTTAGTTTACGAGATATGGTAATTTATCTGTTAAGTACCCCGTTTTGTCCAACTTTCCCCTACATGGGAAGTCATGGGATGTCCCAGGGAGGTCCTGTGGGGATGTCTCCAGGACGTCAAATGTATAGGACATTTCGATATCCGTGGGATATCCCATTTTGGTCAGTGGGAAATTCAGTATATCCCACGGACGTCACAATATCCCGGTAGGATATACTAGGGATGTCCGGAGGATGTCATTGTGCTGTGTGGGTTCTTTCACTGTTAACACTCACACTGTTAACACAAGCAAATTCACTCACGTGACAGTAAAAGATCATTGTTATGTTCTTTAAAAGTTCTTTTTATGTTCATTAAATGTTCTTTTAATGTTAATTATATGTTCAAATTATGTTCATTTCGGTGAACACTAAAAGAACACTGGAAAAAATGAGTGTTATATTTAGTGTTCACAAGTGTTCATTTAAAGTTCAAATTATATGTTGTTTTTATGTTCTAGAGAATATTTAAATTAAAATACAGTTATATTTCCAGATAAGGAGTAATTATACTTTTTAGGCTCATTTAATGTCTTTTTATGTTCACTTAATGTAATATTTTTATATTTAAATGTTTGTTATTATTTATTTAATATTATTTTAATGCTCACTTAATGCTATTTTTATGTTCATTTAATGCTTATAGGTATATACTTTTCATTTATATAAGCTTATTTATTGTTCTTTTTATGTTTATTTAATGTTCTTTTTATGTTCATTCATTGTTATTTTTATGTTCATTTTGTGTTCTTTTTAGGTTCACTTAACGAATTCTTTCAATGTTCATCTCATGTTCTTCCTATATAACATTAAATGAACATTAAATGAACCTAAAAAGAACATTGAATTAACATTAAAAGAACAATAAGTGAATCTAAAAAGGACATAAAATGAACATTAAATGAACATAAAAAGAACATTAATTGAACATAAAAGGAAAATCAAGTTCATTTTATGTTCTTTTAGTGTTCTTTCTGTCACAAAACACACTAAAAGAACAAAATTCGTCAGAACATGAAAAGAACATAATTTGAACATTAAATGAACATTTTTTGAACACTAAAAGAACGCTATTTTTTTCTGTTAGGGTATGCTCTCCGAGCCCATTCTTTTCATCCTTCGCTTTAAAAAAAAATAGCTTTCAATCCTTTTCCCCCACGCATTAAATTACTCGTACTAACCGCACTCTATCTACTTCTGAAAACCAGTTCTTATCCTTCCTACTGTGCCGAGAACTTCTTTGTTTACGCTTCTTAGTACCTGATCGCTTTTCTCTCATCGAACTCCCTCTATCCTTCTCAACTTCACACAATTCTCCAACGCATCCAACTGTGGTGAACTTACTGGGCTGTGTACATAATCTATGCCACTGTAGGGCTCTCCACCGGGACAGTGGGCAAACTCTTCGCCGCTGCCGCTTGTCGATGGTCGACTCTTCCATCGTCTTCAGAGGTGGGATCACGGCTCCTTCCTTCGCGTTGTCGGTATCGTTATCCAAAACGTAAACTTCTCTACATGGGCAGTGCTCACTGCACATAGTCGCTGTCCTAAGAACGCACTCCATTCAATTTCGGCCATGATCTGACAAATTTAGAAGAAGCGAAGATCTCGCTTTTTGCTCTAACGTTTTTGAAAAATAACGACAGCGCGAACACACGCATTATGGAGAGCCGTGATCGTGCCCCTGAGTTGAATGCCGTAACATCACATTTGGCTGGTAGGTGTTTATTTTTCGGGTGGTGATTCCGGCGATTCCGGCTACACCCTAGTGTGGTTATTCCGGCTACACCCGGCTACACCAACTTTGATTCCGGCGATTCCGGCTAGCTTTGAAATCAATGAGGTATTGAACTAAATTTTATATTATACAATGAGTCTATACGTTAGTAAATGGCAACAGAGTACGAAAAAAACAAAATATCGTGAATCAAAAGAAGCATTAAATTACTGTAATAGTAATAAAATATGAAATTTGGTATGAATTCATGAGCACTGCGAAACGATGTTTCATTGAGCGCAGGACGGATGACGTCTCTGTCGTACCCCAAACTAGCCGTTACCACGTAGGTATGTACTAAAATATTGCGTTTTTACACGTTATTTTGGAGAAATATTTCTATAACATGGATCATTAAAGGTTTTAAAAAGGCAGATTCTGACCTAGTACTACCACTCATAGATATTGTAATTATTTACGTTAGTTTAATGAAAAAAGATAATCGGCTTATTGCTTATAAGATAAATAATTTAATATATAAAAAATACTTTTAAAAACCACGCTCATATTCAAGTGTACTAAAAAGTAAAAAACTTTTTAGTCTTAAACGAATCTTGCAATCGACTTAGTAATCACAATTATAATACATAGTTCAAATATATATATCTACTTGTTCAATTTTATTTTTCTTTCTGAAATACAAAAACATAGATCCTATGGTCTATCAGCGGATCTTACATTTTAGACTGCGATCCGAGAGCACTACGTCTATTTTGTTCCGTCAGTGGAATCATGTCGTTTTATCGATCAGTCTTTCAATTCTATGTCAATGATCTCAATCTTTCCATTTCAGCTAACGCTTAATTGTTGCTTTTTAGTCTTGATATTAATGTGGAACGGTTCTTTGAAATTTAAATTATTACATTTCTTCTCACTATAAATGCTAAAATGATGATTACAAATGAATTGCAACAGCGCTGACTGCGTGTAGACAATGTGATGCGGGTTGCGTATTGTTAGGATAAAGAAATATAAAATTTAAACCATTTAATTTTAGCAGATTAGCCTGGTAATTAGTTTAATTAAATGACTGGTTCATGTATTGCCGTGGAGTTTAAGTAATTGTACCAAATTTCAGCTCAATTGAACATTGTCAAGTGGGTTAGATTTCGATTACAAGATTCCATCCAGACAAACAGGGCAAGTTTAAATAAGCGTGGTAAAATAGAAGGTCTAACCTCATTCTGCTGAGAAGAATACTATATTTAATGCTCATTTATTGCATCTCGAAGGTTTATTTGCTTTAAAATGTAAAATGTTACAAAAGAAGGTAAACACTTAATTAAATTTTAGGCTATGGTTTTATTTTCCTGTACGGAAGTCACTATACCACCATACATGGTTACTCCATGGCGATTCTGCTGTAAAGCATTTCAAAGTAAAGTGCGTGATACCAAATTGCCTGTCAAATCCAAGAATTAGCCTGAATATAAAATAAGAATTCGTACTTAATTAAATCGATAATATTAAGCTGGTGATAAACGAAAATGAAGACAAAGTGAAGGAGCTGAACTGATTCGAGGCATCACTTATTTTATAACTTTGTCACCCGCGATTTGAAGCGCAATGTCTCGGAAACCGGAATGTCGATTTGTGTCAATAGCGTATGAACTTAAACTTATTTTCTGCATTGATTTACTAGAAAATGTTTTATATATTGATATATTGTATTAGCATTATTACGTTGAGAACGGATAAGCGAATCGAACGAATTCATCGAGATCCTGAACAGATGAAGAGTGTTTTGTGCTTCATTACTACGACACGAAGATAGTGGTCCACCATTTATGCCTACCCTTTACAGCTTAGGTCTTTCCTAGTAGCCATTAGGAAGTGCACTCACCATTAACTTTACTGGTTTTCCTATTATTACCTATTTTTCTATCTGCATTATCTCCTGAACCCTTCCTAAGCGGAAACCTCGTACTGCACCATTTCCTAAGTCTTCTCTTCAATATTTTGAATTAATGCAAGTCATTTTACAGGGATTACCGCGATCTTTTATAATTTTAAACATAAATTCGAGGAAAAAGCTCTGAAGAAGGCTAAAATGTACATGAAAGAGTAATATTATTTTCATGAAAAACAATGATAATAAGCACAATAAAGAAAGCTTCTTTTAGAGATACTTATGCCGCTTTAGTCGTTCTGAAGATAATAACTCTCAAACTCCGGTGACAGAATCTTGAAGCGAACAGTAAATAATTCCTTTAGTCATTAATACTCGCAAAGTAAAGCAAAACACAAATATTTGCCAGTCAAAAACAGGAAATACTACTTTTAAACTTCATGATATAATTTTTTTCTTCTGTTATAATTGCAGCCTCTCAACATGGTTAACGTAAAAAAATCCTGGCATAATTTTAATTTACATTGAAGTCTCTCTGAAAGAAATGATTGTTTGCATTACCAAACCGTAAGAACAACAACTCAGGGAAAGAATAAAAAGTGAAAGGCTTGTGACAACTTTGTCGGGGACTGTAGGGGGATGAGGTGATGACGGGTTCAGCTATTGCCGCTACGACACGCGAGACCCCTTATGCAATTCCATCGCCCTTTCGCTTTTTCAGCTGGCATCGGACTTCTTTCGCCGTAGTGACTGGACGCCGTTTTAGAAAATGGCAAGGCCAGCAAATATAGGTCGGTCGACCGGTATGCCCAGTAGCGTCATTACCCATCATTCCCTGTTCTTCTCGTTTTCGCTCCCGTTTGAAATCATCAACTTTCTTATTTTTTCGTTAAAAATACAGTTAATTTAAGGAATAAAACTAGTCACCGAACATAGAATGGCGTTTCCAGGTACCTATTTGACTTAATCTGCAACCTTTATATTTCTCCTCCCTCATTACAGATACCTACGGTAGTAGTATCTTTCGTAAGAACTGTACTTCAATTAAGATTGAGTTCTAGCCCCCTTTCAAGGAACCACGTGTTAAATTTGTTAATTTCCAATGAGAAAATTCCTAAGTCCACCTTTTTGGCAAGTTCTCGGTAGACCAATGTATCGTTAAAAAATAATTAATTTTTCCCTAAAATTTTGACTCTTAAATTAATGTTGTTTATGTTAATAATAAATAACATGAGGCCGACCACGCTTCCCTGTGGGACACCGGATGTGATATCCGGCGTCCCACGTGGAGCCCATGTCTGAAATAATATATATAACCATGTCGAAATTAATACTGCCAACTACTACATTTTGTTTTAGATCAGTTTGAAAATAACGAGTCCAATTCACTATTTTTCCGTTGCCTCCACACGATTGTAATTTGAATATTAGTTTTTTTGTGAGGAACCTTGTGAAATGCTTTATTTAAATACAGGAAAAACGCGGTAATTTGCTTTTTCGCTTCACCTGATTTTAGAATATCATGGACGAAGAGTCCAAGCTGGTTTTCGCTAGATCTACTTTTGCGGAATGCGTGCTGACTGTTGTTGATGAAGTCTCGATTGTCAAGAAAGGTCATGGTGTTACTATCTAACAATAAATTATATGCCTACTTGAGAATCTTCTATGAAAATTATGTGAACGATATAGGCCAGCAATTCGATTTTCCATTTTATTTTTGTGTCAATGATTTTGCCTTCATAATGACTTCCATTATGTACTGGAAGATTATGAATTATATCATTGGAGGAAACTTGACAAAAATACGAAACTTTAAGTTGTAGTTGCTAAAGATATAAGTGTTCGTAGCATTAGTTTGAGCAAATTTTTATAACTGACAGTGACAAATAGAGAATTTAGCACCATAAATATTATCAGAAAATATATATTTCTTTGGAATTCAGGTATCATTATCTTTGGTTGTTCCGAGCAGTTGGAAATACCTGGTGTGTTCACTTCCTCAGGATCATGGATTTTACAAAAATAAGCATCTCAGGAAAAAAGAAATTTTCTCTCCGAAGCCTCGCATCTACGTCCACCAATTACGCTCTTAGTATTTCTCGTTGGACAACTGAATTGCTTTAACGCCGTAGACCTATGCCACACGCATCTCACGCAACGCCCACTGGGGAGTAATGCTTTACGTTGGGAAGCGAGTCGGTTGAAATATTATTTACGCATGAACTTGTTCGTGGGCCAGGTCACTTTGTCGAATCCCAGCAAGGAAGGAAGAAAATTGCTAATGTTTAACACACTATTAAATGGAAACTAGCTGGTTTCGATGTGAACTGATCATTATCAGCTGTGGAAATTCTGTTTGGGAGTACGCGAATCTTCAGCCTGTGTTTGGATCGTACTGGGCTCACCTGAACCGTTCTTGGGTGTATTAATCTGCTCAAGCGTTAGAATGGGTGGCTCATTCGAGCATTGCAGGTATTTTTTATAAGGTTAGAGAGCATTTCAGTTAGTGGAATAAACGTTTGAGGGTATAGCTCCGATTTTATCCTCCGTGAATGTGACCTACGATATCCGGATATGACCTACCCAGAGAAAAGCGGCAACACTCTTTCACTTTTTCATTAGAAAACCTTCCTATAATTCGCTTGATAAACTCTAATTTCTCTAATGCAGCTCCGCAAATGTTTCGTACGTGTTTCCCCCACGTTAGTTCTGAAGTCAAGGCGATTTCCAAGTATTTGACTTCATCTGACTCCTCTATATTAACCCCTCCCACTTTACAGATGTAGCGCTGGTGTGATTTCTATCGTAAAAAGTGTACTGAAGTGCTTTTACTAAGGTGGCGAAGACTATTCCATATATGCCCTATACAACGGCTGAATGTCGGTGCATTAAATGCCGACAATAACGGAAAACAAACCTCCCCTCCTGTAATGCTATTACGTCATCATTCTTCTACTTCTGACCACTGCTGTATTCACATTTTCTTCCTCCCCCCACCTTGTAAAACAAACCTCACAGTCCTCTGAGTAGTGGATACAAGACATGCGAATGCTTGCTGTTGTACCTTAATAATGACAATGATTTCCGAAACATGTTCGGAAATCAAAATGTATGGAATATATCTACGAAGTACAAATTCATTTAGTGACGTGTACCAATTCCATAAAAGTACACCGAAGACTTAGATTTCATTCGGAGCTGGAAGTTGGCCATTTTGCGATTCGGTAAATAGCTCTGAATTAGGTGTGAATTCTCTTCTTACTATCGTAAATGAAAAGGAAAACTTTGTTATATTCCACCAATTTATTTTCATTAGAATTTATTTTCATTCATTATTTTCATTCCACCAATTGATTTATTTATTTATAAATTGGTGGAATATAACAAAGTTTTCTTTTTCATTTACGATAAAATGAACTTCCACAAGAATGAGCCTGAGACGATGGAGATAATCTCTTCTTAATCTTCGCCGCTAGACTGTCGTGCATACATTAACCTCGAATCTATAAACTTTGAACAATATTACCCTGTAAATTTAAAATATCTTAGCCCCTTGGGCGCTAGAGTCGTTTAGCTGATTTTAAAATGTCGATTTAGGTAAATGAGTACCTGGTGGTCTGTCAATTTCGTGAATTCGCACGCCAGTATTCCTTGCATATGGCTAAGACATGTCATACCCCTTGCAAAAGAGACAGAGAGGGAGTGGGCGAATTTGGGAACCGGAAGGGTTGGTCTCTGAAAAACCGGTCACCGAGGTCGAATGTATTGTAGCGATGTGCCTTTGTTTATTTCAGAATACGCCGGGTGCAATTCGCTCACCTTTCTATGGCAAATCAAGACTTTAAGAGATTTTAAGACCTTGTCGCCGCCAACACTATGATTTCTTTTCGTCCCTTTTCATTGACCGTGCTATAAATAGCCTAACTCCCTCCGAGATTAAGCATTTGACGATCCATATGCCACCAGTTTTAGCAAGCATTATATAAATCATAAGTATTGCACGAACAAGCACGATCTAAGTTGGAGAGAAGTGGAGGGAGGTGAAGGTTCTTCAATGAAATGAAAAGAGAAGAGGATGAGGGCCACTGCAACCCTTGTTTGGTTGTATCGGCCAAGGGTGTCATACGGGTGTGTTTCAAACTTGGTGCATTCAACCGCTTGCATAGTGTTTCATGTAATAAAAAATACGAAACACCATTTTTTCATTAAAGTATTTTACCAGCTGATGGTAGGTTCTTGGACAGTCCCCATTCGGCATCCCAATTTCATTGAAGTTGTCTCGCTGTCCCTCCTAAGGATGTCCCGCCATTATATCCCTTTTAAATTCCTCATATCTTATATAAAAGTTGTAAAAATAATATTTAGGGTACTGAGAATTGATACAATATTGTTGTGTAGTGGAAAAACATTATGTAACCTGATGATAGGTTTTAAATATGTGATCGTATTTTATTGTGTACCTAAATACTCATGTTTTTTATTTATATTGCACGTAGTTTAATCCAAAAAGATACAAGCAGGGCTTAATTTCTAAATTCTGAAGCACCGGAGCTCTGAAGCACTCTTACGGGTCACAAGGGTATGGAGTACCTCCCAGCTTGATTGAATAACCTCAGGAAAAGCTCCGAAGCTCTACTCCAGCATTGAAAGAAGTGCCAGAGTAGCGTTCCGGCTGACAATTGAGCCATGTACAAGTTTTAAATACTTAATGAGGTACAAGTTTGAAATACTTATTGTTTTTATATTTTTCCACATATCATATAAAATGTGTTTAAGATGGTTCCACCGTAAAATAACATAAACATTATTTTATTCATATTCTGATTATTTTTAGAAAATATTGTCCTCTATCTAATATGGAACATAAAATATTGCCTTTCCAAGCTATTTTCCTCGCAAATAGAACTTAAAATTACACTGTGTTAAGGTGGTTTGAGCGAGATAGTTCCCTAGTCATAATGGAGACCATATTCGAATTTTATTTTTTTATTTCAGCGTCTGTAAGAAGTATGAAGCAAATATTGTGGTATTAATGGAGCAAAGATATAGTTATATATGACCAAAATACTCAGTAATAAAATAATTAAAGCTACATAAGTCTCTAACTTGACTCATTGTTTCACGCCGTATGGCAGAAAACCCTTCAAACAGCAGGATTGTTTTGCGATTCTGTGAAAACTACAGCAGTGAGCAATTTATTCATTTTTATAAATGGTTGAGAAAACATGCAAACTATACACCGTTAGTTTTTGACGAAATCTAGGTGTTATAAATGCCTATTGTTTTATATTCTCCCTCTGGAGCGCACAGCCGTTATCTACCCCATGTAAAACAGCTTACCTAGTATATGTTTAGGCAAATCGCTCGAAAAGTAGTTCGGCAAGGGGTTAATATTTGGATATCATTGGAAAGATGCGAGTTTTTTCTTGAAAATGAGGTCAAATTCATTAAACTCTAGGTGAAATGATTTTTCGCTCAAATTACCTTTAATGGGAGAACGGTAGAAACACGGGGAGAAATTTTTTCCATGTAATTTAAACGCTATTTTGGCGAAAAACTGTTTTTAAGAAGGGAACACTCCCGATAAATTTAATAAAAATAAAATATAGGCATCTTTCCGCCTTATTTTGTGAGTTATTAGTGAGATACTGCGATATTAGAAGTCAAAATGCGGCAATTCCACATAAATGGCGCTTTGGTTGACTCCAACGACTGAAAAAAGTGCTCATTAAAAATATAACTTGAATAAAAGTTCATTATGACAAAAATTCATTATGAAAAAATACAGTACAAAATTCTACTACTTATTAAAATTTAATTTAATTTAATTTTTTTTTCGCCTTAGTGTAGGTACTATTTAAGATGTCTCGATGGATTTTAAATGTTCCTATCCTGTTTGTCTACCGTTGAAAAATGTGATTGCTTTGTTACAAACCCACCCCTCCCTTGCATTTTACCACTACCCGACCTTCTGCCCCTCGTAACTTAGTCTTCTCCCCGACCCATCCTCCTTCCAACCAACCGTCAATTCCTGACCTCCCTTCATTTCTCCATGTCCCCCCTCTTTATTAAATAAGGCTAGCAGTAGAAATATTTCCTTATGTTTGTCTTGTAAACGACGCTTTAGACGTCGAAACCGGTCGACAGCATTAAGATAAATAGTGGAATTTTGTACTGTGTTTTTGTCATAGTGAATTCAATCTTCAATTTCCGCCAAGTATCGCCACAATCGATTAATTTGATGTATAAAAGTTATTCTTGACCACTTTAATTATAATTGAATGTTTAGTTCTTCTGGAGCTTTGGTCTGTTTTTTTGCCGTTGGTTTGTCACTATATGCACCATTTCTTTGAATAACCGCTTTTGCATGTTAGGTTTAAAACCAATCGGTTTTGCATCCATGGAGTTAAATGCAACAAACATATATAGGACAAACCACACAGTATGTACCTAAAAATAGAATAAATTGTCATAAATCGTCAATAAATAAAACCTGTTCCTTGGCTAAACATGCGCTTGATAACAGCCATACTTTTAACTTTAAGGATACACAACCGATTGATATTGAACCTAACCTTCAAAAGAGGTTATTCAAAGAAATGGTGCATATAATTAAAAATCCAACTGCAAAAAAACGGATCAAAGCTCCAGAAGAAAAAAATTCAATTCAAAATATATTCACGGAATAATCTGAATATTTTGTATCAAAACTTTGGTTCTCAATAGGTAACGCATGAATTCACCGAAAGCTGGGTTTTTAAAACCACTAAACTAAAAGGAGGTGTGTTAGTATTAGTTTTGACTCACACAGTCGCGGAGGAGCCACCTTAAATCATATTCCATGCGTAACATATTTCAACATCCTGTAGAACTCTTAAGCATAATTTTATGCGTATTTTATTTGGTTCATTTTTGAGATTCGAATGAATGTCATCAAATCTAACTACATCTACTGTACATCTTTGTCTCGTAGGACCTAAGCCCCTAGGACGATAAATCTTTTCTAATTCTAATTCTAAATTGTTTTACTCCCCTTCACTCCCCCTCCGAAACTCCCCTCCTCACCCGTCCAACAATACACCCTCCCTCCCGTAGGCAACCTCCCACCTCCGGGAATTCAGACGGCGCGTTTCTTGTGAGGAGAGAATCGGGCAGTTCCCTTCATGTTACGTGCCCCATCTGTTCAGCTCTTCAAAAGGGGGGAAGGAGGGAGGGGGGTAGGGATGGGAGGAGGAGGAGAGGGGAAGGAGGGGAGAGAGAGAAGCAATCCCGCTAATAGTCCCGAGGGATGAAGATGGAAGAGGGGTGGGGGAGAGGGGAAGGGTGGGTGGTCGGAAGTGGAGAGTGGGGGGCGTCGTGGGAATTGAGGAGAGGGTGGGAGTTTGTTGGGGAGGGGGGGGAAGGGAAGTGGGTTGACATGGTTGCGGGGTGGAGACAAACCGCCGAGGATAGATTGTCGCTGTTTTGCCCCGCTCTCCCCTTTTCGCTTGGCTTCGCGCTCGAATAGGCCTGACCACGGCTTCTTTAGGTCTCTCGGCGTCAGCTCCAAGTGAGGAGATAACTGAAATGCTTGACCCCCCTCCACTTCTATACCGTGAAAAGGTGTACAGAGGGTTGAAAATTGAATAAAAATAAGGAAATTCAAAGAGAAAGATAAGTTTTAGTCCCATGGCACCATGATGCATAATTTCCGAGAAAATGGTCTTTGAACATAATACTAAACATTGAACATAATACTAAAAATTACAAAAGTTAGCAGCTTGAAACTCCTCAGACGTAATAATTGAGCTATAGAAGTCACATAGTATTACAATTTTTTTGTCGAACGCTTTGCTTTGCGATTATTAGACGACAAATTTACGCTTGTCGCCGTAGAGCTAAAAAAATGGGACCTTTTTTACTCTAACGCCAAAAACCGGTTCAAAATTTGTTTAAAAACATTGTTATACTAATGAATTAAATAAAAAACAAAACAATTTAAATAGTGATGTACATGCGGTGAAAATCCATTGAACCACCTCGGAGTTATTTAGGTATAAACTCGAGTCTACGAGATTTTGGCGTGAACAGTAATGACAGCTTCTTGCATGTACATACAATACAAATGCACCATCCGTATAAAATACTTCATTTGGGGCCAGAGAAAGCCCATGGTTGTGACGTCAGAGACAGTAATATTCGTGGATTTTACATCCTGGGAATACCTTTATCTCATGGAATTTCCGAATGAAATCACTCTCAGGGTATAGGAATTGCATTAGTGATATAATTTTATAATGCCACTTTACAACATTTAATTCTTAGTACAAAGGGATGAAAGACGGTCCTTCGTTTCTCTGGCACATAATAATGATACGTACGTACGAAGATGTAGTATTATGATCTTCTTGCGGACACCCATACTCAGGAGCTAAAAAATAACCGGGTACATAAATCATTTTAGACGGAAAGATGGCGCTTTAGTGTAGGTTTTTTTATGCTATAACGACTGACTTTCCGTGTCTAACGTCACGAACCCTAGTGCTATTTTAGAGACAAAGTTCTCTCCTGAGGGCGTATCTAACCTATACATGATCAAAGGTCAGTACTCATACTGTCATCCTGTCAAACTTATACTGTCCGTATGAAGGAACTCATGGAGAACGCTGATGGCAAATTTACGCTATGTGTGCACACCTGAAGGCCAGGTGGGTAATCATTTTTAACACCGAGCTAAATTGCAGTAGATACAATTGAGAGAATAATGGTTGCCTATTGGAAGACTCTTAGATACGGAGTTTTAATACAGCATAGAACTATGTTAATTTTCCTGTTTCTATCGGCAGCATCGCATCTCCAGCCTGACGGAGATGTATTTAAACGGGAAACGAATTTTCATAAGAACACATACCGTGAAATAAAATCGCAAAAACGCATAAAATTAGAAGTAACCACTTAGTGGTTCAATTACGCTGTTTAATCCGGTCAAAGGATATCGGCTGCTTGATTTAATAATGCCACTTTACATGCGAATACTGCTTGCATTTAAAGGAATGACTTGCATGACTTAATGAGATAGGATGGTTAGAAAATGAAAACCACGTAGTGTAATATAGACTCGGTTGAATTTGAGAGAACTAGGGTACAGGCAAGGCCATGCTCTTCACCATGCCAGGGAACACTTAACAATATGTCGACTCCTGAAACAGCTAGCATGAATCTCCAGCTCACACATGCTCGAGGTATTCGTTTCACTGTATTAAATAGCCTCGCACAACCCCGGGATAACCAGGTATATACCTCCGCCAGCATCACAGTCGCTGCTAAATTCAATCCTACTCCTTGAAGTAGTATTATCGTAAGAGGTTAGAAAATTTTCGCTATTTTTCCTTTCCCTTGGGTGACTCCACGCTCGGTTAAGACTTACCACAAAACTTCTTCAGTTGTTTCGGTATTTTTAAGTAAGAAGATAACCACCAAAACCTTGCCCTCCTGTTTATTGTTAGATATTATGAAAAAGCTGCCAAAGGAGTAATCGTATTGATCAGCGATTCCCCATCTTCTTTTTATTTCCATTTTTTTCAATTTCTTACAAATAGTATGACATGCACTATGACTTAACTTGTCGGTAACAGTGGAAGCTTTAGAAAAACCATATTCTGAGTTTAATTAGTCAATATTCTCTCAGTACTTTATAGCTCATTTTGTATTAATTAAATTCAAAATTAATATCTCATCTCTCATATCACCTAATGGAGGAAAATTCAAACATAATGTACGTACCTTGCGATAAATATCGACAAAAAATGAAATATAATACTATCATTGCTATCAGTATGTAAAATAACGACGCATTAAAATAATGAAATATTGATATTATCAACATTTAGTACATATTTCTCATAAATAACAAAATTTGCAGATGAACGGCGATCAGATTCGTAGTAGGCAAATTGAATTAAATAAGATGGAGCCTTCTCTTTCGTTTAGATCTTCGCACCCAAATAGAGCCCATTGTGATTCCAATTCCTTCTGCTAAGTGAATGTCATTCAGGTATTGAAACTATGGAGCATTTCTTCATAACTATCATACAGGCAAACTTGAGCCTTTTGAGTCCAGTGGAGTAGCCAATGATCGTCATTAGCGCTTCGTTGCGTCAGTTTCCACTTTTACTATGTTTATCGAGGACTTCTGCCAGTCATCTCGTTGCTGTCAAGATGTCTTGTCGAAACTAGACGCATAATATGTTAGAATGATTAAAACTTTGTAATTTTCCACACTGTTTTTATTGATGGTACAAGCCTGACCGGTTTCAATGTTCACACATCATCATCAGAGGCTAAAATTACTTTTAATTTTTAATTTTAATTTCATTAATTAGCCTCTGATGAGGTAATTTTAGCCTCTGATGATGATGTGTGAACATTGAAACCGGTCAGGCTTGTACCATCACTAAAAACGGTGTGGAAAATTACAAAGTTTTAATCATTCTATCATGTCGAAATTCCACCAAGTAAATGCTTCAACCATCCTGTATAGCAGCATATGTAATAAGAAACTACGTATTTCCACACTGATGTCGTATTTTTAAACTTATCATTCAATTGTAGACGCCAAATAACACAAGGCGTCAACAATTAAGCGATCTGGAGATTATGGGAAAACTGAATACCGCGTGAAATATCTTTTAAGAATTTGCGAAAAAAATAACACATATCTGCATACACGCATTATTTATTACACTCTACAATTAAAGTCGAGTATGCATACAATTAATTGTAAGAGTAGATGTAAATTGTAAAAAATAGTTTGGAAAAGCTTTTATGTTAGCAAAAATCTTTTGCTAACTCTTTCAAACAATCGCGTGAAAAATGTTTTCTTCTTCTATCACTTGCGATATGGCGTACTTAGCGGTAGCTCTTGTACGAACCCTGCAAGGTCGTGTACCCTCGGTTGAGAGACAATTCCTCAGGTGATTCACCCTTGGAGCGCTTCCCCGAAATCTAATTAAAACTGACCTTAAGGGATCCATCTGGAGAGGTAGCAAGAGATGCTTGAAAAGGATCGGAGGCGGCGGGTGAACTGACGGACAAACGAACGCGAGGAATCGCAAGGAATTATTTCCACGCTCTCCCACTCCTCCCCCAACCCTCTCCAAACCAACGCCTTACCTCATCCTCAGTCTGCCTTTTACGCTTCAATTTTCGCCTTGCATACACACGTTCATGTAAGGCTCCTATGAAGCCACTATTTTGGCCCGCCAAAATACCCCAATAGTTGTGGACGCCATGTTATAGACTGCCTGGAGCCGTAAGTCAAATTTTCCGCCGACCTTTGCTGCAATTTACTGCCTTTTGCAAACGGAACCAGAAGATAATATTTACGTGACGACATATAGCCACTCGTGAGGCCAATTATTGAGTGAAGAAAGTCCTAATTTTCATTTCATACTCATTCATTCTTATTTGCCGCAATACGATGTGTGGCTGACAACTATTAAAAATGATCCAAAATTTTTGGGCAGACAGAGAAATAGTCGGTAACCAAAGTATGGTAGCCAGATGTAAATATCTTTATCCAATCATATGGCAACAGCTTTTCTTTATCATATGATTTCAGCCTGTCTCTGCTTGAGATCATTAGATAGATACAACCACCATATAATAATAATATCTCTATATAGCCTATATAAAAGTTGTTACCTATAGACTATAGGTAACAACTTTTGTCAATCATTAGCTATTCTTTTTGTGTGGAAAAAACAGACAACCATGTTGGATGGGAAAAAATACGCAGGTGGGACTCGAACTCACGACCTTCGGGTTTGTAGGCGAAAACGTTACCCCGCTGCCACCGAGACCGACAGTGCATTATCTAAACCTATCAATTCGATTCTCCTGTACCTATCAATTCAATTTCTGATCAAACAGAAAGCTATAGTTTGATAATTGACGGTAGATATCTTCTTTCGTCAAATATATACCACACCCAGGGTAAGGTGGGTGCGAATTGTCCATTTCCGTTCCAATTGTAAAGTAAAAGAAGAAACGGAGCGTAGTAAGTTACAGAACTTGAAAGGAGCGAAATAGATAGAACGCTAAACCACTGGATCGCGAAGGAACAGAGAAATAAATTTACACAGCAGGAGTAAGGGCAGACGTTCCGCAATTTTAATTTTTTATGCATCGCAGACAATTTCAATTTCATTTTTCTTATGTAACGAAACCGAGGCAAAAAATACATTTCTCTCGTCCGTGTAATTCCGTTCGTGTTCCCGTGTAAATTCTCCTCACCCTACCCCCGATGCTCGAGAATATTTAGATAAGTAAGTACGTTATTGCAAACTGAAAAGGAACTTCAGAGAAAAAAAACACATCAAGGTTTTTCATATTTCTTTATTTTATTACCTTCGATTACTAATGGGAAAAGTCTAGTTCCCAAAAGTTTGATTGAAATTCCAATGCATCTTCACACATCACTTTTGAGTGTGAAACGGCAATCCCAATGAGTTGATAGGTTATCAGAAAGAAGGGATGGTGGATCGCTAGTAAAGGTACCCTTGGGAGATGGTAGTTCTAAAACCTTCCTCAAATGAAAAAAGAGCTCGGCTAGAGGAGGTGGCACAGTGGGGAAGAACGACTTCCATTTAATCATTGGGACACCATAGAGATTGAAAAGTAAATTGTGCAGGATTGAATAGCATATAATAAGATAATAGAAGAACCCATGCAACGCAAGCCCGTGAAACTTGACGTCGCGAGTGAATTGACTGCGAAATGGTGGGCGTAACGAGAGAAAAAATGAAAACAACCTTAGCTAGTTTGAATAACTTCAATGACAGCATTTATATAATTACAATTATTACAGTACGAAACAAGCCCGTAGGCTAAATACCGTTAACCTTGTCTATACAAGACGATCACAAGTGGAACCAAGCCGATACGTCCTTATACAGCCGCGGTCAGCTTCAAAGAGGGCTGCTATGTTCGCGGTGCACTTTGTCAGCGCAGGAGGGGAAACAGCTGGCCAGTGGAGGAGAGGGGAGAGGAGGGGAGGTGCTATCACACTTTGGATTGGTGGGAATGTTCACAGGTCGGATTGCAAGTTGAAAAAGATGTCAGCACCAGCGCGGACCGAATAAAAGGAGTGTCTTGCTGGAATCACGATGACCTGAGCGTTCGCGTTGACCGGAGCAGATCGCGGCACTTAGCTCATCGCTCTCTGGCACTTTGCGAGACGCGACAGTCTCCTGCGGTTTCTGAGTCTCCGAGGATTTTCGAGTCTCGAGGTTTCGAGGGGGGGGGGGGGGAATTGGCACACCCATACGCTGCTGTTGAATCCCGTTGATGATTAATTTCTTTTAAAATTTCGGTGTAACTGCCTTCATGAAAAACAATTTGATTAAGTTAATTAAAAATTGGGCCATGATTTGGATTAAAGCGGAGTGAATCATAATTTCAAATACTACCATTTTTTTCAAGACACTTTTAAGTTTCATATTTAAAAATCCCTGAGATCTCGGTGGAATACTTTTTTTTAATTAATCGATTGAAGATGAATGCTATTGCCTGATTGTAGCCGTAAAATTAAAAAATAAATGATGCCACGAAAACGGCACAATAGCTCACAGGAGGAGAAAAATAATTTTGAATGCGCAGGTCACCCATATTAAAACACAGAAAGAAAATAATAAAATTCGAATATGGTCTCCATTATGACTAGGGAAATATCTCGCTCAAACTACCTTAAGTGAAAGAATGGATAGCATCTTGACGCAACAATAGTGAAGCATTTAAACCCTCTATATTTGTATCTAATTAAAATCACGATTTCGCACTGAGTATATCGTACTTTTTCGGATCGACTGGTGTTTTTCAACCTTTTCGTATCGTATACAATTTCGTGCCCTTTGGTGAATGACCACCTTTAACCTTTGTGGTTTAGTAAATGAGGGCTGAAAACTTTAGAAGTCGGACTTTTTCGTATCTTTTCGTACCAAATCACACCCCCGATATCTGTACGAGGGGACTAATTAACCACTGTAAATCTCAAACGTAATGATAGAGATGAACAGCGAAGCGAAAAAATATATTTTTCCTTTATATTTTCTTTACATTCCAAATGAACTTGTAAAACTTCACTCAGCTTTTTCAATTTAAGATACGGTTCTGAATTGCTGAAATTCAACGCTCACCGAGATTGACAAACATATTGAGGAAAAGCATAATGTTTTAGAGCAATTATCGGCAACCTTTGGCATGCGTACCACCCACCAGGTGGCACGCGAAAGATTTGTTGGTGGCATTCCAAGAAAACAAAGATAAAATAAACTTTCTGATATTTTATGCCCTTACTTAGGGATCGTACGTACCTGGAATGTGATTAAGTGCCATGCAAAATGTGGCACTCGGGCACACAGAGGTTGTCGACTGCTGTTCTACTAGAGTGATGTTTCTTGAAAGGCTTTAGGTTAATATGCTATGACAATTATGAACACTTTATGTCATCTGACTTAATTCTACACAAACGAGTTCCAACAATCTTATCTTTAGAACCACCAATAAGCTTCAAGACTAACTACAAATTCCCACGTTCTCTTGGGTTTCAAAATGTCGGAGTGGGGTACTTTATTGTGTCTAGTGATCTAGTAAAGGCTATTTCGTTGCAAAATGTGGTTTAACCTACATCGCTACTCCACGTAGGTTATTGCTCCATTTTTTTTGCAAATTATGTTCAGTAAATTAAACATAAATTACCTAAATTTATCGTTGCATATACCTATATTTACATTTAAAATATCGGGTGCAGTCTCATTACATGTATTTTATTTCATATTTATTTTCTACAAGTACCGCGACTCGTCAATTGACGGTAAAAAATTCTCATCGACAGATATTTTACGCCTTAATCGACATTGCGTGGGTGATCATCAACAACTATAAATGAGCACTATTTTCGAAGAAAATATCTTACGTCAACAAGGAAAATGTTTATTTTCAATAGTTGCATCAATATTTTGGAATCCATGATATCTTTATCCGGTATGTTTTGCTAAATGAAATGTGAAACATTCGTTAGAATCCTGATCTCAGAAACGGGATCCTATATTTTTACTTGATTTTATGAGGTGCACTGAGGCAATATCGTCAGAAACTGTTCATCTGTTTTGATGCGCAAAGATAACATCCTGTTTCCACTTCTCCGTTCGTGTGGAAGGCAACGCATGATTGAGTGAATGAGAGAGCACACAGAGAGGAAATAGGATCCAATTCTCTATTGCATGAACTATGTATGATACTAACTTATAATTGGAGGAAAATAGGAATGTTAGCAAGGACAATAGCAGAAGAATTGCAACAGCTGTAACGAAACCGATGCAATTATGACATTTGCTTCGTCCGTCACTCAAAGACTTGGACGGAGGGACTTGAGGTCACGGACTGGGTTAACAGTGGATTCAATTAATTGAACTACACACCAAGTAACAGAATACGTATATTACTCAATAGCACACTTATACTACATTATGATATAGTATTTGGGTAGCCAACTATCAATGCTCGTACGTAGAAAACCTTATTTCTGGCTCCTTGGCGAGGCGTCATCCGAGCTGTCTGTCTGATGTTTCTCTCACGGCGGTGGGCGTTCCAAAAAGGCTTCCCTCTTTACTGCCAGTTCCGACAAGTCTGAGTTCCCCCTTCCATTCAACCACCAAAGATCTCCGTGAACCAATTCGCCCGTCTCTGGCGTAACGCGGAGTTTTCAGATTGGATGAACTAGGATTCCAGCCTCATTCCTGTGATCTTGCACCTCAGCAAACAGTTTTATGGATGGTATACCACCACCAGCTATTTACGACGGGGCTTTTTTCTGCGCGCGTCAGCAAGTTGCGCGCTACAACATTACCCCGTTACAATTTTTACGCCCGTTTTAGAAACAAGTTTCAGAGACAAGTTTCAGAGACAAGTTTCAAAGACAAGTTTCAGAGACAAGTTTCAAAGACAAGTTTCGTTACAAAGCGAAAGAAGCATTCTGTAATTGAAGGGAGCTGGTGATGGGTAATTTGTGTAAGGGTGTAAAGAAAATGGGTTTGGGTTTGATATGAAGTTTAGCGTTGTACGGCTCAGAAACGTGGAGTCTGAGGAAAGAGGACGAGGATAGACGGCAGGCATTTGAGATGTGGGTGTGGAGGAGAATGGAGAATGTGCGTTGGTTGGAATGGAAGACGAACGAGGAAGAGTTCGGCATTCTGGGCGAGGAGAGGAAAATGTTTGAGGAAATTAGGAAAATTTCAGGCCGTCATAGAGGGTAATGTGTTTGGTAAGCGGGGAGGGGGAATGAAGGGAATAGGGTTTATGAATGGGATTAAAAGAGATAGGATGTATGCCGAGCTTAAGATCGAAATAGTGTGAGGAGACGAGGACCTTCAACTGGAAAAGATTACTGTAGGTAATAATTCTTCCAACTAAACCTACCCATAATTTTAAAAATTATATGACAGAGATATTGAGTAGTACAGTCACCAAACTCTCACAGTATATCGCGATGGCCCGTCATCGGATGAGTTGGCATCTACGGAAAAAATTGCTATAAACTAACTTCTTGACTAAATTCGTATCTAAAGTTCATCGTATGTGAATAAATATCAAATATCTACGTTACATAAAATGTAAAATATGTAAAGTTTCTTTAAAAAATTACCGATTAGCCTAACCCGTCAATTGACGGAGCTCTGTACCCGGCGGTAATTGGCTTTACCTCGGTATTCCTAGTGTTAGGGATAGTATCAAGGTTGCACCTAAATTATTTCATCAATACACATTTCGGAGTCATATCTGCATGACTGCTTAAGAACTATGAAGTAAATATTGTAATATTATTGGTTTAAAATATAGTTATATATGACATAAAACTCAGCAATTAAATAAATATAATGTAAGATTTGTAGAGAGGATAGGTTTTCTGATAGCTCCTTATCCGGAAAAAATATTATACAGTTTTATTTTGAGATGTGGATTGTTGAAACATGATGTTCCTGGCTAAATCCGAGGTAATTCTTATTTGTATATTGTTATGACGTGTATGATACTTTGATTTGTAAGGTGAAACTTGTGATATTTTTTATGTTACTTCATTAATAATGTTGTTGTACCGTAATATTGTAGCCCTGAAGATGGTGTCAATTATACACCGAAACGTTGGCAAGGAGTTATAGTTTGTAAATTTTTGACCTATCCTCGAGATACAAATATTACATTCCATGAAGAGGTCGATAATACAATACTTTAAATAAATAACCACACAAGTCTCTAACTTGACTCATTTTTCACGACGTACGGTGACATCGCCTTTAAAAAAGGCTTTTTTTCGATTCTGTAAAGATTACTGCGGTGAGTAATTGATTAATTTTTATGAATAATTGAGAAAACGTACAGACTATACACCGTTAGTTTTTTTTGACCAAAACTAGGTATTAGACGTTCTCAAATTTTCCAATATTCTTCCTCTGGAGCGCACAGCCAGTAATCTATCCCAAGTAAAACAGCTTATATTTGTAGACAAATTGCTCGAAAAGTAGTTCGGCAAGGGGTTAACATTTTGATATAAATGAAAAGATGCGAGTTTTTCTTTAAAATGAGGTCAAATTCATAACATTCTAGGTAGAGTGACACATCGCTCAAATTACCTTCTACCGCGGACGATATGTTGCGTGGCATGGTTCACGTGTGGGGTTGGGAGTACGAAAAGGAACTTTGTAGGGTTGCCTTTGGAAGAAGAGGGGTAAGAGGTGGGAGGGAGGGGGAGGGGGGGGAGTTGGGGGAGGGAAGGGGGGGGTTACGGATATCGAGAACGGGATGACTGGAAGCGAGACTCCAAACTGCGGCTAATTGGCGAGAAGCGTTTGCTTTATTATTTGGAATCCCATCCCGCGGGTATGGTCGGTCAAATAAAAGGAAGGACTCGGGGGAGGGGGGAAGAGGAGAGAGAGGAAAAACAATTGAAGGCGCAACGGAAAAAAAATATGAAAGGGAGTGTTTGGTGTGGAGGGGTGAGTTTTTCAGAGGCGGCGTTTTCCCGCGGTGTAGGCGCGATCGTATGTCTGCGTGTGTGTGTTGCATGAGAGATAACATGAAATACAACGCTCCGGGCAACCAATTACCGGAAATAACAAAACGCAGGAGCGGTGAATTTTTAAACACTCCAAAACACGCGGAATCCCCCTATTTCCACAACAAAACTAACCTCCTCCTCCTCCCCCCCCTCCCTTATTCCCGCATCACTCCCCCTCCTCTCCCCTCAAAAGCTCCACCCTCCTACTACCCCCCTGAACCTCCCCCTCTTCCCTCCCCCTCCGGTTTGTAACAATCCCACCCCACATTTCCCACGACGCTTGACCATCCCACAGGACCCCCCACTTCACACCCCACCTCCCAGCCCTCCCACACAACGTCCCGGGCAGAAACGAGTGTAATTAAAAATAAAATATGGATAAAACGTTGGCTTTCTATCTCCTTTCTCCCCTCTCCGCAGAACATCTCCTCCCTCAGCATGCCGGGAGATACATATGAGAAGGTATGAGAGGCTCGGCCGTGTTACATACGCGCAGTGGCACGGAAAGGTTGTGAATAAATATTTTAGAAAATTATAATCGAGAGGATGAAGGAGTGGACGTATGGGAAAATTCGAAAAATATGAGTGTATACATATATTTTCTCGCTTGACCAGTTGGATAGGAGGACTCCAAGAGTTCTCTTCGGTTATGCATGAGCACGAATTGCCAATCGGCGTTGGGGGAATATTGGGTCTTGAAAGAAATAGGGGGCTCGTCCGATAAATATATTTTTTTTCATTTTTTCTCTCTCTCTCTCTCCATACTTTTGCCTAATGAAACATGCAAAAGCGACCGAGAGAAAAAGAAACACCGGTGTGCATGGATCCAATTTATTCCGGGCATGAAGTTGCACCGCCAGCCAGAAGGGAAAATGCCGTTGTTGCGTCATAGGTTACCCAAAGAAAAGATTTATTACCACACTTTCGATGGCGATGAAATTTTGTTCCTGTATTTTCGTCGAAAAGGGAGGGTTGAGCAATTCCAATGCACTGTCTCCTTATAAATAAATATCAGTTAATGAAAGAATGATGGCGGGATTGAGATATGGATTCAATGTTGTCAGTTAGGATGGAATATTCATGATCACCAAATGGCATTACTATGCAATATTTTCACTGAGGCTCAATACTGTATCGATGATCAAGTATTACCGCATAAATAAACCATGGATGAGGAGTTTCTTCACTTACGGAATCAAGGAGAGTCCATTGCATAAAATTTGCAGTTTAATTTTACCTTCTCATCTAAGCTTCCAGCATGCTATGACATACCATGCGAACCAATTTCGATTGTTTACATTATTAGGAGTAAGAAAGGAGATAATAATAAGAATTTGATTAGTGAAACAAGCTCATCAGGAGATGTAGCCCAGCAAAACAGTTTGCTAAAGAGTGCCCTTTTTAAATCCCACTTAAGCATTATCGGCAACGGTTTGCGTTGTGCTTCAGCGGCGGAGTTTGAAATTTATGACATAATCGTTAGCTTTGAATGCTCGCTCAAATTCCATAATGCTCTCCAGACTATTTTCAACGTATGAGCATTAATGCAATTGTGGGACAAATACGGCTTCAGACCGCAATCAGGTTAGGAAAACTCATTGCATTTAGATTCGCATTATAGACGCAAAAACTAAAGAGCTTCCCCAGCCAGTAGATGCGATCTATGGAAGCTTAAATCGAGAACTGGACGCCCAAATTACGGAAATATTTAGAATCTTTCAAAAAAAAGAGAGGCACATGCGTAAAATATCACTATTTTTTCCTCCAGTGAACGAAGGAAAGGACAAGACCAACATGACTCCGAGAGTGATGAATTCTTAGGATAAAAGTAGCGAAATGTTCCCGTGGAAATATTCAAACGTCAAAATTATATGGACAAACAAGATTGAAAGAAAAACAAAATTTGGAAATGAAGACAAAATTTGACAATTTTGGATGTGAATATCCATTCTACTGATCGTACCATTTGTAGAACTAGTACGCAGGAAGTTACCCAATTCGGAGATATACACCAGCATTTGTTCCCGATGATTAATTTCACGAGCACTCGGAAAGAAAGTTAAATTTATTTCACGCGAGGCGAAAACATTCCTGAAAATCCGTTCCATAAATAAAAACCCGCGCCATTACGGCTTAATTATTCATACAAGGCGTGCAATAGGTAATCATTTTTTCGGGGAAAATATTAATCAACTCGCAATTATTTTTTTTATTTGATTAATAAGCGTTTTGAAAAAAATACCGCCGTTTTATTCACTGAAGTAACCACACAAACTGTAACTAATCCATCCAATTTTTTTCAACGCATTTAAAATACCATCACGAGAACTAATTAAATTTCGATGCAGGGACAAAAAATTATACCTATAAAAGTGTCATCAACTTGCCATACATTTTGAAATTCTAACGAGTTGAAAAATGACCTTTTTGAGGCAAAGCTTGCCATTAAAATTTAATCGCGCGACTGATTTGACAGGGGTGACATGGAAGGTACAAAGCGCTAATATGCCTTTCCCTCCTTGGCCGGGTCACCTTGTTTCTCTTCAGTCATAATTTTCAACTGTGAATTAAAAAATAAAACGACCGAACCGCTTTACGTGTGAAAATATGCCCTCATTTAATTCTAGGAATTCTAGTAGTATTTCGTTGAACATTTCAATGGCTGAATTCTTCGTCAAATAGAAAAAAAATAGGGTAAGAAAATTGGGAAATTGTATTTGAAAGATCTCAGAAGCAAATCTGTTCCCAGGGGTGCGGCAGCATTAGAGAATTAGAACTGAAAAGTTACGAAGACAGTAGGTACTTTAATTGAACGATTTCTGATATAGTTAAACAAAATGGACTCAATATCAAACATGAAGGACATTGACATGAGTTACATTTTTTGAAAATATTAATTCCAACAGATATGATATTAGGACAGGGAGACAACATTGGGGGGAAGTAAAGATTAAAATCTTCGCAATCAATAAATTGCTAGGTCTTTTCCAAGTATATCTTAAAAGGAAAAAAATGAGCTAGTGATTACAAAACTGGAAAAAAAGGAAAAGTAAGAAAATGTCAGACTTTGAGTCTATGTTCCTTAGGATACCATGGAGTCATTACATATGACATACTACTTTTAGCATATCAATTACCACATATTATTTATTATCATAGAGTCAGAATATGTATTATGTCATTACGCATAGTATAATTACGTGTTTAAAATTTATAATATATCTACTTAATTTAACATTAATATGGTGAAAGTTTTGTGACTATTTTGCCGTACTAAAATAGGTTTTTATCGTATAAAAAGGTTATTTTTAGAATCCAAATCAAGGAAATAAAAGCTTGAAAGTGAATAGAACAGATTTTATTTGATATAATGGGTTACACAACGGGAGCTTTTAATTAGCTCAAGGGCTGAAATTAAAACGAATAATTAAATATTGTACACCAAGCACATAACATACTTGTACCATGAAAGGAACGTCTCATTGAATGGAAGAAACAATAAATACCCTTGATATCGTTGTTCTTGGATCAAAAATATAAAGAACTAGTAGGGAAATATCTTATTACTTATTCACCTTGAGGAAAATCTTTGGGATATTTACAGGGCTTGCATATCTAAATCAAATAACTTTATATATTAAATTCGGTTTCTTTCCATTTTCGTCCACTTTTTCTACAACACACATGCGTACTTGATTCAAATGTAATTCCTTGTAACACTTCATATTCAGTAGAAAGTTTCCTCAGCAAAACTACTCGTGATATAATTTTACAGCTTTAATAAATGACACACACACATATGGTAACACAAATATGACATCCAGGAAAGAGTAATTACCCTAATTTGCGCTGAAGATATCCGGATCCAATGGTGCTAGTTAAGAAACAAACGAAACACTTTTGAACAGCAAAAACAAGTCCGTTGATAGAACGAATTGCATGAGTGTCAGTGGTAGAGGGATGAGGTTGCAGTCATCAGGTAGAAATACATGGGGAGGAATATTTTGTACACACACACAACCTTGTTTAGTTACAATGTTTCGACGACATCTACCTCGCCGTCCTAACAGGGAACTTCACGAAGTAGAGAATTCTCCGCACCGCTAGCGGTTGCCACGGGCGACGCGGGAGACAAAAAAATAAACACCCGATCGTCATCATCATCACCCGCCGCTAAGTTCTCTTCATTTGTCGTCCTCGGTGGCGTCATTTCATGTCGGCGTTCGCGTCGTTCCCGATCGAGACAGATGAAGTGCAGCGTAGTCGTTATGTACGATGCACGCCGTGGAAAACGGGCGCTGGAGGATTGAAAAAAAGCGCCCAACTCAAAATAAAATCGCGTCGTTTTATTTTGAGTTAATTAACCTCCGTTCCACTTCACTGAAATTCGGGATCCGGCTGTTAAAACGACTCACGCCACCTACAGACTTGAAGAGGAAAGCCCACGAAGAGATTGCGTGGGTACTTTCGTTTCGCATCAATTATAGTCGTCGAAACTTCTTTTCAAAAAGTTTTTTTTTCTGGATCATTTTTGGCACTGATTGTCTTTAGTTTCACCACGCGGCTCTCTCGTTTTATTTCATTAATTTTCTTTCAAATTTTAGGTGGACGGAAGCCAAACTAACGCCGTTATTCATATCACGCGTGCCGCATCACTCATTTGTTCAATTCACACCCCACGTTCCCGCTCTGAGCCCTCCAGCAGCGAATGAGTCCTCCAGCTCTTCAGAAGAGGTGGTTGGCCTTCATGTCGGCGAGGACATAGCCGGCGGCGTGGTGCGTGGCGTGCAGCAGGGAGGAGAACGGCCCGCCCCCGCCGCCCCCGAGACCCCCGACGCCTCCCTGGAGTCCCGGCGGGGGCGGGATCTGCTGCTGATGGTGCTGCTGGTGCGGCTGGTGGTGGGAGTGCTGCTGCTGGGACTGGTGGTGCGAGTGGTGGTGCGAGACGGGGTGGTGCAGCTGGGAGTGGAGCTGCGGGCCGTGGTGCGGGCTCTGGTGCAGGTGGAATGGCGAGGGGGAGAGGGGTGAGGCGGAAGGGGACTTGGTGCTCGCCAGGGACGGCGTGGCGGTGACGCAAGACGAGGTCGCTATCGGCGACGGGGACCACTTGCTCACGATGTCGTCAGCGTGATGGTTGAGCTTGCCTGCGAAGGAAAGAAAGGTTTGATTTTTAGTCGGAAGTCTCGTTTTAAAACTTCGGTTAGGACTCTCTCCAACAGCATAAATAGTTATCAAGTTGTCTGAGGTCCAATTTTATAACGTCTGGTTAAAATTGACCATAATGCACTTCGTAATACCACTCCGCAAACTTGATGTTAACTTTTAAAGTTCGCGTTTTGTATTTTTCCTGATTCATTCGACTGTCGATTAGCTGACGTGAGCGTCAATGGGAGAAAGAATTGACTTCCTCTCTCATGCGGAGAAAATGTTTAACCAGAGATTATAATCCCGGGCCCCAGTAAAAGTTCGCAGACATGCTTATAGTACAAGAATATAAGAACACTAAGTATTTCTTGATTGTGACAAAATTACTTTGTCATTGCTTCAGTCTTTGCTAACCAATTACGTTTTTTTTCCATAAGTCTGATTTTAATGCATAATTAGAACATGCTTTTAGTGCAAAAACAAATTAACATTTTGAATCTTTTCTTCAGTGTCATAAAAAGTCACTCTTTGCTTCGTTCAAAACAGCAATGAGTGAACAAAGAGTGTGATACAGTTGTTGGAAGGACTACGTTGATAGCCGCTATACACTCAGAGGCAACGCGCTAGGCTTGGGTTACTGGAAAATTTCTGATCAGGCGAGTTTCACGATGTAATTGAGGATATTATTTTGATCCCGCAATATAACTGATAGAAACGAAAAAAATAAGAGAGATACTCCACTGAACTAATTGATGCAAGAATTCCTCCTTTTTCACCAAACATTCGTGACTTCAACAAAAACATAGTGAAGTCAAGATGTCTGTCATAATTACTGCGGTGAATAGTTTTTTAAATTTTTAAATAGTTGAGGAAGCCTACACACTACCTTATTTTTAATTTTTTAACGCCGGTTTAATTTATAACGAGATCTATTAGCTAGAAGTTCTTAATTTTTTAAATAAAGTCTCCCCGGAGTGCATTCTCATACAATTTTCCATGGAAAATGGATGGTATTTCTTGGTAAATATCTCGATAAGTATATTGGTAATCGGCTGATACTTTGTTATCATTGGAAAGACGAGATCTTTTCCTTTATACTAAGGCCAAGTTCATTGAATTTTATGTGAAGTGATATCTCGCTCAAACTGCCTTAATCGCACGAAAGCGACGGTGAATGGAAAGATATGCGCGGGTGAAACGTTCGATAACCTGCCGGTAGGTAGCATTGTGGTTGTACACAATAGTCACAGCATGACTTTTTGTGTACAGTAATGGAATTCGTTCAAAATACGTTTTCAAAAACGTAAGCTTCAAGCTATTTTAATTCGTATTTTTTTTCTAGTTACCTACGTCAGCTTCTCATGCAGCCTCCGTGACTCTCCCAGGTCCTACGCCAAAGCTCCCAATAACTGTGATCCATTTCAGTTCGTTCGTAACCGTAAAAAAGTGCGATATCCTCTGAATTTATTTCAGCTCAAGAATGAGGTATATATTTGCTATGCATTAGGTTTTCTTTGGGATCTCTAGAAGAGGGAGAAGTAACATTTCTTTTTCTCTTCTTCGCCTGAATAATTTTTCCATTATTCACTCTATAAATTCCTGATTCTTCACCGCAATTTCAGAAATGTTTCCCAACGACAGGCGATTAACACTGCATTTTAAGTGTTAGTATTATTGTACCAATATTATAAATTAATTATTAATTTTGAAACAGTATAAGAGAGGTTAAATTAAAGTTAGCACTGCTAATGACCTAATCACCACAGAAAAGGTTTGATTAAAATATTAGTCTCAGTCTATATTTTAACAGGTAGTTGGTTCCTTCAGAAGTGTACTGGGAGAGGACTCAAATCTTATATGGTAATGCGTTTAGCAAATAAGTTAACAACTTGGCTCTAGAAAGGATATTAAGAATTTAAGAAAAAGAGGCAATTTTTTCATCAAATTTTGAAAGTATTCCGAATCAACATCGAAAAATCATTAACTTTTAATATAAATAGTGAACATGTATTCATAAATTCATGTGAAAGTAACTTCGGGAAATGCACAGCACATCTGAAGAAGTGGTAAAAAATTACTGGATTTTCAATACAAATGCAGATATTTAAAGTAGATGCCGTGTTGCTGGCGGTAAATTTTAACGCAGACGTAAGAATAACGAAACTTGTTTTAAAAATTGTTATGAAATCTTATCACGACAGTCGGCAGTAATTATGAGTATTCAGCCAATTGTAGTAGTATTTTCCGGAATGAAATAATAGTAATTACTTTAGAAATCTTCTTTTCATAATACTTATGTCTGTGGGTGCTAACGTGAACTCAGTAATTGATTACCCAAAGGACATGCGTAACGCATATCAATGGCATTGTTTTCAGCAGTTTTATGTACGCGTCAAAAGTCAACGTCCTCCATGCACCGACAATCACTAATTATGGAACTGGGTGGGATTAAATATTTTTATTTTCGAAAGTCTCGTAAATTTTATTTTTATGCATAAAAATTGTTTCCCGTTGATTTTACATGAATTACGCCTGACGTAATTATTCCGGGCATGAAATAATTATTTCACAAGCAAAATAAATGAAAAATGAAATGAAAAATTCTAATTACCAAGGGAACAAAATTGCATCAGCATGTTTGATTCAGATGGAAAAGTTCCTTGGTATCTCTTAAAAAAATATAGTCCTCTTACTATACCCCGGGCGAATCGAGATCAACAGAACTAACATTTACGGATAATGTAAGAAAATGCTTTCAAAATTCTTGGCAAAACTTGTTTGCAGGGAATTGCTAGTTATTGTCTGCCTAGTTTGCAATTCCAAACGGATTTTTAAAAACTGTGATAAATATAGGGGAATTGGAACACAAACTAATTACTGTGTCTTGAGCTGTTTGGTGAACATTTGGCGCAATCAAAGTACATAACAGCAAAGTTAAAATTTATATTAATAGAATCAAAGACATTTTTAACTACCAAAAATACCAATAAAATCAAAGAGGCACATTTCTTCGGTGTTCATCGTAAGCAGCCTATAATTTTCTTAATACGTTATTCCCATTAAATCCCTGACCCAATTCATAATGCAAGTTTGCGAATTAATATGTTCTTAACCCTTAAGAGAGATTAAATATTAGTATTACCATATGCTTACATAATATCTTCAAGACGTTCAAATGCTTCATATGAATGCATAAAATGTTTGTTAAAGATTGAATTTCTGGCTAAGCAATATAAATTAATTTAAGGATATAAGTAGGAAAAAAGTAATTTGATTATTAATTCAAAATAAATCAAGAAAGGTACTCCTGTCTTACTTCGCAACAAATATCTTTTGATATTTGTGGAATAGCGATATGATTTTGAATAATATAACTACTGTTAACTTCTGCTAAAACCTTTGGTAAAATGAATGCACTTACTTCGATATCAATAATGATACACTCTGCCCAGAAAAATGACGAAACTTGACAATTCTTGCCGAAATTATTCTATGATATTCACAACAGTTTACCTAAAGCAAAAACGCGCCTTGTGGAAGGTTTCAAGCATGCTTTACTAAGCTTTTGTTAGAATTGCAACATTTGTCCCACTTTTATCAACACAGAAAACATATTAAAAAATGTGAACTCTTCTCGGGGTGAACGCCGGGTAATTTCTTTCATTTCATTCAACAATGGACGAGTCGAGCGAATACGTTACACGGTCACGTGACAACACACAAGCGAGCCGTGTTGTGGGATACATAGGCCGAATTCCTCGTCGCCGTGCATTGTGATCCACAGCAATTTCACATTTATTGCGAGAAATGGTGCAATACTGTGATGTTCCTTATTGCAAAAGTTCGTGTAAAACACCAGGGGTATTATTTCACAAATTTCCAGCGGAAGGAAGCACGTTTAAACTGTGCGGCAGTAAAAATACGACGGGATGAAATAAAATAAAAAAATTCGCCTTCTATGCGTGTGTGCTCCCGACATTTTTTACCCAGTGATTACAAAGAAGTCTTGTCTGGAGGAAAGTTTTTAATTTTTAAGAGATTTTTAAGTTCAATTTACAATGTTTGCACCTGTGATGGGGAAGAAATCGCATTTGTATCAACGCAATACTGGAATGTTGGTAGCTCCCTTTTTTCGGATGTCTCGCTCATCATCATCAGGGTTACGCTATTGAAACAACCCTAATGATGATGAGCAAGACGACCAACGAAACGTTGAATGAAATGGTAGAATGAACTCAAACCAAGTAGAGTGTAGACCAAGAAGATTTCACATACAGTATTGGCCGGGAAAGAATTAGTTCTTACAAATTAACAATAAAATACTTGAACTCATGGACCGATTAGATTTTACGTTTATTCATTCTGACTTTAAAATCGCTATAAAATCTTATTGTCTCCTCAAAGAAAAAGATTGATCGTGCCATTCTTGGTATGCCGAGGAAGTAGGTAGGGAAATCAATTATTCCTTTCCCAAGTAATACATATATAACTTTCCAATTACTACGAATTTCGATACATATTTCTGAAGATATAATAGCGATAGCGAGCTGTCAATCAAGTAATGTTTAGGTAAAGCAAATGACAGATGAAAATTATCACGCCATGGTATTACGGAAGTCATATTCTGATGTTACACTTATTCCTTTACTTTTCCTTTTATGAAACTTGTTCCCTTGACACCTTTCACCGTACTCGCAATCGCCGATTATGAACCACTTAATGCATCAAACGTCCGGCCGGAAGGACATAAAAGGGGAAAAAAAATCACAAATGCCATTCGGAAGCCAAAGCCGAAGATTCGGATGGAAACGGAGTATGGCAGAGGGTAGAAGGGGGGGGGAGTGAGAGGAATGCAGGAACTTGACACGGAGCCGTGAAGTTCATAAAAAAAGGACTCAGGCCACGTATTATTTAGCTCCTCGTGCATAATGGAGGGAAGGAAAGTTTTTGATAGAAGTAGAAAATCGAGGTCGGAGGGGATTGGAGGAAACGGGTGGACGGGGGAATGTGGGGGAGTGGGGTGGGGGGAGGGCGTGGGGGGGAGGGCGTGGGTTTGTGTAAGGGGATACGAGGGGAAGAGGAGGACAGGGGGAGGTGGAAGAGAAAAAGGAGAGAATTTCCTCGACATTTTCATAGCGTCCCGACGCGACAAACGTCGCGGAATTGACGGCGCAGTGAAAAACTTATGATATCCTTCCCCTCCCCTACCGAAAACCGTCCCCTTCCCGTTCACATCGCGACGCGACGCCGCGCTTCCCCGTTGCGTGGCAACGCGAGTAAATAAAGGGGGCGGGGAAAAGGCGCGTCTGAGAGGGAGGAGGTGGAGGAGGAGCCCGTCGGTTGGCTGGGGGGGGGGGGGGGGAGGGGCGCTCCGAGCGAGGGGCTTCGCAGGAGGGGAATCGTATATCCGCGTCCATTTGCCGGCGTCGGTGGCAAATGTACGAAGGTTTCGGTGTGGAGCAGCCAAGAGATGGTTGGAGGGAGAGGAGGTATTCTGCGAACCTCTCGCGCGGGGTTTAATCCCAGTCCCAATGATCCCCACGGGTAATCATTAATGACTTCGGTTTGTGATTGGGGGAGGTAACGGCGAACGCGGAAGGCCCACCCGCCGTTTTGGGGGTTTGGGCGCGTGTTACGTTTCTATTTCACGGGGCCCATGGATGCGACGGAAGAGAGCGGAAGGTATAACCATGAGTGCGATAAGGGAAAAGGGAGCGTGGTTGGAGAAAAGAGAAAAAAATTGGGTGTGCTTTGGACCACACGCTGGAAGTGAAAACTTCTTTGACCGATTTATATTCCCAAATAAATCTGAATAAAAAAGGAGAATGAGGTACAATAATTTTTTAAAATGAATATTCCATTTATGTAAATTTTATTTTTTGTTGACACAATAGGTATTTATCTGAAAAATAGGTATTGTAAATGAGTCTGAATAATATAACACTCATTTATATTTCTTATGTTAATTATATTTCTATTCGAATTATTCTAATTAACAATTCTCATCATCATTGGTTACATCTTCAATCACCATTTCCTCATTTTCATCATTTTCTCCCATGTTATTTTCATTATTCACATGAATAATTTGACTTATTTCATTACTATTTCTACAGAATTCTGGGAAAGAAACTATTGGCTTATGATAACTAAAGTAACTAATAACCTTTCAAGATTCGGTAAAGAATGCGAACAGGGAAATATGGTACGCGATTTAAACGGTGCACTTTTTCCCGCTTACCGCTTGTCCTACTATCTGGTGGCAGTTATGCGCACTGTTAGGACAGCGGTGCTGCCGTCTGACGACGGTATTGGAACTACGTCGCCGAAGCAAAAAGTGCGGTAGGGTACGTGACGCGAGTTTGCTCTTTTTCCCCCATGCCAAAAGAGCCCAACGGGCCAAAGAAGTTATCACTTTAAAAGGTTGTTGGGGGTTAGGTGCAGTAAAATTGAGAGAAAAATGGTGGAGAGGTAAACTAACTAAAATAAATCGCGCTTGTCTCACCGTGAGATTCAACTTAATGAGCGGGATGGTTTAATTGCTCGAGTGCAAATCAATTTACCACCATAATGTTCTAATGAGGGTTTGATAATACCTGCGGTTAGATAATGCTATAAGTTCGCACACAACACGCTGATCTATTGCAGAAATGTGATCATATTCGGCTAAAATCGATCAGCCTTCATTTTAATATTAAAACTAGACCTGCTTAGCTTCACTCATTTCGCTACAATATCAATAATAAAAAAGATTGTTAATCAGTTTTTTATATTGGTGCTAAAAAAAGGAGATGAGTCAATTTGAATATTCCAAAGTTTCTGCTGAGATACTGTTTAGAAACTCCATTATTTTTGATCGACTAATAACTTTGAAATAATACAAAAATGGGTAACCATGAATGTGCAATAGGTTTGCGAGAGGATTAAAAAATCTGAGGTCTAAGAAAGGAAGATTGACATCAATTAAGAAGAGATTATGGAGCATTTAATTAGATAATAAATTGTCAACTCATTGAAAACACCGGTTTTATTTGGGGTTAGCTAAATAAAATTGAATTAAATTGTGTACCGTTGGATACACCAAAGGGCGGGGAAAGTATATGAAATACATTCTGGCAATTATTGATCGAAATTCACCCTGGAAACAAATAAACTCTGGAGAGACAGGAAGCGAGTCTAATAATGATTGAGAGATATGGTTCAGTACATGCTTGCATAGTTTCTCCAGGGAATAGCAGCGAGCACTGACTATATGTTAGCCAAAAATATGAGCGGAATTTTCTTGAAATAAATTGTTGAAGTGACAGGCTAGGTTTTTGGAAAAAAAAGAATCACTCATCAGGGAGGGAGGGGGAAGGGATGAAAGGATACCCTGGTCCGAAGGGGTTACTAGGGAGGTGGGGAGGGGAAAGGGAGGTGCAAAGGGACGCAAGTAGAGGGGGTGGGTTTGGCCGCGCGATGTGTTTGTGTGGGTGGATTACGAAACAAAAGACGAACGAAAATCTCTCTCACATTCGCCTCGCACTGCGATTCTCTCTCTCCACCGAAATATATTCGCTCCACGCGAAAAAGGCTTTGATTTATAGGTTTAATAAAGAGAGAGAAGGGGAGGGAGGGGGGAAAAATGCGAGGGGAGAAGGGGAAAGAGGTGGAAACAAAAAAAATCGACAACAGCGAAACGGCGCGCGAAAGGGATATATGCAAATAAAACATCAACCGAAACCTTTATCGAAGCTCCGGAGCGATGGGAAAATACGAAAATGGGAAGTAGGAAATTATTGTCGCGAGGGTTCTGCGTCGATTTGTAATTCCTCGATTTTTTTTCGTGCCCACAGGGGAGAGAGGAAAGGGCTTTGAAACGAAAAAAAGTGCGAAAGACATAAAGAGGGGAAAGATATAGACAGAAATCACATAAAGGTTTTCGAAGATTTTTTATTCTAATAAAGGCGACCGCAATTGGAAATGAAATTGGGAAAGGCTTATCATTTATGCCCACAAACTATCGTGAACACTAAAAAACATTTACGGTCAATTATTATTCGAATAGTTTCTTAGGCTAAATCTTTGATCACAAAGAAGTTTAATTGTATATAAAGCATTGCATTACTGTAAATTGCTGAGAGTGAATTTGTTCGCAATATAATTTCTTTATTAACAGGTATGATATAAACATAGGAAATAAATTAATTTTAGTATTAATTATAAGAAATATTACATAAGTGAGACAAAATTTCATCGAACGGTAAATGCTGAAGGTTATGCACATGAAATTACTTACGCGTTACGTCAGGGTAATTCAAGACACTACGTCTAAAATTTAACTTTTTATCTTAAGATAGGACAATTATTTTAGAATGAGTGGCAGAATACAATAAGGCGGCAGAAAAAATTACTTTTAGCGATTTTTTTCTTGATGAAATAAGCATATTGTAATATTATCAAATGCTGTTTGCGTTGTTTAACCTATGAATGTTTCAAAGCAATTTGACGAATTATGTGCCCTAGAATTAGCAATTTCACAATTTTTAAACGCACTTTTATATATTTAAATGTTACGTAAATGGGTTGAAAAGTTGCTGAATTACTATCATGAATTCTTCAATTTATTTTTTTACCTTTTTTTTAACAACTTCATGGAAAACATTGGGGTTACGCGTTCTCGCAAACTTGTACCCTTTACGATAGTGCCACCGTGTTCGTTCTAAATTTCTTATCGCTTAAGAAATCCAAGAGACCAACATCTAAGATGGTGACGGAGATCTTCGAGTATGCATGTAGTAAAGGGCGCGAGCACTATCCATGAAATATATTGCCAAACTACTAGCTGAAAAGCCTACTGAGATAGGTTTAAATATTGGCGAAATATACAAAAATATTGAATCAAGTAAATAATCAAATAGAAACTAATGTGTAGTTTTTATTTTTAATTAAAACAATGTATGTAACTCTGGTAAAAATGTATAATATCTAAATGTCAAAGATTTATTTGCATACAACATTTTTGGTGAAGCAGGCGGAGCTGTTACCAAGCAGTTTCCCTTGTTTAGGTCCATCCATTACATGAACCTTTATTTCTGCTGACCTGTGTACACGGGAGAATGTAATACATAATTGTTCGTGACTAAATACGGGTTTTGGGAGATATATGCGGACCTATTTAAAATTTAATTATAAAAAAAAATGATATGAGCATTTAAAAAAATGCATACGCCCGCGCCACGTGTCAGTTAGCGGAGAACGTTTAAGGGAGCTCGCTTTCCATCTATTGGAGCACATCTGAATCACTAAGCCTAGCAACTGAGTCATACGTACGTACCTGTAGCCTATTATATAGCGGATGGGGGAGAGCAAGCTAAATTTTGTGACGTCGGACACGGTAAGATACGTCGCTTTTGCATGGGATATTGCAGCCCTTATACCTCTAGGGATATCAAAATAAAATCAAACGCAGGGTTTTGGAATTGAGATGGTGAAGCTAGTTTAAAATTACACTTAACTGCACCGACAGCGTTTCATTGATAGGAGAATGAGAAGAAAGGCAGTTTCTCGTGATATTTCCACGAATTATTGAGGTATGCATAAGAAAATTGATAATATTTTCTTCTTTCGGACATTCGTACTTAGTTGCATGAAAAATAACTGGGGAGGAAAATTATTTGAGCTAGAAAAATGACGTCAAAACGGACTTTTTTTTTGACAATATCGTATAACTTCCTGAGTAGCACGTCACTCGCCTCGTAGTTGTTGTGGGGACAACATTCTCCGCTGAGGGCGAATGTAGCCTTCTTAAGGTAGTTTGAGAGAGATATCACTTCACCGAGAATTTGCTGAATTTGACCTCATTTTAAAGATAAGACTCCCATTTTTCCAGTGATATCAAAATAATAACCAGTAGGGTGAAAAACTATGTTTCAGTCCACCCTTGAAATTGACTAAAGCTGAAAAATATAAGCTGTTTTACATGGGATAGATTACGGCTGTGCGCTCCAGAGGGAGAACATTGAAAAAACGAGGGAGAACATTGAAAAAACGTACATTGAAACGAAAATCTCTTGCATCAAAATTTCTTCAAAAACTAATGGTGTATAGTTTGTATGTTTTATCAAATATTTATTAAAATTAATCAATTACTCACCGCAATAATTTTTACATAATCGCAAAAATAAGTCTGTAAAGGAAGGCGTTTTCGCCGTAAGGCGTGAAAAAATGAGTCAAGTTAGACACTCATGTGGATATATTTATTTAATTACTGAGAATATTTGACAAATATGGCTATATTTTTGCGCCATTAACATTACGATATTAAAGACATGCTTCTTACAAACGCTGAAATTAAAAAATGGTATTTGATTAGAGTCTCCAATATGACTAAGGAAATATCTCGCTAATACTACCTTAAATGATCTGAGTTGGAGATGGCTGTAACTCGCATCTTGGAACAACAATGGAGACGTAAGTATTTGGCGAGGAGCGTGGTACGTAGAATGGGAGGAGAGAGGGTGAAGGACAAGAGATACGATGAGATGGATGGGAACGAGTGGGTCATGGAGGGAGAGTGGGGGCGATCCTTTCCCGGGGAGGAAGAGGGGTAGAAGCCGGGAGGGGCCCATCTGGCCCTCCGGGCTGCGAGTGGCAGAGGGTGTCGGGAGGAGCGGTGTCCCCCTCCCCTTTCGGGCCATCCGCGGTGCCACGCTCTTGCACCGCCCATCACTCACGCGGTACCCTGAGTAGTGAGGTGTGAGGGGAGTTTTGAGGGGGGGGGGGGGGTAGGGTGCCCCTTCTGTCCTCAAGAGAGGAGAGTGGGTATGGGTGGTAGGCGAGACATTGTCATTACAGATTTAAGAGAGGACGACGCCCTATCCCCAAGCGCTGTCTCTCCCTTTCTTCCGTTGATGAATACGCTCACCGGCGATGCTGACTCTGGAGTGAGTTGATGTCCCCCGGAGAGAAAAAAAAACATTTGCGAACGCTATCCTGGAGTTCCTATCCTGCCACATCTCCTCACCGACATTGCAAAACAATATTTCGAGCAAAAAAATCATACGAAATTCCCTATTTTTGACAGTGGAGGTATTTAAGGTGGTTTGAGCGAGATAGTTCCCTAGTAATAACGGATACCATATTCCATTTTTAATTCAGCGTCTGTATGAAGTGTGAAGTAAATATTGTAATGTTAATGGTACAAAATATAGTTATATATGACCAAAAGTCTCAGTAATTAAATTAATAAATCCTTATAAGTCTCTAACTTGACTCATTTTTTCACGCCGTACGGTGAAATCGCCTTCAAAACAGCAGGTTTTTTTTGTTGATATTTTGTAAATATTACCACGGTGAGTAATAGATTAATTATTATAAATAGTTGGAAAAACATACAAACTGCCCAGTTACTTTTTTTGACGAAATCTAGGTGTTTTAAATACCTATTTTTTCAATATTCTCCATCTGGAGTGCACAGCCGTAATCTATCCCATGCAAAACAGCTTACCTTTCCAGGCAAGTTGCTCAAAAAGTAGTTGGACAAGGGGTTAGTACTTTGATATAATTAGAAAGATAAATTGTTTAATAATTTTTGTTTCTTTAAAATGAGGTCAAATTCATCACATTCTAGGTGAAGTGGGTTTTCGCTCTAGCTATCTTAAAACAGGCTACACCTTTATTCTTAGGAACATAACGTTATATAAAACTATAAAATTTAGAAGATAAATATTACAGGATATGTCAAACATTACAACAGAAAATGGTTCGGCTCGAAGTTAAGCATTGTTGGGCTTCACTCGAATGAGTGATACTCTTATTTGTACTCTGCTGTTGTTCCGAACTGTAATTGGCTGTCGGTTAATGCGAAATGACCTCATCCGACGAAGTATGTTGAACTTAAGTACTAGTATAAGTAAGGCCCGTAAGGCCTCAATTCTACGACTATGACGCATTTTTTTAGTAGAGTCGACTGTTGAGTGACCGAAAGTCACGAGTTATCGAAGACGAACGAGTGGACTTCACGGAGTTTATTTCGAAGAAAGGGGAAAGGGTTCTCAGATGCTTGGGGGAAGGGTTTTTCCCCTGAAACCAGCGTTTCTCTTCTGTAGCAGCGTGGGAGCGACGGCGCGGGGAGGAACGATACCCGAAGTGCCTCGGACTAAAAACAACGTGTCGGATTCCGCAGGGCATCCGTCAAAAATCCATTGGTATGGGGAGGGGGGGGGGGAAGAAGTGGGGAAGGAGGAACCCAAAGGGTTTTTGGTGAGGGGAGGAATTGGAGGAAGTTAAGATTTTTCGCTCGGAAGAGGTTTAAAGGAAAGCCTTTGAGAGGGGGAAAAGGATCAGGGTGGGTCTGAAAGGGTTAAAGGGGGCTCCGCAGCTTCCTTCTTAAGGGAACTCCGAATCTCGTTAGCCTAAGGGTTCTGGCCGTTTCATCCCTTCCCCACACCCCGGCAAAGCGGCCTACCCCACCATCTATAACAACTCGGTATCTCCTTACTCAGTACCATCCCCATATCCCCTCAAAGGAAGAAGCCTTGGCCCGTTTTTCCGTCCTTAACTTCGTCCCTTTCCAGTGACCCTAGGAAAAAGAAATCGCCTTTCAGAATGCTTGGTGACCGCGTGGAGCACTTACACTCCCTTGCCCGATGGATGAGGCTCTTGCCGAGAATCTCCGCGAACGCTTTTTGCCTTTCTCTCTCTTCTCTCTACAAGAAATCTTACGCATTTAAGTGTCTTGTCCAAGGAGGCACCGAAGAAGTTAGTGGCGAATGACATTAGAACGTCAACACTTTCGAAACAATGTTTCGGAACTCAACGGACTTTCGATTATAATCACTTGAGTCCTCCAGCAAGCATAAAAAAGAAATCAAATGGTTCTGATGCTTCTACACCTAAAAATGAAACCATGTTGACGAAATAACTAATTATTCAAGCTCCGTTTTCCTCACAAATCACCAGAATGTTTAAGTGTTACAAAATAATCGACATCAGAAATTAGGAATTGAGTAATGTGATTCCCCTTATCTTACTTACTAAGTTTGGACTACACTGTGGAACTTCGATGCAGAATTTGAAAACAGAACAATTTGTATTTGAGGAATGTAAATTCTTCATTACAACCATTGATCATCTGAAATGGTGGAAACATATTTCTACTCGTTATCAGGCACTAGATAGTGATTTTATGCCATAGGGAATACTAATTAGTATTTTGAATAGGCTCAATGAAATTAATGTGATAAGGATTTTTGCAAACGCTGAGAAATATTACTCGTCATTGTATATCGGACATTTTTTTCTATTCTAATGTATATGGCGTGGCATTTATAGGAAATGATCGCTCAAAGTGTCCATCAGAAAGCGCTCCTCATCCCCACCACTTTGCCATTAAGCAAAGTATTTGTGCTAGAACCAACGTCGATAGCCATCAAATGTTGGTCCGAAAATCATAATTTTATGTGCAACTCTCACTAACAATAAGTTCGCTAGGCGTTGGTTGATCACTTTTTTCTATTCGAGGTCTAGTCATTTTTCAAAGAAGTGGAAGAAACTAAAAAGTAGCTCTTCTTCATCGTGAGTTGAAGAGAAAATTTGCTTCGGAGGGTGTAAATAAATAGGGACTTGATTCAGGGAAACTAAATCTACGCTAATGAAACGTAAGCGCGTATCGTTTGAACTTGACTAATTTTAAAACGAGTTTAACGGAGTTTGGCACAATTACATTACAAAATAAATGTTTTCCAGTGCTTCGGGTGGCAAAGGATACACACTGATTTTATCCACCAAAATAAGGTAAGAACTTTTAAATTAAGAGGTAAAAGTTTAGCATTTTCAATTTGAAGTGAAGAACGTATGCGGCTAAACAAGCAATAGTTAGCGAATAAATATATGCTATACCAGTAATAATAATATGAAATATAATAATGGGAAATAATAGGTACTACTTTTTATAATGCTTGGTTTACGCTAGGGGAAAAATACATAGCGAAAAAACATAATTAGCATTAAAAGTATTTTTTTCTCTCATTCATAATTATCTTCACTCAGAGATTTTTCTCCCATAAAACTTAAATAAATAAACGACTCAGAAAACTTATAGCGAAATGGACGAGACAGTAATGGATTGAATAGCTCTATAGACAGTGTATATAATATCACGTGATACTCCCAATAAAATCAATGGGTTGTTAGAAGTTAGACGTATGGCATATTTAAAATAAGACTCATGTATAAACGGTTTTATGTTTCTTCAATGACGTCTAATTTTTAAGCGCTAAAACTACATTTTCTAGGTTTCAGGTGCTAAATTTATGCTAAAACAAAGAAAAAATGCTGAATGAAAAGAGTTTCGACTACTTATACAAGCAAAAAATAACTAGGATGCATAAAAATTTCGATTAGGATGCAAAAAAACCCACATTTCGGAAACTCATCTCACGATATGGTGACCAAATTCGCTTTCATTTGTCCAATTTTTGAGGCTGGAAAAGATTACCTAAAGAATTATAAACGCAAAAAGGGTTACTAATGCCCCGCAAGTGTTGTTTACATTTTTTCTCGCCACTCTATCTAGGGTCAAAGAGGAGAAATAAATTGAAACCATAGCACTCTCAAACGAGACGTAGTCATTTTTTTCCCTCCGATACTTCTTTTTTCCTCCTAAGATGATCATTCCTTAAATTCCTATTAATTGCCAGGGGTTGAAAACGGGCCAGGACTTCGCGGGAGCTACTCAGCATTCCGAGGCACCACCTTATCCCCGACTAATTTTATTTTGAGGCGCGACAGATTGCGATCCGGGTCCCAATTTCGCCCCCCCCCCTTGGAAGGACGAACCCGACCGCCTACATGGTCCGTCGGAGACTTCCTACCATACCCTTAAACTCCCTCCCGTCCCTGCGTTCTTTGTAACACTTCGGCCCTCCCAACCCCCTCTCTCCCATTCCCTCACTCCCCTTCTCTGGGCACCCTCCCTCCCCCCGACACTTCTCCTCTCCCCCCCCTCATGCCTGCTTCTCCCCCCTTACAACTTCCCCCCACCGCCCTGTCTCACTCCCTCGCTTCCTCTGACGTTTAATCTAGAAAATTGCGGAGCTGGGCCTCGTTTGTATCCATTACTGTCAACTCTTTTGGTTCGGGATGGCAACGTCGGGCTGCTGAGCAACGGTGGAGGAAGGAGAGGTGGAGGACGCGCGAACTAGGGTGTAGCGGAGGCGAGCAATGCTTTCCCACCCCTTCCCTAATACGCACCACCACTACCCCTATTCCTCGCTATCCCTCTCCGTCTCTCTTGCCGCGATCGTAGGGGGAGGGAGTGTGGGAAGGGCCACATGGGGCCCCCTTACCCTGAAACCCCCACCTCCGACAGTCCTACGGAGGGATCAGAGGGACCAAACAGAGGCAACAACTTCCACCTAGAACACCTAACCTACTCCACCCTCACCTCACCTAAGCGCCACCTATTCTCCGCCAATACGCATCCAATAAGTCTTCCTCCTCCTCAATCCTCTACCTCACACCGAACCTACCACGACGCTCACACAGTGGGTCTTTTTCCTCGCCATCCTTGCTTCCTACCCAATCGTTACATCTACCGTTTCTACCGAAGCATCCGAATCGACTCACCTGGCACAGTTCACTTGAAAATTAGGTGCTCCGAATACTTAAGTTACGACGCACCGTATGACCTAAAATCGTAGCCCGAAACACATAAAATGATCCACGTCCGACACGATTAAATTGTCAATTAATACACAATGCGATTTTTTTCTAGTTCACTGATTCAATCGACAGATAAAGGATATGATTGTCAATCTGTCGTGGGTGTTTCCCGCATCGAGCTAGCGGCCCAAATTTGCGATTATTATCAAATTTTAGCCAATTCAATAATGAGCATTGTTAATGTTCCTTGTCTACATTTATCGGAAAATTGAAAAAAAACATTCGTTGAGTTTAATTCTTTGTCCACATAACAGTGAGAAGAGAAATCGTTCTCCTCTACACCATCAATTTATATACCTACACTTGTCGACAGAAGTACAACCTGAAGTGATGTATTCAGAGGAGGTATCCGACACATTTAATCCCAACAGAAAACCTAACACTCATACCCTTGGCGAGAATCGAACCCATGGATTTTCGTTAGACAGGCCGGCGCGTTATTATCTGGGCTATCGTCGCCAGCTCATTGGGAACCTCTCCCCTATCTCACCATCAGCCGGCGGATCTACCGTAGACGGTGGGGAGTACATCTACATACTACCCTGTGAGCCGCCTCATGGGCATGTGGTAATTTATACATTAGTACTCATTTTCCATGTGCCAATTAGATTTATTATTCCTCTTTCATCCTCTTAGCATTCCTAGAGATATAGTGCGGGGTTTGAATAATATCCTCCGCGTCATTCTGAAACGTACCCAATCAGTAACGTTTAAGTACTCTATGTCTAGCGTGTGGACTCCGAATATCTAACTGCCCCCAAGATATTCCTATCATCAGCTGCGGTACATTCTCTGCTCGCTCGTAGTACATTTCTTTATCAAATCACGTGGCTTTCCTTTGTATTTTATTTATTTTGCGAGGACTAGCGTACATTTAAATGTACGACCGTGTTTACAATATATTGTACGCTGGATGTGGTATTTAAACCCATAAAGTTTCTACTGACAATGAGTGTTCAAAATTAAAACCGGCCGGGAGCGTCCGAAGCGAGAATTTTAACCCGTTCGATAAACGTTAACCCTTACTAAAAACCTGGAATTGTGAAAATATTTACTCATTCGAGCAGGGATATTCGATAAAATGAAACACACATTTAATTTGTGTATCTTGTTTAACGACAGCATGTTCGTTCTAATTGCAATAAAAATATGCATTTGCAACTTATGAATAAAGATAGAATTCAAGACTTGCCTTTTGCAAGAAATTCAAGGAGAGATCGGATATGATTTTCTTTTGCTTTTTTATCTAAAGTAAAAGTTCTTCAAACAATTTTCCACGTCATATCACGAAAGTAAGAATCTTTAATTAAACCAAACTGTGCAAACATCGCATTGGATGGTAACTCATGGTAGTTAAATAAAAATAGGGATATAATTTATCGCAAATCTATTTGGCACAATGCAAATTATTTCAAATCTTTTATTCTCATAGTTGACTCATTGAAACCCATTGTTTCGTTTGTAGGGCGTAGAGTTGGACAGACCATCACTGCATAATTAATATCTTGATAGCCCTGTAATATATATGAATTGGTTGAAGCTATTACAGCTAATTATACTATTTGAGGCATTCATGTCATTTGACAATCGTTAGATCAACCCAGCGCAGTTGCAAGCATAGTTTTACACTTACTCAAAACAAATCACTTATCTCGATATTTTCAGGCATCACTTTGTGAAAATACATTATGACTGAAACAATGATAACTTTGTAACTTTCACTAAGGTTTTTATTTCAATAAGACCGGTTTCATCGCATAGGCGACATCCTCAGGTCCTGAGGATGGAGCTGAGGAGGACATGAGGATGTCGCCTATGCGATCAAACCGGTCTATTGACATATAACTTTAGTGAAAGTCACAAAGTTATCATTGTTTTGAGCTTGATATGGAGTGTGGCGTTGAGTATGGGGCAGAAACGTGAACTTCGAGACAGGAAGACGAAAATAGGCTGAAGGCGTTCGAGATGTGGATGTGGAGGACGGTGGAGAAGGTGCGTTGGACGGAAAGAAGTGAAATGAGGAAGTTTTTGACCTAGTTGTTGAGGAGAGGAAACTTGTGGATGAGATTAGGGGAAGGCAGGGGTAGGTGGCTGGAAGCGGTAATGAGGGGCGATGAAGGCCGTTTGCTGAAGGCCGTGATAGAGAGACGGATGTTAGGCAAACGGGGAAGCGGAAGAAAGAGAATAGATTTTATGGACGGGATGAAGAAAGGTAGGACTTACGCTGAGATGAAGAAAGAAATACTAGAGGTAGATAGGACACTGCACGATTAAGAGTCTGTTGGATTTTATCTAAATTTCATCATAACGTACCCGGTAGATTACTCAGATGATGATGATCATTGTTTCAGTCAAACTACATATCGTTAAACCGAACAAACATCTCTAAGACTCAAAACATTCTTCTGATGGATAAAAACTAAATAATTCCGCAGATTCCTACAAAACTTCCTCGTCTCTAGCATACAGCCTGAATCCACTCCTGCGCTTCACCCCCATCGTGGACCTGTCTCCAAGGAACGCCTTCCGCATGAAGATCCTCCCACCCGACATCCACACCACCCTCTGCAACACTTCCCTTCAATCTCTCATGCCCGTACTTCCTCTCCGCCAATCTACCCTCCCAGCAGGTGTAGAAGAGCAAAGGGTTGGAGGAGGCAGGGAAAAAAAGAAAATTCCGGCTAAGATCCTTCGCTCGATCCGGATTCCTCGCTCGACACGGGAAGGAATAAACGAAAAGAAATAGAAGAAAAAAAAACAATGGGGAAAGAGGATGAAAGAAAATTCCGTATCGCACCGCGCGCAGGAGAGTTCGTTTCGGACGAACGCGGAGGGAGAGACATCGTCGCTGGAAGAGCAGAGTGGGAGCGGAAATGAAATAACACTGCTCCGGAGGGCCTCTCTAACGGGCAGACCGACGTCAAAGGAGGGCGAAAAAAAGAGTCGGCAGCCCCTGCAAATAAAAAACAAAAGAGACGCGGACACTGATGAGCGAAGAGTGTGTGTGCGTGTTTATTCGCGCGTGAGCCTGTGAGTGTGTGCGAGGAGCATAAAGAGACGGCGAACGACCCACCCGACAGGGAAGAATCTGGTTGACAAAAAAAAAGAACGAATGACATCGTATTATTTTTTCAGGGGACTACCCAGGGATCAAGAGAGTTCGGCCGTGTTTTGTTTTTTTTTGCGAATTCTCCACCCTTTGCTCTCCTCCTCCTCCCACTAGCCAGCTACCCAGCCATCGGCGTCTGGTTCGGAAGACACCCAATCCTTCCTTTTTATATATTGCTTTTATTCCTCTCGTTGTGATTGCCTGTGAAGAGAGCGTTTGATGCGGCAGAGGACACAGTCTCTCCTCCGTTCCGTGGCGCGTTCGTTCCCGAGGATGAAGCGTTTCAACCCCTGCCCCCACTCCCTCCCCCCTGCCATACACCTGGAAAACCCCTCCGCTCGCCTTTACAGCCAGCGAGAGCATCGCCAGTGATCCGAAGCGATTAGCGTAGCGTGTCCGAAGGCAGAGGCTGCATCGCATGCATAAAATAGGGCGCGGACCTTGCAAGGCAAAGCTCAAAACAGACGGTATTAGGCAAGGGCTTCGTTTCCCTGTTTTCTCATACTTTTTATCCGCGCTTTTTAGAAGAGAAAATATTTTTTCTCTCTCTCTTTCCCCAGCTCTCCCTTCATCATCAAAGCGCGGCGGGCAAATCACATGGCCGAATAGTTAACGAAAAGACGCGAGCGACGGTAAAAATGCTCTCAACTTCATTGGTCTAGAAAACGGGGTAGCACGGCAAAAGAAGGGAATTCGCAGGTAAAATGGACGTGCTTACTTTTGTTTCTTCTAAATTAGCAATGGGTTCATTTTGGAATGAAGGTCAAAGAATCCTGTAAAAGGATGAAGAAACACCAAATTCGAATATTTCACTTAATATCGTTCAGCACAACATGTTCTTACTATTTCCAACCTACTGATTAGACAACATTAGATTAAGTCGATTAGGTGACAACATGCCGAAACATGCAGGTATTTAGCTAAAACAGTTTTAGCCAGAAGGTTTTTTGGCATGAGTTTACACAGATTTCATCAACCATTCTCGACATTATAGATTTAAATTAATCTATTTTCTAAGATAATCTATAGTATCCCCCGGAGTTTTAAATTGATAGTTGTTTATTATTAATCAAAAATGATTAATGTGGATCTGAAATTTTATATCCCTCTAAATCGCTAAGTCAGAATCTAAGATGTCTCCCAGCAACAAATGGAGAACTTTAAAAACAGTAGAAATGCCATAAATTAAAAATATTCATTAATTAAGAAAGGAAAGGAGAAAGCAAATAAGCGTTCATGCATACGTCCAATAAATTAGTGAGTTGAGGAGGTTCAGTGGTTTCACTCAAATAAGAGATGTCAATGAAACTTCCTAAAAGCAATAAAAAAATATTTTTTATAATTCCTAATAAAAAATAATTTTTTATTTTTAAACTTTTGCCGACGTTTCGGATGTTTATTCATCCATCTTCTGGGCTATAAACAATGATGTACGATGATGAATGATTGACAGTTCTGTTTTGGTTACATGATTGTAAATTCACAGACATTAAATATAAAAATACATTGATATAGACATTCAAGATTTTTACCTATAAAGTTTGGTGCTGTTTTTATTTATTTACAATTTTAATTTGGTTGCTTGGATATATTTCTTTTTGTTGAAAAGTTATGTGTCATTTATTAAATTATGATAAATTTTGCTTGGATAAGTAATGTCTGTTCTTTTATTGCAACTTTTTTTGTTGTTTTTGTCTAATCATCCGAAACGTCGGCAAAAGTTTAAAAATAGAAAATTATTTGACCTATACTCATGAAATTTGCACCATATAAAAAAGAGGTCGAGAATAAATACCATTTAAAAGCATTAATAATATTGTTCTTAAGCTGCCTGATTTATTTCAGAATTATTTGCCGCAGGTTTCTTAAGATATTTGATCGACAATTGGGCATGAAATTACACGGGTTCTTATGCCTTTTCTTCTGCATCCTGCAAGTTAAGCATCCACGTTCAAGTACTATACTCGTGGTGCCAATTTCACATCGTCCGCAATGCACGCGAGGGATTTCTTCGAGCGCTCGGAGTAAAAATCTTTTATACATTTTTATATCGATGATATAAATTATGATACATTTAATAATTAGAAAAGGTTCTTTATGATGAATAGAGCCTTGCGTTCCCGTAAAAACCCGTGTAATTTAAGGCCCCCTTCTAGTTTAAATATCTTAATAAATCTGCGGCAAATTAATTCTGAAATAAATCAGGAAGCTTCAAAACAACAAAAGTAATTTTTCCAGCAAGTTTAATCGAATTCTCTTAAGTTGAGCGAAACCAGCGAACCTCCTTAAATAGGACATCAACATATATAATGATTAAGATCAACAACATATATAATGATCCCTAACAGGATTTATAAAAAGTTTATTTGATTAGATTTGTGCACTGATAAACAGTAAATGTTAATCGTAAAAATGGGTTTCCATGGAAAAATTAGAATGAAAATTAACTCGAGTTTCATATTCTGAGAGGCGAGATGCATTGCCATTTTGGATTCACGATGCTAGTTCGAGTTCTGATGGAATTCAAGCGATCTACGATTTATTTCAACGACCCAGGAAACTCACATCCAAAACACCTACGACTTTTACGCTGATACAGAAGAGGTGAAAAATCTCTGGAGTCCCTTAAAGCATATATATATATAGACATCACGGACATTTGGGAAATCCGTTACCCTTTCGTTTTATTTTTTTTTAATTCCATAAACCGATAATTTTCAAAGACACGGCAAGAAATCAGAGGATCCGTTCTGGAGAAGGAGGGAAAGATAGGGAAGAGGCTCCAAAGGATACGCAGGCAACCCTCCAACCTCCTCCCCAATCACCTCCTACCCGTGGCGATATATATCTTCTTCCCTCCCTTACCCTGGGATTCCTTTCAGTGGGTTCGCCGGAGATGGACGGTGGGCCGGCCCGGGACGAGGGTGGAGGAGGAACCGGGATGGGCGGGAGGTGAGCGGTGGGCCAAGGGATACGGGGGGGATTAGGGGGTGGTCCCCCGGCGGGGGGCGAGGAGTTCCACCCCACGAAGGCCCCCACGGTCTCACGGACGGACTTCTCACGGATACGAAGGAGAGAGAGAGGGGTTTTCCGCGTCGGATGCCGTTTTTGCACCAATGGGAGCGACCCCTAGGGTGGGCGGTTGTGTGGATGGCGAAGGAGGATTTTCGGAGGCCAGTTTGGGCAAATCGGGAGCCAATAAATCTTAAGGAGGAGACAATACTGGCGAGGGGGGCGGCGTAGCGGGTCCTTTTTTTTTGGCTTCGGTTACCTCCTGAGAGAAGAGGAGAAGAAGAGGAGAGAGGGAGAGAGGAATATTCAGCCAAACTTCCGGTGAAGGGGCGGGTATGGGGAGCCAATAGCGAGTCCGCACTGGAATGGAAGGGGGGCGGGATTGGGGGTGGGGATGTTGGAAGAGCGGAGAGAGGTGGTCTGAGGGAGATGGGAACGGTCGGAGGTCGGAAGAGGATGAAGAGGATACAGGCACACAGACTTTCGCGACGGAATGGTTAATTATTCAAGGGGGGGCGGAGGGGGTAGTGTGGAGGCGGCCCTGGCGGAGATACCCACGGAGAGAATTTCTCCAGAGCGAGAGAGAGAGAGAAAAAGGCTTTTCGTAGGTATTAAAAGAACATAAGTCATTTTTCGACGCACGCTCCAGCAGGCAAGGGGGGAGGGACGGCTGTGGGACTCGGCAAAAAGGGGCCGAAGAGTCAGGATACCCTTTTTTCCGTTCATTAGGCTTATGCCGGGATTAAAAACTCACAGGATACAGAGAGAGGGAGTACGTGTCGAATTCCCTGAAAGATTGCCGCTAATGCATTCGGGTGGGTGGGTGGGCCCGAGGGACGTTCGTTGGCGCAAAGGAAGGACTGCTGGGAAGTTATTTTTTTCGGACGCGTCGGATAGGGCGGGAGGAGGGGAAAGCTATCTCTTGTCGATATTGGGGGAGCGTGGAGCAATTCGCTAATTAAAGCGAAGACTTCACAAGACGGGGGCGGAGCGAAGGACTGCTGAATTTATAAAGCGCTCGAGGATGCGGGCCAAGGCAGCAGGGGGAAAAATATTGACGATTGCCTGTCTAGTCACATTTGATAAAGGGAAATTTTCACCACGCCAACAGATTCCTTGTCGGGAATGAATAAACAGAGCCATGATGTACATGTGTACGTTTAAGGGACAATCAACAACTGGCAAACTCTTTTATTACACGGACTTAATGTTTCGCTACGTTTTCTCCGCACTTATGTCTACTAATGTTAGAGAGAATGAAAATTACATATTTTGACATCATAGATGCTGGCTGAATACATTTCAACAATAAAAGCGTATACATTTGGAATCACAGAATATACTTCGCCATTCGATTTATCGTAAAAAAATTGCGGTGGATTACTTGGCTTTAAAATAAATAGTATCGTCATCATTATTCGTATCTATTGTGAAAAACACTGCGCAGCGAATAACAATAAACTTTTACTGCTTCCATTGGAAAGAATACATTAGTATGATCTCGCTTTCCCTAACAAATAATTGTAAAGACTGCTCGTAATAGAACACCAGTCGGGGCTACGTAAGGAGTGCTCGAGTTGCATTTTTATTGTTCGCTTAAGTACCTACTACTACAGCCTGATAAATATAATGAGATACAAACTAAAGTAGACATATTTCCTTATATCCTTATTTATATCCCTACATCTACGATAATCAAACAATTGAACTGCATTTAAATAAAACGATCACCATGGGACTGAAAGGAAGGAGTTCTGTATTATGACGCATTTCTATGAGATTGTAGTTATTAGAGATAGACTTTTTGACATTGGAGTTAGACATTAATTTTCACAAAGATTTCATAGAAAATGTGCGCATTTTTTAGCATTAGTAATTTTGATTAAGACTTATGTATAGTTTTACTTATGCGGCTCGAATAGTTAGCAGTTCGCAATGGCTAAAGGCGTACTCCTCGAATGACTTTTTAGAAAAATGCTTTGGTGAACGTCAAGTCTTCCGATAGCTATGGTCCAATGATTATGCATCAGATATGAAATCCTCTTTCACGAGAAGGCAATTTCACATTTTATGAGAATACGAATCACTGTTTCAGAATGCGAACACAATGACCTTACGAATACAATAGCATTTTAATAACCTTGTTTGTTATTATACGCAAATTTTAAGAAAATAACTTCAATGGCATTACGACAGCATTCTCTTCGTCACAGAATGACATCGGAGGTGGGCATTTAATAGAGACAGTGGGAATAGAGGATGTAGGATATTTTAGGAGACAATAGAAAATCGAGAAGAACTATTGAGGATATTTTCTGACGAGCGCGGAAGGAGGAAGAGAATTGAAATTTAATAAGGATGGCAGGCAAAATATCAATAAATCTACATTAGGTTTTAAGGAAAGGCAGACAGAATCGCTTTAGAGAAGAAAGACTATAGAGGAGCCACAGATGGAGGATGATTTAAGACAGTCTGTAGAAAAACCTACCGATGATCGGCAGATGATCTATGACGATTCAAACTCAAAACAATAAAAATTGCACAAAATACAGAATAAGGGTCGTGAAACCTTATGGAATTATCGTAAGCTCGCCATCTTCTCAATGTTCGTCGTTGAAAGTTATGAGCGAAATACACTGGATTACAATCAGCATTTCTGCCGACGTTTCGATGTAAAGTAAGTCAATTTCACTACTTCCAACAAACAAACAAATTAATTGAATTAATTTAATTAAAAATAGAAACAATAAAGCTGGGTTGCCTCAAAGGGAAAACCTGTGCTGAGGCAACCTTCATGCATTTATATGCATTGCTAACGCTTCAATATTTTACATACAAAAGTGAAAGAAATTAACTTAAGGTAAGTAATGTGCGAGTCGTCCATCGAAACGTCGGCAAAAATGCTGAGTGTGACCCGATGGAGAAACCGAATAGACTTGATTAACATCATACGCTGGAAAAGCATCAGATCATTCTCAACAACTGCGGAAATTAATTCGATGGATTCTTCCTCAATTCTGTGAAATGTCATGTTATTGAAACATAGAACACACCTGGATAATTCTACAAATATATTTATTTGGGACAGCCGGCTTCGATAAGCAGATGGTCACTGAAGATGCCATCAGTACGACGTTTGGTCGTATGAATAGAAACAGGTATCCGTAATATTTGCTGCGTGGATTTAGTTTTTCATAATGAATAATGCATATTAAGAGTCGTTTCAGGCGTGATCTGGTGGAATATCATAATAAAAGAAAATTGACAATTTTCTTTCAACAATAATGAAAACTTAATGAATTTTATTTTCTTCCTTTTTTTCCCGACGATACTCACCGACGCCAATGACGCCTCCGTTGAGCGGCTTGACGTCCGCACCGCCTCCTGAGGGCGTCGTCTGGTGGTTGGGCGTCCCGGGCTTCGCCTCCTTGCCCCCGGCACCTCCTCCGCCGCCCCCACCGCCTCCTCCGCCCCCTCCCACGCCCTTCGGCTCCGTCTTCACCACGCCGACACCCTGGTTCCCGCCCCCGGCCACGACTCCGCCTCCCGGCCCTCCGCCCACCGGCCCCCCGTCCCCACCCCCGACGCCCCCTCCGCCTCCCCCGCCTCCGCCGGCTCCGCTGCCCGCGTTGTTGGACGAGGGAGTCGAGGCGGAGGACGATGAGGAGGTGGAGGATGGCGTGGAGGAGCCCGTGGAGGCGGCCGTGGAGGACTGTGTGGCCTTCTGCTGTGCCAGCCGCTCCTGCTTGCGGAACTTGGCCCTGCGATTCTGGAACCACACCTGTAGAGGGAATTTAGTAGAGATAATTAATTTTATTATTCCGGGACAAATGTATCCCTTCAGGAACATATATACACATCTTTAGAGTCAAACAAATAATATAATAGCAAGATATACAAGACATTTATATCACAGCATCCAACATAATATTTCATAAACCAGCAGCATTATAAAAATACATTAAATACATCCTTTTGAACTGAAAAGTACTGTAGTTTATTCAATACCAAGTAACGATTCTGACAGTATATATGTGGACCAAACATTCCAATATCTGAAAGATAGAATCTCCCAGCTTAAAACTTCAATAAAATCCAAAATTCAATTATGTGCACTAGCAGATCATGCAATCAAAAATAACCACATATTTTATTTCCAACTCACAAAAATAATAGTTCTAGAACCTAACCTATCTAAAAGATTATTTAAAGGAATGGTTATCATCACAAAAAACAAAACATCCTGCAATAAAAAATACAGACATCGCCAAATTAAGTAAAAATTTATTATAATTATAAATGTTTTTACAACACTTAATGTTATTTTGATTTTCGAAAGCACCTAAATTTACAATTGACAAAAAAACAATAAATAGCAACGAAGGTATCATCAAACAATTAATTCAGAAGGAACTCTCTCCGAGGTAGCTTGAAAAATCATATGCACGTATACTTTTTAACAGAACTATTCACCAAAGTTGTAAATAATATTCAATTGATGTACTTACAATACGCCCAATATTTTTCATTGTAGCTCTGAAGAAGCAAGTATAAAAATGCGAAACGTTGGAAAAGTGAATAAATTACTTATTACTTATTAATTATTAAACTTACAAATTAATAGACCTGTATCTATTGAAAGAAGAAAAAAATTACGTAACAACACATCAGATGTTGTACAGTGTAGCACAATGTTTAGTTCACTTGAAGTAATATTTCATGATATTTCTTTTTAAATTTATTTCATTTATTAGATTGTTTTACGTCTTCTGACAATTGATTCCATACTTTGCTAGGGGTGACATGAAAAGACCTAGCATATGCAGGTATTCGATAGTGTGGTATATAGAGTTCTTCCATGCGGCGTGTTAGACGTTTATTTGTTCTCGCATTGTATTGTGCATTCCGGTGTAATCAGGAGGTAAGTTCTGTCGTTATTATATTGTACATGAATATTGCATTAATAAGTAAGCGCCTATTTTTTATTTTTAGCTTTCTGACAGCAGTAGTCTGTGTGTTGGAAAACAAGAGTTGAATCACACCCGAATAATCACATACAGTTACATTTTTAACCAGATGTGTGCATCAAGAGTTTCCAAATTTTTTATTAAAGTCTCTTTGAAGAGCCCAACCGTTAGAAACCCCGCCGAAAACTGCTTCTATTTTTGTGGCAAATACCTCAAAAGTAGACTGTTTAATCTTTCGGGATTCATTCCGCGATGATACCCAAGATTAATCAGGGAGGCTGCAGAAATTGTGAAGAGACCGGAGAACGTCAACCGAGAAGACGGTTACACATTGAGTAGAAAGCTTAAACGAATTTTTCAAATTTAAAATTCCGGCAACAATGGGAGTCCTCACTCATATATATATAAAGACGAGCTAGACTAAAGAAACAGTTCAGTTAACCTGATGAAGCTGGCAGGAGGACCAGCGAAATATTGTTTTTTGCAATTTTAAACATCGCGGACTGAATCCCGAAAGATTAAACAGTCAACACTACATCCGCGGAAGCCTACGAGCTTACCTCAAAAGTAGTTAAGAGAAGTTACTGATATTTTGGTATCATTCGAGAGATGAGATCTATTTCTTTAATGTGAGGCCAAAGTCATGGAATTCCATGAGTAGTGATACCTTGCTCTAACTACTTTAAATCCTCTATGGTGATTGGGCGAGGTGTAAGTTAACTTTTATAATAAGGAAAAATTACATCCATATATGTCGTCTCTATTTTGAAATCTATTTCCATCGTAATGTCTCTCCTTTTCATTGCATTCACATTCCATTATTATTGGTTTTACATGCGGAACAAGGAGTATGACTGCTCATATAATTAGATATAAAAATCATATTTACGGAAAAAACAAGCAATCACGTAGGTTGAAAAAAAAGGAAGAACGCGTCCACACATTGCGACTAATTGCGATCATGACTTTTGCGGCAAATACCTAATTAGAACTCATCTGCAAAAGCGTCATAAATGGAAATAGCATAAATTTATTTCCTTTCCAAGCCTAATCCCTCGGACGCAGGCCATCATGGACCTTCTGCGAAGGGTAATCAAAGATTACCATCGCGACGATTCGTCTGCTAGAAAGAAAGACGCGACGATGTGACCGCACTCAATATTTCTGCCAGACCGAAAATTTACCCCTCTCTCTCTCCAGACCGTCGCCCTGGTTACGTCCCTCCGCAATCCCTCACCGTTTAAACCCTTAGAGCGCCGGAAAAGTGGACAGCATCCGGCACCGCAGCATCCCTCTTGAGCCATCCGGAATCTCCAGTGCCCGCTCCCTCTTCCCCCACGACCAAACCCCAGTCATCTTATTTCAATACGATAAAGACTGCCCCAATAGGTGCCATCATAAAATTCATATTTTTATACTCCATCCATACTCCATCTTCGGCTCATAAATTGGCAACTTAAAAAAAATCTTTCATGCTTTATTATCCTTTTTTTGCTTGATATTTTTGGTGACTCATGAGAACTTGTACGTTTACTTCACGAGACTAGTTATTTTGGCCATTTTACATTAGGCTCTACATTGCGCAGTTCGGTGTACGGAAATTGCGCGAACTCGGGTACGGAGGTAGAGTAGGGGTTATTTTCTTATCTTTCGTTCATGCATTCGCGCAGTAATTCTAGAAATTCTTCGCACATTACAGCGATTCAATATTCACAGTACATCCATCCATGCATCAGATTGTGCAGCGAAGTTCCCCGACTGAAACGGCCTTTATCAATTGAACCATTGATTATTCCACGTCATGAAACGTCCTAGTGGACGGCGCGGCTCCTAGGCATTCTAAAGGAGTTCCTTCAAAAGAAAGCAAAAGCATACATGGAAAGTAATGCATGCGTATGATCCACGACTTGCTCAACTGATAGGATAAAAGCCATGCCATCGCAAATGGTTTAAAGGCTATTGATTTGCAACAAGTTTTCCGCAAACAAGTCATCGAAAATATATCATACTGAGATGAAATATTTATTCAACAATTTGAAAAATAATTGCGCTGATTTACACAGGATTTTAAAATAATCGCAGCGAACGAAATTAAAAGGCTGATAGGCAACTGTGACGAAAATCAAAGCGAAAGACCAATCAAATCATCTCACTTTATTTCGAGACTACGATTGAAAATAGTCTTGCACATAATTAAAGAGGATTAAAATTAAGGCGAAAGGAAAAAAATTACTTTAAATTAAAGCTTAATTGGAAATAATCGGATAGTATCTTATCAAGTGTGAGAAATAGGAGGGGTTAATTTTTTTCAATTTCCCTGATCCTCCCGGTGCCAGCCGTAATGATATCTCTCCCAGGGGTAATCAAAACCAACGGACGCCTGATGGAAAGAAAGACGTGACACTTACCACACTCAATCTAACTACATGACCGAGAATTCCGCTCCCACCCTATTCTGCCAACCCACCAATTCGGTCCATCCGCAATCCGTCTTCCCGAAATCTTGGCTCTCCGGAAAGCTTAGACATCATGTGGACCGCAGCATTTCTCTCATCAACCCTAATCTCCCATGCGTCCTTCCTCACGTCGAAAAAAAATCCATTTACCGTATTCCAATCATGAATTCGTCAAACACTGCTGATGGAAGGTTGGGAATCACTAGAGACACGGAGGATGCGCTCCAGGCCAAATTACTTGAAGGATTCAGACCAGGCGAATTTTCGTATGACACGGGGAATATTATTTTAACCCCACAATGTATCTCTAGAGCTGATAATGGGGACTAAGTAAGAGAAACGCTCTGGCGAACGGATAGGCACATAGATTCCAATTTTCCACGCACCATTAGCGATCATAACAAAAACAGAGCAAGATAGAGATACACTATATTAATACTCACGTTTTTTTCTCTTTCTATTTCCTTTCTCTATTCCCTCCCCTTTACATAGCTGGTGTCCTGATACCCCTGCCCTACGCCCATGCGGCGGCACGCAGGGAAGTATGCAGATGTAGAAGTGTCTTAGAGGCCTCCATCATTTCGTTCATATTCAATGACTTTTAAGTATGGTTCCTTTCATAGCTTAAAAACTACACAAGAAAATGAAAAACTTTGAACATAGTTTTAATAGCCCCGACTACTGATAGTTCCACGTCGTAAATCGCTGAGTTTCATGGCAAGTAGACATCGTCAAGTAGCTCCTTTACAAGTAGGCATGCATGTTTATGTACCACATACAGGTTAAATGCATTACATCCTCGTACAGTGAGGTAGTATCATACGTACCAGAGCATGTAATTAAATAAATGTAAGATCTTGCTAACTGTGCCTCAAACTGAAGCTAGAGACTTATCGAAAATATTCCATGGTGCAAATACTGTTAACAATTGAAAAAAGCCACCCATTACCAAGTAAATAGAAAAGAGTGATATTATTTTCAGAGATTTGAAATTAATTGGAAGCCGTGGGCGTTTGCTTTATGTAGCGCCGAGGAAGTAAGTGGACGATTGCTTTAGACATGGAAAAAAGGGTCATTTCCTCTCCTTTCCCAATCGGATTCCTTCGGTGCGAGTCGTAATGATTCCTGTGCGAGCGGTGGTCAAACCGAACCGCTCGTGGAACAAAAGACGCGGTAATGACCGCACTCATTATTCCCACTGTAGAAAAAATGTCACTCACTTCCCAATGTTAAACACAATCAGGCACGGACTTGAGATCCAGGGTACCGAGGCATTTAACTGAGTCGGAGCCCCCTAATTGGAAATTTTTAAAGAAAAAATAATTTTTATTTACTTAACGTACTTTGATTTAAGAAAATATACGAGCAGACTTAGAATTGAAATAAAAAAGTGCCAGCAATACATTTTTAAAAATTGACATTATACTCCGTGTCCTCCTTAATTTGTTTACTGTTTCATAGCCGGGAGCCCCTCCGAGGTTAGGGTCCTAGGCAAGTGACTAGTTTGCCTGGATAGAAGTTTGCCGATGAAAATAATGGAAATTTCAACACTTTGTACAATTCCACTCAATTTTTTTCATGACCAATTGTTTCTGACGCCTATAGAGTCATTTTCAAGGAGACTTACCTCAAATATTAGGAAAATTACCTTAAATATTTGGTCAACGTAACCCTAATAAAATGCGCTTCGGTCGTGTAAATCGATCGGTCACTAATAAACTAGTGTGGATCTGAGCAAAGTTTTTATTTTCATAATGTTTAACGTTTTAAAATTACACAAAGCCTGATTCTATCAATATAGCTTCCTTTGCAGACGTACTGGTTTTCAGCCTCCGTAATCCTTCTCATGTTATCTCCCTAATACCGTATAGGCCATAGCTCGACGGAGAACTGGACATCATTCGGGGACCACAAGCATTCCTCTTCAGTCGCCCGTAATCTCCCTCCTGCCCGCCGCCTCCCCCTCTCCACACTACTCACGTCCAAAAACCCTTGTCCATGCATTTCGGCTCCGATCATGACCGCCCCATAAGTCTCAGTGCGAGGGCGAGCCCGGGAGTGAGAGAAGAGAAAAAGAAATCCACCGTTTCCAGCTCTGCGACAACCCCGTCGGGAAACCCACCGTGGTTTCAGAGGGTGAAAAGAGAAGATGAAACATACATACGGCCTCTTCCCTCTCCCGTCCCCTCCAACATCATCGCCGCCATAACGTCGGACGGTCCGCACAAATCGCAGCACACTTTCTCATATCTGCTCCTGCGATTACTATCCACTCACATGTCTCATCCATTTTTTTTCGCTTCTCTCTCTCTCTCTCCCGATTCAACAGCGTGCGTTCTCATGGGTTGTGCTCCGGTGTGGGGAGGAAGGGAAGGTTTTCGGACGGACAGGGGTGGGAGTAGAGAGGACGGTAGGGGGTTGGACGGGGTACCACCACACTCGACGCGGGAATGACTGAGACGCCATCTCATTTGTCTCCCCTGTGGTCGATGAAATGGCGGCCGCTACGGCTCTTTCCTCTCTCTCCTCCTCCTCCCCTACCCACCCCCAAAACACCACCACCCCCGACGCTAACACTTCTCATTCCTCCCCGCCTCGCATAACCATGGCAACCAACTCTTCTCCCTCCACCCTCACCCATCCGCCCGTCCCATTCCATACATCTCTCGCATTCTTTTCTTTTTTACGATTCATGCTCCCTCCCAAAATGTCACTCCACCAAAAACCCTCTCAGCTCCCTCTCCACTGCTTTCCCCTCAAGAATAAGTACGCGTGAGAGGGTGTGAATGCAGGAAGACATTCTAAAGTCCGAAGAATAAGCCCTCCGTCAGCTGTTGAAACAGGTAGGTAGGTACTCCCACGAACTTCTGATGTACATTTTCGCATTGATTCATTTTCATGTAAGTTTGATGTTCTTGGGATGATGGCTTGGAAACGTTTGGAGAAACGCCCTCGCCTTCCAACCGGGAGGTCGAATGTTCGAATCCTGTTAGGGTGATTTATCACCAACGAGGGCAAGGTTGCTTATGTTCGTCTTATTACTAACACGTAACACATTATTCGTAACTGGCGAAAGGTGTAATTGATACAGAAATTATCATTTCCATTGATATGAGTGACGTTTCTGAATTCATAAGTAACGAAATGAAGCCAGAAACGAAAATAGCCACGTATTCTTGACGAACATAAATTTATACTTTCACTGAAAATATGAATATAATAAATAAATAATGCTCATTGTGTCCCAGCGAACGGATGATAACGGTAAACAGGGACAGCTTATCATTCAACCTGACGAAGCTCAAGGAAATATAAGAATCACAAAATAAATTGTAGTAAATCAAGGGCATCGAAATGCATTCAAAGTGTTGTTATATTTAAATGAATATAATTTATAAACAAAACAAGCGTGAGATTATAGTTTATTCTTTCTTAATTGTCTTCTAAACTTTAGCGCTGGGTACCCGACCCTATATCCTCCGAATGAGGAACGCAAATGAGAGAATATTCAGGATTTTATGGTAAAATTATCCTTATCCCGGAGAATATCGTTTTCAACACAATATTTATGAAGATATAATGCCAGACAGAAAACTCAGCCAAAGTGAATCTTATTTTTGGCTGAATGATCATATTAGTTTGACCTTTGGTACTCAATGCCGAAATTAGCACACATCGCTCCTTTTGGCGCATTACGTCAGATCTATTTCTCATCCATTTGTTATTCACTTAAACCACACAATACCAACCTGGAACATGGGATTTTTACATCAGGTGACAAATTGGTAACAATAAACTAACACAAACATCTTCACTCTGGAAAAACTACCCAGGCGGAACACAAACCCGCGACCCCCATATTAGCAGACTAATTACCGCACTCAAAGAGTAATTAACAACACTCCGCTTAATATAAGAGTATTTATTGAAGAATCTGTTTTTCTTTCCACTCAGACTTTAAATTTATCAAGTGAATATGCTAGCCCATTTAAAAATTGACTTTCGTGCGATCGCCAGCCCATTCAATTCCCTTAAATTTCTTGCTTGTGATGATGGATGGTGGTCGGAAGAAATGCATCTCCCACTTCATCACTGGCTCCCAAGGCTTCACGACGGAGCTGAGAGTCGGGAATAACGTCCGGCGATGATTAACGCGATACGTTTTCGCTTTTAGTACCCCTGCAGTAATGTCTACGTATCTGCCCTTCGGTTCCATGCTGGGAATTGTTGGGAGCTGGGAATGTCATGAGAGAGAACTTTTCCTCTTCCCACTGCTTGCCAACGGCCAAATTGCCAGCGTATCCCCGTGACGACGAGAATGGGAAAACTGCCGTCATGCAAGTAATATTTCTGCCCAGCCCGAGCTCTCGTACATAGCACAGCACGGTGGCTAATGGGCTCGATGCTTTGGGTCGATGATTTGAATGGAGGAGTAAGGTAACCTCTCCTCGGAAGCGCTCTCAACCCCAAATCCGTTCCCAAACGAAGTGTTATTACTCCTCACTCCCTTAGGGCGAACGAAATGTCCCCTGGGTTAAATAGGTACTTGGTGATAACTTAAATCAAAATTTCATAGAACGCGAAGATAGAATAGGTGCATAGAGAAAGAGAAAATAGAATAGATGCATGGAGAAAGAAATGAAATGAGCGGAAAAGCATATACATTGAAGGAGTAACAGATAAACATCTATTAATACCTTATGAACGTAGATAAGTAAGTGAGATAAAGGGTATTAGATTGGAAATAAACAAGAAACTGGTTTCTGAGAATGAAAGGCAGCAACTCAGAAGGTTAGGATTAATAATTATATTGGTAATTCCACTCATTAACTTTCTAACCACTACCAATTGCCGAAAGGCTCACTCAACTCACTCACTCAGTGATTCAACCCGAAGGTTGGTTTGGATAGGTGAGGGTAGAGCTCACAGCTAAGCCACAAGCGTATGAATTTTTCACATTCAGGGTAGGGAGGACAGTTCCTTTCCCTAGGCCACCTCGCACTCCGAGGATTTTTTTGTATGGGGTCGTCCAAAGGCTTGAACCCGGATTTGAACCCGGGACCTTTCGATCAGTAGCCAAGCGCTCTACCCACTAGGCCACCACGCTCCCACCGAGATGTCTGACGTAGCTAAAAAATAGACTTAAAGTTCAAAATATGACCTATAAAAAATAACTCTATTTCCAAAAGATTTTTTATGATTGCGACCGTTTCCTTCTTAATGATGAATATTCCGACCCATCCCGTCAAAAAGCTAGTTGATGCCTGATTGATATGACACTGGTGGCTTTATGAATAGGTATTAGAATAACAATAAGAAAATACAAAATTAAGTTTTTTTTAACACATGGAAATTCGGCTCCTCCATGAATTCGCTCACAGTGGACACAAATTTATTCCACACATGCATTTCGACTAAGCGATGAAGGATATAGACGAGGACTTCACTGGGCAGGCGTCCGATCTGACAACACAATCATACAAATCGCCTTGAGTTTTAAAATTGTGTTTCATATCTCGGTTGGCATTAAATGTGACATTTAGCTTCCTTTCCCAACGAGCAAAGTTGGGGAAAGGAAGCATAATTTATTTCAATCCGAAAACGTACCAGTGTCTTTTTCCCGGTTTACCACCGGAATAACCTTTGAAAACAGATGACCCTGGGCACTGAAGTCGTTTTCATTTGTTAATTCAGCGGAAATGAGGTGTGACAAGGGTTTCATAAATGCAAAATCATCCAATTTGCTTGACGTCCATGACGAGATGCCATCCAAACACATCGAAACCAACGCAAAACGATTATTAGCGGAAAGGAGCATCGCCAAAAGGAAAAGTTGAATGATTGGGTAATTGCATTTCCAGTTGAAATGAAAGGGAAAGTATGTCCATAATTAATTCATGCTCAAACCACGCGTGTAAGGATAAGTTACTTAAGTCAGCTTTCAGTAAACGTTCGTGAGAACCGTGAATCGAAATAAGCTGCGAGAGAACGTATATTGACATTAATAGAAAGCTTCTCATTAAATTTGAGTACTCACAAATGACTTCTCATTAAATTACTCACTAATGACTAATCATTCGTTCTCTTAGCCGAAAAAATGTGACCGGAGGTGTCTGAACGATTCGACGAGTACAAGCACCGCCTATTGGAATGTGCCAGCGTATCAGTCCACGGGATGCTGCGAAGAAAATTGGATCAAAAAGAGCATGAATATCGCTTTTTTATTCGGAATGGATAGAAAGTGGGAGTTTGTGAAAGTTGAAGGAACGAATGATGTTAAGGAAACACTGATGTAACCGTAATGTGCTAGTAATACTCGATAATGTTGCTATTTGAAGTATAGATTAGTCCGCATAGTTATTCGCTTTCAGCCGGTTGAATTTTATGCGTAATACAGATCCATTTCCTTAAATTGAAGAGGAAATGAACCGAAAACATTTCTCATTATAAATTAAAAAGAGCTAAGCAATGGTATAGTCTAATAAATCTGGATGTTCAGCCACTTTTGTTGAACTCAAACGAATGGCTGAGTATTTATTAAAAGAGAATAGAAGCTAGGGAAAGAAAATTACAGTTTAGCTGCAAGAACTCAGTTAAAAATGTGCAACATTGAAAAAGAGTTCTCAGAGGAAAACATTATGAGGATATCACACGGTGCAATAGTTACAGACTTTGAATGCCATTGCAAGTGCAGTTGATTCTATGAGGACAATAAACTCAACCGTGTCATTGACGGGGATTTTTAAAATCTTCAAGAGCGAAAAAAGGACGCACGCCCATTACTGACGTCACTCAATTCAGAGCAGGATCTTAAGAGGACACAAAACTTCAGGAGGCGACAAATTAGGTGCACTTAGAAATATGGCGATAGGCAGGGATAGGAATATCACTCATAATTTTTCCGTCACCGTAATTAAAGCGAGGGATCACAGCGTGGGAAGTCAATAGAAATATGCCAAGCAAATATGTTTCCCTCTACTCATTTTATTCCCTACTGAATTATTATAATGCACGGTAAATGTAATTTATGGAATGTAATGGCACAGAAGAATCCTGAAATGCTCATATTAACGTTGGGCGAGTGCCTAAGAGCTGAACAAGACTCTTAGACAACAGTCAGGGAAGAAAAGATGTTATCTATGGGAAAATATCTTTACTGATACATATCATGACGCAATGTCCAGGTGCGGTAAGAAGTAGAAAGAAAACTGAATTGGATGAACAGATTGGAAAATACTGAAAGAAACTGAAATGGTAGACGTGTAGGCAGGAAAGAGAGGCAACGTGAAAGAAGAGGGATAATAAATGTCACAGGGTTGATTTAAGGCAGCCATCGCCAAGAGTGAGGCTTAATTTACCACAGCGGTAAGCGCTGGTGCATCCTTACCTTATCAAAGTGAACGGTCAGCTATCGCTATGACAGAATCCCAATGCATACATTATTTCAATTGAATAGTACACGGATATTTAAGTGTCTTAGTTATGGTAGTGACGTTAATCTAATCTGCGACTTCCATTTCCTTCGTAAAGTTTGTATTTCCGTCTTGACAAGAATTTGTTCTATCACTGTTCTATCACAATTCATCTATCACAATGCCGTATTTCTTCGAACATAAGGCGCACTCGAATATAAGCCACATCCCGTTTTTGGGGACTCAAACAGGGAAAAAAGTTAATACGCGAATTTAAGCCGCACCCTTTTTAGTGCATCCCGTACTATCTACATTATTAGGAATTACAATTCTATATCTGTTTTTAGAATTCCTATGTAACTATGACACAATGTTACCTATGTTATCCTTTAATATATGAATGAATTGTGCACCAATTTGACCTTTTTGAGCGTTATTTCTTACTTCCCCCGTGGCTTAGGCGAGTTTAGCTAGCGACCGCGTGAATCTGAATGGTTGGTTTGCTCAAATCGGCCATTTTTACGATTTTTTAAGAAAGTTCTAGAATTTAAGCCGCACCTCGAATATAAGCCGCACCCCGATTTTGAGGCCCCAAAAACGGGAAAAAAAGTGCGGCTTATATTCGGAGAAATACGGTATTTGCCGCTTTCAAAGCTCCCTCTTATCATAACAATCCTGTGATGCGAATGGGCTATTGCGGAAGAGCTGGGAAACAGAAAAAAATCCAAGTTGATTTGTAACGTGGGTCAAGCAAACGAGATGGCTGAGCGATCAACATCGAACATGACATAATGCTAGCTGAGCGCTTTCGCAGCTGAGCGTGACCAATGTTATGGTTCCTGATCAGTAATGATGATGACGGTGCTTTTATGCAAACGGTTCACTCTTTCCAAATTCGCTTTCGAAAAAAGAATAATGGCCGAATCATATCCCTGAGAGAGAAATTAAATGGTTCCTCCGATCATCAAATGATCAACCAACCACAGTGCTGGTTGCTAAAAAAAAGGCCGCGAAAACTCGTGGAAAGAGAGAGAAAAAAAAACTCATCCGCCTGCGAAAAATTCATTTAGATGCGATCCAATGCTCGTCTCCGCTGACACTGATGCAACTTACCCATAATCCCATTCGTTCGTCCGCCATCTTCCGTACACTCCCTCCCTTCGCCCGTGATTCCTCACGCCCTCACGGGCGGCGCTGATTGGAAACGACGGCCGATTCATTTGGTGACGAATAAAAAAACAAAAAAGAATCCTCATTTTTTTTTTTAAGAGGGTGAGGTTTTTCAGGAGTGGTAGCAAACCGGGACGAGGGGAGGGGGCGTGGCTGGCGCATTAGGGAATATTCCCGATGAATGGGATGAAGGGGGTTGGTTGGGGAGAGGGGAGTAGAGGGAGGGTTGTGGAGGAGAGAAAGAGTTTCTGGGGGGAAAAATGATTGCGAAATGAAAAACGCACTTCATCCCATTACGTTCGGTCCAAGCGCGCCTCCCCTTCCCCACGCCAACCAAAAAAAATCGCCGATTTAGTTCAGCAGGGAGAACGTAAAATGGTGGCAGCGGGGAGCCAGGAGCTGCGGTGACGGGCAGATGGTCTTTCCGTGGATTGCAAATGACCCCAGGACAAAACATACACCTAGAATTTTCAAGCAGCAACATTTGAATCCCGTTCAGGAGTCCCGAGTACGAGTCCCGCCAGAGTTGAATTTTATCATTTTGGTTGTGAATGTTCGTTGGTGTATCCAATTCGTGGGCTTTTATCCCGTTAAGTATAAATCCTAAGGGACTCTTTTTGTGGGGAAATTGAAAATGATTAAAATGAATAAACAATGTATATAAATTCCACCACGGCACATAGCTTCATGCGCTCATTTTCTCACATCTCCCTACCTCGGTAGGACGACTGATCGCACCGCGTAATAAAATTAGAATGCTTTGAGTTCAACTCCCGCATCGGGTGTGCTAGTCTTTGGATTAGCGACTTACGGTCGGTGATGCGATACAACTTTATCTGTTGGAACAATCAAAACCAGTATCTAAGACTTAGCTCACTATCCAATAATGTACTAATAAAGTTTGAAAAACAATTAGCCAAACGGCAAATGTCTCACTTACGCGAGATCGTTGCCCATGAATAATTCTCGCGCTTGCGGATTTCAATGAATGTGCAAGAAATATTGCCAAATGGTGAGCCATAACATTTTCCATGAATTAATTGGAATAAAAGGTACTCCAAAACCTTGGATTATCAACATAATGAATTACGAAATTAATTTTAAAAATATAAAAGACTGTCTCTACCAGAGGATGACGTGAAAACGTCGAAACTCGTTGTATTTTATTAAAAATAAATATTGTGGAAAATTACGACTGAGACCTATTTGATATGAACGAACATAAAAATGAATTTCTACTATACCTCGCCAGAAAATTTTAATTTAAAATATGAAATAAATAAATAAAATTTAAAATTTTAATAGATACATAGATGTATTCAGGAACATATACTGTCTCTCACTGGGTTTCTGTAATTTTTTTACTTCTCTAGTTGTCCACTTTCAGATGAAATCTCTCTCTAAATAATCAAACGATTTATCTACTAGTTTTATCCCATAATGGTCGTTCTTTCCCAACTTACTTCTGATTATTATGTTTGTTATTACTTCAATACATGCACGCTTAAAATTAAAATAGTCAATTCGTATGACGAGTCTCAGTTATAACATTTCAAGCTTTTGTCAGCAAACATTTGTTATCTCACGCATTGAATGATATGTAAAACTTTCCTTCGAATTTTGGCACTATTTTTGCAAAGCACAATGGACGGAATAGAAGGGCAGAGGATGGCTTGTTTATCGAGAACCAGTCGCATACTGCGATTTACTCTCAAACGACTATCCTGTCAGCTAAATTAACTTCCAACTCGAGGTCCGGGAGGAAGGTCCAAATTCAACTGGATGTGTCACACCGGCGCTCTGGCATGGGCTCACTATCAGTCCAAAAATCACCGCTCTGCTGTGACACCATGGCCTAGTAATTACCGTTCTCACTGCAATGCCCCTAGTCCATCGTCGCATAACCTGATTTATGTAGTCGGTATGACATCGAAAAATACTCCCAATACGCCAATTACGCCAAATGGCAGACTGCGGGAGTTTCAAATTTTCATTGCTAACATTTGAAAGATGCTGCTGGAACTTTAAAATTCGAGGGAAAGGAAATTGAGCCTAAAATATTACCTGTGAAATGAGGTTTGAATTGATTGCCATTAAACCTAGAAAGATGTTTTTTTTAACAATTTAGAGAAACAAGGCGCAAAATCTATTTTTTTACAGATTTAATGAGCTTCAGAATAGTTGATATCATCCGGTGAAAATTAAATAATAAAGGCATAAAACCATAACTTTTCCTGGGATCTTTCGGTCAGGCAGTCTCAATGTGTTAAATATACTTTAAGACGTCTCGTGTGGGCGACAAGGCGCCGGTATTTTAAGGTTCATTGGAAGTTTTATTCGTTGAAACACATGTGTTTTATTTTAATGGCAATGGATTACTCCAAGAATAGTAACTTATAATCTTGTTTACTTTTAATAAAAATCGATTTTACTGGGGACTCCACATTTCATCACAAATAGAGGCTGAAATGGACAGACATAAAGAAATAGGAAAACAAGGAAGAATTATATGATTCCTAAACTGAAATGTGATCTACAGTGATATTTGTGAGCTTTTAAAACTAACAGGTAGGTCTTCATCAACACTCTGTGAAGTAGAACGAGTGATAGCCGTAATTGTATTAATCATAAAAGCCTACAAGTTTCTTTAACATCCATTATTTAGAGTACAACAAAGAATAAGTGATTCATGTATACTGTGTTAAAGATACGGCTTCAATTTTTTCTCCTCATTATTGCCACCCTTTTCACTATTACTTAATGTGGGGTTTTGCTAATGTACTCTCTATCTGCAGTTTTACCACAATTAAGACGAGTAAAATAACGTGTACCTATGGTGGAACTGATGAATACCGACCATAAAATTCCCTGGCAGACAAAAGTTAATGTAAATTAATCTCCATTATGCGCAATTATGACTCCTTAACGTAAGTAGTGTACTTATTACATAATTTCGGTCACAAATTTTCGATATAGGACACGCAGGCTACTCAACTGTGGCAGATCTGTCCCTCAATGGAGCAAAAAAAGCGTTGAATTTATTGGAATGCGTACATGAGATGCGTCTGTCAAAGGACTTTCATCTTATCCCCAATATGTCCGACGCGTTAATGAAAAAGGACTCGTCGCCGTTTTCATATCTATTCACTCCCCCGTCCGCTTTGTCACCCACCCACCGCTTTCCTCCTCCTCCTCCAAACACTCCACTTTAATGAAAATGCATCCTCCCCGACCAAAATTAATATATTCATCGCGAGTGGAGATTAATCCGCAAGCATTTTTCGGATCGTTCCAATCAGCATCGCGCGATGATGGACGCCAAACGGGAGAGGCCTCGCGAGCCGTCATTTCATCATCGAACTCTCCGCAACGACGCGGGACCCTGACAGATTTATGAAAAAAGAAATATATAACGCAGAAACAAATGGAATGCCAACGCGCGCACGGAGCTTTTTTGGGAGAGCATCAACTGAGAGAGAAGAGAGGAATGTTTTAAGCGTCCTTTCCCCAATTTTTTTCAATTTCCCGTTCCCACATTCCCGATATCCCTTTCCTCTCATCTGGAATAACACGAGGAATCGAACATGCACACACAGATACGCAACACGCTCTCACAGTATTCCTTCCCCAGCTCCCTTCCCCTCCCGTGAAACCTTCTCGCGATATATCGAATCAGCTTAATCAACTTTTTTTGAGGGGATTGAAAACTGTGACAGCCACCGAAGTAAACAGTCATTCAATCAAGGCTCTCCGAGGGGGAGGACGTAAAAAAATCTCTCCCACCCACTCGAAAACTGTCCTCACCTCCCCTCCACCCCCCCCCCAGATCCCATGTGTCTCCCTCTCTCTTCTCTTCCGGTGGAATTCTGAGGGACAAGTGAGCGACTAAGTGCGCCTTTTTTCTTTTCTCTTCCTTTCCCTCCATCTCCCACCCTTGGAGAATGTACAAATGTGATGTGTATCCTCGATGTTCCTTCCTATTTGCCTCCCGATTCGACTGCTACTCCTAGCTTCGAGTGATGAAGAAGAGTTCCTCGGATTTCCTTACCGAAACCTTTTTCTGCGAACTCAACGAAATACAGAGTAAAGACACACGTTTCGCCAATGAGAGCTGGGAGTGAACGGACGAAGTGACGACATTGTTGGTAAAACTGGAAAGGGTAGAGAACTAGATCGGGAATCGAAGGTCACTTATCATAAAAGTGTACTAAACAAACCAGACCCCAAGAGCTTCAGGTTTACACCTAGGATATTCCTAAGGTATTGGGTTGAAGTGGGAAGCGCGCAGAAATGGCGATTAATGGAAATATTTGCGCATGGGAAAGGCAGCATTAAGTAAGTACAAAATGGTCACCACCGAATTTTTCTGTGCATATTTTACAAAGTCGTTCAATCACATGCTTAAAAAATATTTTTTTCCACAAATAAATCAAAAACTTTAATTTACCAATGTTGGACGCCTTTACTGGATATAAAAACAAACCAACGGCGCGGGTGCGATAATCCGACTTCTATCCTTATCATGAACACCTCAGCGCACATAGACTCTACTTCCGATCTGTTTCGAAGTGCTCAGAGTATGAAACAAATGGAAAGCAATTAGCGTGGTTGTTTTTCGAAGTAAGCAGCGCACTAGACCGAATGGAATCCCCTCAATGTATTCACCGAAACTCACTTCAAAGGTCATCCCTTCCTACTTCCGATTCCTTGATGATTCCCCATTACTTGATAGCTGGTGCCATAACACACACTGCATTACTCCTTTGGAGTGGCTCGCAGTTGGATGCAAATGAGTAGCTTTCTTCTACGCCACCCAGAAAGGACCGAACGAGTAGAAATATCTTAAATAGAAACTTACAACAGAGGTGTCGTGTCGAAATTTGGGTGAAGCCGCGTTGAATTTTTTCCGCCTTAATTGAACCGCCATATTCCTGGAATATTAAGATTGCTGTATAAAACAGCGAGACGGGATGCATATTATAACGATGAGTACTAGTGTTTCCAGATTTAAATTGAAGCACTTGAGGTAAGTTTCTTTTTACGTTATTGGCACTATTTATTGTAAACTGATGAGCGTTTAATAGTTGAAGAAATGCTATTTATTCACAGCTGGTTGCCTGCATTTCTAATGGTGCAATAACTATAGAGATAAAAAGAAACCTGGTGTTACGTACCACAAGTAAGTGAAATTACACTTACGCACTGCTAAATTTATATTTTATTTCTTCGCTAATTATAATGCATCTTAATTTGCATGGTTAACCAGGTGATAATTACTCCACACGTTGCTATCGTGGAACAAAGATATTCATTATAGTTTGAATCAAATAATAAACACCACCACTTATATTAATCAATGTTCTGTAAAATAAATTACAAGAGAAATGTCGATTATGATTTATTTACGTGCTTGGTCCACAGCTTCGGGCCATGAAGATGTGATACATTAGTTAACATCTTGTTTAATATATATTTGATTCATAGGCATGGTTATTTCTCCCTTATCACCTAAAGCAATGAATGAGTTGGTGCCCATGAAAACTTTGCATAACCTATTAACTCTATGAGCAATGACGTAGCTCGTGGGTGAATAGAGGGGGTGGTACCCCTTGGGCAGCACTTTTTTCGGGCGGCGATTTCCGCATTTTAATAATTTTAAAATAACTGTTCAATAACTATTTAATAATTAGAAGAGTAAAATTATTAACTCATTTCGGAGGCCGACAATTACAAATATATAATGACTGTAAATGAAAAATGCTATCCATCGTCCCAAATCCGATCGAACAAAATACTATTGTAAGTTGTCCTCATAGCCATTGTGTGATTATCACAATCATTCTTTTGTAATTTTGTGTTTCCATATCCAAATGAAGGGGGGAAAATTATTTCTTTCTCAAACACAAATTGCTAAATTGTACCTACAAGAGGTTTGGTGCGTGTAATTGTGTTTCTCAACTGACAGAACGCCTCAGGTGGTTCAAACTATATCGTGTACGAGAAATATCGTGTTTCGTATTGCGCTCGGAAGCCATCTTTCCTTCATGTCACACCTCGTTTCACATGCATGCATGTATGTGTGTGTCCCTTCGATCTCCCGAATCCGTCTCCATTCCAATCCCCTCCCCCTCCACCCCAACCCCCACGGAGGCGTGCATTAAAAAACAAAAAACTCGACTCAGGCGCTCACGACACGCCTCTCCCCCTCCCGTTCGGCTCGCGAAACACATGACTGCACATGCATGCGCACATAACGCAAAGCGAGAGAACAAACAAAACACGGGCGGCGGCGGTGAACGGAGGGCGTTGGGGGGGCGCGGTCGGGGCTCTGAGTTGTTGGGTCGGTCGTCGAAGGGTGTCAAACGACTCGCTAATGGCACCTTCCCCCACCACCCCTTTATACACCCCCCTCCCCTCTTCGCAGTTTCCCAGCAAACCCCCCCCCCCCTACCAGTCTACCCACGACGCGACGCCCTGAATTCTGTGCAAATCCATTAACGCAAGAGGGTGACGAATGTCGTTTACAGTCTTTCCCGCTGATTGCAATTGCCTCGCGAGAAAAAAAGATACGAACAGACTGCGCCTTTTTTATCGCTCGGTTCCGCTCATTTTTTTTGTTATTATTTTTGCGCAAACGGAACGGGAGTTTCTCGCACATTCGCGTCAGCCACTCCTCCGGCGAAAAAAAGAGCTGGATTAAAGAGGCGAATGAAAAAAGTGGCTCGAAAACGGATCGCAAAAAATGGGATGCAATGGTGAGAACATTTCAGTGGAATGTATCATTTCACGCGTTTAATTTACAAAAATATTCGGAAAGAATAATATTTCTGTGGGATAGATGACCGAAACCCTGCTCTGTTTCAGGTAAATGTGATATCAGTTGCATACAATTACAGAAGATGCACCCACCTTAACGCATTAAATGTCCGCTAGTATTTGATAAGCCTAGTCCGCAATTAAATCCGCAGTCAATAAAAATCACTTCACTAATTTGCATTAAAACCCCTACTGTTTTTCATACTCATGGATAAATGTAAACCCATGGATATAAACCGACTTTCGTAACCCATTGGCACATTTATGGTAACTTTTACACTTTAAAAGTCATTTTTGGACCATGATATATAAAAACCGGTTACCCACGATGCTCGAGTACCCATGATTGGCCTCTTATGGCAATAAAATCTTTAGGGAGTAGAACAGATACCAGCTATCTTTATAAGCTGCACTGTTTCCATTCTTGGTAACTTCCATTGAGGTCTATTTACCTCTTCAGCCACGTTTAACAGGTATAACAACCATCATTGTTAATCCTGATTCCTAAAGGATAAGCAACAATCATACTCACTATGCACTCCTTTCAATACTTAATTGATTGCTTGCTTCCTTTCATTCCAGCGAGTTCGTTTTTACTCCCACGTACCACACCATTATTTTGGTTTCATCCTGCGATGAGTAACGACTAAAATATTATCAAAAGATGGAATGAAAGCGTTCGCTTTTTATCCCGCGCATTAATACTCAAGCGAGCCCTCGGCCGCGTTCGCTTTAACGCGCGATCGTATCGCACGGATCGGCATATTTTCGCTAATTGAGTGTGAGGGCGCGCACGCGAGGGAAAAAATTGAAAAGCTGGATGCGTCGCGCGCGCAAGAGAGAGGAAGTATCTGGAGTGGTGAGGGGGGAGTAATCGGGCACGCATGCGATGGGCAGTTACCGGAAAAGGGCCCATGGTGCTAACTTTTGAGCAATTACTCGTACGAATGAGCATCAATGGCTGATAGTCTAGACTCTGGAAACATGGATAGCCAACGTCCAATGGTCGATATTTTTCCCATTGATAGTTTGTCACCGATGTTTTCGCACCATCAATGGTTTTATTCGATAGTTAATATTGATGTTTTACTCCAGTATTTCGTATAAAATTGGCCTAATAATTTCAAATTTGAGATGCATTTTGTGAATAGTTCATGAAGTATAAACACATTAGCTAATAAACTTAATCTTCGTCAGTAGCTAGACAAGTAATAAACTTCTTTGTTAACATGGTCCAATTTATTTATTTATTTTTATTATTATTATAATAGTTGCAAGTCGACCATTTGGTCGGGTGGTTGAATGGTTATGAACCAAAATTTATAAATTTAATCAATAAAAAGAAGAAGCTCACAAGAAACATAGGCATATAACATGATCAAAAACTATCATAATTAACTTTTAAAACTCTAAATGGATAAACTATCACAATTCCAGATCTAAAAACTATCACAATTCAATTTTTTTTCAACCTCGTCATCAACATTTGAATACTATTTGGGAAGGGCTCTAACATTTTCTCGAGTGAACCATTCCAATCCCCGATCCCCCTATGCAGAAAGGAATACTTTAATGCATCTGATGGCTGTCTTGGAGGCTCAATTTTGTAACTATGGTATTTCCTCGACATACAGGTATAACAAGGGATTTTTAATATTACGGATATGCCAATCCACGCAGGATCACCAATGTAGGCTTTATATATATATATATATATATATATATATATATATATATATATATATACTTCGTACTTTTTCTATAGCTGAGGAAGGGCTTACATGCCCGAAACGTTCCCTGTAAGTCTTCTCTCTTTTTACTTTTATTTCCCCACCCCCTGTCAAGTGTATTTTTTATTATATATATATATATATATATACATATACACACACATATATACACACATACACACACACACATACAATTTAGTCGTGCATTCCTCCTCCTCGATTCAAGTGATTTCCAACCCAGAATTTTTATCATCTCCGTAACGTTAGCCACAAAATATACTTTATGCCACCAAAAGCTTACAAATATAAGAAATTGACACAGGAATGGCATTGAAAAGTTATTTCTGTTGTGAATGATCACCTGGTGATGACGTGCAACGTCGAAATCTAGGTCGTTTCTAATAAATACATGTGGAATTACAAAGGCAATGCTTCTCATTCACAATGCTAAGCAAAATCCATCAAGTCACACCTGAGACAACGGAAGTTATTTCTGTTTTATTTTATACTTACAAATATACTATTTGAACCTCAAACTATTCTTTGCACCACCGACATCGATGCCAGTGCTTATGCTTTTAGGCATCTTCACGCTTTTCCTCGGCTTTTTTTCCCTCTTTACCGAAAAGAGTCGTATTTGTATGACGACCTGTTATCGACGATCGATTGGTGACGGAATTAGGAGGGAGATGCACCGCGGGCGTTTTTCAACCAACACGGCCTCGAATGATTGAGCTCCCCTCCCCCGCGGAAAAAACGCAAATTAAAATATCTCCATAAAGCCACTGCGACATCGTTCAACACGCTCTATTTCCATTTTCACTCCACCTCCAACCCAACCCCCACCCCACGCATCCAGTAGGCAGCCAGGCGTTCAAATAATTTTCACCGAAACATCACGCGGAAAGTCAACTGGAGGGGATTGCATATAAAAAGCGTTCGAATTACACGATCGAAAAAAAACAGGGTTTCCTTGTTATGGTGCACTTCTCGGATTGACAATATTTTTGAGAGCCTTCGAAATGGAGCGAAAAAAATCTTCTCAGTGTACTCGTCATTAGCTTTAACATTAAATTCCATAACGAGCAATCATTTTTCTCCACCTTGTTATTGCACTTTGAATAAATAGTTCATATTATTAGAAAAAAAGAGAAAAAAAAACTCGTCTTCGGGGTGCTCAACTATTATTTGTCATCGGCCTACGTTTTTCATAAACAAAATTAAAGTGGTAATATACTGAAATGTTATTTAATCAAGAAGCGTAAACACGGGTAGTGTAATGAAATTTAACTCAAGGTTAAGGAAAACTCATTTTACATGGTTTATGAATGCTGATGTCATGGTAAATGATATAATTAAGAAGCCATAAGTACATTGTTTTGAAGCTTAGAGGAAATAAGTGAAAGCATTGTAATGATTCAATTAAATGAAAACCCAATGTGTAAAATTTTAACTTAAGGAGATTCTGGGCAAAACTAGCCACTTATGGCATTAAGGGGTTACTAAAATTTAATATAATACTTGACTAGTAAAATAACATTTACACAGACAACAACATAGATAGATGAATTTTAACAACATTTGCTAAAATGTCATTTTACACTCTCAGCCATGCATTTTTGACAGAGCTATTTACTAATTATACGTTTTATATAATGAAAAATACTCTATTTTTATTTAATTCAGTAAGTGCACTCTAGATTCAACATATAGTTTGGAATCTTGCGTGAGGTTTAGGCTACAAGATCACTCTTAAGCCCAAAAGTATTCACGAGTTCAAGATTGAGCAGCCAGCTTTTCTCCTGTCCCTTCTGATGTTTCATTGACGCTCGTAAATCAAACAGTTTGAATTTCGCTGGGGGGTGCAACAGCCTCGGCAGGATTAAAATCCAAAACCCTTCGATCATTAAGAGAGTGCTCAGCTCACTAGGACAACACACCACCTCCACCTAAAATCAGGGTGCACAAATTGCCTGGGGGCCTATAAAATAAGGACGCATACAAATAGCGTTAATTTCTTTTGTGCTGTTTTCAGCAATTTTTATCACATACAAGGGCGAACGACGCGCTTGAAAAATTACAAATATGGGACACAATAGCTACATAAGAGCTGAAAGAAACAAACTGATGCAACAACAGCCCATTTATAATTTGAATTGAACGTAGTAAATCCATTTGATCATGAAACTCGAGAATTAATATTCATGTTTGATGATTAAGAAAAGCAAACCTCTGAATGCATATAAAGAAAAATTAGGTAAACCACTTGCACAAAAAGGATGGTGGGGATAGTAGTATTAATTGATTGGATAAGTTTAAAATTCGAGAGAAAATTTAAAAAAATAAAGACAGAAGTGTGAAGGGATGAATTTTCGTGCAACTCACTATCGTGTCTAAATTTCAACACAATTCACGTTCGCTCATGCATGAACGCTTTGCCGCTATCAACGTCCTGCGATGCTACTTTAAATGATGTTTAAATAAAATTTCAGGTAAAAAACGTTATTATCTCCGAAACGCATACAGAGTATTAGAAAGTTAGGCATTGTTTGAGAGCTGTTATCGTGTATGGCACGAAGGAAAAATTAATCCTAGAACATATCTGTCCGACAGCCTCTCTTATTTTGTGGCTATTGGACCAGAATCCCTCTTGATACTTTAAGTCGTCAAGGAGTGCACTCACCTGTGATGTTTACAGTAAGTTTACGGTAGCATTGAGTCATCCCGCCTCTAAGACATCCGAACATAGCTATATGAGTAATTTTCTGTTCGCCCTGCGTTTCTTATGATAGCGTTTTCAGGAATACGGCGGCTCTTCAGTAGTTTTCGTTTTCACTCACGACTGTTCGGCTGATATCCCATTTTCACTCACTCAGTAGCCATGGTAAATGCTCGCTCTCAATACCCCTGAGTGAGAAAGGATGGGTTAGGCCTTTAAATGTAACCATTCGTTTACACTCATGACTGATCCGCTGCTAACGCCGTTTCACTCAGTAGCCATGGTAAATGATCCAATTTGCTGAAGCTATTTGAGAAAACGAGAACGTTCACAATCACAGATATATGCAGTTAAAGTTACAACCTCTTGCTTTTCCCGCAAGCTACAGAAATATGTTAATAAAGTATAGTCAGTAAATATGGCACCGAAACCCGAGTATGCCAGGATTATCTTAAATTTAGACAATGCAGTGAAAATGGGGATATTTAGAAGTATTATTAATTTGCTTCTTCTTCTTTCAGGAGATATAGGTCAAATAAGTTGGACTTTTTTATTATTTGTTTACTCTTTGCCAACGTTACGAAATGTTTATAAACTTTTTAACATAAATATGTACTAAAAACTGTAAACTATATTCCATTAATGTAAAAATGCCCCATATTATCATTGCAGCCCTGATGAAGCATATATTAAAATGCGAAACGTTAGCAAAGAGTAATAAATAATAAACAATTCCAACTTATTTTACCTATATCTCCTGAAAGAAGAAGAGTCAAATAAATAATAATAAACAGAGGTCATGGAAAGCAATCATTTAGAAATATTTGCGGCAAACGTAGGATGGATATGTTTAAGAGTGAGTGGTTAATGAAAGAATGCGGGTTGGTATTAATGATTTCCTCGTTAATGTCCTATCATTGAATACCTCCTTTGCTTTTGTTGCATTCACGCATTGCTTCGTACACGTTCTACTATTTTTAAGACTCCTAATACGCATTCCTCATCTTAAGCAGTGTAGCCAGTCCGTGAGGCCCGGACACCCCCATAAATTTTGAATTTATTTTTTAAAGGCACTTTTAGAGAAATGTATATTTTACAACAAAGAATGTCGTATTCATTTATTCATATTTTTTCTTCTGTTTGATAAACTTTTTAATTAGGTATTTATGTATTTTTCAAACAAAAACTGTTTAATTTTTATTTTTTCAGTAGTTGGCACAGCTATAATATTTAAACATTGTCCCGTACAGCGCAGTCACAATTGGACTCTTAATTGCCAAAAAACATATTTTTGATCCTGATTTTTTTTAATTTTTCACCCCCACCCACTCCACTTTTCTATTCTTAAGACTCCTAATTTTATGCATTCCTCCTCTTAAGCTTTTAATGTAAGATATCAAAGCGTACAGAAACCTTAACGGGCAACGTCGCCCTCGCATAAGGACATGGATAAAGGTGCAGCTAACATCAAAGCGATGGCCCTATCGCACCCTCCCTCCCCCAATCTCGCTTTCATTTATACCTGATTCTCCGCAGGACACCCGGAATTCTGATTCGCATTCCACGGACCGCTGTGTAAGAAAGGGAGGGGTGGTGGAGGGGAAGTTTCGGGAGAATTGGGATTGTTGGAAGAGGGAGGGTGGGAGAGGGGGAGGGCGTGGGCGGGGACGAAAGGGAGAAAGAGGGATGGGATCCTTTGACTCCGCCCTCCCGATTCACGATTGATTTTGGCCCTTCCGCTGCCGGAGAGACTTCCGCTACCCCCTACTACCTACTACCGACCCCCCCCCCCCGCCCTACACTCTGATACCCAACGAGCATTCCAACCACCCCTTTCCTCTCCCTCCCCTCCCATCCCATCTCACGCTCGGAGAGGTTCTCAGAGCGCCGAATAAACCCTCTCCTTTTACGGTCCATTCGAAATGCGTAACACCACCTTCAACTCTCTATATCTTCCGTCTGCCGGAGCACATTCATTTTTGCACAACGTAAAAAGCCATTTCCTTAACTCCTGAATTCCGTCAGCAGGCTGGATCATTGCTAAAAGACTAAGTTAGCTTAAAGAGAAGTGACTACTCATGATTTATCAAACTCATAATTAAGAGAGATGATTAAGAATGGAATACATCCGCTAGAGGGTCATTCCATATCAGATCAGCGCACTTTAGATAAAAAGTTAACCTCGCCATATCAGATTTTGATGAAATTTGGCAAGTACATAGACTAAGAAAAATATCAAACTTCATTAAATTGTATCAATCCGTTTTGAAAATATGGCTATATATATTTTACAAAAACGTCAAAAATCGCATGGTCGTCAATATTTAAAATATTAAATTCTCATCTCCTAATTAAGGTAGAAAGATGGAAGTGTTGTACATTTATATACATATTTATGCCTTTTTATATTATATACAACGCACTATGGGTTATAAGGAGTTTTTTCAAATTCCAAAATAACATTTCTATTTAAAATTTAGAAAAAGGCACGACTCCTATTTTTTTAAATTTTAATCAAGGAATTAGGTTATATAATTATTAAAGGACACACAGAGTTTGAAAATGGTAGTGTAGTGGGTTCATGATTAAAATAATTTTAACAAAAGTGGTTTTCATCAAAATTCCAACAATGATGCCATCATTAAAATCATTATTTTCTAGCTTCTATGTCAGTATTTAAATTGAGCAAATTGAGTACACTAAAATTATTTGAATTGTTAAACTTAATTGAAACATAGGCAAAATTTCATAGATGAACGATTCTATTGGTGTTCCAGGATCAATTCATGAATGTTATACTCTGAAGGCCTGTGCAAGTTTTGGACAAGTTGAGACAGGCATGTTCCAGCCATTGGTCCCATCACTGCAATTCTTACTTCTTGCTTTGATAAGTCCGTCTAGTTCTCTGGAACGAGACGGAGTTTAAAATGACGAATTTTGAAGGAATTAAATTGATTAGCGGAAGAGGAGAAGGGAAGGATAAGGAAAATATGTCGGTGTATACTTCAGTGAAATCCACAATTTGAATTTGAATGAATTTGAGTCAAGGGCTTTCCCAAAAGTTATTGAAAATGTGTTCATTAGGTCTTCTCGTCCTTCATTTTATTCTCTTGTTCGTGAAAATGCCTGTAGAGGAAATGAGAACGTTCGTTACACAGCTTAACGTCATTAATTAGCGGCGCAATCTTTTTCAGAACTAACATAATATCAAATTAATATCTTTACGAGTCCCAAAAGTTGACTTTAGCCAAACTGTGCGTTGAATGAAAGGTTTGCCAAGCAAATAATGTTAATTTTGCTACACATTTCTCGCAGAAATGTAGGTATGATTGGAAACTTAATGTGGTGTAAGCTGGCTAACGATTACCATTAGGTACCCCTGAAAACCGGCATTTTTATGGAACTTCCATTTACTAAAAAACTTAAGCACGTTCTCGTTCACAAAATATAATATTACTAATATGTCACATTATACCTGTATGCATATGGCTGTGGCATATTAATAATATGTCACACCCAAATAACATTTGCGACTAAATGACTATGCTGTGAGGAGGAATGGTGTGTTGGCTAAAGTACTCATATCCCATCCCGAAAAGCGTAGTGGCAGAGTTTTTTCGTCGGAATCCCCATACCTACTATTGTGGCACGTGGTGTGCACTTCGAGGGCAATACTCCGTCCGTCGGATGAGACGTTAAACTGTGGACCCCTGGGCGTTTTTCGTGGAGAGCAAGCTATCGCCGACGCCGGGTTTTTCTCCACCCTCCCTCCATTCTCCAAATTATCCATCTGTTACCAACTTTTCTCACCTGCCCCAATGTCACAAAAGATTTCTGCTGTCGGCCGCCTCGACAGGTAAACGAACCAGACAGTTTGCGAACTTGAGTAATAAAATGTATGTCGTAAATAAATATTTATTTTTTGGTCCTTGGCGAGTCATTTTTTAGTTAAATTTCTCGAATTAGTCTCTTCTTGATATGCCCCTTTCTTTTCTACCTTTCTTTTAAGGAAAATTAACTCACACTGCATTCATTACATACTTACATCCATACACATCACGCCATTCCCTTTCGATAAGTCAAAGATAAGGCAAATTCAAATAACTTAGTTATGGCTGTTATGCCTAGGGAACTGTTACATACCATAAATGGTTCTATAATCACTGTACTAACCGGATCGTTCGGGAATGCGACATTTTCGGCCATGATGTTTCGCATTGATGATGTATTGATGCGCTTCAATGAAATCCGTTTGAGGAATCTAGACGTTTTATGGGGAGTCTTCCTTGAGTGGAACAAGGTGAGTAGCAGTGCCATTGACAGGAGTCATTTTACCTTTTACTCGCTCTAACACCCCATGCCATTACTCTTTAAACGTCGAGTCGCATGACTTAGCTCACACGTAAGCGCACACATTCCCATACGCACAGAAGGACTCTTCTTCTCTCTCTCATCACTTTTCCCTTTCATCTTCCTCCCATTTCCACCTCCATGGATACCCTTTTTCCACCTCCTTTCCCACCCTCCCTTCCCCTCTCAACTCCTCCTCACACGGCACACCCCCATCTCTCGGCTATTCTCCAACCCCTTCATCTCTCTTCACTCTTTTTCCCCCCTCCCCCAACCCCTGACTCGGTCCATCACTCAAAATCCTCCGCCGCACCCCTTCCATAATGTCGAAGTCCCGCAGTCTCTAAGTCAAACATTCGACGGTCGGGTTTTTGATTAACGCTCTCTTTTTCCCCCGTAGGATCCGAGAGGTGGAGGGGTTCGGAAGGGGTTGGCCGTGAGGGTGCGTTTTAGGGGGAAAAGGGGATTAAGGGGGGAGTACGGATTTGGGGTGAGAGAGAGAGAGAGGACTTGTCAAAAAAGGGCATGAATCCTAGAGAGAAAGGGTTCGCACGATTGGAAAGGATGTAGTGGTGGCACTAAATAAAGCACAACAGTTTCATTGCAACTATTTAATCGGAAAATAACTTTTATAAGGCCACGCTAAATACATCAAACATGACCCGGGACCCAACAATTTATCGTCATACACTCTATGGTTTCAGGCTTTTCTTATGGTTTTTATGGCCTGTCCGCGCCCACACTTCCAAGCCACGGTATAACCGCCTCCTCCCTCACTCAAACCAAACCCGTAACTACGACAACAAGGGTCTGACGGAATTGCGATATCTCGTATGGATTACTACTAGCGCCAATAGGGTGGTTTCCTATTTTTTTTATTGCCTATATCTGAAATTTATAACCCCTGGAGTACGTGTTTGAAGCCGTTCGATTTTTAAATGGCGTTAAGTATTTTTCCTTATTAATTAAAAAGTGAAAAAATTCAACGGCGCGAAAACGCGACGGAAAACTATTGCATGCTGGTTAATACTACGTGTGACGTCACAGGTACGTACGCAACTACCGCAATCTGCCGCTAGGTGGTTCGCCGCCGCTGCTTATCTGCAGACGACGTCCGCCGAGAAAGCTTTAATAATAATAATAAATTTACTGGCGGGAAAAAACTATTTACAAAAGTAAACTTGGTTTAAAATGGAAATGAGCTTTATTTATTAATTTAGCTGCTCTAGTCGCATAGAGAAACCTCATCAAAATAATGAATCATTTATGGTTACGGTATGGGGAATGAAAATCGTGTAGTATAATATATTCTCAAATTAATGGTGCTAGCTCCTATTTTTTAAGTAAAGTTAGTATGAAAAGCATGAAATAAACCATTTTGTTCGTATTCATTTCGAAATATTTCCCGCAAGCAAGCACGAAATCGTCACTTAATAACTATACGGAGAGCAGGTGCTGCGCCGCAGCTATGATACGATTACACATTAATTTAATTCATCCACTTTGTCGAGGTGTCATTGCCAGAACATGAAATTAGCAAAAAAGGCTTACCGTCAATAGCATAATGGATGGCAAAATCTCGAAGCAAACTATGTATGAGCAAATACTAAAACAACTAAAATGCGTTGATCACCCCTCACCGTGATCACAGACCATTGATGGAAACTCGTGATTCACTGCATCAGCTGATCAGCATCATATTCTCCAAGAAGTACCGGTAACATACCTCCGAGAACATTGCTTTATAAAAATTGTTTTGTACCGCAGTGTCACACAACAACATTTAGCGATAGCAAGAAAGCTTACGTCGCGGTTCCACTAATCGAGAAGAGGAGAATTTTGTGGTTAAAAGCTGTCAGAAGAGAGTACCTTGCTTTACTCCTCTGATTTCACCTGCACTAAACCGAACATCTTCTCTAAAGAACTCCACCACCATGGCCACATCCACTTACGGTAGATTGTCCGTACAAAACCAGTTTGTAAAGCCATTGAACTTCTTCTCATGAAACCTTGTGGCTTTGTATATCAGCAAAAGGAACTGATGATGAATGGTAACTAATGAAATATGCAAGGTATGAATGATAGGAATGGTAAATGAAAGGAATAGAAGATGAGATAAAGGAAATGTTTGTCAAAACGAAAGTGATCAAAACGTAAACATCTAGGCCGGAACACCACAGAACGCGAAGTCACAGGTACGCAGTTTCGTTATTCATTTCACTGCGCATGCGACGCTTGCCGCGAAGAACTCCTTCGCGGTAGCTCTGTACTAGCAGGTAGCGTAGGAGCCTAGAAAACTTCTTTTAATGGTATGCTCAATGGAGGAGACTTTCCGAAATTTGAGCATTTTAATCGAGGTATATTAATACATGTTCACCAGATTTTAGGGACTCTGAAATACTATAGTAAGTACAGTCGATGACAATTCCATATACCTCGCAATGTTGACTATCTACCTGTTACGTCATCATAAGAGCTGCCGCTGTTCCGCCATTTCGGAGCCTTTTCAAATGAACTTAAAATTAACATTCAATTTACTTGTAAACTAAGACTTTTTAATCCAAATAATTTGCGTGTAATGAATACGTTTATGCTGGGGCACCTGTCGCAATAAATGAATTCTGTTTTCTTTGATGAAGGAAACTACCCTATTGTTTCAGGCGCAAATGGAAAAATACGTAAGCGTGAAAAAAATATAGATTGTATGCTTTCCCAAAAACCTTTTATTTTTTGTGAAAAAATGCAGTAATTATTCCTTTTGTTGTAAGTCGTTTATCAGCTTCCATTTAAAATACACCTGGGACCACACGTGACATCGCCATCGCTACCGTAAGTAAACAAAGAAGATGGCCGGGAAAGTACACTGCAAAAACGCCAAGAGAAGGACTAGATGGCATTACTGCACAGCAATCTGGTTCCAGAATTTTTCAGGATGCAGAATTGATATTACAATGACCTTTTTTAAGTTTCCTCTGAGAAATAAATAGGTAATTTTCCAATTAAATCTGCAAGATATTCAATTAAAGCGTATACCTGTCGTTCTGTTGCGCTGATAGTTAGCGCCTGACCGCTAGAGTGCTCTGGTTGAAACATATAACCATTGGCGTAATGTGAGTGTCAGACCCTTGTACGACAACAAACAAAACAAACTAAGAAATTGTACCTGATGATGCAATAGATCGGCGAAACGCGTTGTATCGTTAATAAACTCTGTGTAAAAAATACAAAGTATATTATTTAGTATGAATTTATCGTCATCATTAGTTAACGATAAATCGTTGAAACCCGGGTCGTGTTTGATGTGATAAGTGTGGTCTTTGTAAAATTTATTTTCCGATTGAAAATTGAGAAAATATGGAGTAACACAAAGTTGCTAAAGAGTGAGTTTAATTTATTCATTGCAACTTTTTCGCAACCGAAACAGTTTCAAAACGAAACAATTCTGCGAAACACCCTGTTGCGGACAACAGCTAAAGGCACACCAATCAACATGCGATCGATCGGTGCTCTTAGAAAATGGCTGGTAGTTCTGTATTCTATGTAATACGAAATCTTTCACTCAAATAAAGTAGCAATTTCATTTGGATTAATGAAAGATACTTCGCAGTTCTAATTCTAACTGCAACGATTGTCTGATCATGAAGGAATTCCATCACATTTCGCCTGACACCATTGAATTTATCTGCAACGACGGGCGGACTTGTGTTGACTGAATAAACCAGCAACCGCCTGCAACAGATTCAAATCCAACAAATTGTAGCTTATAACCGCAACGCAGCCACACGTGCAGTGTAACTGGAACAGAATACAAGACAAAACAGTCAACTTCAGCTATCAATTGCCGCTCCACAGCACGGAGGCTGCGGCACGATCACTAAGCTAACCTGTTGTTTGCAACTGTTATTGGAAACAGTTGTCTGACCGAAACAGTTGCGGCTGCAGCCGTTTCGCTCCGACAACACTTTATTCCACCACTAGAAGGAAGTAACGAATTCTGACTGGCCGTGCCACGTCGAAATATATCAGGTGGTTTTAAAAATAGTGGGGAGATAATAGACGTAGATGACTCTGACAATGGCTTAGAGTGAATGCAAGTGGGAAAGTTACGTTGGTGCGTGCGATGGCAGTCTGACCCGGGGAAAACTGGGAAAGTAGGCGGAAGTGAAGAGGCATTTACCCCACCCCGTTGTCACTAATCGTTTGGAACGCTCCGTAAATACCACCTCCCTCCCTTTGTCAAAAATAAATAAAACTATGAATGTTTTCACTGATTTTGTTTAATTCAAGAAAGGCTTCGTCAGTTGAGCGGCGACATCATCAGGAGTGATCGCTTGACATGATGTAGTCTACGTGATGAAACCGGTCGTGCATTAAGTTTAAATTAGTGAATATATGCATAGTTTATTGATTTACGACAGTTAATTTTCACAAAATTAAGCCATGAGTTTCATCCCTTTCCTTGCCTTGCCATCACCAAAGTAGGGTTTTGAATGTCAAGCGGGAAGTGGTAAGAGACAAACAAAATGCAGCAGGAATGAGAAGGGAGATGAATTATAATAATGGTGTCTTTCTATGGAGCGAAATTAGGAATATCTAATCCTCTCTCACACTTACATATTTTTAACAGATGAACACACACAGCCATGCCTTGGGAGTTGAAAATCTTACCCAGGCAGAATTCGAACCCGCGACCCATGGGTTGGCAGGCAATGACTTAACCCCACCACCACCGAGGCCGGCAGTGACGATGAGGAAGCATTATGGAAGGGGTAGTTTGGGATGAGGGTGGAAGTGCTCGGATAAACGTGGAGAAAATGCAGAGAGATCAGGAGTTCACAAAGAAATAGTACACCACCTGAAGTACCCTGTCCGGGAGGAAAAATGCCCCTCGGCGTCCTTAAATTTGAGCGCCACTTTTTTCTGCAGGTTAGGGAGCAGAAAGAAGTTTCAAGTATCGACGAGAAGCGGAATGATGGGGATTGCATCGGAAAGAACCACTTAGGGGAATAAATAAATACAGCGGGAAGGTGAATTTAAAACAATAGATGACGTAAAATGAAAGGTTACTCATCAGCCAACTAAAGAGCATGAGAAAGAAAACCCCAAGGACAGCATCGCCACTCACAACGCAGTCGTGCTGGGATTGCAAATCGTGACATTACTGAAACTTTAGACGAACAACGCTGCCCAATACGTAAGATAAGAGTATACCTATCATATTTTGTTTGTTTAAATCAAGAGACTCCTGATATCTTTCACTTAAGACCGCCCAAAATGCAGGCATTTCAAGAGTTTAAACCAATTACAATTTTATCAATGGAGAGGGTGTTAAAGTGTATTTCACATGTACTCCCGTGGGGGGTGCAAATATATAACAACGGGTATAATGTAAATTATAGAAGCTAAGGTAACAGCAAGAGTCTTTCCCATCAAAGCAAGCACTATGCTCATACTTGAAGATTTGAGAACTATAGATCATCAGATATTCTGAACATGCATATTTAATGAATTCGGACGTCAATAAATACAGCAAATGAGGTTTAAGAGCACGCGAGCGTTTAATTTACGTTGGTAGCGACTAAGATAAGGCAAATGTGACACGAGATTTCGTTTCTAGGCACGTCTAGTTAATGCATCACATGATTAAGATTGAGTTTTGATATTTATATGATCACAGGAATCGGAATTGGTGAGCAATTTAGAGACTGCGTCGGATTCGAATAAGAACTGACTCATCGAAACCTCTTCGCGGAAACCTTCTATCCAAGAGCTATCCTTATCGCTCGGAGCTATTCTTTGGATCTATAGCTATCCTTTTCACTTGGAGCTATCATCTGCATTTGCGGAAAATTTTTCACCCGGAGTTATCCACTGCTATTCGTGGCTAACCTTTCTACTTGGACAAAGTACGTGTGATGAAAAGAAATCACCTTACGGTTCCACTTTGCTTCTTAATTTCACTACCGATCGATTTTAACGTCTATTGCATCATTTTCGAGGTAACATTTAGGTGATAAAACTTATGTGGAATTTCACGAAGTGATTTCTTTTCATAATTCTTAACGTTGCAAATTTCCGATAAAGAATCGCCTGCCTCCATCAACTTTTCACTTGTAGCTATCCTTTGAATTGGTAGCCATTATTTTCACTCATAGGTATTCTTTTCGCTCATAGCTACCCTCTTCACTCGGAGCTATCTTCTGCACGGGGAGCTATCATTTGCACGGGAGACTAAGAGGAGGGAGAAGGGGTGAGGAGAGGGGAGAGGTGGTATGAGGTGTTCGAGGAGCAGGATCGGGAGGAATTCGGGTATTAAGGGAACAACGCGTAGAGGGATATAGGCAGTAGGCGGGAGAAAAGGCTCCCTCTCTTTGATGGAAGATTTGATAAGCGAGCCCGGAAGGCCTCCTCCTCTCCACCTCCTTCCCCTTCTCTCTCTCCACTCCTCCCTCACCCTCCCCCTCCCTCCCCCATACCTACCCTTTCTAAATACGCTCCTTCCCCAGGAGCGCCCCATTGCCCAACACCCATACTCTCTCCGCCCTCAGAACACTCCACACCTCCGACTCTCACCTCTCTCAAACATTAACCTTTCAGGGGTGATCAGAGCCGGACCGAGAGTAATAGGCGGGTGTGTTGGAGTGGTGAAGAGGTGACAAGGATCTCAAAAGCCAAATAGCGTTCTCCATGCTGTTTCTTTAGCGTCGACTCCTCGCAAAATTCCTCTCGATTGGAATAAATACATTTCTGAATTTGAAAAAGGGAAAGGGAGTGAGAGCGGAGGAGGAGGGGATGGAAAATTACACATCACTCGCGTCAAAGAACAAATAAATGGTAAATACCAGAATTGGAAAAAAAACTTGCGATTTTCTGCTTCATTATTACTTCAAATTATATTATCTTTGTAGCTCAAAAAGACATAGTAAATATTGGAAATCCAAAGAAAGCGCTTCGTAGGAATCTTGATGGTTGATTATGATTTGCAAATAATCAATCGCGGCACAAAGGAAAAACATTTGGTCTCACCCTCTGTGTAGAGTTCTCTTAGGAATCATTTCTTAACATTAACAAGAAATAGAAAAACAAGCGATGTGTCCTGTTAGGATTATCCACGGATGAAGGAAAATGTGCCTCCTATTGGGAGTAGAATTGTTGTAACCTACTGCGGTAAGGTACATACATCACATCATACTAAAAAATCTTGTTTAATATAATGCACTAATAAAAATTATCATTGCACCAATAATTTTTTTTGTGGCAACAGCCCCGCACTGCAGGTGTTCTGGGTGAAGATACCGTTTAGTCCTTGAGTTACGCGGCAGTTTTGATGAAAGTACCCTACAACAGTGTCATTTTTACAGTACAGTGAATGATTGAAGTTGGGGTAGGTATATTAATTCTTTTAAAACCCAGTGTTATGCCTCAATGTTGAGAAGCAAGTGCCTCTGGCGTATGGGAAGTGAGATTGTCCATTGAGGAAGAAAAATATGACCCGCGAAGAGAAACCACAGAGATTTATTCCCTCTCCGACCACGTAATCTAAAAAAATTAAAGATTGAAGAATTTTTATGGCAGTTATAAATAATACAGGGCGCTCCGAAGAAACATTCCGGCCTGGAGCTCATGCGCTCAAGTAAGGGTTAAAAAGCGGGCGAGACAAAAACAAAAGACTAGAGAGCTAACTGCGCAGAATTATATCCACGTCGGGCTTTCCTTCGTCTCTCTCAGGGATTCCGCTAGGGGAAGGAAGAAAAACAACAAAAGAACGCGAACCGGGGAACAAAACCGAAGCGTCACATTCATTACGACTTCACACTCGTACGCGAGCACATTCACACCCAGAAAACCCACACGAAACGTCTGAGGGGTTAGAGTGAAAAGGTTGTGAGGGGGAGGTGGGGACTCAGAAGAGTTTTAAGGGCGGAAAAATCAGCCTTTATAAATCGCAAAAAAAAAGACCTCGGGAAAATTTTCTAGTCATGAATTTCGTTGCACTCCAAGGGGTCATAAAAAAAGTTGGCGAATTATTGCGTCTCCCTTACTTCATTTTTTTCTCACTCACCCTCTCTCTCTCTCTCTCTCTCCAGTTCCAACCCTTGGCGAAAGGACCACCGCTCTAACGCGGACTGTTTCATTCCTTTTATCAAGCAAAATGGGAGAGGAGGAGGGAAGCCTAAAAAAATAAGGGGAGTAACCTACTATCTTCCCTTTTTCTCCTTTTTTCTCTCTTTGCTCGTATTTTTTAAATTTTTTTTAAAGGCTGACAGATGTTGCCGTTTCGGTCGCGAGGGAAATGGGGAGCGGGGGTCGAGAGGGGGTGGTAGGAGGGGAACAATCACACGGAAAAAAGGAAAGGATAAACTGGGGGCCACGGTGTGTGGGCGGTAACGTTCTGGGAGGGGGTGAGAGAGTTGGGAGGGTGGGGGAAGGGGGAGGAGGCAGGAATAGCCAAGATGCGAGGATTAGATGAAAAATAACGAAGGGCGGGGGGGTTAAAAGTGAGCGGTGGGGGGGAGTGATCCTCCAGCTCTGGGTGAGAGATACATACCTACGATGGTGCTTGGTGGGGGGCGGTGTATCAGGGAAGCAAGGGTGCAAGATGGGGCGGCAAACAGATGTGGAAGCGGGTAAATGAATTCAGGGAGGAAGGGCGTAAGGATTAGCTAGTTGGAATGAGGAGAAACAGATGGAAAATAACCTAGAAAGAACAGGCAGGCAAAGGGAAGTAAGAAAGCATTGATAAATGATCTAATGTTTTCCCGGTGAATCTGATATATAAATTTTTCACGGGTATTCCACCAAGTAATTTCGACGCCAACGTCAACGTTTCGACGAACGACTTGCTCGTCATCATCAGGGCTTCTGAATGCCGTATGCGTCAAAATTGGCCGATATTTATATCCAACAATGCGGATCAGGTGACTCCTGATTGGTTCACTTGTCTGGTTGACCGTTGACTGATTTTCTCGTCTTCCCATACATTTTTAATGCAATGATACTCTTTGATTAGACGGTCCCAATAGCCATGCGTGAGGCTAAGTAAATTTGCATCTTCCCATTCTATGGAATGGTCTTCGTTAAAAGAAGAAAGCATTGAGATTGACGAAAGTATTGATACTCAAACAGGTACGATTCCTCCATTGTATATCAGCGTCTTAATATCAGATACCATTTTTTTAGAGAAAGAGAGAAGAGAGAAACAAGCAGCGCTGGTTAAAAACTTGTAAAATTAAAATTATGAGTGAAATGGAACAATTAATAACTTCAATTGTCTTGTTGAAACTGTTTCTATTGAAGAGAATAAAAAATACGTTTATCAAGGCATTTAAAATTACTGACAAACTGCAGCCGAAAAAGTTCAGTTTAATTTGACTCTTGACTCCACGTACCTACAGCTAAGGACATGGTCATATATGAGAGTAGACGCCTTCTAGCAGGTGGTTAAAAGTAATACGACAATGAGGTCGTTCAATTAATTCGAATTGGGGCTAGGAAGGTAGGAAGGTAGGTATGAGATCGTAATAGATTTTGCCAATGCATCGCGAATAAGGGATTTTATACTTAAGTCCCTTACTTACTCTTGGCAACAGTATAGGTGTAGCGAAACTTGGTGGCACTCGCCAGCAAAGCGTTTTAGATCACTGAGAACGAATAAAGCGTTGATGGACGGGCAAAGTTATCGAAGAGCTCAGTTGGGGACTTTTATAGAAAACTTAAGCATCTTTATCCCTCCTCTCTTGCATGACTTCCTCTCTCTGACTTCATTTTCTGTACGAGCGAGTGTCATCAAGTTTTGCTACACCTATACATATGATAGAGCAAAATACTTTTAAAATGCAAGGGTTACTTGCTATCTTGCACAACCCTGAAACTCTTTGCAGCTGGCGACATCACACAGTCGATGTCGTGTGGGGTTGGTTTTAATTTCCAAGCTTCAAATGGTTCCCTAGCGAAATGTGATACCCAAGAGATAACCAATGGAGATAGTGGTGACACCCATATTTGAAGTCGGAACTCTTTCGTCAGCAGATGGCTAAGTCTAACAAACTGCCATTGTGTGAATTATGCCGTAGATTAGAGATAATTTCAGAACGTTTCAATTTATCCGCTTCCCATTTTCCAATGTAAACCTCGTGTTCATCGGCGGATGCCCATGTTGAACTGCCGACGCACGTGACGCAACAATAGATGAAGAACCACATCATTCAAGTGAGTAACTGCATTTTTATCGTTTAAAAACCATAGATAATTTATCAACGTTCTCAGACTGTTTTTTATTTTGTAATTAAAAACCTATTTTCTGTGGTTATTATCATGATAATTAACATATTTGATTATTGGGTCATTTATCTTTACTCAAAGATCGCAAATCATGCATATGTCAGCTCTGTTCAATAATGAAAATAAGGCAATACTTACTCGTGAAAGGATGTAATGACTCAAGAAAATTGATTAACTTAATTGAATGGCCCCGGGAAAACTAAGTGAATCTTATTTGTTGATAAGTCCTTTTATCTTTGACAAAGGCATTGAGACATTCCCAGTAATTTCATTTTTATAGCATATGATGTTAAATACACTGTATAATATAGAAAACTTGGGGTTACTGGCTATGAATATAAACACTGTATTACCCTTAGATAATAATTATTTTTCTGAAAAAAATAAACACCCAGATGGGAATACGGCACAAATTTGGAATATTCTAAGCGCGCCCTATACCAAAATGGCGATATATACTGAGACAACCACTCATAGGCGTTGACGTTTGGTCGATTTTTTGGGACCGTTTAAAAATATGAAAGAACCGAAAACCAAGGAAGTATTTAGTTCAAACATGTGCAGTTTTTATGATAGAAAGAATCATTCTTTTGGGGAATTAATAGCAGATCATGGCGATGCTAAAACATGCAAAAATAATTAAAGTAAAATAGAGTTTCTCGATGCATCGGAAAAAAGCATTACATGATGAACACTGAGGTGTTAGTCGATCGCCCCCGACTCTACTCAACAAGGCAGACTTTCAAAATTGCATTCGAGTGAAGTGCCGAGCACGCGAAAGATAATTAGCAATGAATACGACGAAAGTAAATCGCTGTCGCGGGATCAATTTAGTGTTTTTTTTCCCCCGGGTTAAGAACTGAAACCTCTCTCACCGGGGGAAAATCATGAATCGCGGACAAATGGGGAAGAAAGCGCTCCGCGAGAAAAAACAAAGAAGTCCATTATTTCGGCGTCGCGTCACCAGTCGTTATGCACACGGCTCCGAAATTGCTGTCGTCGCCCGCGGTGGAGGGACAACCCAATTTCCGCTTTTAACCCTAACCAACACGGAGTGCGAATGCGCAATTTCGGTCGCGGTAATGAAATACGAGAGTTGAAGTCTCCCCGGGACAGGCAAGCACGGGAGGAGCGGGGAATGCGGAGGGAAGGGTGGGGGGGGGACAGGGGACAGCTCCCTCCCCCGCTGCAGATGAGAGACCCTGTGAGAAAGGAACGGGATTGCTCGCGGAGGAAATAAAAAGAGAGGACGATGAGGAAACCAGAAGCGACGCGTTTACCCCCCAAAAAAAATGGTGAACAATTATGCGTGACATGTCTACCTGGGGTCGAGTCTGCTCGCGAGATATTTGGGTCCCTTTTATGAACCTCTTCCCTCTTTTCAAATTCGTCCGGCGCCCTTTATTAAAAAAAAACCCTTTCCGGGAACTAACCTCCCCCCCGGTCAACCCCCTCCAACCACCCCGCCGTTCCCTGATGCCTTCTCCAGCACCGTAATTTGCTTAAACCCCCGCGTTCTCGAGGCTGCGGGATAAATGTCCTGCGACGCGATCTCAGGGTATTCGCAAGTGTTACAAAGGAGAGAACAGACCACACTCTGGTTGTTTGTGAATTATGCGGGCATAAATTTGGGAGGTAATCAGGAGAAACTAAGCAAGAATTTTTAATAACAGAAACATTCGTTCTGCGAAGGAGAATGATTATATTACGATCGATCAAAATTACATGGTATTGAGCCAATAAAACAGAAAAACGGAGAAGTAACTTTGTCACGACAAAATTAAGCAGTGGATCACCTCCTATGTTCGGGGAAATATTATTGGGAATTGCAATGCAAGGGACAATTTCTATTTATATAACCCTATGGTTAACACAGGGTTCGGGTTCTCCACCGAGTCAAACTCAGCATTTCTGACGACTTTTCGATTAACGAGTAGTCCATCATCGTCAGAGCTTTATGCCCAGATCAAGATGGGCGGTTTGTTAATCAAAACGTCGGCAAAATGCAGAGTTTTACCCGGTGGAGTACGCAAACAGACATTAGAGTAAACATGAATATTAGCAGAGCAAAGGCCTAAAATAAAAAGGCCTAGTTGTTATCGTTTTAGAGAATTTAATTTAATAAACTTTCTAACTTCCACACACCCCGACCGGATTCAACACTTGCGTGTCAATATCAAGGGACAATATGTCCCTTATTATATCAATCCCAATATTGTCCCTTGATAATGACACGCGAGTTTGGAAACCGGTCGGGGTTTACCAATATACTGTGTGGAAGTTACAAAGTTTATTTAATTTTATTCTCTAAAATGAATTCTAAATTCCAGAAAGTCAGCTAGCGAACCATTGAAGAAACTCTTTCAGGTGGCGAGACTATTGTATAGACACTCACATGTCTAAACAGCGAACTTCCTATCCCTTGCAACCATAGATATCTTAATAACCGACGATCAAGATTCTTGCATCTTTTTGATCTTCTTTAATGCAATATTATCACACAACATCCATTTAAAAAGCATCGGGTACAAGAGCGTACTTTAAGAAGAAATAATCGTAGCAGGAGAATTAGCGAGGAGAGTTCCAGGGTAAAGGTGGGATACGTTTGTAGTTTCTCTCGGATGTGAATAATATTCTCTGCCTTTCCCTCCCTCTTCCTCACTCGTTTTGGAGTTTAATTGGGAGAAACTGAAAAAAGGAGTAGATTTTTGATGGGAGGAAGAGGACAACTAAGGGATTGCTCAGCTGAGAGGGAGGGCATTTGCGTTTTGCACGTGATGGGGACGGACCCCTCCGAGGAGTGAACCCGAGAGAGAAGTCGTCAGCCACGGAAATGAAGACGGAGATGGTTGAACTCCTCGCGATATATGAAGCAAATTATTCCGCCGTCTCCGGACTGGCGTTGGGGGGGATGAGTTACTAGCGATGGATGTCGCTCTTCTCTCGCCAAGCATGGACTTCCATGACACTAAGAAAAAATGAACCTCCATACACACTTAAAACCATTTTTCTGCGCCGGTACATTGCCATCAGCAATCAGAAAATTGAATAGAGTGGTTTTTATAAGTATTGTGTTTTTAAAAATAAGTATGCATGAGAAGGAAAGCAAGTGACGAATAAAATTGTTAAATGTGTAATAAATAGTACTTACATTTGGATATGAAAATCCAAACTTTCCATAAAAAAGGAACCATATTTCCCGATAGTTACAATAGAATTTCAATTACTGCTAACGTCACATTCAAACGGAAATAAATATTGTATTGGCTTTAAAAATATTTTATTTATTCCCTTTATTAAAATAATAAAACAAAATTTACGGTAAAAGGAGACATTTATAAATGTCCACTCAATTTCGTTTTCTTTCACGTAACTGGCATTTAATAGCATAGTTATGGTATGGCCCACTCAACATTACTATATAGGTAGGTACTTATTAGGTGATATCGCATACTATTTTGTCAATGTAGTTACAGTTTACCCGACACCAAGAAGGATTTCATGCAAAAATAAAAAAGGATTTAGCGATACTTTTTAAAAATCATTTTCATACCGATGCTAAACAATAGTTTACATTGGGTTTTTTAGATCGGAGGATATAGTTTGCCTAAAACTAAGTAGTTCTTCAAAATACATATAGCCAGACTGACGAATTATAGGTAGTGTTGGACAATCATGCACATTAAGTAGCTATAAATGGTGTTTAGAAGAATTGGAGGGCTTCTTGTTATATTATCATGGCAAACATACATGGAATCATAAATGCAGTTCCTTATATTCCTAGGATTAAATTCAATTTTTCCCTCGGCACCTTCTCTTATCTATCAGCTGCCTTCCTATTTTATCCGCAGAAAAAGAACTTCCTCCTGCACTTTCACAGAGTTTCCGTTTACTGAATTTTCCTAGTGTTTTTCTTCTTTGAAAAGGCTTTTTCGTTGGTATAATGTCTAGGTTAATGTAATAAAAGTTTGAAATATATTCCGCCTCAAATCATTGAGCTGAATACAAGAGCTGAGCATGAACAAGCACACCTCCGTTACGTAAACGTTACTGTTTCTGGGAATGTGGATTACCGAGCCTGAGATGAAATTTAAAAAAAATGACAGGTATCTACGTATCAAGATGAACACAGAGGTAAGGGGGTGGCAGTGGAAATTGCGATGAAAACCGGGAAACCGAAAAATTGAACAACGAAAACATTTGAAACAACGCTTACCGAAGGAAACCAGTTACCCTTTTCCTGTCTACGTATTTTCCCGACGATGACACCCAAAAATTTAAAAACACACTTCCTGAAGTCCCCTTGCGTTTCAAATATGTTCCAATCCACCATATTACAATCGCTCATCTTTGAGACTAGTTTGATCCAGGATATCAGAGGAGGGAGGAGCGAGACTCAAGAGCCAAGGGGCATGACGGGAATGATGTTTCCCACTCTGCTTTTTCACTTTTGGTCACTCACTCCTCCTCTTCGTCCGAAAGCTCTTACTAACAGATCCAAGCCTTCTCCCCTCCCTCTACATCCAAAACTTGAGAGAGAGAAATTCAGCGAAAGAGTGAGAGATGAAGCAAAACCTTTAAAGTTTGGGAACCAATCAGCATTTCCACCTGTCTCGCGAAGTGACTCGGAGAATCCTTTCCCGTCAGTCAAAAGGAACGGAGGAGGGGGCGTGAGAAGTCAAATGGGAAGAGAGATGGAGATCCACAAGTCCCGAAAGTCAAATTGGTTTCGAAAAAATCCTTCCACACAGAGGGAATCGAATGGGGCTGTACAGAGTTGACGAGGAAGTTAAGAGTAAGAGGACTTGAACTGAAGGGAAAAAGGCCAAAGGGGAGGAGGAGGGAGGTGGAAACTAAGACGAGATGTGTGTCTCCCCTCTCCATCCCTTTCCAATGTGTATTCAGGGGGGGAGGGGAATGGGGGAGGAAATTAGAAGACTTGACGGGGGAGGAAGGGGATCTGGTGGATTTTTTCGGGGAGATGGAGGAGGAACGGGAATTTTGGCCCAGGTGAGGTAGGGATGAGACGGGGAGATATTTTCAGGATGGGATGAGGCTTGGAAGGAGACAAGGGGGGTTGTGGATGAAGAGCTCAAGGGGAAAAGGGTTAGGGAGGGAGGGATAGACTGAAGAGCTGACGGTACCGGGGGATGTAGCGAGGCGGGTAGATTTGGCAAGACAACGTTCTCTACCTCCAATTTTTAACCCCCTTCACACCCACCCTTCTATCTCACACCACCCGCCTAAACCCCCTCTCTCCCCTCTATTTCACACATTATATCCACCCTTTAACTCCTCCCAAAACCCCATTCTCCTTGCCACCTCTCCTTGCTTGAAAATCCCTCCCGACTCCACCATCCGGCCTCACTCACAGCCTCCACCTTCTCTTCTCCTCTCTCCCTTCCTCCCCTACCCCCCTCCCGTGGGATAGAATTCATTAATAAAAAAGCGCGCCTTAATTGGGATCTGCTAATTCGCTTAAGCCGAGGAGGAGCCCGGCCGGGGAAGAGAAGAGGTGAGATGAGGAGAGAGGGGAGATCGGGGAGGGTGTAGGGTGGGGGGGGGGGAGAAAGCGAAAGAATATCGCATAAGGGTGTGGGGAGGAGAGGGAGAGAATGGGGGAGGGATAGGAAAGAGTTATTTTTTCCCGAAAAAAAAATAAATGCGAAGGAAAGAGTGAGCCGGAGGGAAATGCTGCAGATGAGAATGAGGACGACTCTTTAGAAAGAGGGGGATGTAATGATTGCGTAAAACCTTTGCGAGGTAGAAAAAAAAACCCAGCGAGACGAGCTCATCCAGGGGGTTTTCTCTCTTCATGTGGGGACGAGGGGGACAGTGCTGGACAAAGGGCAAAAAGGGCTTTTCCTGGACCGAGGAAAAAAATGGCGTCGTCAAAGGGTTTGATTGTGTGCTTGCGATTTTGTGCGCGTGTGTGGGTGGATTCGAGCTGCCTTTCAGGGTTTCATTCTTTCGCTCAGAAGAGCCTCGAGAGAAGAAGTGGAAGGAGAAAAGGAGGACACGTCAAAGTGGAATAAGAGAGAGAGAGGGTGAGAGAAAATGAACGAAAGAAAGTGACAGAGTCGGGAGGGGGATTATGTGAACATGGAGCATGAGGTTCGCGTCTCAGCATTACAGTCTTGATAGCAAACCACAAAGTACACTGATCCAAGGTAGGCTGTTTTGAACTTTGTTAATAACTTCACTAGAGTGGGATAGGACTCCATAATAACCATTCAAAAGCATAAAGAATTAAATCCATTATTCATATGACGTAATTCATTAATAGCAAGTAAACAAAAGTCTCTCTCACTCAATCAGACTATTTCATCACCAAATGAACCTTAAATTGTGAGTGCGAAGTTATAAAGATAATCTATAACATGAGATATTTCACTCAATTTGATTTAAAGCCTATTGTAATAAAAACATCTAAACTCGTGGGCAGAGGAGTATAACATTTTCTTGAGAGAAACTATTTCTACTTTAAGGAATGAGATTCCATATTGCTTCGTGTAGATGAAGGTATTGCACATGAAATTCAACAGCCATAGAATATAAAGCATAATATATAATAATTTTTTTAGTATAAAATTTTACAAATATAAAGTTTTTTCGATAAAAGTGTCAAAAATGTCTTGACTTAAGGAAGCTTAGAATGCTCAAAGAGACTGAGGTCAAATTCCAGGGAGAATTATGTTTTAATAAGGTTCAGAGTTGTCTCAAACCGGATGAAACACCGAAAATTACCAGCGAAGAAATAACTGCAGAGGCCAACCTAGGCCAAATTATGTATTGCGCATAATAAACTCCCGATATTTGTGTGGTCAAATAAAAGTTCCCACTTCTCAATTAATCTTAAAGGAGAGAAATGAATTGAAATCGAGCAGTCTTGAACTACCATTTTACCCATATGATAACGGGAAAAAAAACCTATGAACATTTTTTTTCGAGTCATAACTTACTTTCTTTTACATATGATATTTTCATTTTGCATTCCGTAATAATAAAAAATAAACTTGCTGCAAATAAGAACTTTCGTCCACCACCGGCAATTGTTTCGGCACAATTATAACAAAAACAGTTGGGCACATAACACCAGCAAAAACATCATTAACATCAGCTCAGATTCATTATTTCTAAGGATGAAAAAGAATTAGGGAGGATCAGGTGAATGTGTTACGGGGAAGCGATTGCAATAAAAACCAGACCGTAAGGCATTTGTCATGCTAATTACCCTCGAGCTACCCGGGGAAGCAATTAAAAGAAAGCAAGCGGTTTGCAAGTTTTTTTCTTAATTTTCATCTTCAATTACTTTTAGAAGTAGTAAGGTCGGGGCCATCAGAATTTTGTTATGATTACGTCAACCTTGCATAAAAACCCAGGGTAAATTAACTAAGACTTTCAATGACCCTAGGATAACTGATTATTTACTATGTTATCATTTTTGAGATTTGAGTAATGTTGTTGAGTAATAAGGAATGAAATATTTCGTCCAGGAGCAGATTCAAGTCCTTGTGATTTCAATACGATAAGAAATGCGAATTAAAAAACGAGAATTAACGATTCCACAGGCTGTATATACTTTTTCATTTCTTTTTGTTTGTATCCATAATGGACCTATTGTACAAATTGGTACTGAATATAGTGTACACGATAAAAAACATCAAAACATCTTTTCATAATGTTGCCCAAGAAATTTCAAGGAAGCAGCATAACACCCACCACATTGAAATGACCGTAGCAGTTCATAGCTATCGAGCTTCAGGCTAAAATTACACTACAACGATTATTATATATATATATATATATATATATATATATATATATATATATATATATATATATACACAGTTTCTTAGGAAATTATGCGCGTAGCACAATATAATAATACACCAGTGTCACTAGCTGAAAAAACTTTTCTCGTGTGAGTGTTCTTTCTAAGTGTTTTACTTTATTAAGTGCGTCACAGCTAGTGACACTGGTGTATTATATATATATATATATATATATATATATATATATATATATATATATATAATCTTTGGAAGTTTTCGCCAATTGGCCACAAATATATAAATTCAAACTTACAGGAGGTAGGAGAAAGAGGAAAAGATAAAGAATTCGTTCTTACGGGAACGTTTCTTTAAATTATATATATATATGCTCGATATTAAATCAGGAGAAAAGTAACATAACGACCCGTAAAACTGCGTTCATTCCATTACGAGCCATCTCTAACTTATGGGTTATATGTATCACCTTGTGTCTCCAATGCTGCCTTTCGCTAGCCCCGAGATATACGTTGGATGCGAATGAAATAAGACATAATACACTCAATTACGAGAAAATAATCTCATAAATTGCTACTTAAAGATTGAATTAAATATCATTTGATATCGACTTACTGCGTAATAAATATACACCTCTCTGAGAAATTTTAGCGAGACGTAGTGAAACTAATTAGCATTACCATAGAGTAGCTAATGGTAATGATAAAACAAAAGCAATGATAAAACCTGGAAAATTATAGTTTCATAGCTTTCGGAAGAATGCCCCATGTGGAGTTAACATATTATAACCTATAGATTAAGCAATTCAAAATAAATCCTCATCCCCATTTCTTCATCGCCATTTGACATAATTAGAACTACTGCCATCACTGATGTCGTGAGTGTCAACTTTTCTAAGCTTAATTCAGTGATGCATTCCTGAAATATTCTTTCCTGGCGCTGAACTTTCCTGCCACCTGAACAAATTATTTCTAAAGCTATTGAAATTTACTTCCAGTTTATGGGATTGTGTCTAACTCCCGTAATTTGTTTATTCGGTGATAATAAAATGCGCTCATGTAAGTTTTAAATCTACCTCCCAGTAAGCTACTACCCGTATTTAAACTGAAAACAAAAAAGGGGCGAAGAAAAGGGTGTCTCGAGGACGTGGAAAATGGAGGCGAAAAAAAATTGAAGCACGGAAAGGCGCAGCCATAGAAAACGAGGAGGACCTTGTATTTTTTGTTTAACCTTGTCGAGTTTCCTTACTCCGTGGACACAAATAAGGAATATCCTTGTTCATGCATGCACACTTCTCCTTCTCCGCGTTTTCTTTCATTTTCGGCAACTTTCGGAGGCGACAAAATAAAGCGATGGGCATAATTGCGTTTCGTGCTCGGTCTCACGTGACGCGAGAACCGTGACGCCGCCGACGGCGTTATTTTGAATTATTTTTTCCTCACGGCTCTCTCTCTCTCGGCGGCACAGTCGAGTGGAGATTAATTAATTGGATTTCGTTTTCTTAGTTAAGAGGGAGCTGGTGCAGAATAAGGATGACAGGTCGGCAGAGGTCTTTGCAAAGGAAAGGCTAATCAAAAAGGAGCTGGAATTTAAAGAATAAACATGCCTATCGATTTCCCTTAATTTGGAAAAGGGAATTGTACATTTAAAAATGGCCAGACTTTAATTTTTATTCTAGCCGAGCTTTTTATCAAGGGATACATGAAACTAACGGATCGTGATATTAACCCGAGTCTTTGATGACCACACTAAATGTAAACGAGAAATAATTGGCCGCGCATAATTCAACTTTTAATTGCAAATTAACATGCTTCTAATTTAGCTTTTTTGATTTTAATACTGCAAGTATGACTGCCATATTATCATATACATCAAGAACGTCTCTTTGTGAGTATCAGAACTAATTGCTCACGATCAGGATACTGTTTAAAGCCTTCTGCATATTGTGGATCATGTTTTTTTTAAATATATTAACAGGACGTCGATTACTGGTGATATAAAATCAATCGATCGAGGGTGTAATGGAAATATTTGTTTATAGTTTTAAGGAATCAGAGAGAGAGAGAGAGAGAGAGAGAGAGAGAGAGAGAGTTAAGCAGCTATATTACTACACAAATTCCGATTTAATTACAGCTCCTGAAATTTGATATTAGTTTATGATAAAGACATGTAAAAACCCGAGCACAATGCTGTTATGACGTCCGATATTTCATAAAATATGTTACATAAACGTAAATTATGCTGCCTAAAATGTAAGTATACGAGTAAAATTAAAAAGAAGTGAAGTACCCTTCGAGCAATGAAACACGCGCTTAAGTGTACATTTCTCTGTCACGCTGAAACCAAAATGCAATTACGAAATTCCAAATTTATTAGGGCATACGAAGCTCTATTCTTGCAGAATGCATAAGCGAGCAGAAAATTTAGCATCGATATGGAGGCATTACAACGTATTTTGTGCTTCATTAATTTTGTTTACTGCAAACTGAACTATTGAAATGAAATTAGATAATGAAATTTAATGCAGTCACTAAGAAAATTCATACCAAATAGCATTAAAAGATGAAACATTAACTTACAAGAATTTTAAATTAACACTTGAAAATCACAATAATTTGATAACTTTGCTTGGTTAATACGCACGGTGTAAAAAGAAAAAAAAATAGCTATATGAGATATGAAACTAACACATCTATCGGTTCAAAATGAAAAGTGTATGAAACTCTCTGGCTTTTTCTTCAGTCTTGAGTCAGTTGAGAGCGATTCGTGGTTTGAATAAGGGGAAAGGGCAGGATAGCAATTCCATTCTCACGAATTTGTTTGAGCTACGCAAGGACGTCGGTGTAGGTATATAGCCTTAAGATTGCCCGAGAAACAAAATAAATGCATTGATTAATCATCAAGCAACGTTTTGAACAAGCGTAAATACGATACTAACCGATTTGTTTGAATAGCTTTGTAAACCAACTTTCAGGTAGTGTTTGCATCAAAATTTAAGATGACATAAATCTCACCTATGAGCAAGATGAGGTTTCCTTATGAAATGCTCTTGATTAAGTGTGTTGTTTGCAACGCAACGCTACAGTGCATTTGTTTCCTATTCGTTCCAAACCTGCACAGAGCACAGGAGGTAGGAAGCGCACTTCAGAATAGATATGGAACAGAGCTGATGTGCACTACTAAAAACGTGATATAAATAAAAACCACAATAAAATAAGCCTTTAATTTAATGTATCTATATATACGTGAATCGTAATGCAGAACTCACGACAAAACCAATGGTGTTACGCAAATCTCTCTACATGCCGTGAGAATAAGGGGATATGCGTTTCAAATTTTTATTGCGCATGCTTGGAAGTTTTTCCGCAAAATTAAGACGACATTTAAACAAAAAATGTGAAAACTTTGAAATTTAAAAAAAGCACTAACAAATGTTTGAGCAATAAGGCGTTTAAGTTGATTGCCATCTGATTAACGGTATTTGCATAGTAATCCACGAAAGTTGGCCATTGCTTCTCGCGGACCAAAAAATGGGCTCTTTATTTCCTCTTCTCCCAAAAAACAAACTCTTATTAAAATTTTTAAAAGGTTTTCTTGTAATCACTTAACGTGGATTGAAACAAGCTAAATGTTGATGTAATTTTCATAAAAATCGGCAAAGCCGTTTTAGAGATGTTAAGTCTCAAACTCAGGGTCGCATACTTTCTGCGCAGACAGAATAAAATAGCTTCAATAATCGCACCCACGGTTATTTTATTAGTTTTGATTTTCGGTAAATGCGTCAAATATGGATAGCATTAAGTGTTTGTTCACTCTACGGTAAAAAGCTTACGTTTTTAAATTATTAGGTTCCGGGTGAATTTATTAGCTACTTGCACGCCTTTCGGCAGAGACTAATGTGAACCTAAAGAATGCTTTCCACCGGCGGGTTACCAAACGTTCCGCCTGCGAACATAGTCTCGTTATTTGCCCTTTGTTTGTGTTTAAGTGCGCTGATATTTTCCAATCTGCGTTAACTTCAACACCTTTCATGAAAAGCTCCCAATAACAGGAAAAATACATTGAGTGCGGAGAACAAGCGTGAAAGCTTTCCACTTGGATTCATCCACACAGGACTATGAAAATCATTACTTCAGTAGAACATAAACACCTGCCCGAAAATCTTCTGCCCCTACCCCATGAGCACCAAAGGTTACCCGCACGAGGGATTCGGCAACATTTAAATCACCAAGCTCATCGTCCATACAGAGCAGAAGAGCTTAAGAGCTTTTAAAAGCTGTCAAAATAAGGATTTATCAAACTTCTGCAACCATGCGCGATAGGTTTTTTTTTAAACACTTCATACGGCATTGTAGGTGGGGGGGGGGCAAATCCTCGTGTTCCTTAAATTTAAATGTCACCCTGGATCCCCTGCTGAGCAAAGTAGTTCACGCCCAGTCCGCTGAAGGGTGGGCGTCGTGCGTCAACATCCTCAGCGTGCTCCCCCAGAGCTACAGTGGGCACGGGGTGTAAGGCTGCATCCTCAAACCATCATTTCTTTTACACTATAAAACCCTTTTAATCTCTTTCCTGCTCCCCCAGTATAAATACTCGTCACCCCGGTGGAAGCCTAACACTGGGCTAGGGCCGCTTATCCACGAGACCCAGCCCAGTATGCAGCCTCTATGCCTTTCCGAGCGTCACGGGTTAGTTAGCGCTGCCCTGAACAACCGGTTGGCAAGTCCATCGATAGGACATTATCCCGACCGGTGCAATAGGATTTAGTGTGCCTGGGGAGGGTTCCGCCACCTGCTCGTTTTCGCCTCCTCGATCCTTGCCGGCCCTGGCGCAGGGGCAGGGGGGTGCACACATAGGACACAACAGGATCGGAGACTGCTTCAACGGAGTGGAACCGGTCGCCCGGAGTAGGATCGGCCCACTTTTGTCCCGATGATTGCAAAAGGAGAAACTCCTCGCTTGGATCTCTCCCCTTTCATCCCCTCTCCTTATGTCGCACGCGAATAACACAATGCGCCATCAGGAACGGGGATAAAGCCACGGGATCCGTGTGCCCTGTCCGGCCTCCCAAATCTATTTGCTTTCCTTCGACGGCTGATCGCAAGCCAACACGAAGGCACTTTTAAGCAGTGACATCACCGCTCGAAATCATGAATGAGACCGGAACAGTAGCTAACCGAGAATTGCAGAACGGCACATCTAAAATCTAAATCTGTGTCACGCCCTGCGGGTCGAAACTAATGCATCGTCTACACTACGAGTGTACTTATGTTGGGTGTAATCAAGTGCAGCATTTAAATGCAGGTGAGCGTCTACACACAGATGTTATATCTACCTCAGCGCTACCTAGTGATAATGGAAAGAAATTTGCATCGCGCAAAAATTATGTGCCCGAGAAGTAACATAAGATATTTTCTAGACTCGTATAAACCTATAAACAAATCTAAAAGAAGGATAACACTTTGATAATTACTTAACTCCTCATATAAATGATACAAACACATGTGTGATGTGTATGACTATCAAAACTCCTCGACCTATCGATGACGATACTTCGACCACCTCGACGGTACACTATCGATATCATCCAAGTCCACTTAAAAGAGGGTCCCCCGGATCCACTTAATTGGACCCGTTACTTAAGTGGTGAGAGGGCGTCTACTCGGTGTACTTAAGTGAAAAATATACTTAAGTGCATACTTAAGTGGTCAGTGTATACGCGTCATAAGGCAGGGGGTGTGAAGGTATCGGCCTTTGTTTGTGAAATTACGAATCAAAATTTTATTAATATGAACTAAATTAATATCTACCTAAACTAAATGACATCCATTCTGAATAAAAACCTTCAACTTTTCCACATTAACTTAAAAACTGCGACCGGTTTCAACTTAATAAGGCATCTTCTGGCTTATTATTAACCGGTCGGAGTTTTTAAATAAACTTTGGAAAAGTACCAAGTTTTTTTATTCAAAATGGATATCTATCACTTCCACGAAGTCAAGCCTGAACAATCAAATTTAAACTAAAAGGATTCATAATCGTAGTTCTGTTATAGGGAGCTTTCCATTTGCATTATCATCCTGATCACTTCGCAATTAAACAGAGCTGTTGCTTTCCAGTCGTTTCAAGCAATGCTCACTAGACAGCGATTAGATACTTCAAAACTATACACACTTCAAAACATATCGGCATAAAACTATACATACTTCAATGTACGGCGTAGTGTGTTTGAGATTATAAGAATTTCGATGATCACAACCCGCGATTGCTGTTTACGTGTTGCTTTTCAGCAAAGGCGTTATACCTACATGGATAATTACTTTGCAGTAAAATGCTTTCGCCTTTTTAGCACGTAAATTGAACGGAAATCGTAAACTTTAACAAAACATCGGCCGTGATCACTGCGCACCCACAGAATGCCCCCTACCGGCTGGTTACCATACGTTTTGCTCACTTAAATCGTTCGATTCATCGTTGGTCCTGTGCGATTAAGTACACTGATGTGTTCCCATTGTCACTAATGTCAGCATCTTGAATGAATCAAATAAATCGATTGTGGCGATACTTTCTGGAAATTATAGATAGAAATCACGATGAGAAAAAATACAGTACAAATTCCACTATTTTTTATTGCTGTTGACCGGTTTCGATGTCTAAAGCGTCATTGTTTGTCTTGATAATGACGCTTTAGACATCGAAACCGGTCGACAGCAATAAAAAATAGTGGAATTTGTACTGTTTTTTCTCATTATGAATTCTATCTTGAATGAAAATCTCCTATAGTCTCGAATGGTAGTTAAAGGAGTACATAAACAAATTGCGTCAATTCAGGCGTGATAAGGTGGAAATGGAATATAATGAGTGACCCAGCAACATTACAATTTTCTACTTGAATCAAAATCTTTGCGTCGAGAGCTTTTGATTCAAGTGGAAATACTGCTATAAAGTGATACTTTTATAATCACATAGATGTAATGATCCGGAAATGGAAGAATTCCATTTCCCAAAATATGCATAAATGTGTTGTTGTGTGACGTCTCAAAATAGCCAGCTATGTCAAACTATACCTCGGGAACTGTACCTTTCACTATCGAGAACGGATAACCTTCCTCTTCTTCTTCCCCTCCCACCCTTGCCATGTTGTCGAAAACATCCTCGTGTCACCTTTCCTATATAATGGCACGGTGGAGACGCTATCGGGGAGTACACCCGACACTCGTCAAGCAGTCAGTCAGACAGTGATTCACTAGTCTCTCATCGGACAGTGATCGGCTAATGGTTACTCTGCAACCATTCACTGACGGTACAGTCACAATGTAGCCGTCAGTGGGAGTCTAAGCGCGGGCCATGGGGCCCGTGCTACCGAAGCGCCTCGTTATCCACCCGTGCCATCACCAGCAGCTCCTCTCCTTCCCGAGACATTGGTAATGTTTTCACTTTCTGCTATTCTAGACGCACATATTCATTATTTGTTATTTGCTCATTGAATTGATTCTTTTGGGATTTTAAATGGAAATAAAGTTTGGGTAAAAGACTTTAAATATTTGTGTGTGATTATTCGCTTCCCGACACCAAGGGCAAGAACCCACGTAAAACCTTATGCTCTCGGGTTCCCAAATATGTGGGGGCCCGGTCATAACATAGAAGTAATCAAATTCGCCGATAGGGGGAGGGAGTCTAACGATTTCATTCATCTGATAAAAAAATTGGAGTCGTCCGTATCTTCCTAAATGTATGACTTTTTTCAAGACCGAAGTGACTCTCGTCCAAGTTTCTCCTAAAACTCATTTAGTGTTAATCACCTCCGAAAATAGAAAATAAAAGTGAAAAATGAAGATATGCACCTGCGAATCACAGTAAATTCAGAATTAGCGTGAGAGGTAAATACATACGAAAGATTTGCGGCTCATAAACAATCGACAGGAGAAATTGTCTTTAATAATCGAGTCTTTCGATCAATAGTATCTCAATTAAGGTAGTTTGAGCGATACATCAATTCACCTAGAATTTGATGAATTTAGCCTCATTTTAAAGAAAAAACTCCCATATTTCCAATTATATCAAAATATAAACCCCGTGCCGACCTACCTTTCGAGCAATTTGCCTAAAAATATAAGCTGTTTTACATGGTATAAATTACGGCCGTGCGCTACAGAGGGAGAATATTTAAACAATTCTGATCTTCTAAGACCTAGAGTTCGTCAAAAAACTAACGGTGTGAAGTTTGTATGTTTAATCAACTATTTATAAAAATTAATCAATTACTATCCGGAGTAATTTTTACACAATAGCAAAAAATCCTCTGTTTTGAAGGCATTTTCACCGTCCGTCGTGAAAAAATGAGTCAAGTTAGAGACTTATGAGGTTTTTTGAAATTAATTATTGATAATGTTTGTCAAATATAACTATATTTTTTCCCCATTGAAAATTCAATATTTACTTCAGACTTCTTATAGATGCTTAAATCAAAAAATAAAATTCAAATATGGTCTCCATTACGACTAGGGAACTATCTCGCTCAAACTACCTTAATGAAAAAATTCATCCACTGACGAATGATCAATGGAATGAGGGAGGCATCTAAAAAAGGAACACATTTAACGGAAAGTCATTGATCGGCGACACTGCACAACATTTGCGTTTTATAGGCAAGAAAGCAAACTCTGAGAAATATCGAAAAGAGAGCGACCCACGGAGAAAGAAAAAAATGCCTTTTAAAAGAGAACACACCTTGCGACGCGTAAGTATTGACGTTGCGGATGAAGTCGACGTATATTGGGGAAGGAAGCGTGGTGCGGATGGTTAGAACCGGCGGCGGCCGAAGAGAGCAGTGCACACAATGAGACGAAGAGAAAACCTCTCGTCCCGAAAACGTTAAAACCTTAAGGAAAATATGACGCGCAGAAAAACCTAACTGCGAAAATAGGGGGTGGGTTTGAAGGACTGGGGATGGGAGGGATTCGGGGGTGGGTTGAGAGACATGCTCATTGACCAATTGTAGGAGGAGGGGGAGGGGTGGGCGGGAGGGGGTGGAGGGAGGGGGGAATAAATGTCGAGTGGTGCGGAAGGAGGGGAAGGAAAGGACGACCGGTCGAAAATGGGGAGAGGCGAAGAATCAACAAAAAGTGCGGAGGAATATAAAGAAAATAAATAGAGGAGGATGTTGACGGAGCTGATTAACAGCCACCCCCACACAGGGAAAGAGAGGGCCAACATCGGCTCCAGGAAAAGGGTGGAAAGGGGGGAGGAGGGGCTGGGAGATGGCGAGAAGGGTACTGTTGGTTGGGACAGGGAGGGGAGAGGGGTGTTGCTAGGGGGGGGGGGTGAAGAGATGTTGGGGAGGAGAAGCGGGAAGGACTAAGGTGGTAAGGCAAGTGTGAGCGAAGAGGACTGAGATGGAAGTGGAAATTGAGGAGTCATAGCATGCGGAGGTGGATTTTTACAATCAAAATAGATAAATAGGCCAAGGAATAGTCTATTTGCTTCTTTTCGGAGAGATTAGACTCATTATTTCTACCTAAGAAGGCCCCTCGAATCAATTCCCATGAATTAAAAGCATAAGGTTAAATTTAGAGGGAAATAGGTTACCGAGCGGAGCGGTTTGATGTGTCTTTCTGTCAGGGATTTGAATGACTGTCATTAATTTTACTAGATAGATATGGTGTTCGATTCGTAGATCTCCGTATTACGCCTTTTCACTATGATAAGCATGTAACCAGTAATATAAATTCGTTCGGAATGCCTTTTTTACTTTTTAAAATGCTTATTTTAGAGATTTTGTTGCCATGTGTTCAACCTCTATCATTATTAGCCAATTATCATCTTCGGCCATCATTCCAAAGATTGGTTTGCTGCAGCCCTCCACTTCTCTTAGCTAACCGCTTTGCTCCTTCGAAAATATTCATTTTAATATCACCATAAACATCCTAATATGTCTGTAGGCCGTAACTTCGTACGTATTCAGTGAAAATTTCCCCCGCTCAGCCACACCCATTGAGGTGAGGGTCACAAGAAAATCCGAAAACGTAGATAAAATCATGAGTGATATAAGGAGAAACGCCAGGAAGGTGCGCTGAATTACATCTCCTGAAGGTATTTTTACAGTAGTGAGGAGTATGAATCTTCAGAGGTCAGAGAACTGTGTGAGAGGGTGATAATGTGCATTTTGGAACAGCATCGTTATAAATAGTGGAAAAAGTTATATCCCTTCTGAGAATTTAATTTATAAGCGACTATCACCCAATCAAAATGCTGGCATATAGTTACAAAAATAATATGAATTCCTCAGCCATATTGACAACACAAAGCCGCCGACGAGCATAATAATAGCATTTTCATCAATTACTACGAGGCTTTACGATACGCACCATTAAACGATGTTCATCCTCATTGAGTTGTTACGGCTACATCTCTTCTTCAGAGTGAGCAATCTAAAGTAACACGAAATACATGAAAAAGAAACTTATTTTGTTCTATATCTAATTAAATTACCTAATTTTGGGGTTAGAAGCATGGTAGCAGTGTAAATGGAGGTCATATTACGGTAGTGTTAATGGTATTGGGGCACACTAGTTAGCTAAAAAATAGTTCACGGCTTTATGCGATACTGCTTCAATTTGTCACATTACAATTTGTTTTCTACTACGCAATTTGATTCTCGTATTTAATTTCTCTTCACTTTCTCTGATTCTTCTATTCATATTCTAATTCGTATTGCATGCTCTGAGTTATCGAAAATTCTCTCCTTAACAGATCCTCAAAACACATGACTTGTCGCAAACCGGAAGAATAGTTTTTTTGCGGTCAAATAAAATAGCACACATTTTGAATGCGAAGCGGAAATGCCAAAAATTTCAAAATAATACAGAAAAAGAAAGGATTATAGATAAGGGACTCACACAGTGGAAGGAAGAGATAGATAAGCAAACGTGCTGGATGCGGTGAGCCCCTTCTGTTTTCTACCCAAATAATTGATAATTGAATAATTGCATACATTTGTTGAATAATGTTGAATGATCCTTTGAGCATTTGTGAACTGCTCTCTTTAAACTTCAGATTTTATCAGTTATTAATAATGTCAACGAGCATTGTCTATGTAATTAACCTTTAAATTTAACATAACAGGCTGGACCTGATAGAAGTTTTCGATAGTCATGACTGGGGTACAAAATACCCCAAGTGAAATCCCACTGAAATTTGCTAATATTGATCATTTAATTTAATGTGAGCCATTAAAGGCCCTGACAAAATTTCCATTCCACACAGCCATTGCTCACGTTGCAAAGGAAATATGATACTGCGGAATTCTGAGAAAAATTGATAATTTGGGAATTGAAAATGAAATTTTAATAAAAAACGAAGTGTGTAGCAAAATCCATTGCAAAAATTATATACTTCATTTTTTCTGCCATCCGATATTGAAAAGAAGTCTTTATCGCAATAGGAAAAGAACAATCAGCTTTCTATCTTGATTGCATCTCCGAGCCAAAGCGATGAACCTCTTATTGAAAACGTGACTCCAGGAGAATTCTAGGCCTCCAGTTTCGAGATATTTTCTCTTTAAAACTCTACACATATCATCCGCACTACAATTTAATACTCATACAGTGGTGCCATTAAATTAGACTAGAGAAACCATAACCGAGCAAACTGTTTGTATATTCGGACGATATTGCGTTGAATTTTTCCATAGTGAATAAATTGGATTAAGTAGGATTTAAAACATCGAAACCCAGGTCGTGAAATAAAGTGTTTCCATTAGTGGAAAATTGTACTCAATCCAAGCTATTTATCGAGCAAATTCATTATTTATTTTATAGAAAAAGACTATTTAGAAAAAGTGCGAAATAAGGAAATGATAAATCAGAAATATTCATTCTGCGGCTTTTTACTAATTGATCGATCGTGTTTTGAACAGCCCCTGTCAAGATTTCTCTCGACTCACGAACATTTTCAAACTTTCTCTCACAAACTATTTTCCTTTGGCAGCTCTCTCCGTGACACTCCATATTTACTGCCTTCCACAATGTCCAACAAAATGTCCGAAATCGTCCAACATATCCTCTCCATCACCCTCGACAGCCTGTCGAACCCTCTCAAAACTAACTCCATTCACCGCCGCTGTAGCTGTTTCCTGAAGATGCTTTTGTGGAAAAAAAAACTTTTCGAGAACTCTTGGAAAAATTCCTTAGATGGAGACACCTTCTACCTGTTCTATGAACAATATACTGCAGCGGACAAAGCCAACTCCACTCAACCATCGCTATTTGTCGTAACCTGAACGGTATACGCCATTGAAAGCAAGCGTCAAATTCCGTAAACTAAAATTATTCTCAACGAGAAACGAACCTTTGGGAAAGTCATCTGAAAAATTCTTTCAAAAGTCCTTTAAAGTGTATTACCACTTTGTAGCATCGCGTTGCCACTGTGTACTTTCTCTACATCAATACTAAGCACTACTATCAGTACCATAGGTTGAGAATGATTAGTTAATGCCGGTTCCTGGGGATGTGTGTTTGAAAAGTTCGAGATAATTCCGATCAAGAAGCTAAGGAGTGATGTGGTACAATAACAAAGAGTTCAAGAATTTTCTGTATTTAAACCATTCGTAAAAATCTCACGCAGCTTTTCCGATCGGGTGTTTTTCACCGGGATATCGTTGGTGAGAGTCAAATATCTCGATTAGAGTCTCAATAATCAACATATCAGACGCTCAATTTATCCATTCGAATGTTTCAAACACACAAAAATCTCGAGGCTTTCGTTATTGTGTCACGTGACTCCTTAGTCACGTGGTCGAAATTATCTCGAGTGGTTCAAACACAACCCCCTCCCCCCCACACGAGGTACAATAACGAAGGGTTCGAGATTTTGCTGTGTTTGAAACATTCGGATGGATTAATGAAAAAAAGCACTTGGTTATGATTCCACACTTTATTAGAAACAACACGACCTAGGTTTCATCATCTTAAGCCATCATCAGGAATCATAACCAAGTGCTTGTTTCTTCATTAATAATGAAGGAGTTCCGCAGAGACAGTGTCCTATATTCAGATGGATGATTTAAGCTTCTTATACGTTGATTATTGTGCCTCTAATCAGGATTTCTAACTTGATCAACAATATTCTGGTGATGGAAACCCGATTGGGGAGTCTGTGTGAGATTTTTAAGTGTGTTTAATGACCTGAAGACGCCAGCAGGATGGCTGGAGAAACTGCTGTCAACAATAGACATCACGCGGAGGAATGCCCGAAAGCTGTTCCAATTGTGTTTAAAATACTTCAAATCTATAGCTGTTCGTGATTGTACCACGTGTTTTCTTATTAACATGATTGGAATTATCATCGCAGTCAGTCGCAATTTACGCCAGAAATACTAAATTTAAATTTACGTCCGTGCAACTACACGTTCCAACCGTACCTACTCTGAATGGAATAACTTCGAATCTTTATCCATTGATCGCATGAGGGACAGAAGGACAGGAAAATATTCATGGGTTTTGGTGAGGAGGATGGTGGGGGGGTAATTGGGTGGTGGGGGAGGGTAGAAGAACCCCTTTCTCCCTCGTCCCACCCAAAGAGAGTTGCCGTGGTCGAGGAGGAGGACGCCCCCTCTCGTCGCCCTTCGGCCAAAAACTCGGTGGCGGATGGGCCGTGCCCAACATCTCAATCGCCACACACCCATGCATAACTTTCCGACCACTCCGTCCATCCTCTCTCCACGGCTTCCAAACTATGTGCAACTTCGCCCGAGGGACGAGAGAGGGAGAGAGAGGGACCGGGAATGAGGAGGAGAATATTAAGGACGCCCCCTCCCTCGGGAACCCCCCCCGTCTCCCAATCTAACTGCGAAAGCGGTCACCAAACACGTTCGCCCAATGAAAACACTCCCGGGGATCCTCACATCCCGTCCCCCAACATTCGCGCGTTCATTCTCCACGCTCATCCCCCCCCCCAGCCTCCCTCACGGAGGACCCCCGGATTCACCCGGATAGGGTTGCCATACCTCCCGGATCCTTCGAGAGACTCCCGGATTCGAACAAAGGTTTTTTTAAATTTCCCACCTCTCGGGTTGAAGTATTTTCAGCCCACTTCAAGTTCGAATAATAATAAAAAAATAAAATATTCTATCCACCATTATCGTTGGCTGCGATTCATAACCTTCGCAAATCTGTTAATCATTGCTATTGCACTAATAATGTGGTACGCAGTCACGCGCACGGGTGCAAAGATGTACACCAAAGAGGGTGAAATTCGTAACGAAAAAATCATTTGACATAACCGGGATTCGACCAACTTGTTCGTATAAACCCTCGCTGAAATTCGGCCTGAATTAATATAGCTTGGTGGCGTAACAAACTATTAAACCTGACCGGCAATAGGAAGATTCTTTTATTTATTTTTTTTTTCAATTACCACCGAAAACAGCACTCATTGGCCTTTACATCGGGGTATTAACAATATTATCAATGGACGATCACACACAACCATTCCCTGGGAAGTGAAAAATCCTCCCCAGGCGGGATTCGAACCCGCGACCTTTAGGTTAGCAGGCGATGACGTTACCCCGCCGCCACCGAGGCCGGCAATTTCGAGTTCGAATCCCGATCAAGACAAAAGATTTTTTCATGACGAATTACAGCCTCTTTGGTGAACATCTTCACACATCTGTTTATTACAACTAAGATAACAGAATACGTAAGCGCTTCTCAGATTTTCATGTTCCACTCTGCTTCATATTCAAAGAAGGTAGACTGTATTGGCTACGAAACGTCATCACCATCAAGATAACCCAATGCAGCTAAAACCGGAAACAATGGAAATGCCTACACTACAGCGCTGCGAAAGCCTCAAGCAGAGATACATTCATAGAACTAAATACTTTAATTCAAATCAATAATTCAATGTTCAATTAGTTATTTGGTGAGCCGGTCAACAGCTAAGATCGTTTACACCATTGAGGACAGATAGGTTAGTTGGTAAGGGAATGTTCATTTGGGGTATGGATAAAGGGTGAAGAGAAACCCGGCATTAGCCTACTCTGATCAAAAGGCGTCCAGGAGAACAGGGTTTATCGCCGCATCCGACAGGAGTACCTGCTTCCCATTGAGTGTCCCGCAAGCAGTACTCAAGTAGGGATCTGTATTTCCCAGAAAAATCTCCACTACCGCTATAATTCGAACCCGGGTCATCATGATAATACCCCCAGTACTTAAGCTACCAAATTAACTCGATCCTCTTTGCAATTCGAATTTCCTTGTACCATTAACTTTCACTGTGACAACAATTCTAAAATTGCTACGAGATAAAAGTATAAAATCTTTATCAAACATGCGTTCAAAATGGCATTTGAAATTTCAAATGCTCTGACAAAACTTTTATTCCAAGTTCATTACTATAATTAAAGTACATTCTAAACTTTTTGACCTTATGTGTTATAGTACTCGAGATATTAATTTATCCCTAGTAAATGCTTCCATACGTATTTCCTTTTGCTTGGGTTTAAAAAAATTAATATCAAGAAACATTTGAAAATTTATACTATTTATACATGCGGACTAAACATTACACGTGTTTGCTGTGGATAATTTTTAAAAATATAGTGTCTTGGAGCAGAAAGAATTCTGCACCTCGGTCACACGTCTCAAATTTATAGCTGAAGGACGTATAAATTGTCACAAGAAATAATCCACCTAGACCGGGAATTGGACCGCAGATATTTACCTTTCCCAGGCTAGTTCCCTTGCATATTCCAAAGCTGTAAGGAGAGTTAAGTCACCGGGGTAGCGGGGTGGCCCGCACATTGGTCAGGAAAGCCAAAAGACCGTGAGTTCGACTCTCAATCAAGGTGGGTTTTTCCTCGTAGTATCTAAGTATTTCATCGCCGTATTTTTGGCAGTGACGAAAATATTTATATTCTAGTGAAAGTTAATCCCAGGACAATATTATCCTACGGGATATCTATATATTCCACCGTCTTGTCAAAGTATAATATTATAATTTATTGACTTCAGGCTTTCCCGGTGAACAGCGTAGATGAATCTTTGTCGGGATTCTAACCGGGTTGACTCCATGCCGACGTTACGACAGCTGGATCCGCTATCGTCCTCAGGGTGATTAGTGCCTTAACAAAATCCGGTCGACTAATATACATCAGATCGGTAGAGGAGGCGTCACCTGATTGATTCCATTCTCCCGCGTCTTTCGGGTCAACCGGATTTTGCCAAGGCACTCATCACCCTGAGGACGACAGCGGAGTCAGCTGTCGAAACGTCAGCATGGAGCCAACTCTTACCCAGTTAGAATCCCGAGAAATATTCATCTTATCATCTATTGTTTTTTCTGTAAGCACTGCATGCCATTTTGGTGCAATTAAGGTTATTATCTAGATGATTCTTCTTCATGAACTCTTTTAATAATGCACTTTTTTCAGGAGATATAGGTATATAAATTTGAAAGATATTTATTTTCTTAGCCGACATTTCGCATTTGTAAGCATGCTTCTTCAGGGCTCAGAGAGAGTTCTTTCTGAATTGCTCATCTCCTGAAAAAAATTGCGATATCAGTATCATTATTAGTTCCCACTCTTGGAATGAAAAATTACAAACTAGAATCAACTCTTCATGAGTTGAGGCAACCATATTTCCTCGGCGGTCTCGTCTTCTTTTCTCCCCTATACCACTCTCCTACCACCCCTCCGTATCACCTCTCTACCTCCCTTCCGCCCTCAGAACCCAGCCCGAGGGGGTCTCCGTCATTTCGACTCCACGCACGGCTGGGCATTGAACAAAGATCGTGCTCTCCGACCGCTCCCTCTCTCTATATATATGTACATCCCCCTATGGTCCCTTTTTAAAAAGTCCCCATTCTCGTACCCTGAGCACCCTTTGCCCTCCCCCCTTCGAATCTGTGTGCTGGGCGATGAGCGGCGAAGGAGAGGACGCAGAGCGAGAGAAAGAGACGAAATAAACAAACACATGCGATTCCGTGACGTGACGGTCGTTCTTCCGCGAGTCCCCGAAACAAATGAATGGCGTGACGCGATGCGGAAGAGAGAACGACTCCCGCAGAGCGGTCGACGAAGGGCGTAAGGTGGGCGGGGTAGATTGGTTACTCTCCGTGTATCGCAGAGGGCCCTGCTGTCGAAATGGTATAAGGGAAAGAGGGAGGGGTCACTTCACGACGAGTGATTGTGTGACACGAGGACAACCATCTCTCAATAACACGCCGTAGGCAGTGGGTTTGGGTCAAAGGGTGAGGCGTGAAATTTTCCTTAACGCAATGCACGACCACATGGGTTTTATAGATCAAGCTCTTGACTGGTCGAATCAAGAGGGCTAATGAAAAATATCATTTGTTATTAAAAACGAATAGCCGATCAATGGTCAGTCGAACGAACATTTAGCTCTGGGATTGAGGGATTGATGGTTTGGAGAATCATAAAGTTATGGAGATTGCTATAAAATTCGGGTTGTAGGAGCCATCGCTTTCGTAACTTATCCCCGGATAGTTACTGCTATAACTTCGAATATTGGTCTATTCTCTTACCGCTCGATAAAACTAATGCATGCTTATCTTATGCATAAAATTATTTATGCAAATTATCAATCGTTAAAACAAAATAAATAATCTCGTCATTAGTCACAAAGTTATCGCTTTATCAAGTGCGAGTCTACAACCGACTTACTACACAAATGCCAACTTGGTTACTTATGGAGCTCATAAGAATTTAAAAGCCATTCTATTAGGCTGAATAAGTTAAGAGATCATTTATGGAACCAATAATTTTTTTAATATTTCCACAACGCATATTGAATGAATGCCCTGACTAGTAGATTTCATTGCTCATTGGGAATCATATGGGTCGTATCTGCAACCGGCCAGAAGGGAGGCTAATTTTTGTATAGGCCCACAAGGCAGTCATTAGGCCTGGGCCTTTGGATATGTCTTCAGTCCAGGAAGCTGCGTCTGCTGCACTGCAGATTGATCAAGGCAGAGGGTGCTATATAGCCTAAGCTACAGAAATATTAAATAATTAACCATGCTACGGCCAAATTAAATCAAATAAAAACTCTGAATGAATATTTGTTTGGATTTGGGTTAAAAGGTCGCGAGGGCATGAATTTTAAGACGAGTAGTAGAAATTCTTAGTAAATATTGATTTAAAATGTGTGAAAATTGAGTAAAAGCAATATGACTATACTGCTAATAGTATTTTACACGAACACAATTCCATAAAAAAATTATTCCTCGTTTTTCTCCCATAAATGTCATGAAAAATTGAAATTGTAAATGCATTGACTATATGCATGGAAGGGAAAGGGAATGACATAGATACTTTATATTGAAACATGCCCAATAATAAAAAAATCAATATTAATTAACATAAAGATGACATAAACTGTTGAAAACCGGGTTGTGAATAAAAAAACACAGAGAAATTCGCAAAGCTTGTTCATTTCCATCAATATTAATTTTTGGAAATTTTGAGATTTGTAAACGAACCCCTTTCGTTTTTTCTTACTACTTTTACTTATATATTTAATTTATCTCAAGAGGTTATTGTTGGGCGCCAGAAACATACAATGAAAACAAGAGTTAAGTTATCTCGTTAATTAAGCTCCCTTTATTATGAAGTAAAGATTTTATATGCCCGTATCTTTTCCTAGGTACAAATCACCCTTCACAATATAACTTATTAATACTCTCTACTATTTGGCACTCTTATTAATACTCTGTTTCACTTGTAAATTTCACGTTTTGCCTTCCGGCCATTTATGATTTCATTAATCACAAATAAATATCCTTCACTCACAAAATATTATCCATCACTTATATTTTGTTTGCCTTCACGGCCACAGGGTGAGATCACTAATCACATAAATAATACCCTTCACACGCAAATATTACCCTTCACACACAAATATTACCCTTCACACACAAATAGTAGCATACATACAATTTTTGATAATAATGTCGACCTCTGACACACATGCATACCGGAAGAAATCCTGTCGCCAAACAAGTCTCGATTCTGCGGACGTGGAACCGGCTTCAATTCCCGACGATGTAGTCAATAAGGATCCGAAGTGTCTCCCTCGTCTTGCGTCTGCTACCGCGTGTACTCTCAGGATGAACTTTTTTATGAGTGGTTTTAACTTCTAAAAACCTTACTTAACTTTCTGTAGAGTCACAAACAAAGAATACTTCTTATGTTTCTCTTAATACAGAAAAATACTGTCCCGAGTTGCGTGGATTCAGTCTGCCCTTTGGGTATATTGTCGATCAGTGACTCTCGATATACGGAAGTCATCGCCCTTTTATATCCACACGAACACATTGTTCGATTCTCCTAACTTTGTATTTCCTCTTCTACTGGGAAATTCCCGGAGTTGCGTCATTTACACCTCGCCAGCTGTAACGATGCTTGTTATTGCAGCTATGATCAATTAACTGGCTACCAAGCGAGCTTCACAATAATAAACTTTTAAGAGTTGATGTGCTTCAATAATGACTAAATGCGCGTCCCCCGCTGCTGAATTGACTAAAGAATAAATATTACGTAATACCTATGCGCCGCGAAATCGGTAATAAGAAGACATTATGTAAATACTTAATATGGCGTCGTTGTTACGTTACATACTTTTGATTAAAATGACTCATCTTTGTAATAGCTAGTGGCATCTATGTTCGGATTAAGATACCATGCATGGCAGCTGTAATGTATAAGGACCCGGTATCTCAGTTTTTCATACGGATTGTGCACTGGAGTTTCAACGAAGTCTGGATGAGGAAATATTTCCGCTCCGTTGGGTCGCAAGTGAGGTGACACATGTCTAGAAAAAAATAGATTGTCACCGGGAGTAAATAAATTATCAAATGATGGACCATTTGGCATGACTTGCATCAAGCTCCAGTCGAGATGGGCCATCCGCACCCTTGTTTTCTGAACATCAACAAGTAGAACTGGAGGACTTAGAAATTAGTAACATGCGCCAAGGATCTTGAAAAGCAGAGGCTGAATCCTCAATTGCCGAACATAGGAGACACAGTCACCGTCATGACAAACCCTCTATTTTAATGGGATGTGACCGTATTTACTCGGCTTAGTACAAAACTCCACGCACACCTAATAAGTCACATGCGCAAGAAAATGGCAACCCCTGCCGACATTAATAAAGATTTATAAAATAGAAGTATATAAAGATATAAATTAAATATTATTAATGATGAACTATTATTTCCTTATATATAACGATAAAGAATTGAGCGAAGGTAAGTAAAACCGGGAATTGAGACTTGAAATTGGTATGGTCAGTTTACGAGTGTATTAGTTTTCAATACTATTATATGTTCTCGTGAGTCTTCTTCAATGGCGAATCCTCACCAATACACGTCAAGCCTTACGTACCAAATCGGTTTATGGTTATTGCACTCAAGTCAACGATACCACACGATCGAAGGCTACCAAAATAAATATCTCAGCATGAGCTTCAGATCATCCCGAAGCAAAAAAGCATTCGAAGGGTCATATTTCAACTCTTATGTCCGGACGCGTCACTTTATTTCCAGTGGCGGAGAGAAGAAGATGCACATAAGGGATTCATAGGTTTCGGACGGGGCCTTCTGTCGCCCTGCGGGAAGACCCGAGCGAGTGCAACCAAGAAACGTTTACGCGAGGAAATAATAAATGGTCCAGATTCACGCGATGGACCGGCTTGTGCTAGTGCAGTTGGAGCAGAGGAAGGGAAAGGTCCTGCATGCCCCTTGATGAATGAATTTATGCTCGCCCTTAAAAACGAGACAGAAAAGGCCTCCCCTTCCAGTGGAGCGAAAATGATTCCGTCTTCATTATAAGTGACCGTGACAATTGTCGCTGACTGGTGTGGGAGGGAGGGAAGGAGTCCCTGAATGGACGGACAGAGCAGGGAAAAAGTAGAATAAAAGGGTCAGCTTGCGTGAAGAGTAGGGGTAAGGGGGGGTATTAGGGGGGGGGGGGATTAGGGAGGGGGGAGGGGAAATTGGCAATAAAAGAGGGGAAGGAGAAAAGGAAGCATTTATGGAAAGTGATTTCCTTGGAACGGGGGAGCGTCAGAGGGGAAAGTCTCCAGGGTGCCATTCGTTGCGAATTTCCGGATCGTTTTCAAGCGCAAATATTGTTTCCTTCCGACTCAACGCGGGAAGAACTCCACCCAGGTCACTTCTACGTCCATCTCAAGATATGCTCAGTTAAATGGTATATCATCATCATTAGGTATACTAAGATTATATTAAAAGATTTTACTCCAAAAAAAGGTTCAATCATTAAGGTGGCTGGAGCGGTAATCCTGGGTCATTGAGTTCACATAAGTAGGGAAATAAATTCTTGTACCACATTTCACTTAAGTGCTTATATCTACGCGATGGATCTCACCGTACAGACAGTTATAAAATTATGCAAGAAGTATAGTATAAATTGTATCCTCTTAGTGCCACGGGCCGATATATCGGCTTTGTCAAAAATATGTTGTTTATGTTTATAATATAGCAGTAATTAGGTGTATGGTTTAAGTGGTTTAAAAAACTGTACAAACATGAAGTATTGTTTTTCTGCTAAAATAAAAAGGTCTGTAGGTTAATATTTAAAAAAATGGTTTCACAATTGGTACGGAGGCTTCCGCGGTGATTTGATGAGTTTCTTTTATTAGCATTTTTCCCGCGTTGATTCATTTTAAGGGACAACATTTTCGCTTGCATTACAGCTAGCGTCGTCAGATCCTTCAGGACTCATGGTTTCACAATATTTATGTTGCTGAGGTATTACATTTTATTCTAATACCATTGGCAAATGTCAATAATGGTATCCGTGATTGTTATCAAGTTTGTTGGTTTTCAGTAAAGGCGGCAAACATGCATATCATAAAGTTTTGAATTATTCTGAAGAAAAAAGCTTACGTTTTTAAATACTTAATTTGAACGAACTCAACAAATTTAAGCAAAACATTCGGTCGTGTCTGTTGTTCACCCACAGAGTACTACCTACCGGCAGGTTACTGAGAGTTTTGGCAGTGAACATCGTTCCATTCAACGTTGTTACTTTGAGCTAAAGTGCGCTGATGTACTCCCATCTACGCTAACTTTCAACTCCTTGGATGAAAAGCTCTCGGCGGTTCTGTGGAGCAGCTCATGTGGAATTCATTCATGGCATCGCATTTCGTTTCGTGGCGAGAGGAGAAGGGATAAAAAGGCAAGGAGGGCGGTGGATTGGTCGGGAGCACAATGAGAACTGCATTGTTAGGGGTGGTGAGGCGGGATACATGCGACGGGTCCAATGCCAGGTGCACGGGATTGGAGAAAAAATGATGATCACAAGGTCGAAGCAGACAAAGAACGAGCGAAAAGGCGACATCTGAGAGTTGTTTACTTGTCAGCTACACGACATATTGCGAGGTAGGCACACCTGTAGTGTGTCATGGGCTTGTGGTTCACCGTACGGATCGGCTACTTAATGTGGTGGTGGCGTATTGATTCACATGCCAGACACCCGACGAGTTTATCACCATCAGAACGGGGTTACTTAGACTTTAAGGAGTACACATTTTTTCCATCTGAACAATGCTACAGTCAAATCACTTCTTCTCAGAACTATTTTATTTATTTAATTCTGGGTTTAGCTAAGCGTAGCTAGCACTAAATTTCCGATAAAGACAAGGATAAGTGCGAGGGTACTCAAACAATATTTGATGCCAATGGCAAAGATTCCTCGTCCTGTCAATAAGATATATGCACATTCAAAGAACTGCGGAACTGGCCGCGCAGTAACTTTAACGGAGTCACCCGCTAGTAGTCACACAACACACACGCTTAGCGTTCGCACACGGGTACTTTGACATTGTATGCACGGTACCTGTGAAGACATCTCGCTCCTTAAAAGCCTCCATGAAATTCACAGTGAAAGACGACGCCTGGTTAGCTTAACTGGTAGAGCACTCGGCGCGAAATCGGGGGTCTGGGATCGGAACCCAGTCCAGGCGAATGATTTTTTCATTGTAAGATATATGCACATTAAAAAGTAAATGATAACGCAGGAGGATTGCTCAAAAAATATTATGAATAAATTGGTCGACCGATAGTTTTGAACGAACAAGTTAAACTTTTTTGTTTTTGAATAAAAAGGTAACAACTTTGTTTTTCCCACATTTAGGTTTTAATTTTCACGACCATGGTTTCGACGGTTAACGTCATCATCAGGTAAAAGATACAATTTGTGGGACACTTATATGTACATAATTGAGAGTGCAGGGAGAAACGTTTGTGAAAAAAACGAGGTGACATTAAGAGCTGATACCAGTAATGCCGTAATTGGTATAAACGAGTTTTAGGGCTAGGAAATAATCGCTTGGTTTGATCATAGCTATCAATTATTCCTGTAAGTCCAATCAGTGGAATACTCAACGAGATCTGAGTTCCTAACTCCAATATTAAATACATGTACAGGAGTGCAGCATCGGTGAAACGAGAGGAATTCCCCATTTATAATATTAACTAATACCTTATGGATAAATGTAAATAAAACGGTTGCATGATATTACAGGTTGATGAATCATTATTATTTCTTGAAGATGAATTTAGGTTTGCTGCTTAAAATGCTTACTGACCTTTCTCTCGAGTCGCTGGAAAGAGCACATTCTCAACTTATCTGCTGTTACTGCATAGTCACTAGAATTTCGAAACTGTAAAGTCCAGTACTTATGCTCTCTCTATCTCTTTCTTTCTCCGTATGTTGCCATGTTTCCTACATTTTGAAGTATTAATAACCGAATCCTTTAATGCCTTCAATGAACCAGGCGGACTGCCAAATACTACGTCACTGGTAGCCATGTTAAAATATGAGAATGATTCAGACGAGTAGTAACCAAGGTAGGGGTGGCCAGAACCAAGACTTGGCTAATGAGATACATCGTAGTTGCTATTATCAGAAAAAATCTGCTATTTTTTATTTTCTCTTAACTTGATAATACATTTAAAATTTATAAAAAAGAATAGATAATTAAAATACTCTTCATACCAGCCGAAAAGTACGGCTATTACATTCATGAAAATGCCGTGGGTGAAAGATTAGTGTAAGAGTAGTTTAAATCCTGACTCGGGTGAACTTTTATTCAAGGCAATTTATAAGAGAATTGGATTATGGACCGTCGCAGAAGATATATTCTTACATGATCAATAACGTTTTGGGTCCATTTACTGCAATCGCGATGAGTTAGAGATTTCGCCTGTGGGCTAACGACCCCATCTGGCATCCATCTACAGGGCTGTGCTAAACTTCTCCATCAACACCTTCGGACAATGTACCCTGTCCGTAAGCCTAACACATCCCTCCCTTCTATCGTTCTCCATGGGATAAATACTCTCCCTCCCCCTTCGTCCTGTTACCCTTCCCCCCACCCACGATGATCCTGCAAACTGTTTTTTATTTTCCTCCCTACCTATCCCCCTACCAGTCCACCCCATTCTCCTTCCCCACACGGGTCTACCACTCCGACACCCTCGCTAAAACCTTAACGCGAACGGAAATACATATAGGGCCTTCTTTCGACTTAATCCTTCACCCTTCCCGGGCTGGCCAAGTCGGGCAATCTGCCGGCTATTAGCATGACGGCTTACATGCGCAAGGGGTACGATACTAATGAAAGGACTAAAGAATCACTCACTCAATTTTTTTCCCTTCCAGCCCAACCCCACCAAGTGTTGTTCGTGTCTTTTGGGATGACTCTGAGAGCAATGAGGAAGGGGGGGTGAATCGGCCTTCGGCTCTTTTTTTTACGGGCCAGAGAGGGGGAAACTTTGTAGAGACATGGTGTTAGCAGGGATGTCGCCCCTCTTTGCGACTCAAGAGGGGAGAGGGTGCCAATGTTCTCTCTTTTTAAAGGACCCCGGAACCTCAGGGGTTGAATGGAACAGTTTATCCTGTTTATCGGAATTGCATTAAGCTATTGTGAGGACTTAAAAAAAGGGATGATTGGGTATAACCACAGGATTTGAATCGTAATCGTGTTTTTCCATCATCACAGTACATTTTTACTACATCAATTAAAAAAAGGGGTAATTGAAAATAAACAGGCGTTTAAAGGCACGTAAAATCTACGAATGGAGCTCACCTTATCAGGGACGCCAGTGTAAGTGTTTGAAATGATATCAACTTAAATCAAAAGCTTTTTAACAAGTATAAACGAGAAAAAAATTATTTGCACTGCCTTATACCGTAAAATACGATAAAAAAGATACAAAACTCAAATTGTGGCAGCAGGTTAAAATTTGCAATCACGACAGTTTTTAACAGCGTACTAAAATTCCTGTATACACAAAAAAGTACGAGAGATACAAGCCTATGCCAAAAATTAACATTTAAAAAGTCTAACACAAGAAACCGGCATGAAATTTATTATACACATTTCCATTATTACGTTATTATGTCCATTACGTATATTTTTATCAATGGAGAATTACTTTATTGTTGCATAACAGCAATTAGTTTGGTTACAATACGAAATTTTACTCGAACAATTGTAAAATTATAATTACAACATCTCTAAGCCAGCAGATATTTAAGTATGTGGCCTCAGTCAACTTAAACGTATTTTGTATAGCACTGTACTACTATTGTAAAGGGAAAAGATTATACGATTAAGGAAGACAATCGTATACAGATAGATTTGCAAAACAATAGCTGAAATTGTTTCTTGGGAGGCATAAAGTAGATTCTTAAAAATTGACTATACGTCACGGAAAGATAATAAATACCTCAAACTGAGGAAGAACTTGCATAGAAGGAAGGAGTTAAATAAATAAATAAATATATATAGTTATTTACTTACTATAATGATACTTACTATAATGTTACTTATCGATAATGATAGTCATCATGAGATGTTCATACACATAAATAAATTCCACTTCTATAGGATGCGTTTACGTACTACGAGCTTGGCACAAAGAATAAAACGGTTTCAGGGATCATAATCATCATAAATTATGACAAACCAGAAATCTCTCGAACTACATTTATTTCACGTAATGTTTTACGGAGAAGTGATCTATACGATATTAAAGATAAGAAAAACTAATTGCAAACATTTTGCGACACAACAGTCACTTGAAAACAATAATATAAAGTGAGTGGTGGTTGAAATTACCGAGAATAACAAAAGACGGAATGTATCAGGAAGATTATGAAGGACGTCAAAGTGAAGACTATTGCAAGAATGAAACGGGTAAACGGTGTGAGAGTGTAGTGGAGGCTTTTAGATTAACAGTATTCAAATTGATGACAGGTTATGCCACTGAAAGATGTCTCGAGTGCATAACAGACGACTGCCACTCGTATTAGAAAGTACCTCACGCGCGCCTAACTCCGGATGATGAAAGAACAGCGATATTTATATTGCTGAGACCTAATCAGTGTTTGGACTTCTCGTAGACGACCGACGAAACGGCCTTCAACTGTCTTTCGTGCATCGTGCAATCGGACGGCGAGCAATCCAGCAACATGGACGACCAACAAACAAATCCTCAGCCCCTTCTTTTCATGCACCGTGCACAGGCACTCATTCCCCTATTCTCTCCACGCCCCTTCCGATGAGAATTCCCGGAACATCACCCCATCCTCACGTATTGTTACCCCCTCCCCCAACCACTCCTCCCTCCCCCAAGGGGCACCTCCCCCTCATGGACTCATCTAACCCCCCCTCCCCTAGAGAGGTCCAGTGCATCACCCAGTCCCCCTCCTACGGGTAAAGGGAGCATGCCTTCCCCTTTTTCCACCAACCTCACCACACACGAAAGGGCCGATCTGGAACCCCCACTCCCCCTGGTCCTTCCCCTCCTGGGGAACTACACTCCCTCCCTCGCCGGGGAAAGGCAAAGGGGTTTTTGGGGGGAGAGGGAGGAAGGGAACAGGGACGTAGAGAGAGAGACGTCCTAATGCAAAAGATAAATACTGATGTCGAATGAGGGACGGAGGGAGTTTTTGGACTCCGTACCCCGGGAGGACTGGCATCAAGGGTGGGGGATGAAGCAAACGAGGAAGAGGAGGAGGGGTGGTGGTGGATGGAGGGTGGGTTTTGTGGGTTTCGGGGGTGGGGGAAGGGAGTAGAGAGTTTGGGAGAGCGGCGGTGGCTTTTGAATACAAAATGGCGCAGGACCCGAGGGTGAAGAGCGACGGAGCGTCTGTCTTTTTTAAGGGATAGAAGGGAGAGGATCCTGAAGAATGGGTGTTTAGGGGGGTTTTTGGGAATGAGGCGTAGGAGGGTGTGGGGGGCGGTAGGGGGAGGGAGTTGGTTTCGCTTCGATTCGCGGTGCAGCGATTGAAAAGAGCTCTCGTCTCCTACATCCTCCTCCCGCTGATAGATCCAGAACATGTGTGCCCAGGAGGACCATCACCGGGGGACTTCCATCGGTCCTCGTAATGCCTTACGACTTCCCAATATGGTTCGTAACATCGCCGTGACTCGGGAGCAACATCTGATGATGCGATGGGGATGTCTACCCTATTGCTTTCAGCATTCCGCTGATGCGTTTCAATTCTCTTCTCGGAGGTAAATCAATTGTGGACGACTCGGGCGTATTCGCTTATAACGAGGACCAAACATACTACTTTGGCTTGACTTTAAAACGTCTGACTAGTATTAACCGCAGGGTGATCAAACCATTACGTTAACTTGATGATAACTGAGAGTTCGAGTTAGAATGTATAACAATTTTGAGGATACCGGGACAAGCCGCGGTATTTACTTTTACGGAGTCACCCGCAAGTGCACTTAAGTGTGATATTCCACAGAGGAGTAATCATTCACCTTGACCTGGATTCGAACCCGCATCCCTCGCTTTCGCGCCGAAGCTTTAACCAGTTAAGCTACCGAGGCGTCCTTCTCCCCTGTGGATTTGGTCAAAAGAGCGAACAAAACAATTGATAGTGTTCCATGTATGGCTTTATCCTCGTGAACTGTGGCGCTAAGCGCACGCATTTCACTGCTTATTGAAATCATATGTATAGCAGTCCTGAACATCTTGTTCCTATGAAGCCACCAAAAAATCCACAGGAGAGAAGGACGCTTTCGTAGCTTAACTGGTTAAAGCACTCGGTACGAAAGCGAGGGATCCGGGTTAGAATATATAATTACGCTCATCCCTGACTGACTGACTCTGTAACGCTGTAAGATGGAGCCACAGCCTGGAGAACGGATTAAACCTCTTTGAACTGTCAAATCCTTCTAGAAAGCGGTAGACCGGTGGTATGGTACGGTGGTGGATTGTGGAGTGGAGGGTATGGAGTTCGATGCCCTGGTGAAGTGCATATTTTTTTATTTTTTCATAGTTTTTTTTCGCTTATATTTTTAGATATTGTGCTTTCTTTATGGAAACTTCCATTAAAAATATTTTAACGCAATTTATTACTCTCTAAAGTGATACACTATTTAACTCCGGTAGCAAAGCGAGTTACATGGGGCCACAGTCACTTAAATTTCAAAATGCCATTATTTTTACTTAAGAGCGATTTTGCTTGAAAAATTTGCGTACCTCAAATAAGGAATTTTAATAATTTAGCGAACACAGCATGGAACTCATCTATGGGCGCCTTAAAACTAACTAGTTTTGTATAATTCATCAAACAGCCGCTTGGTTGACGAGAGCGCTCTCGGTGGGAGAAAATATTTGCACCGGTTTCCATAACGATGTACGTATAGCAGAGAAATGCGAATAATAAAACAACTTGTGAAAAAAAACTAAAATTATTCTTTATATTTCAATTTATTTTAGTGTTATTGTTCTTATAAGAATTAGGTGTCAAGTGAATTCATCTCTTCTTATCCCCTAAAGAATGTACAAACTTAAAACAATACTTCAAGGGAAATACCCATGCAAAATGTGTGCCACAAGCAACATTCAACTATAGGCCTTGAGTTAAACATTTCTGTTCTGTCTTGAAAGACCTGACGATGTGTGGTTTGGACTTACAACACTATAAACATATTTTATTCACCTAGCTGATATGATACTAATTGTTTTATATGTGTGTATCCTATTGCGAATGTTTTGGATAACCTCAGTGTCACTCACGGGTTAAAGGCGCGAAACGTCAACGAACCTTAACTTTAGCAGATTAATCAATTGACACCTATCCCAGTTCACAATATTTCGATACGTTTAAATTACTATCTAAGGAGATAAATTTCGTATCTTGACTGTCTGCTGCGATTATTCGCACTATTAAAATGGCATGTATTACGGTCCTCTTCAGTTGGTGTCTTCGATCTTCTGATTTTTTTACCAGGTTTGATCTGGGCCTAAAGAGAGAACGGAATAGTTGACAAATACATACGTAACACAGATCCCAAAAATATGTTGGTAAGTAATTTTGTAATGCAACGAAACAATATTTTTTGTGCGGAGAAACACCAGATTAAAGGCTCCATATCTGCAGTTCGATTTTCAGTACTGAAATGAGCATCGGGTAAAACGGCCTTTATTTCCGGCATTCTCACGCCGCTACTTCCCAAGGGATTTTGGCGAGTGGCAATCGTGCCAGCGTGGTATGGCACGCGCGTGCCGGGATGTCGAGAGGCCTGGCAGCGGCGGGGACGTTGGACGAGGTATCCCCAGCGGGAGAGTAGCGGAGGGCAGGGGGAGTATGGCAGAGGGAGTGGCGGTGAAATTTGATTGAATCCGGGCGATTGATCACCTTTTAACAATCCCCTTCCGACGACCATACCTCCTAAACAACGCTTTTGACTCCCTACACCCCATCTATACTCTCTTGCACCCTCCGTCACGCCTCAAAGCCCTTATATCCCCATCCCCCAAACCCCTCCCCTCACCCACCGATCCAACCCCTCATCTGTCCCGGCTATTCAGACCCTTACCCTCCCTTGTCCCTCTAGCTTCCACGTCGGGGTTCCACCATCTTCCCGCTTCCCTCCTCACCCCTCGAGTACCCTTATTCCGCAGAGCGGCCGATCCCTTTTGGAAAAGGGTAAGGTACGTACGTGCATACAATGGCAGTCGCCGAAAACCCGAGGACGGCCTTAAACCTTAGCCATTCCGGCCGGCGTCAAGACCTGTCTCCTCACCTTCGGTCTTGCATCCACAATGTCCTTCCTCGGCTCCACGAACGGACATTTTCATCTCCTCACTTCGGGTTCTACGTTGACGCCATCATTTTGATTAAAAGGGATCTCAGGGACGACCGTGCTGACACCAAACCCAAGCCCGTGGAAGCACACATCGTAAGTGTGTGGTGAAAGAACCTTTCAACGGGAAGACAAAGAACGGAACTCACCTGGAAACGGTGCTCTCGACAATCACATCAAAGACACGATCGAGATGTCTTGCTGATCTTTGAGAAATTCTTTTCTAAATTTAATGCTCCAGGAGATAGAGTAGACATATAGTAAGAGTTGTAGATATTTTTTGGAAAATCTACTAGAAATTCTATAGTGTAATTGCAGCTACACCATATTTCCTGATTTATATTCCTCAGGAAAGGACGCCAGGAAATCGTCCTATCCTGTTGAAGATAACCTCTTCGGCTTTCCTTCTTCCTTCCTTCCTACCTTTCCTTCATCCTTACGCTTCTGTCTCTACCGGAGATAAAGAGAAACCAATCTGATGTAATCACCGCATAACTCAACGACATTTGGTCTCCAACTACGGTTAAGTACGGATAAAGCCAATCGTTAATAATAATTCTTATTGAATGCACTTTCACAGGAAAATTTTGCGTGAACATTTAAACGGGATACATTGTTTTTGCACAGTAGAATTTGAAAAAAAATCTCCGGAATTTTATTCAAGAGTCACAGCAACGTGCATTTTTCGCAGAATACTTTCTCCTTACGCATTTCACGACCACTGCCTCGTCCACTCCGCTATTCGACCTTCGAAAGCTTTTCGTACATCTTACCCTCTTAAGCACACTCCTATCCATTAAGTGGTACTCTGCCCATCCAACCAGTCTCCACAATTATCTCACTTTCTCTCCAGCATTCCACAGTGAGTGGATCGTACATTTCGCTTGCATTGCTTTCTGAAAAAAGGACAGGAAGCGAAAGAAATTTACTTCAAGGAAACCTTTATTTCCCGAGGCCCGACTTTGTTTCTGCGACGGCCAAGAACTAATTCCATCTCAAGGAATCAAATATTTTGCACAGTTTCTCCAACCATGTCTGGCTGCAAGTTAGTTGCCGACGTTCAGTTTTTGATAGCTCGACGCTAATAACCAGAGTAAAAGACAACTTTAAAAATAAAAATTCCTGACTTCAGGGTTTGTTTAAATCAATCTGTGCAAGACTATCCCTCATTAATCGACATGAAAACAAAAAATATTTCCTTGGCTGATGGAAACAACACATTATGCTCAGTACATTTGCTGCGAAATAATATTCATAATTTGGTAATTCTTGACGACCAATTCGAAAAAAGATCCGGATTCATATTAATGACACCACAGAGTAAATCTTAGATAAACTTACTCAAGTAAGTTTATGCTATAATAATCACTCCTCTCATGATCATCAGTGGCAGGATATAATTTGGAATCCAAAACGAGCTTTAAGAAACGCTGAATCTCGAGTATAATTCAAATACTAGAAAAAAACTGCATTTTGAATATTATTCAAAACCCGTTGAGACATTTTGTGCGAACTTGGGCTGAATATTTTCACCTGTATGCCATGCCAGTTATTTTATAACATTCTTTTTAACAGTCATAACATAATGGATTGAATTAACGATAGGTATGGAACTCTCAGATTTTCTCGACGGCGACGGACCTGAACTAACATTTTATATATGTCCATTTACTTATGGTAAAGGTTGTGTCTCAATTCGTAGGAAATAATTGCATTAGGGGCACAGAAATCTTGTGATCATCAAGAATTTCTTACAAATGCTGAATCACTTTGTTGTTAAGGGAACATCAAGATTCCCTAGATTTTCCTTCAAATAGATGCTCTTGCTATGCGAGCTATTAAGTGCCAGGGGTAGAAAATTGTTGACACTCAGGATGGAGAGTTCTATGGAGAAATATCACATAATGGGCATACAGTGGTAGCAGAGTTCTTTCGCAGAGGAAAGGGATTAGTGATACCACACACCCGGGATACCTTATGGTAACAAAAACCCTACCAAAGGGTTGGAATCCCCGTGGGACGCAATAGCAACAACACAGGTCACCTCGACCACTTTGACCCGTCTTCATACAGACTTTTTCCCACCAAACCAAAGGATAAGATTCATCGGTACGTATCTGTAATTTTGTCTATCATAGGCTGACATCTCTCAAGGTAAATCCTTTCTTTATAGACAGAATAGCAATGAAAGGACAATGCAAGACACGAAAGACTCACAGTTCATATTATATTGCTTAAGGTAAAAAGCAAAATTAGTTGTATACAGAGTCTGTCGTCGTTTGAACGCATTAAATCATTCGTAAAAAAATTTAACCAACAATTGTTATCTATTAAGATAAATTAAGAACTAAATTTAAAAACGTAAATTAAAAATACTAAAAGGATATTGACAAATGTAATCCTGAAAATAATTTTTCTAAAGCGGCATGTAAAATTACGGCGCAAAAAAATGTTGGTATCCTCCAATTTAACCACATTTATCTCAGAAATAACGCAATGCACAGATGAACTGCGATTTAAATAAATTAATAAATACTATTTAAATTTTCTTCATTTGGTTCATCACACCAAAATAGTTGTAACTTTGGATCACTATCCTGGGATAAACACAACATTCATTTTCGAGAATGGAATAAACCTTTCGATCTTCGAGTTGCTGGACCGGCTAGTCCAGCCGGTCCAGCAACTCGAAGATCGAAAAAAAATCTCACGCAGCCATCCCAATCGGATTTCTATCACCGGAATATTATTGATCGTTAAAAAAAACCTGATTAGAGACAGAATAAACAGCATTTTGGAAGCTTAAGTTATCCATATGAAAGGTTCAAACAACACAAAATCTCGAACTGTTCGTTATTGTAGCACGTGGCTCCTTAGTTACGTGATCGGCATTATTTCGATCGTTTCAAACACAGCCTCCCTGGATACCGCGGCCCCGGCAAAGGCCGAAAATAAAATGTTTCAGGGACATATAGAGCTGCAAGCTCGTTGAAAGTGTGACAGAGAAACATGAGACAATTCTCCATATTCTCTCAGGGGATGTGGAATCATCGGGTGACGGTTCCTATCCCTTCCTGCCGGAAACACAACCGCCGTGAGAGAAGCCGCCGATTAGTAAGGCGGGAGGAAAGGAAAAAGGGTACGAGTGGGAGAGGTAGGGGAACGATTTCAACACATCCCAGGGTACTCAGGATGTTCTTCTTTTCTTTCCGATCTCCATTTGTCGCTCCGCCACCACGCACCCTCACCCTCTGTACTCGCGGAGATGGCTATCGCAGGTGCACGTGTCGGATGTCGGCAGAAAGGGTCAATTGAAAGGAATCGGACGAATCTCTTTCACGCAGCAAGGGTGGTCTGGGGAAAGCATAGGGGGAGAGGGGCGGAATATAACACGTCACACGGGAGGCGCGAGCATGCGCGGACGGTAGCACGTGAGTAGCGGAGGTAGAGGGAGGCAAGCGGAACCAATCAAGGCGCGTTTGTGGCGAAATTTTCTCCGGCGAGGTGAAATGATGCAAGATTAATGACCGAAGGTAAACTATACATGGGGGAACGGGATGAAGCTCAAAACATTTCGTAATGAGACCACGCAGCTGATTAAGTGTGTCGACTTCCATCAGAGCTTGGCAGTTTGAATTCGATACCTACTTTTATTAATATGGGGTGGAGCTCAATCATCCCAAAGCCAATAGGCAGGGTGCTCAATTATCCGAAACAACTTAATACACCTGCATTGATGTTTATCTTCCGATGGAACTTTCGGACGCAATGATGTGTTATTGAGAACCATCGGGACAATTGTCATTATATAGCGTCATATGTAGACGAAGTTGTGTTTGAATATTGATTCGCCTTGTGAGTGGCCCCAAACTGTATAATTTAGAAAAACAGCGTTTCTGTTCCATTTCATTCCATCTCCCATTTTTAAGCTTCACATTATTCTTCCCAAATGATTAGAATTGTTCCTTTCTAGAAGACATATTAAAGAGAAACGTTCAAATTAAAGCAGCTTTGTCATTCACGGGGCGGAACATGGAAAATCAGCAAACCTAGAAGCTGATACTCTTGCTCTATTGTTAATTTGAAGAACAATAGAACTTCGTTTGAAAATAGTCATTATTAAAACGGATACAGCACATTCTTATGTTGCGCTAATATTTCTGGTTCGAGCATGAACGTTCACTTGCCATTTCCTACGGATCAACGAACTGCTGTTTTGTCACAACTAATTAAATCTATTGAAAAGATTTTGCGAACGCATGATTACCTCAAAAAGTAACACCAATGAGCATGAATTCATGGCAGTGAATGCATGTGTTAGATCAAAAACTACAGACTCATGACCAATAGGGCTCATTAAAAAATAAAACAAAAATCATTCGCAGTCAAAACATGAACATTTAGTGACACTTAATTTACCAAACACACTAAGTTTTGTTTGCCTTTCTATATATCGTGCTAGTTCAAAATAAAAAGAGTTAACAAAGAGTTATATGCCCGGTATTCCAATGACCTTTAAGCAAATGACTACACATTATACTATCCTACGAGCCTCTTCCAATGATCACCGATATCCTGACGCAAACAGGGAAAGTCCTCAACTGAAAAAGAATATTTATAGCTGAATCGACAATATCAGTAGCATCATCTCATACTACAAGAAGGAATTCAGGCTATTGCTGTGGCCTAAAGCCTAATTTCCGACCATCAAAGATACGATTCACCGAAATGAAAATACTGTTTAGGAAAAAGAAACTTCTAGGCGCCGAATCTCCAGCTCTGGAGGCGAAATGTTTTCTCATTCGTGCGATCCATTCCGCCCGAGACTCATTCTACTCAAGTAGCTGCCGCCTATATGTTCTCCGGGGACATTTGACCTTCTGCCCGGCAGTTCGCACTTGGATTTTCGTCTAAATATATAAAAGCGCCAAAAGGGTTCAGGATGTGCGACCGGTGCCATGAAAAAGGTAGGCGGGGGCGTGAAGAAGAAGCCAGGAGGAGGATGAATGAATAATCAAACGGGGGTGAAACATTCGACCAAGGGATAGTAGGGAAAGGCGGGAGAGACATGGAGATGGGGCCGTGCTATTGGGAGGGTGGACCAGAAGGAGTTGGAAGTTATCCAGTGATCGATCGAGGCGATCCATCAATCAATCAATCCCTTGCCGATCTTCGTCCCGGGTGCGCGAGTCATCAATCTCCGGGTGGAAGTGACGAGGAACCACGGACTGGTGCCTTGCGCTCGTGTCAATCCTCCGTTGGACGCGGCAAACCGCACGAGCGTCGGTTTTTTATATTTTTCACCCTCCGCCGATTCATGCCACGGTGGAGTATTGCCTCATAAAAATTAAAACTTTTCGTGAATTCACTGCCCCGTGATATGTGTAAACGTTGGGCACTCTTTTCACATAGTTCAATAAATCTGCAGAAAATCTTTAAAAAAGCCTCTTTGTCTATTCCATATACAGTATTGATTCATTGATAATCAGGAGAGCCTCTAAATTGTTAGTAGCTTGAAGCACAATATGCTCGAAATTTATCCGCGGCCCTAACGGTCTTCCATAATTGGAAAATCAGGAAAATGTTCTAAGTTTAAAGTCAAAGTATTGGTCAACCAGTTATTCGCATGTTACACTTTGTAATAATTAGTTAATGTATGAAATTTATTCCGGGATTTTATTTCAAGCTTGCTGTCTTCATGTGGAAACCTAGTTTTATCCTCCAGTCCTGGGGGATAAACTGTTGCCACCATGAACAAAAAATTAACATATAAAACAACAAAGAATGAAGCCATTGAAATGACGTCCGGGAAACTTCAGGAATGGCACGCTTTTGTGGTTACGAAAGCCAGATGATTCCTTCGTAACGTGAAGGCAGAATACATTCACGCACCTGGAAGTACTAACACTGGTCATGTCTTGGGCTATTTCTAATACCTTAACTTTTAAATGATCGAATTTCAAATGGTGGGATTAAAGATTGTTCACGAATTGTTTACGCATTCCAGTAAAACCAAACAATACTCTTGATTTGAGCTACTAATTCTAAGTACAAATTGAATGCAAACGAGATGCATACATTGAACGTTCACACTTATTTTTTTATTTAAATTATTTACAGCCAGATTTAGAAAAAAATGTACTCAAATAAAGCAGCAACAAAATAAACGTAACTAAGAGGAACTTTGTATAAGAGCTAAGGAACTTTTCAATCTAAGATAAATACTTCATTGCTAAGCAATTCATTGACTATGGAGATATCATGAAGAGACCTGGCATTCAAGTTTCTCTGGAAACGGAATACCGTAAGACGATGAAAATTACTAGCTTCATGCTTCAGTTCAAAGAGCTTCAAAACGATGCAGAAAGGATCAGTGCAAGCTAAGTTTACGGTAACACTCACGAAAAATTACACAGCAAGAAATAATAATTAAAGATATTAAATGTGTTATTGCTAGTTAAGTTAATTTGACGTGGGGAATGTTTACAGCTGTGCATTATTTTGGTCTTTATATGAACCGAAGGACTGCTGAGTTTCGTCAATCAAATTGCAAAGCACGAACAGCATTTAATCTCCGTTATTATTTTCCTCGACTGTAGCGCTGTCAAAATTGGCGTTAAATTAATAGCCCACAGAATGTGATCGAGACTCGAGTTACTTACTGAGGAGTGATAAAATTACAAATGTCCACAATGTTCCAAAATCTATCCAACTTTTACGTAAATTTAAGAAATATATTTCCGGTCGGTAGATATATTATTATTGATATAAATTCATGCTATTTCTTATATACAGGAGAATAGTCCACTGAAGATGTATATCTTTAATTTCTAATTGAATTTTGATCGGAATAAATGCAGCAAGAACTTGAAGATTGAAACCTAAACGTGTAAAATCCATGGTATTACTGATGTACAGGATAATTATATTTACTTTAATTATTTATTTAAATTTGATCGGAGTAAATGCAGCGTACAGTTGAAGATTGAAACCTAAACGTATAGATTCTTCCACGACTCATGAAAGAAGCAAATAAAACGCACATCTCTCCTTGAAGGGAAAAAGGAATCAACGAGGAAATCCGTCAATCCCAGATTTCCTCCCTCCTCATCTCCACACGTCCTTGGGATTTCCTTCTACATCATAAGCTGGGGAATAATTCCGTTCCCCAAGTCTGTTTCCTTCAAACCCCTGCCCAAACTCCCTTCACCCCCTCCTCAACCCCTAAGGACAAGGATCACGCATTCCCTCCCCCACACATCTCCCTCACCCAATGAGACGAAGACGGAAGAAGTGTGGAAGGAAGGGCCCGCGGGATATAGGCGGGGGGAGTGAAACGGCTGTAGTGGTGTGAGAGGGTGTGGTTTCTTTACGGTTGAGGGGAGGGGGTGTGAGGGGTAAGGGAGGTGGAAGGGATTGGGGGAAAGGGTGAGGGGGAGGAGGGAGGGTGGCCGGGAACCCCTTCCAAAATTCACCGCGAGAACATGAAATATTCCTACCTTCCCGGGGGTGGGCGCTAGGTATGCCCCTCTGAGTCGTCGCCATGGGAACGGGAGGCGGGGGAGGAAGAGGTGGGGGGCGAGGCTAGGGTTTGGGGGGGAGAATGGGAAGTGGAGCGTAAACGTGGGAGGGTTGGCATCCCTGAATTTCCGCGGTGGCGGAGGTGAGGTCTCTCTCTTGAGAGAGAATGAATATTCCTAAACTCTCAAACGCGTCGAGAAATTGTCACTCATTCCCGTCTTTTTCACCTCATTACTGTTTATGCGTCCCCAAAATGAAGGGACAACCGCGATGGAAAAGGACAGACAAATGCACAAGTCCCGATTTATCAAAGAGGGTCTCATGCTAATTTCGAGTGGGATATTTACGATCAATGAAAGTTACAAAACGCAAAATCTCGACATAAATTAGGCAGTGAGCACTCTAGAAATTTAGATATTGAAGAAAAAAATATTAAAATGGTAATAATTTTTTCTTCTCTCACCCGAATTACTATTGACGTGAACAGTTTTATTTTGATAAGTAATATATTCAAAGAAAAATCGATCGTCTCCAAAATTACTACAGAGGAGAACGAAATCGGCCTTTAAAATGGGCTTTGTCATTTACAATACGTACTGGCAGAAAACATCAAATTTATGAAATTTCAAAATGCATCTTGTGCAAAGAGGAATACTACAAGGCATCAAATATAAAAATATATGGCTTCCATACCCTTGCTATATAATTTTTAACCTTTAAGTTCGGAAAGTTAGGCTTATACAAGTCCACTTTCTTTATAGATTCAAATCCCTAGGAGGGTCAGTTGATTTTTCTCACGCTAGTGATTCTTATGTAGAAATGGTAAGTTTTTGACTGGCCTCCTTCGATTCATTTTTTATCCAAAATATTTTCCATTATGCTCCAGAATTTCCTCTGAAATACTTCTTCCCATTATTCGTATTTCAGTTTTGCCATTTATATCTTCAAACAGCTATTCTCCTGTTCCTTTACCTAGTCTTTCTTTGATCATTTCTCTTCTCTCTCTCTTTGGAGGCCATTCTCACGTGGTCTTGCCTTGATGGAGGAAGAAATTTGGCAGCTTCCCAGCGAAAGTGCTGCAACCCGCCGGACATCGAGCTCTCTAGGCATGCGGACAGTTTAGGATGAGGCAGTAAAAGAATCCGGCGACTCATTTCATAATTCTCAATTGATACTTTTTACATGTGAATCTACGCATTAATAACGGGGCGAACAAATGGATTCCTCTTCCTTTGCGTTGAATAATAATTTCTAAAAGCATTATAGTGGGCCAGAAACACAAAACATATGCCAACATATCAGGGTGAACATAATTATTGGGCAATGACGACATTCCCTCTAATTAATACTTTCGGAAGAGAGTTCTACAGTAAAAATTTAGCTTTTCTAGAGAGAAACATGCTCATAAGTAAGGTAAAAAGTTTGTCTCCCCAAACCTGAAAACAAATAATCATCTCTATTTTTGGTATAATCTCTTAACTATTCTGATTCAACGTTTCCTTTTCAAAAAAAAAGCCAAGTCATTAACCGCTTGGAATTGTTAACTGAAATAAATGGGAGGAATAATTGGCTTTCATAATTCTCAAATATGGCAAAAATCTATTTTTTTATATTATTTGCAGACCTAATGCATGGATTGACGATATATTGGAATTTTTATTGAAAAAAAAAGAAACGAAAGTACCTGTACCATATTGGAGTGGATTATTTAATTCGACGTATTTATCTTATTCAATTAGGTAACCAAATAGATTACGATAAAAATTATGCCATTTTAGAAGCATAGTTGAATAATTCATTTAATGAAGTTTTGATGACCAGATTAGGATTCATAAACAAGTTACATAACTGAGTTGTGCTGGTAGCTTGGTTGAACGAATTTTTAATCAAGAATGAAGCAAATTTAGAGAAATTATCATATTTAAATACTCATGTTTATTGCCTATCCTTGTTGCAATTAATCAATTATTGACTATGATTTCATCCATTCCCTTTTATTTTGAAATGCAATAGGAAAAGCGTTTCCTTGGTCATACTTCTACCAGTAACCTTTAATTTTTCTGCCTAAAAACTACTACTCATTGCTGGATTTTTTTTGCAGTTTTTGGAGGATATTTAAGAATTAGACATATTACGTCATGATGATCCATCAAGAATGGCAGTCAGCAAAGCCAAAGTTTTTATACCCGTTTAAGGTTACCAGGTTTTCTTTTGACAAATTAAAAAACCATTCTTCGTCGTTAATCGCGGGAGATTAAAAGAGACACCATTGAATTATATTTATTTATTGAACTTTGACCATAATTCTCGTTTTTTTTCATCGATAATATTTCTTAAAGTAAAGCTGGATTGTAACACAAAAATGCAATTAAGAGATGGGAATGAGAGACTATAAAAATGACCCACAAGGACCAAAGAGTGAAGGCATGAGACTTAGGGCCGGACAGAATGAGGGGAGAAGGAAGAAGCGTAAAAGATACGACGCAACGACGGAGAAGAGGATGAGGAGGAGAGAGAGAGAGAGAGAGGGAGAAAGATATGGAAAAGGTCAAAAAGAGAGAAAGAGAGTAAGGCAAATGGAGACCATGAAAATGTAAGACGACGGAGAGGAAAACAGGATGGAGGAAGTGGTCCAGAGAGAGAGAGAGAAAGTTTGGGAATTCGAATAAAGGGAGAAGGAAGCCCAGAAGGAATGGAGAGGAAGAGAAGGATGGAGAGTAGGTGATAAGAAGGGGAGTAGTATGGAGAGTGTGACTGGGGACCCCAAGGGGGGGGGGGGAGGAAGGGGGGGTTGGGGGGAGGAGTATGGTGGGTGTTGGGGGCGGGGCTAGGTCGGTGGAGCAATTGAGATGTCCATAAAGATGAGGAGGGTGGTGTCGGGGAGTTGGGGTCGCTTTTGGTCCCAGCCGTGGGGACGCAAGTGTGCGTTCTCCCGTGTCCCTTGAAGCGAGTCGGGATCTGTAGGGAGCGCCCGGAAGCGTGGAGGACGACATTCCCCCGCAGAGACCCCACCGTGAGAAATACGTAAAATACACATCCCCGAGTAGAGGATGTGGGTAGTTCGGAGGAGGGCTATGCAACTGTGAGTCACCAGATCTGCGGTTGTGCAGCCTTGTGCACAAAGTATTTTGGTGGAAAATAAAAAAAAAGGTGTAAGAAAAGAGGGTCAGCAAGTGTTAGCCTTAGTGCAGATTTCTCCGAATAAAAATTCTGGCACCGGTAACTCTCAGGCGGACTAGGCAGAGCCAGAAGTTTAATGCTAGTGGTTGAATTTTGCGATTCTGTAGAATTTGGAATTCGTGATCAAGTCTCATGAGTACTGGGAAAAAGCAATATACATTAGAGACTGATTCAGGGCTAATTTTGTGAAACTAAGTAATTTTACTAAAACTATAGCTTAGTACCTACTTATCCGAAAATATATAATTTATTTTCAACCATGAATTCATCAAATAATTGTCATTTCCTAGGTCTTGAAGTGCTAGGTCAAGGACCTTGATAATGGCAAGTTTTCGTTGAGATCAAGGTTGGAAATAAATTTTAGTACTCAATATCGTTTTTATTAAAGCGAAATACAGTTTTACCGCCTGATTCTCATTGGTTTACCCTTTATTATTACCCGTACTTCCTTATTCATGGATAGGAATTTTATTACGTGCCAAGTCTATGTGTTTGGCATTAAATACGGATATAGTCATTCCAATGAATGCAATTATCAATAATCCTTTCCTAAAACTCCAATTTTCACAAGGGTACGTCCTACAATAACATGTCAACGATATCACGTCACAGAAATTAAAACATTGAGAAATGCAACCTAAACGGCGTCAGTTATTTAGAATAAGAAACGAAAATTCGAATAGCAAAAAAACAATTATGTAGGGATTAATGCTAGTCAGACTGTTTTTATTAAAACACGAGTAAATTAAAGGCCAGGAGAATCAGAGAATATTTCTCTCTAATCAGTAATATTCTCACATTTATGAAAAAAACCCTGATAAAGAGGAGAGTGGTTATGAGGTTGGAGGGAGAAAAGGAGTGAAAATAGACATGTATGAAGAGATGGACGATGTGGGAAAGCAGGGGATTGTTTTAAATGAAATGAAATGTGATGTGGTGGAACGACGGAGAAGGATCTCGTATTAAAAAAACGACGGTAAAAACAAACATGGGTGCTGAATGAAAAGGGTGCGCATGAATATATGGATGAGGAATGAGTTGAAACGGGGAACGGGGAGGGTGCTCCTTGGATACGGGCACGGAGTAGAATATTTCTAATGCTCAGAAACAAATGTAAATTTCAGTTGACACTAAAGGTTGGCTTACATAATAAATTTGAATGACTAAACAGACGAAAAAGAAACATTGGGACTCTAGAATTTCATTTATGATACGTAGCCTAACGATTAGAACTTTTATTCTGTCATTTAACGCATAACGTGTTTGAACATCAGTTTTTAATGCCCGGGAAACCACATTTATAATGACGCAAAGATATGCAAGATTCTACTCATTACGGGAGTTTATGATGATCTTTAGCGGAGGAAAAAGAGTGAGATAAGAGAATTGCATTAAAAACCGCAATATGCTTATAGGTTCTGTGAAAAGATTTCAACAGCTCACACAATGAGAATCATCTTATCGTCTAAAATCAGAGAGCAGTTTTTATGATACACCATGTTATAATATATAAGTCGACGAAGATAGCTGAGATAAGCATTTATATATTCCTTTAAATATTTTACATCGAAGTTGAGCCCGCATTCGGAGTGAACAAACAATAACTTAACCGAAAAACAAGGAACGACCTATCATTAAAATCATACGTATTACCTGTCGAAGAAAATAACAGTTCGTAAAAATATATGTTTTAAATTAATCCGTCAAACTTATCTAAATAACACAGAGAAACTCCCTCATTGTCATGAAATTACATCTATCGGTAAATGCTATTAACAAATGTGTGGGGGATGTAATGATAATACAGATTTATGAGAATGGAAGAATCCATTTATATATCCGGGATGAGATTACGTCCCCAGCGTTTTTTTTCGTTTCTTACTCAAATACCTTCGACGAATCAATGAACCTTCCTTCAATCATGAGATTATTTCAAAAGGAAGACAACGATTTTCCTGAGATTCGTGAGATGGAAAGCGCCTTTTACATAGAAAACGAAGGGTTCCGTTTGGCTAGCCAATCAGACGCAGGGATCGGATCAACTGCATCGTCGTTAAATTCTACCTCGCCAAGTCATGCGGAAGCTGGCTCCCGATTGGTGGAAGAGAAATCCCCTCCCGATAAGAAATACAATAATTTCGAAGTATTCGGATACTTGGCTATGCAGACACAAGCCGTGAGAAGCGAATGGAGTAAAATTAAGCTTTGATGTTCCGACAAAACGTCGTCTCTTATATTTTTTGCTTTCTTTCGAGTATTTCAGGTGGCTATGGATTACAGACTCACATTCTACACATTACAGGGAGAAAATTGTATTTACGAAGTTACGTAACAATTTGTTTAGAAATCATAGCAAGTTGTATCGGTACATTTAAAAAATCCTTTTTATTTAGTTTCCCAAGAGTAAAATTATTTCACATTATAGTTCATTGACTGAGGCATATCGTTGAGGAATTTATTGTATAAAACATTCTGGAAAACTAATTACCGGGTAAACTTCCACAGAACACATTCATTAAGAGCCACCCGATATCTAGAGATATGCGTAATTAACAAGTCCACAAAAACAACTGATTTCTCAGACCATTAGTGCATCTTTTTCCGTTAGCATTAAAGCATAAAGTGACAACCAGATCAAGGCAGTCAGGGAGACAGGAGACATCTCATCCAAACCCAAAGGTCGCCTCTCACTACAATTGTACGAAGAAGTTTACAAAGTGAAGTGCTCCTGTGATAAAGTTTATATTGGACAAACAGGCAGGGCGGTTCAAGTGGGAATGAAAGAGCACGAGAGAGCACTGAAGGAAGACTTGCGACTCTCAGCCATCGCCGAGCATACCTGGCCGGACCCAGGACACAGCGTTCACTTGGATAAAACCAGAGTGATCACTACGGGAAGCATATACTTCCCAAGAGTTATACGCGAGGCGATTGAAATAATGAAAAACCCTGAAAATTTCAACAGGGAGGATGGGTACTCGCTGGCCACGACTTGGAAAAGACTCTTCAACCCCTCAGCCAATGGAAACGCTGGACCAACTTGAGGAGGAATATTGGCGCCACCAACCCGCCTATATTTTCCGGAAAGATTCGAACCAATATCTCTTCGACCTAAAGACGCCTCCTGTAACGGAGGAGAAACTCTCGTCAAATGAAAATTGACACACTAAGCTGTTCCGGAAGAATGAGCTAGGGCAACGGCCTTCCACGATGGAAATGCCGGTTCCCGATCAGTCACCGAAATTAAGCATCGTTTGACTCGGTTCGACTTTGGAGTGGTGATCCTATGATTCGTCCGAGTGCTGTTAATCCTGTCTGCACGTGGCAAAAAGTATGTGCTAAGTGACCTTAGCCGTCGAAGCACGTTAAAGAAAAATACTACTACTACTAATAATGAGCTCCAGCAATAAAAGGAAACGTTTTAAAATATATTTTCCAAGTCACCGATCACTAACCACACATGGGAAGATGAGAGGACATAAGGCAAGAGGAGGAAGATAGGAAGATAGTGAGAGGGAATACAAGGCGGGCGAAAAGGAGGAGAACGATGAGGGATGAGAGTGAAAGTGGGAACCGGGATGTAAGCCGAGGTCGACGCGGAAACGGGGGTCACACGTTTTTCCCCAACACCGCCGAGCATAAGTCGAAAGGGAAGATGGCAAAGTGGAAAAAAGAGGGAAGAAGGAGATGAGGGAGGAAAGGTTTTTTTCCGGGTGGAAGGAAGGGAGAGGAGGGTGGTGTGAGGCAGAGTGTGAGTGGTGGTCGGACAGTTAAAGGCTCTTGTGGTCGTATAGCGCCATCTTTACGAGCGTCACCTCCGAAGGAAAGAAGAGATAGAGAGAGAGAGAACGAGAGAGAAGTTCCTCCCTGCGCCACCAGAGGGGCTCCCCCCGTCCCTCTCACACCTCCCTCACTGCCTCCTCGTTTATCCAACTCGTTTTCACATGGCCGTCCTTCTTCTCCTCCTGCCCCTCTTCCCTCCTTCTTCCCCCACCATCTTCTTAAACCCTTCCCCATCCTCCTCTTTCGCGAAAGGAACGCTTCCCCTACCTTCGTCCCCGCTAAACCCGATACCCCTTTTATTTACAGCGCAGTTACCATGGTTACCCGCACACGGCGACTGTCACAATCTTCGAGGAAGCTGTAACTTGCCTACCAACCACCACCTTCAAGCCATTCCCGCGGCAATTTCTTTCCTTGGCTACTATTATGCCAACGCCAATGTCCTCAGGCATTGGGAATACGAGCAAAAATATTAATCTTATTCACCAGAAAAGCTGTGGCGTGTAAAACTACAAGAGTTGACAAGCGAGCTGAGAAGAAATTAATTTCCTTGAGATAAATTTATCTATCCAGCATTAAGTTAGTAAAATTACGATATTCATGTCAAAAACACAGCAATAGATCAATATTAAACTTTTCCATTACTTGTGTATGGTATGCATCATAATTTGTTATAATAATATGCACTAAACACAGTCGGCTTCTCTTAGAGACGAAATTTCATTCAAGCCAAGGAAGTGAAGTTAATTTAAAATTTGTACCCCATTCCACGGGAGAATAAATACACTGACAGATTCATGTTGCTGAAATTATTGAAGTCAACATTTAAATGTGAAAAGACATCATGCTTTGAAATACAATTTAAGCGTGTGAATACTGGTTAACAGTAATACATGAAGAAAGCCTACACGCAATGTTTTCTCCATCATGCATTTTTTTCCCTCCAATTCAATTTTATCAATTTTACGTTTTATATTCCGCTCCGCCGTATGTTTATACCACGCAAGGTAGCGCCCAGGTATAAGATAGCTTAGCAACTAGCTCTAACGACTGTTTTAGTAATTACTTTAGCATATCGGGTTCTATTCATAAAGAGGGGCACTGGAAGATTTAATGGGTTCAACTTCATCGGCGAAGTGGTAATTTAACTTTAGCGGTGAAGGTCAGGGGATCGATATCCGGAGAAGTCGACGGCTGCAAGGTTTTTATGCTTTCTATGTATTTGAATGGAAAGTGGGAAACACTCCATGAACATTGAATTGATGAGAGTAAGGTCCTTTGGATATTTTGCTTCTAACTCTATGAAAGCAGGTGAGATGATAATACCAGACTTTGATCCATGTACGAGTAACAATGCAAACCGCAGAGATTTTAACTTTAAAATGCACCGAGCATATGTGTATAAACAATCTTTATTACATCCACTGATTCACAATCAACTTTCAATGACTTTTTCTAAAACATCTTAAATTTATGCAATAAATCTTACTAAAAAAAGATGAGGAGTGAAAATTCCTTCCAGAATAATTTTAAATCGTAGAGACATATGTCCTGTCATGATTTCTTGAAAGGAAAAAACTACCGATAGGTGTTGCAGCGTTTAGAATTAGACGCAAGCAGGTTGCAAAAATGATTGAAACAGTGGACTTTCTCAATAGCCCTTGAGGAAATTGGCTCGAAAAACGAAGTTGAACTTCAGGATCTCATATTCCACGTCTTTATGATTGTCTTTCTAAAGAGACGGACATTTGTAGTCCGATGAAAGTCCTATATTCGTTACATGCTTGTAATGCTTTCCTGCAGCGATTTTTTTCCAATTTTACCTGGTTCAAATTCAGAAATAGAAATGGGCAAGATATAGGGTATTACATGAGCTCAAATCAAATACTAGGAGGCAGTGATTCCTCATCTACGCCTCATCCAATATTGCGAACAGGATGGATGGCAGGAAGTGATGAGACTTGGGAGCATGCGATAATGTTGCCGTGAATGAGTAGTGGTTTCCACAGAAATATCGGAGGAGCACGAGAATGACGTAGGTATCAGTAATCATGGATCGCTGAATTTTGACTTTCCCCTTGATTACAAAACACATGACCTTAACTGGCTCTGGGCTAATTCCACTCTATGCATATTTCAAGCTGGTTAAATCTGCCTCCAATGAGATCCTCGAAGACAAGAAAAATATTTCCCAAATCATAGAGTTACTTGCTATGTTGATGACTGGAGGGATTCGACAGGCTAATTTTGCCGTTAAATACGCTATAATACCTAACTTATCTCAATCGGGAGTATTTTTTTATTAACCAAGTGCATCTTCTTTGACATTTCTCTATGAATCACTAATAATAAATTGCACTTGTATATTAGCTCCACTCTACTTATGTGGCTTCACCAGTGGAAAATGACAGATTCGACAACAGGGAATACTTGACATTTTAATAACGAACGGAAAATCTGTATCATCAACTGAGAACCTGATTGACCCAAGCGACTTTGAAGGTGACTCCCATATCCATTCCCTGCATGTGTCATTCCTGCTACAAGTAGGAGGTGAGACTTTCGGTATTAGCTTGCATGGGATGGTGGGTTAAATTTGTCTTCATTTTATAGGAATAAGGTGTTCTTACGAGGTACCTCGTAAATGATGTTACAAAATACCCGAATAGCCACAATTCGCTGAGGTTAAAGCCCATCCTAAGCACATGAATGTTTGCCTCAAACAAATCAAATGCATGAAACTTTAATGGGCATTTCCCGCTATGGAGGAATGTGTGAAATTCACAGTGAAAAACGATAATGCGCCCGGAAAGTGAAAAAATAATCATTCTCATGGATTCGAAATTGAGCCATTGATTCCCTGATCTCCCGATTAAAGCACCCGGCGCCAAACATGATATCTGGGTTCGACTCCCAGTCCAGGCGAATGATTATTTTTCAATTTAAAATTCACACGAACACAATGATCCGTTAGGAATTTCAGCAGATGAAAATATTTTTTTTGTTTGCTGTTTTGTCGCATTTGGTAAGGAAACAAACGCAGAAGTGAAATTCGTTCCCCGCGAGGTCAACATTTAATCCATTAGGGGGAGCTGTTTTGGGGAAGAAAACATTTATGCGCTCTCCAAGTTTTGTGCGCGGCTGAGTCTTAAGAGGGCGACGTTTTCACTCCACACCCCACCCCTCCCTCGTAGGAGGAGGAGGGAAATAAGAGGAGAGAGAAAAAGAGAGCAACGACCTCCTCCTTCCTCCAAAAGTGGGAGAAAAAGAAAAGAGAGTTAGAGAGAGAGAAAGAAAGAAATAAGAAGAGAAAAAACCATAAGAGGCAGAGATCCAACTCTCTCTTTCTCTCTAGGACAATTTTTTCCCCTTCCTCCCCTTTACGCAACCCTTTTTTCCCTTTAGCCACGTGACCCTTCCCCTTTCCCTTCTCGCGACCGGACCATTCGTCCCCGCAAATACCTCCCACCTCGAGGAGAAGGCGGAGGAGAGAGGAGGGAGGGGCCGGGAGGGGAAGGTCTCACCTCCTCCCCACCCCTCCTCCATCCCCAACACAACCAACCGCCCCGTCCCCATGGAAACACACAGACATACACACACACCCACTCTTTCTGCCTCCCCCGCCCGCCCCCACAAGGCCCCCTTGCCACCTCCTGGCCGTCCCCCACGAAAGAACGGAGAAATGCCCATCCCTTATGGTTATTGGCAAGTAAAGCACGGCGAGGGGAGTAGGGGGGTGGTGGGTGGGAAGGGAAGGTAACGGCCCCTGGCACCGCCCCGTGACCATAACTGCCCGCCCCTCTTTTATGCCGTTCCCTCGGCCCTCCTCTCCGCAACCCCTGCTCCCCTATAAAGGTCCCCTGCCCCCTACCACCACCCTCCTCCAAGGAGAAGACGCCAAGAGAGACTCCTCCATTCCTCCTTACACTCTCCACCATTTCCCGTCTCTGCTTTTACCTCTTTGCTTCTCTTCCGTGTCCCCGACTTATTTTTCTGGTGTTCTCAGTTCCGCATCGTTGCCGCCACGTGTCCTCCACGCACCCCTCCCAGTGTCCCCACTCCAGTCCTCACCGCAAGATAGGCGAACGCAGACAGAGCAGGCAATGCCGCGTTTTGCGCTCATCCACCGTATAATAATAATTTACTCCTAATAATACATGACATTAGGGAAATTAATATTTTTTAGTTGCAATACAAGGAATATGCGCACCCCTGAGGAAAAATATACCTACCCGTTTTGGGGTAGCCGACTCTTTAAAACACAATAAATGCAGTGAAAAAATCATGATACAGTAAAAAAAGCATCTCAGTCGATGTGTTACACTACAGAATATTAAATCCATTTAAACTGCTGGAATATAAGCATAAAACATAGCTGAATATAAGTGATGAATAATATTTCATATACATCAATAGAACTAATTTCCTTATTTTTGTGTGGTGAATAAGAATTCTACATCCTTATTATCCAGTAATCAAGTCCTTAATAATTCATTAAATCTCCATACACTGTTAGCCTTTTAAATATCCGGAGGTAGAGAACAAAATATTTTAGGTCCTAAGTATTTGTAACATTATCTAAGCAATTCTATTTGGGTCCTAGGTATAAATAATCAAGATAATTTCCTAACAAATATGATCTTGCATTAATTAATTCGTCACCACGGCTATAGCAAATTTTAATACCTCAAATGTAGAATGTTGAGTGTTTTGAAAAGGGGAAAGGAATTCGCTGTACTTCGCAATTACATAATTACCCTTGTCCCCATTTGAATTAAATTCGATGTATGCGTTTTAAGACAACTGAAGTACGTTAAATCAGACGTGTTGTCTTGATTCCAGCAATGCCAAATCTCTCAACGCACATTGGGTGGGAAAGTAGAGCATAAGAGAATGGAAAATTCAAGAAGATTTGTTTTTCCACTACCCAAGTGGAAAAGCATTACAAACAATAAGAATACTTTGCCTCTGCAGTACCCACGTTCATATCTAGTACTCAAAGAGACCGAGGATATGGATGGGTAAAACGACAACGCAACATGTTACTTGGACCTCACAGGTTGCGGGAAACATCTACAAAGAGCAATTCACTCGCACCCGAATATACGGATAGCGACTCATTTGAGAGTAGAAATTGTGAAAGTTTGGTAAAGTATCGAAGCTAAAATAGTGTTTTCTTCACTTTCAAAGGTGTTTTTACAAGGAATTATTTCCTATAGGAGAATTGAGGAAACGCTCGGTGAATGGTCGAACCAAATTCGCTCCGACATAATGTCCACCTGTCCAACGGGGAAAAGTAATTGCTGGAGGAGAAATTACAAAGGGATTTCCAGCGTTTGCGACAGCCAGGTTGGTAAGACGCCAATACGCTAAATAATGAACGGTCCAACTGAAGGACAACATACTTTATTTGAAGAGGTCTTCATACGGCACCGAGGTGGGACGATGCCATAGAATTCCAATCTATTCCTACAGATTTTCGCATTTGGGCCCTCTACGCAGAAGATCAGCGCAGTAGTTTCACTTAGGATACGCTGACAACATAGGGCGACACATTGTGTCATCATCAAGTGAAAATGGCACAAAAAGTCTTACAAGTGGAATTAACTAAGGTATTTTAATTCTTCCGTAATGGATAACTTCAAGAAAGTTAAGCCTAGGACCGTTTCCTTTGCTAAAGTCATAGGTTAAAATACAGGGAAAATCTTGAACTTATCAAGGCCAATCTATTTTTTTTAGCTTATATGACTCTTGCGAGGTAAATTATAAACTGGTAGATTTACTCTCAAATATTAGACCAGAAGGATAAATTAACAATGAATTTTAAAAATTTTCATTTCCCTGCGCAATAAAGGATCAGGTATTTTCTGTTATCTCGGGCGTGACTTCGTGGAATTTGCATAGCATTGTAAAATGATAAATAACTTAGTATTTCCACATATATTTATTCAAATATGACCTAGGATTCGTCGAAGCTCGTCATAATCAGGTGACCATCAGTTTCGTCGAAATCTAGGTCGTTTTTGAATAAGTGGAATTCGTATTTGAATAAGTGGAATTCGTTCGTATAAATAACTTCGTTTATGTGGATAAACGAAGTTATTTATAATTTTTTAATAAAAGGATCAGATGTTAGTTGTCTTAAGCACTGTCAGAAACGTGTCTTTGGACATTAATTCAAGTTTGCAATACCTTTTTATGACGATCTCTTTGGCAGATAGAACTACTGCAATTATTACATGAATAAAGAACTTGAGAGAACTCAAGCAACGTTTAGAACAAGTAATTGATTCAATAAAAGTTCAAAACCTGCTCCTAATTCTTTCGCTGCGTGAGACTATTTATAAGTATCGCTGGTGAAGCTCGACCTCCAATGCCGAACAAAAGAACCTCCACAAAAGCACAAAAAGCAATTCCAATCCCCAAGAAATTTGCTGGGGATTGGAGGACACAATGCAGATGTAGTCAAGGAACCAATCTGATTCCACCGAGTGACTAAATGATGAGAGACATTCTTCTGAAGAAAGACTGAGAATGGGAAAAGAGGGCACACCGTCCTCTTAATGTCCCAGAATCCACAAATACGGAAGGATCATTGAGTAATCCGGGCGCGCTTACCACTTGACCCAGACATCTTCGAGAAGCGAACATATTCGACTGGACTTCATCTTTCCTTCCCTTCAATCCCTTTCACTTTCTCTTCTCCCTCCCTTGCCACTACTAAACCCTCTCCCCCTTCCTGCCCCCCACACACAGGAAAGGGTACTTCACTCCTTCCCCTTCTTTATTCTCATTTTATTGGTCGTGACAAAAAACCCTTTTTCCCCCCCTTACCCGCTCCTCGGCTGGAAATCACCGGCCCCGCTCACACTTTATCTTCCTGCTGCCCTTATGCTTGTGCCCTTATATCCCGGTGCCGGCCGAGTGTACTTTCGGGACCGCGAGCGGATGGGGAGCTCAGCCGGCACTTCCGCCTTTCCCCGCCCGCCCACGAAATCCCTCCTTACCACACCTTTTTATGCCTTTTGCTCCTCCTTTCCCTTCCGCGGAGAACACTTTCCTCCGCCTCAGATGACCCTCTTTCCCTCCACCCACCGCCATTCACATATAACCCACCCCACGTGCTCAGTGTTGCCAACTCAGGCGCGAGCGATTGCGGTCGCTGGCGTATTCTCTAAAGCCCGTTTCACACGATACGTACTACATGATCCGGCACTAGACCTGGCACACTATCCGGGAAGCAGTATTTTCAATTATATCTTAAAGCATGTCTACTTACACCAATTACAGCATGGGACCAAAACAGTTGTTGGGACATTTTCATTTTTTGTTGATTTTGTAGCTGATTACTGATTACTAAAAGGAAATATAGGGGGCTTTCCATTCAAGTTGTTGAAGTTAGCGCATATCGGAACACATCAGCGCACACGAACTACGTTGAATTGAACGATGTACGCTGGCTAGAAGTGCTTTGTAACTTGCCGGTAGGTAGCACTCTGTGGGTGAACAACAGACACGACCGAATGTTTTGTTTAAAGTTGTTGAATTTATTCAAAATAAGTATTTAAAAACGTAAGCTTTTTACCACAGAGTAATTAAAAAGTTTATAATATGAATGTTAGCCGCCTTTACTGAAAATAAACAAACTCAAAAACAGTCACGGGTGCCATTATCAACGTTCTTACCTAGTGCGCAGGGTCTGTAACGAATGGAAGGCAAGTGCGCTGTTTGTTGCGAAGTGATTAGCGCACTACAGCGAATGGAAGGCACCCATAGATGGCGCTGATTTCAGAAAGTGAAGACCGCTCAGCGTCTGTAAAAGCGATAGAAGCTAACGTAATTGGTCGAAGACTACTAGGTCTTACTGGGAGCTAGTAGCAGACTAGTACCGCATCAATTATGAAGTAGCTCAGCCAGTATGATAGAGATTATACGTGTTAGCCTGCATGCTGGTTCTATATCACACGATACTGGAAAGCTATCATATTGGCGGGTATCCACTGACCTTTGCTTGATCAAGTATCGCGTGAAACACGCTTAAGGTAGGGTTTATATAATCTTTGGCATTAAATAATATGGGACGAGTTTTCTCGAGGTAAGTTCGGAAAAATAAACCACTGCTACTCTTCACCAACGTTTCGGAATCTACAATATATTCTATCATCAGGGCTAGAAATATACACTTGATGTTTTTTTATAAAAAAGTGTTGATTCTGTGAAGTCAGTTTCTGTACACAGTGGGCTCTCAAACACGGACACGAGTGCAATGCACATAATCGGGCTAATAATCATGGGTTCCATGGTAATCTTAATGATTTAAATGTTTTTATTCTAAGGTAATTGACGTGTTAATATGTTTTGATGACAACCATGTTTAAATGTTTTGATTAATCTAGTATTTATGAGGTGAAAACTAGAGTTTAGCTGTTCCCAATAATAACAATATTACATAAAACTTCTAAAGATGGAGTCATACACTGCACGCTGTTCTATTTAATGATAGGCATCTTGAAAAAAGGCCAATTAGCTGTTCAAGCCCGAGAAAAATGGGTCTAACTTATTCATTTCTCCCTACATTATCTTTTCATTTATATTTCGCTTTCGACGCTTGCACAGATGCTTCTCAGGACAAACAATCTTTCATTCTTTGCTCTCCTGATATCCCTTTCTCCTAATATCAAAATGTACGCCATATTGGTGACTGCCGGGATAAAACACGAGTAGATTGCCATTATAAAATATTGCCGCGGTTTTTGAGGCAATGATCTATACTGGAGGCAATGATCTAGAGTCCATTACCGTAGTTTTTGAGGCAGTTGCTCGTCTAAGGTGATTATTTACCATTGGATTCTTAATTATTCATTTTTCCGTGCACTCCACCTAAAATTCCCATCACTTCCAATACTCTCATCAACGTGTTCAGGACTGCTTTGCCATTATCGCCCCAAGGAATCATCCCCGAGACTAAAGATAACGATTGTAAGAGGGGGGAGGCTTTCGGTTGCCGGGGAACCAATTTCCTAATTCGCCCTCTGTCCTCCACCAGACTTTTCGCCTTTGCCTTGCCCGGGAGCGCAGGGGACAATTCACGCCGGGAACACTGCTATCCGGTGCTCGTCATGCAGAACGGCCGACGAAACCAACCAGCCCTCAGCCTCGTCCTCTCTTCATCCCTTTAACATCCCAATCCCTTTTGTGGCGACCGCATTCGGGTGTGCATCTGTTCCAAGAGAAAACCATCGAGAGATAAAACCAAAACCCCCATCTCTACCGTATCCTTTTAAAAGCCTCTGTGCCTCTAGCGAAGCCTCCTCCGTTTTCCTCGCGTCCCCTTGACTTTCCTCTTACCAACCATTCCATTTTAACCGTGCCATCCTCATTCTATATCCCACAGCTTTCCGAAATCCAACTCTTAGCCTCCTCCGCTCATTCGCACTAATGCGAGGGGCAATTTTATGTCCGAAAATTTCCTCTCTGCCTTTCTCAAACTCCGCCTGTTTCCTTCACCTTCATCCTCTCTCTTGCAAACGTACACCTAACGCCCCTGCTGTCGAGTCGAACTGCACACGCTCAATGAGGCATGAGGTAGTTTGGGCGAGATATTTCCCTAGTCATGATGGACACCGTATTCGAATTTTTATGTTAACTAGCTGAATTACCCAGCATTACTCGGGATCACTCTTCCTTCATAACTCATCATAGTATAAGAGGAGAATCGATTAAAAAATGAGAAATTTCATTCTTTCGGGTATCTGATAAAATAAACTTTAACTCTCTTTCTTGAGCGAAATAAGTTTTACAAAGCGAAAAAATAAACCACTGCATAAAACCCAATGCTTTACCTTACTAATCAGCTTAACTAAGCAAAATGAATTTTAAATGCGTCAAAGACCAAAATCTGGATGTCACGGAAATATGCTATTGTTGATTTCAGAGAAAAATGTGCGTTTTTGCAGCTAAAAACACGATTTTCGGACAAACACGAATTGGAAAAGATAATCTATTGAAAGAGTTATAAACTTCATTCTTTCAGCCGTTTGATTAAAAAATTTCAACCCTCTATCTTGAGCGAAAGTAATTTTAAAAAGCAAAAAATGAAACCGCTGCACAAAACCCAATACGTAGCATACCAAAGGGCCGACCCATTTTTCGGACCTTTTGGGGCCCTGAGGCCTTTTTAAAATAGCCTATAATTTTCTTCCCGTCTTTAACTATTAGTCTGAAAATTTTCAGCACCATTGGAGTAAAACTAATGATTTGTATAAAAAACAAACAGACAAACATTCTTTTTATATAGATTTCAGCGTCTGTAAGAAGTACGAAGTAAAAATCGTAATACTAATGGTGCACAAATATAGTTATATTTGACAAAAATTCTCTAATTAAATTTATATATCTACATAAATCTCTAACTTGACTCATTTTTTTCAGGAGAAAAGCACCAAAAACAAAAGAAGAGGGAACTGAGAAAGAGGAACTGCAAGGAAGGAAAGGAGTGAGCAGGGTATAGTTAAAATTAAAGAACTGCTATGAATGTGTATTAAGATGGAAAGATCGATTAAAAAATTTCCCCAATATCTTGCGGAATACTGTCTTAATAAGCCGTAGCTAAGACTATGGCAGGGAGAATGTCAACATGTGACCCTTGAGAATATTATAAACTAAGTGAAATGACAGCACACACGAGGAAATCAGTTCTCTTCATTGGGCTTACTTCACACTTCACCTGGAGAGTGCATAAATTGGCCTCAAAATAGGTACTTAAAATGCTCGGATAGCAGGAGGTTATGTGTGTAGTACAGTACAGCCTCTATTGCAGCAATTTTGCAAAAAAAAGCTCCTGACCATGACGATTAAGATTCATTCCAGGACGTCCGTCATGCGTGGCGCAATGTTCAACTCTTCATCCCGTTTTACACGGGGAACGTAATTGCACAATCTGATGTACTGCGTACGAACGTGCATTTCAAATTGCATCGTGTAAAGCCGTGAATTGCAAGAACGCATGCGTGCATTCATGAATGCGAGATGGAAAAATAGTCCCTGCTCTAATTCTAAAATAATTGCACGCCCGATTGAGAAAAACATGCAGTTTGAAGTTGTGCAATTTCGTGCCCCGTTTAAACGGCCTTTCGAAACAGTAGTGATGATATCATATGAAAAATGATGATCGAAATATTGTCAGAAGTTCATCAAGGCTAATTGAAGTTCCTTCAAGTACCTTCAAGAAATCGTCTAATCGAAGTTGCAGTGCAAGATCCACCCTCGTACGAAGACGTTGGAAAGTTTAACTAAAAATATCCACAGCTGATCACCAGTTTCATTAAAGAAAGCTTTCAGGCTCAGGCCTTCCCAGATGAGTGATGATGGAAGAAAGACAAAGAAGACTTTATGTAAGGCAAGAATTGAAGATAAAGACCTAATTGCAATTCAAGGGAACATTTTAATAACTAAATCTAATAAGTAGCAAATAAACATTGTTAGTTTACTTTGTGGTAGAATATTAGGAACCCCAAGATTCTGTATATTTTCAGAACAAACTACCTTAAGTGTCAAGTACCTTCACGGAGTGTACTGCTGAGGTAGAATCACCCTCTGGAAAACATCCTAGTGAGAGCTTGCATGGTATCATGTAGATGTAGACGTAGATGCACCAAGACGCCTTGTAGTCCGCCCGATTGGTGTCCCCTTAAAACTCCTTTGCTTTGCTCTTCGGAATCCTCCCTCGCATTTCAATTCATCCTCACTCCTCATTTCTTACTTTGCCGAGCAACCCCTTCTAACCATTTCTCCTTCCTTCCTCGCCTCCCCTGTTACATTCGCCCTCAAGGGGAGGGAGAGAACTTCTCTAATCACCCCGAGTGCTCCCGGGCATGCATTTATGAAACGCTCGGGCGGCGACGGCGGAACAGAGGCCGAGGTGAAGATTTGGGAACGGCAGTGGGGAAGGAGGCGGGCAACCGGAGATAGGGATCAAGGTTGCTGGGGATCAGCGGTGGTGGAGTTTGGAGGGTGGTGGTGGTGGTTGGCAAGGGGGATGAAGAAGAAGGGGAGGGGACAGACGGACAGAGCCGAAGGAGAGAAAATGGGGAAACTTTTACGGAATCGCAGGGAAGTCGACAATTAATGAATTGAATGGTTCTAGGCCCGAAGTTTCACGGAACTCCCACGTCTTTCGCGAAACTTTTCCTATTCTTTTCACAGCTCGCTGCCGTATCTCAATAATTACTCGACGGCCAAACTAAGTGAATTCTCAAAATAATTATCAGAGGAGTGCCAAACAAAATGTCAGTTTTTAGTTTGACGCTGATTTAAAATATCTCATGGTTTTATCAACGAAAACTCCATAAACGTGATTTATGAATTGAGGAGATATATTGTAGACATGAAAAGACTGATGCTAAGTCTTTATTATACCATATTGTCAATTTTTATTCATCTTCAATTTCTGATAACAAGAAAAGGAAAGAGACAATTGAAATTCGACCATGACCTATGCATGATGATCAGCGTACTATACATTGGATAACAGATCGGTACCATTTATTCTGATAGAAATAACAATGACTAGAACATTCAAGAAGGGAGTCTAATTATGAGCGGAATCAATATGAGTGAATGTTATTAATTAAGTGTAGAAAGGAAGTTGCAGGAAGTAATAGTAAAATGGGAATCTGTTAAGAAGCCATTCACAGGGGATATCTTGCTTTGGAATTTGACGAGAACATCGGCGTCATTATTGCCATTATGTATTTATTCGTGATAACCCTCTTCTTTCAGTCTAACATGATTTGATGATGAGAAAATAAGAAAATGTGTGCCAGCACAATACTCATTCTTTGATTTCATAAGCATCTCATCTAGTTTGCTCGAACCGATCGTCTTCTGATCTTAGTTCACATTATCAGGGTTATGAATCACAATTGAATCAGCGGTTTGTCCTACTTATATTCTCATTATTTCCCTAATTCCATGGTAACTGCAGTACAATCAGCATAAAAAACGTCAAGGTGATGATAGCCCTTATTGATGAGTAAGAAAATCGAAAACAAAAATTTGATTCACTTAAGTGTTGATATTAGAAGTTATAAAATTAGTATGTTTGCATCATTTTGATGTTACAAACTAGAAGCTGAAAATGGAGGTTGCAGAGCAAGTGGGAATGCTGGTGAGTGCTTTCCTTTTTATCTTCACACCCGCGGCTTGTTTTCTTCAGCCGATGATCATCATTTAGAAACTTCTATCTCAACTAACTTGCTTTCTGATTCAGGTGGTGGTAGCAACGGCCAACAATTACGTCTAGATCGCGAATCAAAAGTGTACATTTCGTTTGCGCCGCAAGGTCATATTTCTTCAAGCGTCTGACTTCAAAAAGAGAAGTGCCACTGGGGCGGTAGTGTTTGGCCCTTCTCATGCGAAGGAGGATAGACGAAACTGAAGCATGAAGTAGCGTGTTATAGAAAGTCTTTCCCACACCCCGTGCAAGTAAGCGTTTGCCTCACCCCTCGGTCCCCGTTAACATAGAGAGAGAGAGTGCCCACTCTTCCAGAAGGGGAGACATGAGGGCCGTGCAAAATTCTTCCGTCAAGGCAGTCGCGAGGCGAGTGGCCACTGGACCAGTGCCACTCGTCCACGCCCGTGCCCTTCCAAAGTCCCATGCCCGCAGTGGGTCACGCCCACACTCGCCCGTAGGCGTGAGAGCCTGCACGACGCAGAGAAGAGGTCTCAATTGCAGTGCCAAATGTTATAGGGATATCGCACGCGATTTCACGGGCATTCTCATTTCGATCTCTACACATTACATTTTCCAAGCATTTTGAAGTGGAACTTCTTTTCTGTCGCTATGTATAACTATATATTGTATAACTATCAATTGCTTAAGTAATTATTGTATAATTATTGTAACATATTGTAACCATTGTATAAGTAAGTATTTTATAAGTAGCTGTTATACTCTATATATTGATTGCCTTCGTACCCTTGATACTTCCCCGCCAGTCACTATGAAATTAAATACAATTTTTTACTTCCATATTAATTTATTATTAACAACCCCAGACCGGTTTCTACGCTTTCATGTCATTTTCAAGAGGACAGTACAATGCCTTCCTTCGGCAAGTTCGTATTTATATAATATCCCGGAAAAGAGGGGGAATGGAAGTATCAGGAAGTAGCGGTTAGGATAACTAAGGCGAGGAAGATTAGGGATTAAACTACGGGCTAAAGGTCGACTTGACGATACTTTTTCTGGAAGGGGCGACAGATAGGTAGATAGAGAGGTGAACTATTCAATGGTATCAGGTCGTCTAACGCACCAAAATACTTAGCGTGTGTCATAATTATAAGATTCTCAATAAGATCCAGCTTTGAGCCTTTGTTAAATACTTGTAAATCATCAACTTTGTAATCAGACGTATGATGAAAAGTCGACAAATGATAAGCAAAAACAGATTTTTTGTCACAACTAATAATGTTCTTTAGTCGTCGCACTGAAGTTTCTTCCCGTTTGACCCACATAAAAACAATTACAGCCAAGTGTATCACACTTTAACACGTACACTCCACTTTTATATCGGGTACTAAACTTGAAAATAAATTAAGGAAAGGAAGAAATAGTGAAAAAACTTTTCGACCAAGTGTTGAACAGTTACAAAAACATACATTAGCATGCCTCAATATATTGCTAATTGTACATAACAATGCCTCTTCCCCTCCTCCCGACCCTCGGCCTCCCACTAACGGACTCAGAGCGCTGGATCGTGGTTTTCCCCTTTCGGATGGAGGGGGGTGAGTGGGCGTGACGGGCGTCGGCGTACGCGCGACCCGCACGCGTGCCCATCCCCTCTTTTGTCTCGACACGGTACTCCAAAGCGACGGCGCGGGAAATCGGTCGCTTCTTTGGCGGCACGCGCCGCGGCTGCCCCACGGACAAACTCAATTCTCCGGATGGGGAGAACAGAATGGCGTATCTGACATCCATCGGCGAATCCTTCAAGCATGTACAAAATGGAGACGCTGTCGGCGAGGAAAGTTGTCTCCGGAGCAATACCCAGCCGTGTGACGTCAGACACCGTAAAGCTGCCGATAATGCTGTGAAAGTCAAATTCTTAACAAGCCATTTGATGTGATTTCTCGACCTCTTTTATTGTATGGTATAAATATCAGGAGCTAAGGTCACATAAAATGAAAAACTTCCGCCAACGTTTCGGATATATTTTATATCCATCTACAGGGCTATAATAAATCATGTAACATAAATATGTCTATGTATAATTCTTTTTAATGACTGCTTAGAATATATTTTAAACCATACTTTTTCCATAGAAGGATTGTAGACAAAATATTTCATTGGGTTACATAATTCATTATAGCCCTGAGGATGGATATACATATAATATATATTCGAAAAGTTGGCGGAAGTTTTGCATTCTTTATAGACCTAAAGTCCTGATATTTATACCATATTCTTAACAAGCACTTTTACTGTGGAGATATACACGGTCTCTCTGGGTTGTTCTCCGCCTATTTTCATTATGCTGGGACGACAGTTTCGCCAAGGTTGCAGCAGTCTTCTTTAGGTCAGTGAAGTGAAGATGCTGATATCTGCCCTTACTGTACCTAAACATCATCCGTTGGTGTCAGGTGTGCGGTGATGGGTTGTTTTTATTTTCAGGTTGAAAACGCGTTTCTAGGCTTTGAACAGCAATTATCGGCATATTGGACCATATAAAAAATAATGCCAGGGTCCTTCCTGATGATTTTTTATGGGATTCTAGCTGATTTCAAAGGCTCCCATATTTTTCGCCCAAAGTAGTGGTTTTCTTTGGTGGAGAGGCGCAGTTTTCGGTTACTTGTAATCCTCTGGTGTTCTTGTGAGCGGTGTCTTTATTACTAAAGTAAATCACGTCCCTGGCATTATTTTGTGAATCTGAAATTTTAAACGAATGCGATGGTTAATAGAAAAGGATTAGAACGGCGAAGACATCATTAGCAATTTGTTAACATCTTGTTTTTAACGGGAAAGCACATGGACGTACCTTACCAGCAAAAGAATAATTTCACCTCGGAAAAAAATATATGTTGTCCAAATAACAAGGCCTAATTGTTCAACTATCATTTATCCTTTAGATTTAAGACACAAGCCTGGGATGTAAACTACCTTAAAAAACACGGTCTCAAGCCTCCAGCGTGTAAATACCGTAGTGGGTTACCATGTCTGACGTCACATGCACCAGCTTGCTTTGGTACCACTATCAATGCATTGCAAGAATGGCGCACGCGCCCTCTATTGTACACATGCTAGAAGTACAAATCCATCCCTCAGCACTTTGTCGCCGCCACGGTCGTCCTCGCAACAATAACAGATTATCTCCGCTCTGCGCTGCCTGGAGTGACAGTTAGGGCCCCCTTTCGTCCGGTGGCTTGGAGCTGGTGGGCGATGTCGAAGGGGTGTTCGGAAGGCTCCGAGAGTCGGATGAAAGAGTGACTCGTTCATCCGAATGGAAAATGTGCCCTGCGTCGGGCAGCCACTAGGAATACGGGATATCAATCGGCAAGTGATGACATGGATGGTGGGAACGATCGTCACCAGTGGTACATACTGGTGGGTGTTCACGGATCTCCATCAAGCGTGCATTACCTACCTTAATTATTCCTCGTCATGAATCGATACGAATGGGGGCCAGCGATGACTGGCGGCGATGCAACAAAATTGTGTAGGTATATGGCATATATTTATTTAGTTGAGTTGGTTATTGACCACTTTAATTAATGTATGCGTATTTTATTGAGAGTTACTTGGTCTTTCAAAAGCAAAACGTTGGCAAAAGGAAGTTGAGATTTTTTAAAAAAACATTAACCAACTCGCAATAAAATACGCAGGCATATTTATTCAAAAAACTATAAGTAACAATAATACTTTTTAAAATATAATGACGAAGAATGGCTTTTTCTGTAACTATCATACGCTAAACTGGCTACTGCGGTCGACAAAAAGAGGTAGTTGTGAGAAATGTCAATTAAATATATCGCTTCACTACTTATTCCAACTTAATGACAATACGATTACATTTATTTTGATTTTCAATGTCCACCGAAAACGACATCCTAGGAATTTCACACGGGTTACTCAAAAATAACATTTGGACACACATAACAATGCTTAAGTATAATAAATATACTCAGGTGGGACCATACCGGCAAACTATCAGACGATCCCGCGACCATAGGACTGGCAGGCGAAGACGTTACCCCACCACTTGGCATTAATTGATATTCCTTGACAGGTATAGAATTGTACCTAAACTTTGGATCAAATTTCTTTTCGAAACCACCAATTAAAAATATGCGATGGCAGGGAAAGAATATTGGTATACCCAGACCATCAGCGTGACAATCAAACACAGACACCGATAAAACTGATATCAGCGGTGGCACTAAATTAACTTCACCAGTAGTAGAATTTCACCAAAATATGTGATTCTATTTACTGACTTATGAGGGGGATATTGGAAAATCATGAAACTTTGAAAATACATCATTATTCTTATCATGATTTCGAACGGCACTTCCGCCGATCGACTATCCCTGTGAGTGGACCATCCTCCATTACCTATCCGCTAAGCACTCCTTCGTATATCTTATGTACGCAGACACGCTCAAATAACCGTAAATCATTGAATGAGATAGAGATCCGATCCTTCCCGACTGCATATAGATGGCGTAAAATGAGAGGAAAAAATTTGAGCGAACGTGTGCTTGGTAGAGGAAGATTTAAGATTCTCCCTCTCGAAGATGGACGTGAAGCGATAGCCTTGAAGATCTCTCGCATCTCCATGCCAACCGATGGTAATGGATTCTCAACGCTGCTTCCCCATTCGAGAACGCCCGTCCAGGAAGCGATTACGCGGCGGGAAGGATGGTTGCCTAACGCCAAGAGGGCAAATCTGAACGGCATATAAACCTCTTTAATGCCACAAGAGGGTCCTCACTTCCATCTTCTCTCTCGGACGACTTAGTGCTCCAGGAATCGCCGCTGATGCTTATACGAGTGTACCATGTCTGGTGATGAACAGCGGTGGGCTGGAAGTGATCCCCAGGGATGCATTCATTGAGATTGATGCCTAACCTATTCCAAGCTCTGGCACGATAACTACCCCGTAATGGTTATATTTCTCCGATGATACTGCTCTACACATGAGTAGCTCGAGTTCATTTTTAAATAACTTCGGAAAGCTTTCCTCATGGGTCACATAAGATCACATAGAGTGTAGTCGATATTTACTCTAATAAATGAAACAGAAAGTAAATCCAGAAGTTCTAGGAATCAATTCGAGGATTCCTAAAATAATTTCAAATATAAAAGCTTTAAAATATAAACAAAACTATTTGAGGACTCTGATATGAGAAATAGAATTTTAAAACTGAACATGAAAACAATTTTGCGTGTTTTCCTTGAAAACTGAAGATAGTTTTAGAATGAAATATGTACAAAGTAGACAAGAAAAAAGACTCTTGTATGATATCAATCCTAGATTGACATTTCCAACAATATATTTTTTTTTTAATTTTGCGGATACCGAGACTAGCCACGGTAGCCAATATATTTTTTCTCATCATCAAACAATGATAAGGCCTAAATCAACTTATTCTATTAAGGTTGGAGCCACCCGAAAGATAAAACTTCTTTTTACAAATATCATGTTGCAACTTGCGATTTAACACTAGAAGATGTTTTGCAATTTTTGGGGAATTTTTAATTATTTGATTGCATTATCAATTTTCACTGGATAGATATATTTTCAAATAGCATGGTGTCGGCCATCGGCCAGCAATCCATAACGAATCAATAATTGCCAATTAATCAATTACTGGACAATAATTGTGAATCGAAAAACAATTGACAATTGAAAAACAATTGATACTTGAAAAAAATTGACAATCGAGTCAATTACTGCAATCGACATCGATGTTCTGAAATAATCGATCAATTTTATAAATAATTGAATCGACGATTCAATTAATCGAATAATCGCACATGCCTATTTTCCACTAATCAGTAATTCATTGGTTGTGATGTGTACTAGTACCTAACCAATTGATAAGTGTTGTAACTAAATGCATTGCAGGTATTTAATCCAGGAAAAAATATTTTAAGTCACAAATAAGTAAAAATAAAGATGCTACTAAAGAATTATATTTGCACCATCTCTCAAAAAAACTACCTATAATTGGTTAGGGATATAATTCTTTGGGGATGCGACCGACATGCTAGGCCATTTGAGCAATTGAGGATGGTTGGGAAGGACACAATTGAATTAGAGCTGTGCGAATGCTTCGAAATCGAATCGATTCAACTTGAATCAGGCTTAATTTGATTCAATTCACCTGCAAATCGGGATGCTTCAAAACCGAATGATTCGAAATATTCGAATCTGATAGATTCATCTTCGAATCGTTACACGCATTCAAACTTGGCGCTCATTCTAAATGGCACCCCATCCATTTAGAGGATGTTTTCCCCACGCGAAACAAAACTTTTAACAGTCTCAGAATGAAATTTACCTTCATAAAGGCCATTTTACACGATGAAAGATTTTCCACAAACGAATGTACGTGAGATTGTACGTTTGTCTCAATGAAATTAGAACAGGTTCTATTTCCCGTACAGGCATTGAGACATTCGCACAAGCGTTTATACAATTTGACGCTTTACACGATACATTTTGCCTCATGCAAGAGTTCACGGAAGAGTTTGTACAAACAAATATACCGTGTAAAACGGCCTTTAAAGAGAGTGTTTGAACATACTGAGAAATTATGAAACATGTACATTTAAGTTTTTGTATCGTCAATTTTTGTATGCAAAATCTACGGAAGGAGAATTAAGGACATCAGATAAGAAAAGCACTAAGTTTTTAAGGCATATAATAGGTCTTTTAGCTTAACATTGATACAAAATGAATATCTTAAATAACCTTGTAGTGCAATGAAATTGCTTTGATTTTAATTTTCGAGCAATACGCAGATTGCTACATTTGTACGGACATATTACATCATGTCATTGCAAATGGAACGGCCCAGTCGTGAGCTCCTCGGGATTAAAATTATATATTCGTAGACCAATTTACTAATGAAATGTAGTTTTATTATTTTTTAATAGTTTGGGAACATTATTAGAAAAATCAGCTGTTTTTGGCGGTATAATCCAAACGGTGGCATCGCTCATCTTTTTTGAATCAAGCCAATGGAGCATGCCTTAAGATTTATGCTCGAAGATCATGTCGTGTTATTCGAGACTCCTTAAGATAGTTTGAGCGAGATAAACTCAAGTAAAATTCTTTGAATTTCACTTCATTGTAAAAATAAAGATCTCATCTTTCTAATGATAACAAAATGTCAGCCATATACCTCCATACGTTTTGAGTTATTTGGCAAATAATACCAGCCATAGTAATGGTTCGGGTATGCACTCCAGAGAGACTTTATTTAAAAAATTAGGAATTTACAACGCATTTTTCTCGTCAGAAATGTATCATTGTGTAGTCTTGTGTTAATTATCACATTAAAAAAAATAAATGCACAACTGACCGCAGTAATTTTGACAGAATCGCAAAAACATCTGCGGCGTTGAAGGTTTTCAGAGTACGGCTTGAAAAAAAATGAGCCAAGTTAAACCTTGGTAATTGTGAGGAAGGGTGACTCATAGTATTTTTTCGAAATGTTTTTCCGATGTCTTCGAAAACGTGCTATGAGTATAAATTTTTTTTTCGACGCGCTGACGCGAAATACACCGTATATTTGCGATAGGTGAAGAAAATTAAGAGAAAATAATATTTTGTCCTGTTTTTATCGCGACCATTGTCAAAAACCAGCATTCTAATATTTTCCAATGATGTAAAATATTATCAAATTATTAAGTGAGAGCACAGCGGCAGCCTACAAAAAGTGATGAAGACGCTCACTTATATATGTATATTTAGTTAAAGGCAGAAAATATGAGCAATTTCAAAACCAAGCGTTCTTCCGTCATTAATGTTACAATATTTACTTCATGCTTCTTAGTGTTACTTAACCCTTCAACGACAAGCGACGTACTCACTACGTTAGGCACGAACTTCACATGCCGTCGAGCGACGTAGTGACTACGTCGCGGCGATTCCATTTAAGGTAGTTTGAGCGAAAAATCAGTACACCTAGAATTTGGCCTCATTTCAAAGAAAAAACTCTCATCTTTCCAATAATAGAAAAATATCAACCCCTTGCGGAACTACTTTTCGAGCAATTTGTCTAAAGATTTAAGATGCTTCATATGGGATAGATTATGGCTGTGCGCTTCAGAGGGAGAATATTTAAAAAATTAGGAACTTCTAGCACCTAGATTTCGTCAAAAAACTAACGGTGTGTAGATTGCATGTTTTCTCAACTATTTATAAAAATAATCTATTACTCACCACAGTATTTCTTACAGAATCGCAAAAACAAAACCTGCTGTTTTGAAGGGGTTTCAGCCGTACGGCGGGAAAAAATGAGTCAAGTTAGAGACTTATGCAGCTTTATTTATTTAATTACAGAAAACTTTGGTCATATATTTGCGCCATTAATATTGCAATATTTATTTCACACTTCTTGCAGACGCTAAAATTAAACAATAAAATTAGAATATGGTCTCCATTATGACTAGGGAACTAATCGGGAATAGGGAAGTAATTTTCACAGAATCGCAAAATAATCCTGCTGTTTTGAAGGGTTTTCTGCCGTACGGCGTGAAAAAATGAGTCAATTTAGAGACTTAAGTCGATATATTTATTTAATTACTGAGTATTTTGGTCGTATATAACTATATCTTTGCGCCATTAATACTACAATATTTGTTTCATACTTCTTGCAGACGCTAAAATTAAACAATAAAATTAGAATATGGTCTCCATTATGACTAGGGAACTAGGGAACTACAAACCACCTTAAATCAGAGGAAAACCAGCGATTCCATTTAAATCTCTTCCGGCCTACGAGATGGGATTAATTTAAATCTCCTCCGGGCTTGAAGGGTTGAATATAAAAATAATCTCTATTGTCACCAGGCATGTAATCTCAATTGTCACCAGGGAAAAATCTCGCTCAAACTACCTAAAGGGGGAATAAATGCATAAAAAAGAGGGGTGAGGAATAGATGAGTCACGGAGGGGGAAGGGAGGGAACGGAGCGGGGGGGAAGCAGAGGCGAGAGATTTGGAATCACGAAGGGTAGCGGGGAACATTGGGGATGTGATATAGCAAACGGGGAAATTTCTTAATTCGCCCCTCCCCCATTGTACCTTCATGAGCAAGACGTGAACGTCTCCCACATTTCTTACTTATCTTGTTTTCGTGAGATTTCCTCGTTACTGGCGACGAATTCCGATTAGGAAAAGAGAAGATACTCTACTACCAGCATGTGGTAAGGGAAGGGGAGGCATTCCCATTCTCCAAATCCCTTTCTTTCGAGTTTTATGAGGAAGATTCGACGCTAATTTTTTTCTACAAAAATTAAGCTTTAAGAAACATGCTAAAATGGGTAAGACATGGGAAAAGTAGTATTTTTCTATTAAACATTTTTTCTTGTCACCAGCAACCTGATGAAAGTAGTTAATTTTTCCCGAATATTCATTGAGAATTGAATGAAATCCGATATTGTTTGATTAGAGTTGTTAGAAAGCTACTACAATCATGGAAATAAAAAAACATTAGTTCAAAATAAATTGAGCTCCGGTCAGTTTCATGAGCTGGACAAAGTTTTCATTTCATTATCATTTCAGTTTAACGTATTTTAACGGCTAAGATCATTTTGCAAATCACTCTTGGTGACTTGTAGGCAGGTACGAAGAGGAGAATCATCCACATCCGAATTCGAGTCGAACACAACGTTACCAAACATGGCGTTCGGACGGGAATCGATGTTTCCATTGTGGCATGCCATTTCCCGTCGGCGTATCTTCATATTTCGTACTTCCCTATCGCAGTAAATGCATGTCATAAGTGAAATATGTCTTTTTTTTACTTTTTAATTTTTTCGACGACAAGAGCAAATTTATCATATTTTTGGCTTACTCAGTCGTGGATGCTGCTGCTTGATAGGGACAAAGTAGGGTGAGGGTGAAAACTGTACTGGTCACGGGGGATTGAGAGAGGGAAGGGAGGTTAAACAAAGGGATTTTTATCACGAGGGGGTAGCCAGAGGTGTTGGGGAACATAGGTAGAAGAGATGTGCTAAGGTAGTTGGAGAGATTTTTGTTTATGTACAGATCTTCGTGAAATACTACACACGAGTTATCATTCGTGGTCTATAGATAAAAGTGAATAGATTGCATTATACCGATTTGGTTTTTTTGGTAATTCAATCGTATCTCATCGGCTCGTAGCTTTATGGCATGTAACATATTGGGATTGATACGTAATTGATTAGGATCGGTATGGTTCTGATAGCTCCTTATCCGGAAAAATATTATACTGTTTTATTTGGAGATGTGGATTGTTGAAACATGATGTTCCTGGCTAAATCCGAGGTAATTCTTATTTGTATATTGTAATGACGTGTATGATACTTCGATTTGTAAGGTGAAACTTGTGATATTTTTTATGCTACTTCATTAATAATGTTGTTGTACCGTAATATTGTAGCCCTGAAGATGGTGTCAATTATACACCGAAAAGTTGGCAAGGAAAAAAAGGCAAGGTGTTATAGTCTATACATTTTTGACCTATCCTCGAGATACAAATCTTAAATATATTTCGTAATAATTCGATTGCATATGTTAAGTATTGGCCGACCCCGGTGGCGGCGGGGTAAAGTCCTCGCCTGCAAATCCGAGGATCGCGAGTCCGAGTCCCACCTGGGTCGGTTTTCCGCATGCCCAGGGCATGGGTGTTTCTGTCAAACACTAGAGGTTCACCCCTGAGAAACCTGAAGACAAACCAATTGTATATCAGGATCGCATTGGCATACGGACCACCAGAAGCGTCCGAGAGAGTAAAAAAAGACTAACTTATAAACGCGAATTAAAACATTTATCATTATCGCATTCGTGGCAAGGTGTCAAGCCGGGTCAAATGTTCGAAAAAAACATAATTTTAATACCATTTTGTCTAAACTGCGAATACCGCCCAGAGAAATCTAGACATAAGATGCTTAATTAGGGGAAAAATTCAAAATATATTCCTTGTATCATTTCCATTACTGCCTGTGTGGTGGGTTCTAACGCATAAACAGACGTACTTAAATGAAATGTGGTCCAAGAAGTTTTTTTCGTCTTGCTTAAAAAGTTATTAAAATTTGTACTCAATGACCCACGATTACCTCTCCAGCCACCGTAATTCGTTCCCCTAACCTCACACCTTACTTCCCCGACACCTTCTAGATCAAGAAGTGGACGCGTTCCACAAATTTCTTCTTATTTTCGCTCGACTTTCTCGTTAACCGGCGACGGATTCCGAGCAGGAGAAAAGAGGCGCCGACCCGGGAAGATCTCCTTCCCACTCTCCCACCGACTTCCTCGACCCATCTTCTTATCCGAATCCCTTATTTGAGGGTGGTCTCTCCCCCTTCTCACATTGAGAAGGGGGGAGGTGGAGAGGGGGAGGATATGCGAGAAGCAGGATGGAGAGGTGGGGGGGGGAATCCCTTTTGAATTATTAATTTCCCCTTCGGGGGTAGGGTGCAAGGTGGGTTGGGGGAGGGGGGGAGGTCAAGAGGGAGCTTGGTTCGCGGTGTCTGTGTGTGTTTAGTCGGCTCTAGTGGTGGGGGGTGGGGTGGAGGGTGGGATTAAGAGACATAAGGGTGGTTGGAAGGGGAAGCCACTCAAGGAAATTGGGTCACCCCCTTTTGTTCCCCGATGTCTGCTCAGATGTGAGTGAGTTAGTGTGCGTGCGGGTGAGAGAAATGCAATCACTTGGAATGCAGCCGTCTCCCGTCACTTGTTTCCTCTCCTTCCCTCTTTTCGTCTACCAAGGGAGATTTAATTATTACCCACCCCATACTCTCTCTCTATCTGTATCCCTCGAATAGAAAGATTTTCAGAGAATTTCCGAACGATTTTCCCCACCCTTTTCACCCTCCAAACTGCTCGCCCCTGGATCGAGAGGACCAATCAGTGAACGATTTGCGAGGCGACGGGGCTAGAGGGTGGGTTGGGGATTCAAGTGTTGAGTCCGTCTCTACCCAATGGAAGGACGTCCATGCTCTCAGGATAATTTGGACCCGAGGAATATCTATGAGATCTTTCCAAAAGGGATGAGTTTTTGTTCCTTTTTCCACTCGGAGAGACTTTATGCGAGGTGCCTCGAGTATTTTTTCAAATTTCATTTCACGGAGGAGATTTGTTCTATTCCGAGTCCCCTCAATCAACTTCCTCAGGATTGTAATGAACAGATAAAATAAGCCAACTGGTTGTAAAATTGGATTAGAGAAGTGCAGCACAAGTTAGATGAATTGTATTCCTTAGGATTGGGAAATATGAGTTTCCGGCAGAAGAATTAAGATGATTGAATAGCGGCAGCAGAATAAGGATATTATGGCGCGTCAACTTCTAAGCCTATCTTTCACCAAACTATTAATCATCATAATTTTTAACTATTTAGTTAGCAATTATTACGTCATTTAAATTCACCATAGTAAAATAAGTACGTTCAATGAAGCTAAAACAATGGCTGAAAAATCATCTAGCCGCCAGTGGGCTCATAGTAAGGAAGAGGGAAGTAGATGAGGTAATCAGACAAATATTAAGTGAAATATTTGATCTGCTAATAGCAAATCATGCATAATGCTGCAGTTTAGATCTGACTGAGCTTGATATGATCATAACAACGCCTCTAATTTGTTCCGTAATATTTAATTAGCAAGGAAGTTGATGACGATATTCTATGAAAAATGACATTGAACAAAATAAGTAAGAAAAATACATAGTATTAAAGCGTTTAGGCTTAACTTTGTGGAAATATTCAATCTCCTTAATGGCAAGAGAAAAAACACATTTCCACACTGTTTATATATATATATATATATATATATATATATATATATATATATATATATATATATATATATATATATATATATAAGGAAAGGAAATAAATATAAAAGTATAAGCTAGCAACAAGGCGTTGAGGTTGGGGAAGGATAGGAAAGTAAATCAGTGGACACTCACTGGCAGATGATCCATGACGACACCGGTGGACACACACACACACACATATATATATATATATATATATAAAATATAACTCTGCATTTTTATCTTGAAAATGTGTTGAAACCATGGTCGGTGCGCATTAAAGTGAAGAAATTTAGCACTGAGGTTTTTCTCTTACCAATTTGAAAACCCATAGTATCTCTTTCAATGATAGCATAGCTCTGCATAACTACCTTTACGTTCAAGTATATGGAACGAATACACTCGATTGGTTCAGGCTTTATATAATCGAAGCATTCATAATTGGCAATAAGAATTGCTATATTGTTGACTACATTAATTAGCAACCAATAGATTTGAAAAATTATAAAAAGTTCTTACATTTATTTTCGAAAATGAATATCGCAATGCAGCTAGAGTTATTTCTTGCAAATTAAAGATTCGTACTCATGAAGTAGATTAAAACATATTTCACCAATGCAAGCTGAAATTTCACCACGAGGACATAAGCTTCACGATGGTTAGTGAAAAATTATGGCGATAACGCAAAATTCAAACGAATTGGAGAGAGAAGTTGAGTTTCCCATGCTGAAAGCATTCCCGCTGCCTTGGACCGACATCTACGCACGCAACAGCCAAAGCGGACCGAGCAACAACTGCGCACCACTGCCCGGATGAACGCGCTAGCCAAACACGCGCAGTTCCAATTGGAACGCATCTCTGCTTTCCTCACAGTTCACCCACCCAACACCTACTCCCCCTCTCTCTATATTCCAGCGGGAGTCCCATCCCTTCCCGTGGGTGCTCCCTCCCATATACACCCACACTCCCATCCATATGAAGCTGGACAAATATTTGTCCGGGCGATTATCACGGTGTCTCCCTAACGAGCCACCTCTAGGGCATTCGGAACAAAACTTCCGTTCAAAGTCGACTAGTGAGAATGACGCGCAATGGATATAAAAGATGGAGGTATTATTCTCTAATGAACTGAATAAATTTCCGTCTCATATTTTATTAATATGTATTGAGATGGGAAGAATTATTTTAGCACAAAAGAGGTATTTCTACAGCAGCATATCCACTTTTTCTGACTAAACTCTTTAACGAAACACAATGAGAATTGACAAAGTAAAAATTCGGTTCAATTTCACAAAATATTTTATTTAATCTAAATAATACCCTGCGAGTCACCGCAGAGGCGTGTGGCAGGGGTTGCTAGGACACCAGCCATGGAATAGGGAAAAGGATGAAGGAGAGGACAGATGTGATTTGTGAGTTAACGATAAATAATACATATAAACAAATTACAATAATAAAATTTATTTATACAAGGGCGCGATTACGATTCTCCATAACGCGGGCGCTCGCGTTATCGTAATTTTTAAATTACGCTCATGAGAACGAACACGTTACAGTCATTCTAAAACATTTGGTCAGGTGCTTAAAAGCACGTTTTAACTGATTGTCTGCGTTCTTAGGACAGTTCCAGTGAGCACTGTCCTTCTAGAGCGGTTTTGGTATTGAATAGTGATAACGACAACGCGAAAGAAGGAACCGTAATCCCACCCCACATATAATGTAGGAAGACACATTGAAACATTTTCAAGAACAAATTATGACTGCGTATTGTGCCCTAATAAGAAATCAAAGCAGTAACCTGCGACGAATCTGGCCGTACATAAAATACCGATATTTCATAGAATTTAGATGATTGTTGCTTGGTAGTTATATTATCAGCAAACCGCTTATTTTTCTATTTAAACCGTTGATGCGTTAATTACCTCACGGCATAGTTAAAAACTCAGAATTGGTAATAGGAAGAATGTGGGAAAGTTGGATCACACAAGATTTAACCGATGAGTACTTTCAGAGATCTCTCTCGCTACGCAGATCATGAAATAAATCGAAGAAATCAAGTACTTTGGAAGGCAACGCGGTCGCTGATTCATTCTAAGGATAGGAGTTCATATTCTGCCGAATAAAATGAACGAATTGTATTAATGATCGAGTTTTCAACGCAATAGATTACGCAAAAGCAATCCGCTGCGATAAAGCCTTAGACACCGGAGTACTAAAAAGTCCAATTTCTGAGACTGTACTCATTATATTCTACCACATGATTTCTGTGAAACGTTAAAACGTTTTCGCTGTTTGTTCTCCTTAAGAACATTTAATAGGCACATGACGTTAAACTTAAGTTTGAAGAGCGAACAACACCAGTAATTTTACACCCCAATTTTTCTAAGGGACTTCTCTTCATGCTCTATGGGAACTCTCTCATTTTCATATTTTAAAGTATCAGTCGATCATTTATGGAAAGGTGTGACAGACAGCGTTATCACATAAACACTTCCACATTTTCACATTTCCACAAGTTTTATTTTACCGACCTAGGTTTCAGAAAAACATTGCCATTGTCAACGCACACGATGTATCTCTCATTTTCAGCTGAAAATGATCATTATTTAGGTGGAAAATATGTATATAATATTATCTACCTCAAACAATATATTATTAGTGATGGGGAAAAAGAGAATAAGTGAGGTGATGGGTTTGCATCGATTTTTTTTCACCTCAATGATGACATGTGCTGAAAGCATTTAATGGTTATGGGCACAAACTGAAGAGCAAAGCACGAGTGAGTGTTCTCTTCGAAAGGTTGATTTCCTCAATGCTACTGAAAATTCTGAAACTCTTAGATAAAAATATTTAGATGATAAACCGCGTTGCATTGTTGTAGCCTGAACGCTACATGAAGTAGCACAGCGGAGCATATGCAGACCACAATAGGGAGTTGGAGACCATCAATATTTATCAATATTTGTTGGCATTTTCTCTTCGTATCGCTGATGCGTCCTATATTCTTTTCTATTTTTAATTTTTTCACCAAAAAAGCTCGGAGTGTCGAGGCGTTAAGGGACTTTCCCACTTCCCACCATGAACATACACCGTCATTACGAAGAGGCGCAGTGCTATCCTCGTTGTCCTCGCTAATCGGGTTACACGGCGACAGAGTTCACCGAATGGAATATCCCTCGTTTATGAAACACGGGGTTGTGGGAGAAAATGTGTATTGCGGCGACCTGTGACGGAGGCAAACAACACAGCAGGGCGTGCAGGGGGGGGGGGTAGCACAGCAGGGGGTAGTATAGGGGTAGGGAGGTGGGGGTGGAAGGAGAGAGACAGTCAGACAGACGCACGGCAGAGAGAGCGCTCGCTTGCCCATCGGACGGGAAAGCGATTGGTTTTGAAACGTGCAAATGCACACGAGAGTCTGCCGTTGTGTTATGTTTGCGTCGGTCTCTCCCCTACATCTCCCCTTGTGTGCCGAGCGCATCATAATGCACGGATGGTGATGCACGCGGAAGCTAGCGAGGCGGTGCGGAGCGGATTTCCGTTCACTGGAGCATGGAGATGGGAGAGAATTTGTTGTAACAACAGGGAGGAGGAGGAGGAAGTGGGAGAGGACGGGATTCACGAATCAATTTTTCACGGTTTACGCGGCCGCTCTGTTTACGCTCCTCACTTGTTGAGTGCGGGAGCGATGATTTTGAATCTTTTAAGATTAGCGAAGCGGCGAGAGTCTCTGCCTCTCTCTTTGGCTCGAGAGGTTTTCCGGCGAAACAATGGGAACGCAACGATTCCCCAAGCCCTGGCGTGCTTAGAGCGAATCAGCGACTGATTAATTAAATAGTCTCCTCCTCCTCCCTCATCCTATCCTCTCCGCGCCGAACGGATTTCCAGCGAGCGCTCACGCCTGTAGGTGCAATCGCACGCGACTAAAACTCTCCGTTCTCGTTCCGGTTGTCAGTTCCCACGCTCACGTCGCATGCGAGATCCCCTTTCGAGTGCGAATAATTGGAACGATAAATACGGAATCCAGACGGGGGAGTGTCTAGTCGATTATCCTCACTACCGGCATCATATTCTTCTTCCATCCCGTCTGACGGATATGGAAACTCAGCGCGTCCCGTTCTCACTTGAGAATGATTTTTCTTCCCCGTGAATCCAATCTAATTATTTTTTCCAAATTTTCCAATCATTGCGACTGCATAAATGATGTGGTATGCTGTCACGCGCACGGGTGCGGAGATATACACCAAAGAACAACTTGTTCATGTAAACTCCCGCTGAAATTCGCCTTGAATTAAGATGGCTTGGTGGTGTAACTGGCCAACTCACCTCACCGGGTGATCCGGGTTTGAAATCCCGGTCAAGTCAAATGATTTTTTCATGGCGAATTTTACCGTCTTCGGTGTATTACTTTTCAAAGATCACTTACTGTTGGCAGAATTGTTGAATGTAACCGAAAGTATCATTCCGTCGAATAGTTTGGGTAGTCATTAACTAGTTCTGGAAACATTCATTACTGCAAATACCAAAACTTATTTTAAATATGAAACAGTTTTATTGCTCCCTTTAATTGATAGCTAATACATTGAATTGGTTAAGAGGGCTATCGCATTATCGCGGCGAATGTGTGAGTGGGAATTCTGTGCTTTTATCATGAGCTGGCTGACATTATTAGAATATGGCGCGTTAGCGCGATGCCGACTTCTAGGATATATTTATTTATAAGTACTTTTTAGTCGTGGCCAACTTTTGAGTGACGGTTATTTGGCGGTGCGCGAAAGGGAGACTATGGAGCGTGGATATTTGGAATGAGGGTTTTCGCAATAGTCTCAGAAGGAGTACGTTATGTCGGTATTTGGTCTATTTATGATTTCTTGGAAGGGTTAAGCTAGTTTTCGGAGATGGAAACTTAGGTCAGGAACCTAAGTATCGCAGCGCCATTTAATCGTGGAACAGGGACTCTGGTCAGTAAATGGAAATTTATCACAAATTAAACCAACAGAAAAAATGGGAAACAAATTCCTAGTTGACAATAGACAGGCACTGACGTTAAATTGCTGATAGGAAGGCGCTGGTATTATCCGGGCATTTTTTATTTCCCCGTACATCTTGTCTTATCGAGTCCGCAAAGAGATTGACTCGGCGAGATGGTTGAAAACAAAAGACTACTTTCAGGCCACCTTCAGGGGGGCTATTCTGTATGTTCTCGGAATTTTCGAGCCGCGAAAGTGACGAAAGTTTGACGTCACAGCCTCTAAAATTTCAAAAGGGGCCATTCAATAGTTGATATTTGTCGGGGGAAGTGACGTCACATTCGCGGATTTTCCAATGTTCGACAGTGACGAGTCCTTACTGAATAAGGCCCCAGTACATCTGTGCGCCGAGCTTTTCGGAGGATTTGCCGGATCGATCCGTTTATTTGCGAGGGTTGACGCGGTGCAAGGGGGCAGTAGGGGGTTGGTGGGGGGGGGGGTGGATGCGGGAGCAGGGGGGTTGGGGGTGCAGCGGTGGGCGGTCTGGATTGAACAGGGAAGTAGAGAGAGCCCTCCCTGTAGAAGGCGGAGCGCTGGATGATGCTGGCGACGATGATGATGATGATGAAAACCAAACCAGCTAATTTGTCATAATGGTTATCGCATGGACTCGCGGTCGAGGGAATATGGATGAACTCTCAGTCAATACCCGACTCCTAATGAGCTCCATCTGTCTCTCGTTTCGGCAAAACAGGGAGATTTTTCACCATCCAACCAGTCTCTCCCTATCCCTCCACCATTTTGTGAACGGGAACGCGCGCGCGAGCAGGCGTAAGGGCGGATTGTGGAACAACCCTTTTTGACGGCTGGATGCACACGCCACACGGAATCCACGTCTTAATCCATTGGGATGCGAGGGAGATTGGGAGGGAGGGAGGGTAAAAACAAGGGAGCAGCGGGTGCGATAAAGGGTGTAGGAGAGAGGGACGGAATTTGAAAGATAGGCGGAGAGGTGGCGAGAGGGATGGAACGCTGATTTAAAGCCATTATCACCCGAGTCCACGCAGATTGTACGGCCGCATAAGTCCTATTGCCTTAATGCCAATTGCAACGGAAGCTCAACTTCACTCTGCCCACGTTTTCCGTCTCGAATGTTACCACTGCATTGGACCCGGAGCAAAGGATATGGATAAGAATAACCGATCGGAAAATGGTTTGTATAAAAATTCACTTTGTAATTCTCCACAATAATTTTTATTATTCTGACCTAAGTTTCGACTCAAGTTAAGTCATTCTCAAGGTGACAATATTAAACCACGTAACCTCAAGAATGACTTCATTTAAGTAGAAACCTTGGTCGGAACAATGAAAATTATTGTGGAAAATTACAAAGTGAATTTATTTACAAACCATCGCAATGAGGTTCCACCAAGTAAAGCCTGAGAATTTGATATAGAATAGGAAAATGCCATTCAGCTATGAGAACAGCAGTATACATTTATAATAAAAAGAAGCTCACTGCTCATCACGGCGCAAAAACCAAGCAATAAAGAACAATAAAATAATTTACAAGCCGAGATTAGACGAATGCACGCGGCAGAAAAGCAAAAAGATATTAAGGAGTCGTACGGGTTTTTAATGGTGGTTTTCCTTCGATGATACCCACCACTATCTTGAATTATCCGATTTTTTCACTGTCTAATGAGTCGATCGTACCGACTAACTGACTAAATACCTATCTACGGACCAACCGATCACCGACTAGCTTAGCAGCAAGGTGAGTCGATCATGGCTTGGGCGAAAGTGAGAAAATGCTCGGTAAAAGGCGGGAAAAAATTATTTTTTTATAAAAAATTTAGGATTAAATTACTTTCAGGAAGGAAGGGATGGAGAAAATAGAACACACTCATAAAATTGTCAAACAGCCATCGGTAAATGAATTTATACATCCATATTTAATCTCAAGAAGTTAAATATCTAGGTACCATTTTGACCGAAAACTCCTCAAGTGAAACGAAAATAAAATCTAGACTGCAAACAGCAAATAGAAGCCTCTATGCACTTAATAAAATACTAAGCTCAAGAAGCGTTTCCCGTGAACTTAAAATAAGATTATACAAAACACTGATCCGTCCCGTTCTTTTGTATGGATGCCAATCATGGAGCACACGGAACATAGACCTGAACCGATTAGCGATATTTGAAAGAAGAGTACTAAGGAAGGTTTTTGGCCCAGTCCTTGACTTAGAAACAGGAGAATGGAGAAGACGACATAATGAAGAATCATACAATCTGTATCAAGAACCGAATATTATAGGAGTGTAAAGGAGTAGGAGATTGGAATGGGCTGGACATGCGGTTAGAATGAGTGGGGAAAGATTTCCTAAGATGGTTATGGATATGACAATAGAAGGAAGGAGACCAGTGGGGAGACCTCGCAAGAGATGGATAGATGGAGTAAGGGAAGACTTGCAACAGCTAGAAACTTGGCCGAACTGGCGGAACATAGCAGAGAACAGAAGAGAATGGAAAGCCTTAGTTGTATCATCGCGCGGTCCTCTGGCCCTGATCGCGTAAAGTAAAGTATATTTAATCTCAAGCGTTAATCAGGATGGATATTTATATTTTCATGCCAGTCAGAATGTTAAAAATCTTAACTGATTACTAAACCGGAGCCAAAGTTACGAATATGCTTCAAATGTAATTTCCTCTTGGTCCATCATTATTTCGGTATTGTCATTTTTAATTATTTTTAAAGAAACGAACAAAGTACCTTATGCAAAGTAACCTATCGATTAATTTTAGCGTTTCTTTACCAAAATGAGGAGTCATTTCTGTCAATGAATGTATCATCTCTGAAATGATTTATTAACACCAATTTATATTAGTCTTGGAATACCACAGCGTGCCTCCATCACTTTGCTTTCCCGTGCTGAGTAACAATGTAACTAAATTGGAGAGCTGAGTAGATTAGAGCTAATATTCTCCTAAATATAGTCGTGATACGGATGCAAAAATTAGCATGGTTTTATTACCTGAAGATTGCTCAATGACTCACATGCCCCATGTGTGTTTTAAAAAATGAGCGGCGGAATCAGAGGTGGCAAATGCAGAACACTACGCGGTGCGATAAATAAGAAATCATTTCTTTCATTTCCCGAAAAAATGCAAAAACGAAAAAAAATCAATGCATCTCGTTCAGGATTTTATAGTATTCAAGTATTAAATTCGGAAACTGCAAGTGACTTGCACTTCGCTTTGCACGCTCGGGGTTAAAAAGTTCGGTCAAGGTTGGTCTTTCCATCTACCGCCGCAGTCGTAACACATTGGAACGAAAAGGTTAAACTGGTTCGCACACAAAGAGAATGCATAAGTTTGTTTTTGCGCGATTGACTGAAGCAAACGCTTTTCAAAGCTTTTTTTTAAATGCATAGTGACCATTCATATGGTATTTCAATTTTTTTTACTGGTAGTTGAAAAACCACAGATATAATGAAAAGGATAGGTACGAAGTTCAATAGAATTTATCAATAACGCAATAAAAATATGTTAATAACCTTGAAACTGAGTCAATTTTTCGTCACTCCATAAAGTAAGCAAATTTTTAAGAAAGCCATAATGATAGTTAAAGCTTTCAATTAAAAATACTTTTCAAACAAACGAATTATGATATGTAAATTTAGAACAAAGAAGAATGCATACCATAAGAATACTAATAATTAGCAGTCCATACTGCAATATTCCATAAAAAATATGATTTTCTTCTACGAGAGACAACATATTTTTCCTGACGTCTTTCCAGTTTGAAATAGAAATATTCCTTTTGACAGCACTCATAATTCCGTAGAATATTAAATTAACTCTTATTTTGGTGTATAACTCTTCGTCAATATTCCTTACGTATTCAAAGACCATATACGAGAGCTATAAAGCAGATGACCTAGAAAAAAAATATTTGTACGAAGTTATTACATATCTACATCTACATACTACCCCGCAAACCACCTCAATAGGCGTGTGGCGGGGGGTGTTAGGACACCAGCCGTTTACATATAAAAAGGAAACGTTCTAATGAAATTACGCCTAGCATTTATTAAAGTCCCTTATTGTTCGGGGGAAAAACGAATTACCATACGATAAGAACAAAGTAGCCTCATCTGATAAGAAAAAAAAACATTATGAGAATTGTCGGTTGTGATTGTAGTTTTAATACACTAAGGTAGCGTCTAGATTGGTGTATCTTCATCAGCAAGCGATACACTAGTGTTGGTCTAACTTTCTCGAAAGATGTAGTAGGATATGACGGTAGAAATTTAGATTCTCTTAGTTTGGAGTATAACTCTACGTCAATATTCCTTACGTATTCAAAGATCATATACGAGAGCCATAAAGCAGACGACCTAGAAAAGATATATGCGCGAAGTTATTACAGATAAGAACAAAGTAACCTCATCTGATAATAACAAAAACATTATGAATATGGTCGATTGTAAATGTATTGTTAATACATAAAGGCAGCGTCTAGATTGGTGTACCTTCATCAGTGAGCGATACACCATTGTTTTTCACAACTTTCACAAAAGCACAATTTGCTATAAAGATGCAGTAGGATATGACTGTAGAAATTCGGCGCCGCAATAAATATAAGCACGGGTATAGCAGAAGGGATTTAGGGGCTTGAATTCGGGGTGTGGAACGCGAACGGCGGCGGGGAGAGACGAGAAGGGGGAGGACAGGGACTGACCTGCACCCTGGCCTCCGTGAGATCGATCTTCATGGCTATCTCTTCGCGCGTGTAGATGTCCGGGTAGTGCGTCTCCTGGAACGCCCTCTCGAGTTCCTTGAGCTGAGCCGAGGTGAACGTGGTTCGGATCCGTCGCTGCTTCCTCTTCTCCGTGAGCACGCCCTCGTGGCCCGGGTACACCTTGTACGGCAGGCCGGCCGTCAGCGAAGCGAAGTTGTCTGCAGCCACCACGAGGAGAAGAGAGAGAAAAAAAGCAATACATAGGATTAGCACCATGCAGCCAGACAATGCATACAACTGTCACACGAACCGGGGTTGTCCTCAAGTTTTCCTCATGAGCCCTTGAATTATTGTTTTCTGAAGGAAACACCGTCTGAAGGAAAATGCCGGCAACCGAAGTTAAGCAACGTAGGGCCCGGACGGGGGTTGGATGGGTGGCCCTCCTCCATACCTCTACCGGAGTGGATGGAGAGGTGGCACTTCAACCAGACCTATACCGGCAGGCCGAAGGGTAGACCCAGACCAGGAAGGTTGGAGGGAGGCTGGTTCCCTCCATACCTGTACCGGGAAGGTTGTGGGTGGCCCCTCCTTCATACCTCTACTGTGGTGTTATTGTACCCTGTTTTCAAGTGGCAGGCAGGTTAAATTTGGGATGGCACAATGGACCAAGAGGTCTGAGTGCCAGGAGAGCTCCATTAGGCCCACGCCCACTCTTACAATCAATCAAGCAGTATCTCGTAGCATTCATAAATTAATAGTATTAATAATATTAACCATTAGTTGTCTCTTTACCTGTATACTGCATGTTTGCATGTACATAAACGTAGCACCCTCTCAGTTTCTGGTTTGACAGCGCACTGTTCTCCTGACTGCTTTTTGGTCTGCGCCTAGCGGCCGGGGGAACGTGCGACGTCCTGATTTGAACTGGGACGAGTGCTGCACTCCTGGTTTGGAATCATCCCGTGGATCACACCCTTGTGGTGGCTTGCTCGGTACTTCGTAGATGTAGATGTCCTTACGATTCGTTGGCTGTGTCCTAACTCCTAAGGAACATATCTCAGTGCGTGGGTCCCGAGGTACTTGTAGTAGAAAGTTATAATGTAAAGCAACTGACTCTTATCCTCTTATACTGGTCTTTTGGGTTCTCTTCCCCGTTGGCTCGGCAATAGTTTCTCAAGCCATCCTGCTGGCATCTTCAGGAGGATGGCTGATTAATTTTCCGTCGAACAGACAAAAGCCAACGCGTAGGAGAACCCGATAGTGCAAAATAAGAAGGCTTCGAAGCCCCGCAGAAACCTGACTGTAAGAAGGAACTTCAACCTACAATGGTGGCCATATCTGCATTTAGGGATAGATGGAGATGGTTGTTAAAGGTAGATTAAGTTGCGTTTTGAAACAGATGTAGTATATATTGATATGGGAGACCAGAAATTGTTGGTGTCCTAACGACTAATGAACATTAATCTGTGTTTGGGTTTCGAAGTAGTTGTAAGTTAAGGTGGCCAACAGTTGAGGTAATTGGAGCCTTTAGGATTGGAGCCTTTGGATTACTTAAAAGAAAGGAATGGTGAGGATGGTATCACTTGGGAAATTGGGTGTAATCGGAGATAATCCCAGGGTTGGCATTAGCCTACTCTAAAGGAAATGCTTCAACGAGTTAGCAGTTTGACAAAAAACTGCACTTGAGGAGGTCGCCATATATATTGCCCAAGAAGGGATTGGCATTCTATCGTAAGACTCAATTGGGACGGGGTTCGAGCCAAGGGCCATATGAAAAGCCAATACTCTAGCTATTACATGAAAATGATCTATTGTTTGAATCTTTAGGATTCATGTGATGTGCGGTTAGTATTAAAATGAAAAGTTATCTGTACGGGCAGCGAAATCGATGAAAAGGAGAACGCAAAAGCTTGATGTCGAGTGTGTTATCAAAGGCATGGACGAAGTGGAGCCTCCTTAAAAAAGATAAGGATAGAAAAGAACCGTGGAAGATTTAGTTTTAAACAGACTTTAAGCATCAAAGAACCGGTAAACGCATGAAAAATATCTTGCATATAGGCCCCGTTTTAAAATGTCTCGTTTAACTTATTCTCGGTACGTTGTCAAAATGTAAATATGTTCTCAGTTCAATAATGCTCATAACAACAAGCAGAAAATCTAATATCCGGACCCAATTAACAATACTAATATTACATTAATGAAAATATTAATTATATCATCTAACTGTTGGGTTTACCCAAACTTATAAATCTTGGAATTAAGACCACTAAAGTGCTAGGGTTTACTGAAAGAACGAAAAGAACAGTAATCAGCTCAATCAGCGAAAAAGCAAAGGCCTGGTCACGCATTAAGAATGAAATACTTACCATATGATAAAATGAAAAGAATGATAGAGGAAATAAGTGAGGAGAGAGAGAAAGGGGAGGTATTAAAATAATAGATTGAAGAAGGATAAGAGTAATAAAGGATGAAGAGAAGGGAAGGCTATGGGTATGAATAACTGAAGGATGGAACAAAACCTAGTGCTCGTCCACGTAGATAACTAATTACGGCATAATGATTATTTGATGGCGACGCAAGCTCTAAAACATTTAACATGTAGAGTGAGGTGATAAAATTGACAAACTAATTCGTTGAGTCTAGGTCACGCTCGTTAACATAACACAATAAATAGTCCCAAGCAATTATGTGCGGTGCTTTGAGTTGGTATAACGAATTTCGAATAGCGATATACACCTTTAATCCAGCAATTTATGCTAAATCCTAATTAGAGTAAAACGATTAGTCACCCGTACCTATGTGAAATAGCCAAATTATTTTCCAATGAGGAAAATATCTATCCCAGTTCAACTTAACGGCTAAACAAAATGAGGACTTTGGCACCCGTTGCTATATTCATAATTATTATCCGCTGTTAGGTACCATTTACGGACCTTCATATGAGATTGGCATTAATGCTATATTTGCACTTTTTTGTATTATGGTAGCTACACTATCAAAACACTTGTAGTTTACTAAAATAAAAATAATTATTTTCCGTTAAATTAATAAAAATATTATATTTCATGGCTAATATGAAGCTAGGAAATAATTACAGTTTTTTATCAAGACATTTGTGAACGAAAGTGTGCTGGTTGCTCTGCCCTATGTTCATCTCCTTTTTTGAAACGAAACCCTTAACCGCGCTTGATATTTTTTATCTTATCACATTTAAAATCTCGCAAAAAAATGATTACCACGGTTTGATATCTAGGTTAGAAGTAAAGCTCTTTTAGAAATCTGAGTCGGGTCAATTCGATTAAGGAGTGAATTCAAAACTCGCCGCGGGGAAATAACAATTTCCATTAATACGCGAAAGGAAAATGCCCAACTCGCCGCAAGAGATAACAATTGCGCGTTTATATTTATCCGCGCGAGCGTTAGCGGGCAAGAGATATACAAAGAGAGAGTGAGAGAGAGAGAAGGACGAACGTAAGCGTGGAAATCGGTAGGGGCGCATAAAAGCCAATTATAATCACGGGGCACAACGAGAGAGGATGCCCGGCGGGAATGCTCCTCGCCGCCCAAAATTGTTTGGGTGCAGCTTCGGGAATCTCCGGAAGATTATACGACGGCCTCGTCCCATACTTTTTAATTTACGTCATGGCTTATTCACCCGACGCTATCGCTTCCCACCCCCGGAGTGCCCTAAAAAACCAAAACCGACCCAAACCTGCGAAAAAAAATAACGAAACGATGGAGGAAAAAAAATTAAATAAAAAAAATCCAATCATCCCTTAAGGTTACTCCTGCGGGTGCTTTCCCCTTTGCGAAGGGGGAGGTGTGGGGTTAGAGGCTTAAAGACAATTTCCAATCATGGCGTCTCACTACCAGTCTCTCTATCTGTACGTACATAGCGTGTGTTTGTGTGTGTGTTCAAAGAGGTTGGGGAAAGGGGTTTAGAAATAAGGGTGTGTGGGAGGGGCTGACGGAAGTGTTGGTGAAGAGGCAGGAGCGCGGCATCGAGCAATAGCGCGGGAAACACGCGAGGAAGCAGGGCGATAACGGCGCCGTAAACATTTCGCGGTGGAGTAGTGTTTTTTTTCCGCTGCCTCCCTTGGCCTCTTATCAACGCTTGGCCTTTACCCACGTTTTCGTACCCGCTTTTTCACTCAATACACTCTAGACCACGTACGCACATATAAAGACGGCTTTAAGGTGGTTAGAACTTGATATTTCCCTAGTCATAATGGAGACCATATTCAAATTTTATATTTTAATTTCAGCGTCTATTAGAAGTATGAAGTAAATATTGTAATATTAATGGTGCAAAAATATGTATAGTTACACACGACCAAAATTCTTAGTAACTAAATAAATATATCCTCATAAGTCTCTAAATTGACTCATATTGTCTTGCGGTGCGTCTAAAAAGCCTCAAAACAGGTTTTTTTTGTGCGATTCTGTAAAAATTACTGCGGTGAGCAATAGATTAATTTTAATAAATAGTTTGGGAAACATACAAACTACACACCGTTAGTTCTCCCTCTGCAGCGCACAGCCGTAATCTATCTCATGTAAAACAGCTTGTATTTTCATGCAAATTACTCGGAAAGTAGTTCAGTAAGGGGTTGATATTTTGATATCATTGGAAAAATGGAGATTTTTCTTTAAAATGAGGTCAAATTCATCAGGAAGTGATTTTTCGCTCCAAATACCTTAAACATGGAAGTTGACTTCTATGGAAGAGGGGAATGTAGTGATGCCTCGATGTATTTATCTGACTTGTAGGGAATATTTCTGCTCAAAATAAAAATTTAAAAAAATTAATGAGGGAAGTAAAAAATGAATAGGTACCTTGCCGAAAATAGCCAAATTTTGGCTTTCAATGATATTTGTACGTTACGCTTTTCCTTTTCAAACGGCATTCAATTACATTATGAATTAATTTAAAGGTAATTAAATATTTTTGTGCATCTATAAAATTTAGTAAATACGATAACTAATTAATTACTTTTTATTAAATTCAACAGTCGCAAGTCTTACCTTTAAGTAACCTCTGAACTACAACAAAATTTCCAGGCAAAAAGAAATATTTACTTATGCAACAATATGCCCTCCGGCAAATTTTATATCATTAATTACTCTTCGCTCGCAGTCATGTGACCAATAGTTCACCAAATGCGGTGACATTTTATTGTTTATTTTTGATGCTACTTGCAGACAAAATAGAAGGCAGTCTATTTTCAGTGCAAGTGCAAACAGTGGTCGATATTATATTGATTACTACCACTATCAACTCTTAATCCAATAGAAGCCCGTGGTTACACATCGAAGTGGCACTTGAAAGGGACTTGTAACGCTACTGCAACAGAAATAACTTCAATGTGTAAAGCAGCAAAATCTCTCACGCCGGCACGTAGCGTAGGGGGCGCGCCTTGTTCTTTAATGAATACCCACAACCTTTTCCCTTCACCTCCCTCTTCTTCGTTCCCTACGTATAAAGTCGTGAAAAGGCTCGTCCCCGCCTCTAAACAACCGCCGAACGCCAGCCGCCCTTCTTTTTTTCCCCTTCCCATTCCAGTAACTTCCGTTGGGGGTAGAAAATATTAAGAGGAAGAGAGACACGAGGAATGAAATGAGGTGAAGGTGTGAAAATCGAAGGAAAGGAAGTTGCAAGAGTACTTGGGATACAAAACAGTTTGGCTAAAGTGAGGCTCATTGAATTGGTCAGGATTTCACAAGATAAGCCAGCGCTACTCCGTTCACAGATTCTGCCCTCATTGATTTCGCTGGTGGGATAAGGGGGAAAATCTTAGAGATGCATGAATATGAAAGATTATAGCGGAAGAATACTGAAAAACCTCATTGTAAGCGAATTATATAGAGTCAAGGTATGCTGTAATCAGATGCAAACTAAAATTAAGTGGAATGCTAGAGGAGAATGTGAGGATTAGACTAAAAAAAGACAAGGGGGAAATGTTAAACGAAATTAATAATTAAATAAGGCCGATTGAATTTGACGTTCTCATCCCCGATGAATAATCAAAAGAGAGATTAGGTCTAAATATTTTAATCACTATTAAGCTCCTACACGCTATGAAAGACCGAAGAGTAGGATTTTATTCTATCATGGGCACACATGAAGTGCATGAAATACTGAGGGGCTCAAGTCAATAAGCAGGCACATATCCGAAGATTGGTTTGATTCAGCTGTCCACTTCACCCTCCTGTTACTCAACCGTTTAATTTCCACATAAATCTTAAGTAAGAAAAAAATGAAGGTAACGTGACCAAAATGAATGTTTAATGAAGACAATTTTACCAAAAGTACCAAAATTATTTATTTTAGAACACGTCCAATATAGATCAAATGTATACTAAAATAGGGTGAGATAAGATTCTGCTTGTATGAAAAATTTCCACCTAACGAATAGTAACGCTATTCTTAGCAGAGAATGATTATATCCGTATCAAAATATAAAAGCAATAAGATCCGGTTTTACTGGGTGGAATTCCATTTTATATAAAAGAAAATAATACTTTTACAATCCACAATTTTGGTCAAGACAATTACGCACAATCCGGATTTCAATGCATGTGCATCATCATCAGGTGCTTGGGAGCTTACATGTTACCCAGTTTTACTTGTTTTTGCCTTAAGGAAAGCTCTGGTGAGTAGGGAGTTAAACTGCAGAACTGCTTTTTTTGAGGGATAGGATATGGTATATTTCTGCAGAGCCATGCTAGGCAAAACGAATTGCTTCCTCGGGGTGATAAGGCCGAAATTATTGGATGGATTAATATTTAATGAAGAAATCAAGGATTACGTTCCTCTGGAAGCTATCAAATTCAGATCACTTACATTTAATGACGGTGAAACAACTTAAAGACTATGTCTAAGTAAAGAGAAAATGACATATATGGATATAAAACGAAGGGAATACAACTAAATGGGTGGAGTAAAACAGCATGAATAAGCAGGAGGTAAAGGCATAGAAATAAAATTATCTAATTTTTAATTTGAAAGCCATTAATCCAGGATATATAAGTTATGCATACGGCTTATTATGCGACACTCAATGTTTCACGCCAGAATTATAGAAAAAAATGAACTTTTATCTCGTGGAATGATTATAAAATGCCGACCGAGGTGAAGATTTATTGTCCTCCGAAAAGCCAACCGCTGGCATCAAATCGCTCTTCGAACGTCTGGAAAATCCTCCTCATGTGCTCTTTCGATCACGATAATATTATGTACAAGCGCTATGAATAGAATTCGTATCGGTGAATACGACAAGGCCAATTCGTCGCGTCTCTTAAAATTGATACTTATTCGGATCGCTTCTCGGCAGGAATTCGCATCCTTTAAGACTTTTAAGACGTCAACAGTTAAACGCGAGTCCCCCCTGCATTAAAAGAAAAGAATCTGTATTTTTATTTATTTTATCAGATTTTACGATCCCCATCCCATAACTTTGAATTCAAGTGCAGTCTCGAGATGGAAGACGTTCGATAGTCGGTCGTCGGTGCAGACGGAGATATACCGTATTAGCCCGAATATAGTAAGATGTTTTTTCTTCGATAAGTATATTTTAAATTCTAATTCACACTGAATTCGGGTACTAGCAAGTTTAAAACGTAAATATGCACTTCTCGTCTCAGCACGTTCTACAGCACGTCCATTTGATATCGTCTTTTCAGATAAACATATTTGAAATTATAATTCGCACTATATTCGAGTACTTGTAAGTTTTAAAGCGTAAGCGTGCATTGCTCGTCTCAGCACGTTCTACAGAACGTCTATTTAATAGCGCTTGCAAGCGTACTTGCAAGTTTAAAAACGAAAACGTGCACTTCTCGTCTCAGCTCGTTCTGCAGAACGTCTATTTAATATCGTTAATTTCCGATAAACATATCTGATATTCTAATTCGCACTAAATTCGAGTACTTGTAAGTTTAAAAGCGTAAAAATGCATTGCTCGTCTCAGCACGTTCTACAGCATGTATACTTAATATCGCTATGCTTTCATGCGTCCATTATACGATGTTGCATTGAGCAAGTACGCAGTAAAGGTGTATTGAGGATGGAATGTAGAATGAATAAAAATATAATGAACTCAACTTTTTCCGAAGTCTCACTGCTAAGTATGTACTTTTTTTCACTTGGAGTCACACTGTATTTGGGGACGACTAATATTCGGGAAAATACGGTGCATATATTTGTATATATATATATATATATATATATATAGTATATATCGGAGGGGAATGAAACGGGAAGAGGATAAAAAGGAAGAATGGTTCGAACGTTTTCACTCCACATGCCGACGCAGTAATAAAGGCCGAGCGAAGGATACAGACTAGCCGAGAGAAAGAGAGAGGATGGAGGAAGAGAGAGAGATAAAGAGAGAGAGAGAGAGACCGCCACATGCACGCCATCTACACTCGATGGAGTGAGGGAAGAGATGTCGTTGAGTCCGCCATTTTCAACCGTATCGATCGTCATTTCCGCCTTCCTCCCCCCCTCCACCAGTCCCGCCCCCTCTCCTCCTTTCAACCCACAATCCTCCTCCCCCACTACCTCACTCTCACTCGGCTCGCTCGTCTGCTGTTCTACGCCCCCCCCTTCCCGCTAGTACCCCGCCCTCCTCCGTTGCCGTCCGACACCAGGTTCCCCTACACCCCCCTCTCCACGTCCAGATGGGAGTGAGAAGAAGGGCCGCCGCTGGCTGTGTGGATGTATGTGGAGGGATGCTGGGAAGGTTGTCGGATGACGACGGAAGGAGAGGGGGGTGCGGGAGGGGGCGGAGACGGAGTTTGGGGGGCAGGGAAGGGGGTCGGTTGCAATGCGATGTGATGGCGGACAGAAGGAGGGAGGCGGCGGGCGGGGGGGAGGGTGGGTTGGGGAGAGGGGGAAGGAAGCAAGCAGGAGGGTGAATTGAAACAATGGAGCACACAGTGGTTGAGGGAGGAATGGGCAAAAGAAGACGAGGAAGCGCATGGAGTGGAAGAAATGTGAACGAAGGAGAATGACAGAGAATGAAAGGTGAGGAGAATAATTCCGATGCAGTACGATAATGTCGCAGGGGATAAAAAGACAAGAAATAATACATCACTACAATTCCACAGCGAATGATTTATTACACGACCCATGATTCGCCGCTTTGCAGCATCATCAGGTAATTAGGTAAACTGATGATGCTGTAAAGGTGATCAGGTCACCTGATGATCCTGTAAAGGTGATCATGTCACTTGATGATGCTGCAAAGAAACGTGAACGAAGGAGGCTAAGAGAGAGTGAGGTAGAGGAGAATAATTATGATGCAGTAGAATATAAGTGCGATATTCCATGGAGGAAAAATCATTCTCCTTGATCGGGATACGAACCCTGATCCCTCGACTTCTCGCCGAGTGCTATAGCCAGTTAAGCTACCGAGGCGTCCTTATTGTAGCTCAAATGGCTATATTGCAGCTTAACTGACTAACTGGCGTCCATATTGTGGCTTAACCGGCTAAAGCACTCGGCGCGAAATCGAGTGATCCGGGTTCAAATCCCGGTCAAGGCGAATGATTTTTCCTCTATGGAATATCGCACTAATATGCGGGTGGCTCCGTAAAAATTTATACCGTGGCTAGTCCCGGTATCCTCAAAATTTGGCAGTAGGATAATACGAGGAATAAACTGATAAAAAGACAAGAGATTATACAGCATTACAATTCCACAGAGAATGATTTAATACAAGACCTAGGATTCGCTGCTTTACATCATCATCAGGTAATGAGGTAAACTGATGTTGCTGCAAAGGTGATCTGATCAACTGATGATGCTGCAAAGTTGATGATGCTGCACAGCGGCGAAACCAAAGTCGTGTAATAAATCTTTGACTGCGGATTTGCAGAGTTGTATTATCTTTGTCTTCACGATGAAAATATTCCTCTGAGTAAAGCCTGAGACGGTCACCTCTACATCAGTGGCGTACGCAGGATTGACTTATGGGGGGTTTTTGACTTCTAGGGGGGGGGGTTGGCTTCTGGGAGGGTTTCATTAATATTTATGTGCATCATCATAAAATGATATTTAGATTATTATTCACTAAAAAAATAATAAATTAACATTCTCTTTTCGTGAGGACAATTCAACTATATTTTTCAGCCCAATAAGCTAAATTCTAAACGTAAGTCCAGGTGAACGAACGAAAACGAACTCAGGTAAACATGTTTTTGGGGGAATTTAAACCCTAAAACCCCCCAAATCCCCGTCCGCACGCCACTGCTCTACATCATCACGCATTCGTCCCAGGCAAAGGTAGTAACGTTTCGCAAGGGGAACTAGAAGAGTAATCTCTCCTTGGGACTATCGAACCGACATGAAATTTGATTATTCCACATAACTATGACTGATTTGAACGATTGGTGGCTTAGAACGTCTATTTTCCGCATCGTTACGTATATATAGCCATTTTTCACCTTAAATATTTCTCCTCGTCAGCTGCTATCAATCCGAATTTCGGTTTTCTGAAGATCTCCACACCATTCTCCGTGCAGCCAACCCTTTTGTCCCTGCGTAATCCCCATTCAAAAAGATACCTCATATTTTTATTTTAACATACCATCCTTGATATTACTCGGTAAATCTTGTAATTAATTTCCTCTTCCCTAATTGTTTTCAAGATACTGTAATTTCTCAGAATCTGTCTAGTGATTTTTCATTTTCAATACCGCTGAGTTTTTACTAACCATTTTCTCTGACTCTGAGGGTGTCTAAATAAAAGAAAAGTGATTTACTAACTACGTCTAGATCTAGTGTTTGAGAAATATTGTAGAATTGACGAAGACGTAATAAGGCTCGCGAATGCTGGGAAAAAGGTCGCTGGAACTGCGTGAAGAGTATCAAAGAATGAATGTTTATCTAATATTAGGAAACGAATTATAATGCACAGTTTTGCATTCTTCCCCAACACTAAGGCTTGACATTGGAATTAAAAAATGTCATGATAAAAAGAGATGTCGGCTAAGTTTAGCGGGTACATGGCAAGACATTTTCTAGTGACAAGAGCAGAAAAGAAATGATGAAGAAAGACTGGGCCGTGAGCGACTGTGAGTCGTATGCTTCAGTTATAAACAGGTACGACATGAGTGTGGTCCATTGGTTTGGTTATATGGAAAGAATGAAGAAGTGCTGATCTATCAAAAAGATACTCAATATGAGAGTTAATAGCGGGACTGAAAGTAGTAGACCAAGAAAACCATCGGTAATTGTGCCGGATGAGGATAGGATGTGTAATAAGACACATAGGTATAGCAAAGGATAAAATAGTGAATGGGTACGGCGGAGAAGAAAGATAAATTCAAGTTCGGTCACTGTGGACGATATCGATAAAATAGAGACAGAATCGGGTATACGAGATCAACCATCAAATTGGGCTTCAGTCACTTCATGTCCAACCTTTGACAGATGCATAAAGAGGCTGTGTATAAGGTATGATAAACTTCACTGGATGTTGCTGAAAATATAAATTTATAGAATAACATATTTTTCCTCAAGAACTTTGTAACCCATCTGGAATCGACGTTCAATTTTTGCGTTACATTATGTAGGAGGATGACTTCACGTACGTATGCTCCCACGAAGATCGGAAGTGGCATAACGAAGATTTTATACGTGAGCGAATTTTCACAGAATTAGTGGTGAAGAATATGTCCGCCACGTACCGGAGAACATCAATGGTAAACATTCTGTCTTGGTTTGTGTTATTATTAGCTTTTTACCCAAAGGTAAACGGAATGCTTGGATTGTTAACATTTAGTGTTGCCTACCTCTAAATCATGGTCGTGGAACTTCGGCTACAATTCTTGGTTGCTGAAGTGTAGATTGACGCTGCTGAGTTAAGTCTACCACGGTTTTCAAATGTGCCACAGAGAATGTCTAATTTCTATTTAAGATGTACAATATCAAGTCGAATTTTGGCGAGCAAAGTTATTCATGCGTAGTTGTCCCTATTTTGATACGGATGTATGATTTCTCCGTGAACACATGATTAATTTCAATGAAACAAACGTTCAATGTTTACGAGAATAAAAATTTGCGGAAAGACGTTAAAAATGTTGGGGAAGTGACTCGACCTCAAGTTTTGGGAAAGGTGAGAGGCTGTTGGGAGTTGAGTGAGGATGAAGGGAAACCAGAGGCGCGGTTGTGTGTATGTGTTGGCAGAAGGGGTGGAGAGGCAGAGGGAGGGAAGGAATAATCCCATTACAGATGGAAATGGAATGCTTCGACTTCAGTGCAAAGCCTTGGTGTTCGCCATGGGCTTAAACATTCACCCGGCGCCCAAAACCGCCCTCCCCCAGTCGCCCTCCCCCCTTCACCACTCCTTTTCCATCCCTTCCCCCGCCCCACGAACGTCCCACCCCGTCTCAAATCTATACCTCCCACCTCGCACCTAAACTCCCGCCGCCATAAAACCCGAGACATGGACCCACAAGCCCCTCCCACCCCCACATCCCCCACTTTGTCACCCCTGGACCCGACCGAGGACGATCGACTCAGTCAGTCCATCGGCGACTCAAATTCCCCCCCCCCCCCTTTGGCTCTGATCGAGCGATTGATGGACGGGAGGGGTGTATATCCCCCCCTAACACCCTCTCCGCCACCCCCTCACCACCACCCACCACGCCTCCACCCACCCCGTAATATTTCGTCCCCGCCCACGACCGCACACATTGTCGTGATTCCTCCGATCGGCGGGGAGTTAAGGTGGTTTGAGCGAGATAGTTCCCTAGTCATAATGGAGACTATTCGAATTTTATATTTAAATTTCAGCGTCTGTAAGAAGTATGAAGTAAATATAGTAATGATAATGTTGCCAAAATATAGTTGTATACGACAAAAATCTCAGTAATTAAATAAACATATCTACATAAGTCTCTAACTTGACTCATTTTTTCACGCCGTTCGGCTAGAAAGCCCTCAAAATACTAGGTTTTGTTAATGCGATTCTGTAAAAATACTGCGGTGAGCAATAAATTAATTTTTATAAATAGTTGAGAAAACATACAATCTATACACCGTTAGTTTTTTGACGAAATCTAGGTGTTATAAAGTCCTAATGTTTTCAATATTCTCCTTCTGGTGCGCGCCCTCTGGTCCCTAAATCCACGTAAGGATTGGCATTAAAGAAATAATGTAATTTTATAAAATAGATTTAATTGTGACACGCTGCTTTTTGTGTCGGTTTCACTAGCATAGTTTTCGTAGGAAATAGATGCTCGTGGTGGAAAATGGTCCAAGCTACCGGCAAAGTCTTCAATTTTAACTTATTTAACTTTAACGTCTAGCGATGGTTTATAGATTTTTAAAAGAATGTCAATTATTGTAAACCAGTGCCTACCTAAATAAACGCTTGCGGCGCAAAGTGGCAACTCAGAATGGTCCGGGGTTAGGCGATGAGGCTGGTGAATAGGCTCTGGTACGCTCGGCACTTGACGCTGCATGTCACACACAGCCAAGCGCGAGCCAGTAGAAGCCGTCAGAATAAGCCAAAATGGTTTAAATGTTCGTCACCAAAGGGACGTCGTAATTAGTGTAAAGACCCAGAAAAAATATATCATTTTGCACCAGCTGACATTTGACCCCTCGTTCACAGCTATAGCGGGAGGCACATCTATAAGACTTATGTGTTTTCTTACCAAATCGGACATTTTTTTTGCGTGCAAGTTCATAAGTTTATAAATTTCTGAAAATAAGCTCCTTTCTAATCTACACACACCATATCTACGGAACTGAAAAGAGCGAAAAAATAAGAGAAGTATATCTCTCGAAGAATTGGTATTAGGAATACTTCTTCTCACCCAACATTCACGAAGAAAACAAAAACAGATGAAATGTCTCTTACCTGCCACAACACCGTCCAATTTTTATCACCATCCAGTTTTTTTTCTATTCTATCTCATTTCATGTCTAGTCTCCCAACACCCCCTGCCACACAGTCTTGTACAGGGTAGCAGAGGAGACTGAATCTACGACACGCCCTCCAAACCCACCACGCCTCCCACATTTCCTCCGCCCATGCAATGTCGTGATTCCTCCAATCAGTGAGGTGCTGAAAAAGGCGAGGCGCGGCATTGGGAAGGCGGAACGCTCGCGTGCCGGGACAGTTGGAACGATGGGCCCCGGACAAGTGGCAAAGACACCGAAACGAGCTTTGAATGTAGGACTTCCTCATCTAATAGAGTAAAACTGATCACAAAAACTGTGCTATTCACACCAAATGATGCAATGCTTTTATTTGAATTTTTAAATTAGAAAATGTGCGAAGTTCAGGACACTGAAATACGTAATTTATTCAGATAGGGATCCGAGCCGAAGATAACCTGTATCCGCGGTGAGTGAGGTAGCCTATTGAGTCTACCTCCACCGTGAATTCCCCAGCTCACTACGGACTTCGCCGTGAGAACCTAAGTTTGAGTCTCATTCTAGGTTTTTCTAGGCTTTCGAGGCTTGGAGATTTTTTCAGAATGAATTCTGCTTATTAAATCATTTCCTTAACGATTAACTTCGCTAAAAACACCTTCGCGAACAGTGCGGAAGTAAAATGAAATTTTTTTGATGGGACTGGGAGCGTAAACGGATTAAAAGATGGTGAGTGGCAAAGGTTATGGATATGGTTGGGAGAATAAGAAAAAAGTTGTTTGAGGATCTACTATGTGGTTAGTAGTTGATGGAGGTAGTACCAGAAAAGAGAATAATGGAAAAGTGAGAAATGTGGCCATAATGGATAGGGATTATGAACGGCAAGAAGGCAAGTATTAGAGAAACATGAAAAGTATAAGAGATAGCAATAATGGGAACAAATCAAATACCTAGGACATGCAGGGCTACCGATATTCTATACGACAGAGAAGAAGTGAAATTCCATTTATATAGCAAGGAAGATATTATATATCATTAGATCACTCTCACTCAGTGATTCAACCCGAAGGTTGGTTTGGATAGTTGAGGGTAGAGCTCACCCCGGACTAAGCCACAGGCATATGAATTTCACATGTCTGTGGCTTAGGGGGGCCAGTTACTTTCCCTGGGCCAACTCGCACTCCGAGGATTTTTTTTGTTCGGGGGCATCCAAAGGCTTGACCCGGATTTGAACCCAGGACCCTTTGATCAGTAGCCAAGCACTACCCAATAGGCCACCACGCTCCCTTATATCATTAGATAACTGACAGATTATTGCATCGGAGTTCCTAATAATCCCCTTTACGCGGTCATCCTGGTGTCATGAGCTCTACATGTAATACTATGGAACATAAATATTGAAAGTAATGTAAACATAAGAATTTAAATAAATATAGCACCAATATAGTGTACTAGAACGAATAGATTTACGCCCACTTCGAGAATGTAAAAATAATATCACTTCCTACTATCAAAGAGTTGTTTACTATCGAATATTCGAGGACTAATCCTGTCAACAGACAATGAAAAGCCTACACTGAATGACATGGAGCAGTAAATAATTACATCCATCCATTTGATACGAGCATACGATACACGCTTACGTCGCGAAAAATGTGTTTCAGTTCGTTTTAGGTCGTGGGTGGTGACGTTTAAATGCCCGTAAGGCGGCGCGTCGTTTCGTGTCGAGGACCCAAAATGGCGTGCGGAATGACGCGGCATCGGCGGCACGTCGTCTCCCGGAGGGACTTAAAAGCACTTAAACTGCACGCACGCGACTCCATTCCACTCCTAATTAGATTGATGGGATCCTCTAATCATTCCATCGCCCTTAACTGTGTTCCTCGCTTATTCCGGTCTCCGATTGAGTTGCGAGAGAGATAGAGATAGATGGGGAGAGAACTAAGAGCCTCCCGTCTCGTGAGTCGCCGTCCCCTCGTAGCGTTTTGCCCACTTGCCTTTCTCCTATCTATCTATCTTTGCCGAAATGTCGCGCAAATTTGCAAAAGCGACCTCAACGGCTGGAAGATAACACCACCGCCGTTTTCCTCCATTCCAATCCACACAATGAATGGGATATATTGAATAAACTTCAGGGGTGGCAGGCTTTATTTCGTAGAAGTTACACGTATCAAAGAACACGCCAGAAGTTACAGAAATATGGATTCCACCTCACCTTTTGCTAATCACCTACTTCAAAACAATCATACGAGCGATTTTATACCCGAAATTTTACACGTTCTTCCAAAAGGCCTGAAAATGGACGCACTTGAACAAATATAAATTATCATGCAATCCAATAACCTTTGTGATGAATTATTATTTCCGCATTCCTCCCCACTCCATTGCGATAAATTTAACCTTTCCCGCCTCACCAGCCCTTAAGGTAGAACCTCTACTACAATGACCTTCGATAACATGCCCTGATATTTTCATATATTGCAGAGAGATTATGCCTTAGTCGATCTGTGAAAAAGTAATTGGAGGTAATCGGCCATTTAGCGCTGATAACAGGATTTGAAAATCGTCATTTTCAGCCTCAAATTACATTGCTCTTATGGCGGAATGGTGTCGTCCCTCACTTCAACATTTTACTTCTCGAGATTTTCCTCGACAAGGCTACCTCAAAAACGATCATATGGTGACTAAATAATCAACGGATACAATGAATTTTTTTCAGGTTACCTTATCGGCCATTTAATGCAGATATTTATGATTGAAAAGCGATGAAGAGTCTTACTTTCGTTCCGTATCCGCCATATTGAAACAGACTTGGCAACTATGTCCGAGGAGTAAACAAAAACATTGTGAAATGAAACTATGCAAACAAACAAAAGTGCCGGACCAAAGTGAAACTGTGATATCTTGACAGCTATACAGTGTTGTCGAGTTCATCGTCAGCAATTATATATAATACATTTGTTGTAATTACGTTTACATTAAAAGAGCAAAATCACTCACTAGTTCTGTTGTTTCAATTCATCCCTAATTTTTTAATTATGCAGCTTTACTGCAGTTCCAGAGAAAGTTTTTAAATTCCTCTGAGACATGGCGTCAATATAAAAGCCATTCTTCATATGACAGGATTACTTCATTTCGAAGAAAACTCATGTACTGTGCAGCCATATTGATTGATTGAAAATTATTTTCAATTATTGTTAATAACATTTTGAGCCATTTTATCTTGTTGCTGTCGAGTTTATCTATGTAATGAAAGCAGTACTTCGAAGCGAAGGTTCTACCTTAAGACCGAATCACACTACGGGTTGCAGTTGTAGGTTGGCTCCCGACCAATCATCGCTAAGCAGCCAAGCCCACGGGTTGCAACCGAGGAAATAGTCCCGGATCTATTTTTCAACCGGTCAGATTCATCGCGTGACTGAGTTTTTTTGGTTATCAAATGAAAGGCCAGCTACTAATACCAAAATTTGTTTATGTCCAGCTACTGGTGAAAATCGGCAAATCATTGTTTTATGTTAATGCACGTGTACATGCGATTCGTTGCCTGCGCTTATGCAATGCTTGTTATAAAATCCCCGAATTCATCGCGTATAACTGTACGAACACAGTAAATAAACAGACGACAGCAGCAAAAGTCCGCCCAACCCGCAACCGCCACCGTAACTGGAACAGTCGCCGCAACCCTTAGTGTGATACGGCCTTTAATGAACATTTTTTTATTTTTTCTCAACCCTGCCCGAATATTTGTTTTTCTTTCCCTCCTCCCCCGTAACTACAACAACAATTAACGCATATAACAAACTTTCTGTAACTGACGATGCCGTAAATTGGTGAAACGCGTCGCACGATAAATATAATTTTGTAGAAACGTACTTAGTGTTATCATTAATCATGGGATATATTGAGTTCAATGTGAAGCTGTTTTCGGGCGTTCCTCCGCAGGAAGTCAATTGGTGACAATAGTTTCACCAGCCATCCTTCTCTCGTCTTCAGTTCTGAAGTCACTTGATGATGATACTGTTGTCACCAATGGCCTTCACTCGTAAGAACGCCCGTAAACAACTTCACATTCAGACGAACGCCGCGGAAATCTTCGAATTGAGTTCAATGTAGTTAAGATGACGTAGTGGAGTAACATTAGGGTGGTCCAAAATCGCAAGAAAAAAATAAAAGTTAAAAATGTTCATCTCCACATCGCTGCCCTTGTTCCACTAGGTAAACTGAAATACCATGCCAAAATTGGGATCAATAGGATGATGTTTAGGGGTACCTATGATTTGAACGTTTTGAAGAAATAAGCATTTTTTTAGTAATCGCTTCTAAAAGTTTGCCATTTACAGGTTCCTGTTAGAAAATTACTGGACTATTACAATGTAAAGTAAATAGACAAGTAGTTTGACTTATTTATATCAGTTCTCAATAGCAGCACGTTTCAGAGTTTACTGAAAAAATATTTCCATAGAACAACACTAGACAGCAGTAGCAGTAGAGAACCTATAGTATTCCCTAGGCATTCTCATCAAACTGACAAGCTGCCATTTTGTGCCAGCTGTCAGTGTCATTGTCATTCTTTGTAAATATCTATTCTATGGCCAGTCTATTGTCTCAGGCACAAAATTCACGTGATCACTGAGAATGCTCCCCTTTTATGGAGAGCCTTAGTAGCAGTAACAGTGCTATGTTGACTTCAGCAAAAGCTGTGTGTTGTTTATTTCTCTTCTGAATATTGAAACGTTATTAATTGCATTTCAACTTGTTACACTTGTTAAGTAAATAATAAGGTACATCCAGATAGTTCACAACTGAATAATACTAGATTAAGGTTAATTTTGTTTAGCATGTTGTATAAATTTAATTGTTTCAGGCTTGACTTCGTGGAAGTGATAGATATCCATTTTTAATAAAAAACTTTGTACTTTTCCACACTTTAAAGTGTGGAAAAGAACAAAGTTTTTTAATAAAAATGGATAGCATATTGTATGTTGCTACTTATGTTCACCTTGGAAACATAAGCTAAACATTTGTTCTAACTCTTCTGAAATGCATTGCATATACACAACACAAGGTATAAATAATTAAAATACCTAGATATTAGAATGAATCACACAATATAAAGGTAGAGTAATAAACATTTGAATTGAAATATCGAGTACCTACCAGACCTACCGACCTTTTGGAGCGCATGTTTGCTAAGGTTAATAAGGTAGATCTTATACCAATCTCCTGGTTGCAGGCCAATACATAGCCATGGCTACCTTAACTACTAGATCTTTCGCTGAAGTGTCGCTCATTAGAAAGCCTACTGAGTCGCTGCCCAAATCTAGACTTCCGTTAAAACGAGACATGTTACAACGACTTGTTTTCCACCACATTAACAAAAATTTGGGCTTAAAAAAAATAAGAGCCACTATTGAGGATTCACTGGAAATTTGGGGTATGACAAGAATTCCTACTCAAAGAATAGATGCAATTGAAAGAAAACTTAATAAATTGTACGATGATTATCTCAATCTGAAAAAAACATGAAGACACCTCTTGAAAGCTGTCGTATGAAAGAAGAAATCTTCAAAGCAGATCTCTTAGATCTTTTTGACATAGCACACAAAGATGCTTTGCAAATAATGAAAATTGACGAAGACAAGCAGTTTTTAATAACACAGCGGCAAGATGCAAAGAGCTGCAGCATGGCAGGAGTAGAGAAGAATCTAGCAGCTCAAGAATCTAGAAAGCGCGTACAAAAAAAGTCAAGAAGAGATTAGACGTGAACGTTCTATTAATGAAATGCAAGAAATCAGTGAGTGTGAGTGTGTCACCTCAAATATATCAACAGTATATGAAGAGACCGCAAGTAATGCTTCTGATGAATCTGATTGTCATTACCTAACTTCGACGAGCACTACTCCTGCTACTCCACGATGATCCGTAAAAAAAGAAAAAGATCCTCACAACCGAAGTCGCAGCATCACTTGACCAAGTAAATTTATCGAACCGTAAAGCTATGTTTCTCGTCAGCGCAGTTTCTGAGGCATTTCTGAGACGTTAGACAAGGTATAAGCGTCTCGCAGCACAATTAGGCGTAACTGCATGAAGGCACTTGAGTCTGCATCAGATATTGACAAATCGACTTTCCAACCTGAAGATCCGCTATTTCTTCACTGGGATGGAAAGTTTCTTGCTGATATTGTAGGGGGCACGGAAAAGGTTGACAGAGTGGCAATACTTGTCTCTGGAGGGGGAAAAGAAAAGCTGCTGGGGGTCCCTAAGATTGTCCGTGGAACTGGCCAGGAACAAGCTACTGCTTGCCTTAATACCCTGGATGATTGGAATCTCAGACAAAATGTGCGGGCTCTAGTATTTGACACAACAGCTTCCTGAAGAGTGGAGCATGTACTATTCTCGGTGAGAGTTTAGGAACTAGTCTTGTGTGGATTTCATGCAGGCACCATGTAGGTACTTGAAATCGTGTTGTCTTCTGTTTTTACCACAGAATTTGGAGTTATTGGGGGTCCAGATGTCACAATATTTAAGCGTTTCCAGAAACACTGGCCTCGTATCGACAAGGAAATATATTCTCAAGGCAGTGATGATCTGTATGATTCCAATGAAATCAAAATTTTAAGAGGAAAAATGATGGGATATTATGCTGCTATTTTAGAGGACCCAATTAAGTCAAAGCAGCCTCGAGATGATTACCTAGAGCTTTTACAGTTGTGTTATACCTTTCTTGGTGGTCAAAGTCCTAATGGATCCAAAGCAAAATTCCGAGCACCAGGTGGTTTGCACAATGCACGTTGGATGACAAAGACTATTTATTCCCTTAAAATTTAGTTATTTAGAGATCAGTTCACCCTTACAGCTGGAGAAAAAAAATAATCACTGAAGTAAGCTTGTTTGTAGCTCTCATCTACGGTCAACATTGGAATGAGGCATCCAAAGATGAGAAAGCTGTCATGAATGATAAGATTCTTTTAAAAAAATTGAAGCTTATCCCAATTGCAATGTTAAGAAGGCTGCTTTGGTAGCTTTTTCCCGCCATCTGTGGTCCTTTTCAGAAAATTTGGTTGGAATTGCCCTCTTTGATTCCCGTGTCTGTGACTCTACCAAAGTTAAAAGGGTTACTAATTTACAGCTCCCACCAAAAACTAAGGCTCTTAAGACAGTTGAGAGTAAAACATTTAAACATGACACTCCTCTGGAAACATATGTGACACAGCGAACTCCTGAACTCTTTGACATTCTCCATAATGATGGGAATGAAAAGGCTGCTTTATTTCTTTGCAAAGAACCTAAGTTGTGGGATTCGGATCCCGATTACATAGAACTCAAACAGGCTGTTCGCAAGATGAAAGTAGTAAGTAATGACTGTGTTGAAAGGGACATTGCCCTGATACAAACATTCACTACGTGTATTACCAAGACCTGTTTCAGTATCTTTTCGGATTGTTCAATCAAACCGAACCAAGTATCCAACTTGTAAGAAGGCATTACTCATGGCTGATGATGATGAGGGTAATGGCGCTTAGTGAAGAAAACATATTATAATCTTGTATTTTACATACCTTTTACCTTTTCAGAGACTTATTAATGGTCACAGTAAATGCATCATGATCATTTACCATTATTTATGTATTCAGTTATGTCACCATTAAATTTTTTTCATTAAAATACTATTGTTTTAGTTAAAAATCCGCATTTACCCAAAAAAGTGCTCAATCATAGGGACCTCTAAATATTATCCAATTTGCCTGAATTTTTTTTCATAGCTTTCTAACACCAATTGGAACAGGGGCAAACATGTGGAGCGGATGTTTAAAAAAACTTTTTTTTTGGACCACCCTAAGTAACATGTTAATCCACCTCGGCAGCAATGGAATTCTGGGTTCAAATCCTAGTCAAGTCAAAGCTTTTCTTTTAAATCAGAGAGATACATTAGCTAACTGATGCGTGCATAAAATTCCTTCTTTCCAAGCATCATTAGCGACTATAAAGAAGACAAAGCGTGACTAAGACCCTTCCGTTAGTATGCAATTCACCCATGTCGTCTCCCTCTTCCATTCCCTTTAGCACAAGGGTGGTGTCCTAACACCTCCTGCCACCCGCCACCGCGGCAGTTTACATGGTAGTATGTAATTTTAGATACATGACTGCAATATGGGTAGAAAATGTAGATGTGTTGGAATAAGAGTTGTAATTTTTAAAAATTGTTTTAGGCTTGACTTCGTGGAAGTGATAGATCTTTATTTTGAATAAAAAACTTCGTATTTTTCCACACTTAATGTGCCCTCACTCTCCCATGCCCTAACGGTCCTGCTCCCCCCCCAACCCCCACAAACCAACCCCCACTAATTTTTAAAACTTTATTTGTGTATAAATGCTCTAAGCTTCAGAATGTGCCAGAAGATGACATACTAAGGCGAAACCGTTCGCAGTTCGTAAATTAAGTGTGGAAAAGTAGGAAGTTTTTTTTAATTATTAAATTGATGAAGTGGTTTTGATTTTTCAGTGGAATACCGATCCCTACTTGGGTACTATGTGGAGAATACCTCCATTGCAGTCTACTGCAGTACTCCATCAGTTGGGTGGGACTTTGAAACTCTGGACCCAAAGACGTATTTCTCGAAGAGTAGAAATTATGCCCACGCCGAGTTTCTCCCCACTCTTTCTCCATTTCACAAACAGTCATTTCCCAACAATCTTACCCACCGACAAATGAGGCCTTAGACACTAACCTCCAAGGCGCAAATGACCTTAGCAGTCGGTCGCTACCTCCAAATCACCCACTAACAATGGTAAAAAAGGTTTAATGGTGTTGTTTTTAAAATCCCCAATAGAAGTAAAACATTGAAAAAATTATCAAATACTTGGATGAAAAGTAAATGTCATTAATTATTTCGATTTAATACACAATTGTAAAGAGCGACTTTACTGCTTGACGGGCGACATAAGACATTCAAAATCCGATTTTTGTTTGCAGTGGGATGTAGGAAATAATAAATATTCAGGGTGTAATAGAATTAGCATTCAATAGGAACAAGGAAGGGCTGAAATCAACCAATATTTGGATTGAACAACTGTTGATGAAGAGTTATTTTTTTTAGCAGGAACGCTGTGAAGTCATCCACTTCGTTAGCATTGGCAAAAAGAATGCGAATGAATTTTTATCGGTGAGATTAATAAAAGTTTAATTTTCATTTATTCATTTGCGCTACAGTAAATGGTTTTAGAAACACCAACCTAAGGTTTATGATTATTTCCTACACATCATACACCTGTAACTTTCATTTAATACTTCCTGTATAAAACGATGCAGAAGCTGTATTGTATCAAATAATAACTAAGTTTATGTTATTTCTCGCGGTGTGCAATAGAATTCAAACATGAGCAAATGGAGATGAGATTTATAATAGTGTTTATTCACACACAAAGAAGCCGAGGCCCTAGTTAGAAGTGAGTATTCATTGAGATTTTGAAGCTAATTTTCGAAGATGGCTATCAAATGACAATAATGGTGATTCACGTTCGGTCATATACACACTATGACCAGGTTTTCTTGACCTCAAAGGCAAGAATCCCCATCCTTCGAGTGAAATTATCTCCTCCCTTCCCGCCTGCAAGCCTTCCTTTCAGCTCAGTTCTGAATGCGGTCCGTGCTAGCTGGCATCGGCGCACTTTTCAACCCGGCTCATCCCCCGTCATATTCCAAAAACACTTGCCCTAAGGCCGCCGTAATTCTCGTGGACGGTAGTGACCATGCAGCCGTCCACGGAATGATTGGACGCGACCCCCCACATACACGATAGGGCCGACGGGAACGAGGCGAAAGAGAAAAAAAAAGAAACGCGGAATGCCAAATGAAAGGAGGCTTAAGAGGAAAGCTTCGCTTAACCGCCCTAGAGGTGGCGCGGAAGCCATAAACAAAAAAAAATTATGTGGGAGTTATTGTTTCACGTGAATATTTTTTTTCGGTGGGCAGACTGGCGAGGGTGGCTGTGGGAAGAGAGAAGTGGGAGGTGAGAGAGAGAGAGAGAGAAAGCGATAGAATTTTTTACGTTCGTTAAAATGCTCCGAGGGAAGGCCATCGTAAATTCCGTGGGTGATTTTTTTATGAGGGGATGATAATTTGAGAGTCCGGAGCTGGTCACGTGACGCCGGAAAGATGGAGTGAGAGCAATGCAATTTTTGCTCTCGAGCAAATTGATCTAATGGGGAAAATTGCGTTGCAACTTTTACGAATCCAAACCATATTGAGGGGAGAACTGGAAATGGAATAGAAGTAATACGTACACATGTAGTTCAAACTACCAAGAGTTTTCGTTCCCCGGATTTCGAGAGTCCCAGGCTACACCTCCCAGGAAACATTACAAAAAAGGCTGATGAAATAGGAAGATTACATTGGAACACCTATTTACAGTTAATTTTGTAGCTATCCCAAGAAAAAAGCTTCTGCTCAATATTAGGTCTTTATTAGCATTGAGATTCATTGGAAAAGAGGAACTTCTAATAGGATACAGTTTTGACTGCTCCTTTCAAGAAACACAAACTTATGTATTAAATTAAATCAGCAAACTGAAGCTTAAAATGGGTAAAACTCGATTTACGATTGTGAATGTATCAATTTGTCACAAGAAACTTGTTTGAAATTCAAAATCCATGTAAGTTTTACAAAAATGAAAATTATATGGACAGTAAACAAGCGAATCATGATATTATTGCACCATTTCCAGTTTTTTAAAAATTAACTTGCTCGCGTAGCAATGGTACACCCGTGTAAGAATTCTAACACATGTCAGCTATCAATCCTCAGTACCACTTCATATAATGAATACGTGTACATAATTGCCTAAAACGTGTTAAACCATGAAAAAAACAAAGACTTTCATCATGAAAATCTTCTGCAGTTCAAGAAAACGAACATAATCAATACAAACTATGTAAATTTCACAATGAAACCGGTCGTATTAAATAGAAAATCGCATCCACGCATCGCATAATGGCATACGTATCATCGCATCTATATCGCATCGTATAGGCGACATCTTCATCTGATTCACTTCACCTGAAGGTGTCGCCTATACGATGAAACCGGTCGTATTAAATATAATTAATTTTGAATTTCACAAAGGTTTTATAGCTTCTGTCAATACGGATTTTCACAAATTTACGCCTGAGAAGATCGAGTTCAACAAGAAAACGAAGTTTAGGGCAAGGTTAGATGAACGCAGAGTCAAAATGCTCTCCAACATAGAACCATGACTCATTTTGCCATCCCACCTCTTCTCAGTTTCTTTCATCCGCATTGATGCACGTCTGTTACGCACCACATGAGCCAAGCGTTACCTCTGTCCATCACCACTTCATTTCCCTGGAGAAGCGGATCATGGCAACCGCCACGGCGTTGTTGTCTGCCCCGGCGAGAATATTCCATCTCGTACGTGCGTGGATTGGAGAGCCAAGGGGGCCACCGGAAGACATGGGAGGTAGGAGCAGAGAGGAATGTTGGGAGGGAGGAAGCTTTCTTCAACCTCTCTGAAGGAGCCGGAGGTGGGAGAGGAATGGAGGGCGGTTCGGGGTGATGAGTGGCTTTGTGGAAAAATGGAAGGCGGGGATGAAATGCATGACGCTCGCTAGAGAGATGTGCGAGAAGCAGACGGGGGTCGGAAGGCTGCTTGGAAGAGGGAAAGAATGGAGGAGGGAATAAGGAATGGGGAACAGGATCCCGAGATGCCACGAATGAAAGGAGGTTTCCGGAGGTGGTAGGAGGTGAGGGCGATGATGCAAAGTGTGAAGAGGAGGACTGGGAGTTGAGACGGCGACGAAAAGGTAGACGAATACCTCACTCTATCCCAACTCTCACATCAGGGTTGTTTCCTTCCCTTCGCTGAGCATTCCGAATTGCCCTCCCATTCTTCTCACAACGAGAGAACGCACACAAAATCTCTCATCTCAGCGAAAGCACTCTCCCGTTTCCTATGAGGCTCTGACATTCCATATCAGTCCCTCAACACGTTTCGGCTTAATCTCTTAAAATTTCACAAAGGGATTGGATCATTGAGACAACCAATAGACATTAGTTTTTAAAAACAATGGTCAGTTGGGTGGGAGAATAAAATTGTATTCTTGCGGCAGAAATTATTAGGGAAACTGAATAACTTCTACCCTCGAGGTATAAATGACTAATTGTTTACCGAGTCAAGTGTCGGCATACTTAAAAAAGTATTAATTGTTAATTCAAGAATCATATATATTATATATTCTAATATTTTATTTTATCCTTTGACGGTATATAGTTTACCTTATGATGTGAACTACATTACTTGTGCTAAAGATGATTCTTGAATTAACAATTGATACTTTTTTAAGTAATTAGTACTTTTTTAACAAATCCTTTTATCTATATCTCTTTCTTCTACCTCCTGTAAGTCTTATTTTTATATATATATATATATATATATATATATATAAGACTATATATAAAAATATATATATATATATTTTTTTTTGTTACTGCGTGTTACTTAATTGTTTCGTTTCAATTATTTGGTTTTTGGGCACGAGGAACACGATGGAATTACTTTCGAGTTCTAAAATGCAATATATATTTTAAGCATGTTTTTACACAACCTTAAAACGAAGTATTCATGAAAAGGTTCAAAACTGTAGGAATTATATTACTTTATGCTTTAGGAGATGAAAATAAGGCAAATAAAAAGGAATAAGACAAATATATTTCTTCTTTTACAGAAGCGGGATCCCCTTTTCCTTGTATCCACCCAGTTTGCCTCTGTCAAGGCGGAAGCTGGGAAGACGAATGGCCTCCCACCCGTGGATCGATTCATCATCTCATGCGATTGTACCGGCACTCATATATTTCTGGAAGACTACACCCTCAGCCCCAAACGGAAGTCCATTCATGTCCATATCGATGCCCTCGTCGATCCCTTTTTTTAAGGATTGCCTTCCCCTATATCCTATGTGTCCTCTTCCAAAAGGATCACCTCGAGGGACTTCCTCCTTTTGTCTCTCCCTTAAACCCTTCACGCATACACCATTTTACGAACCTGGCGTCCAAACCAGCTACTCCCTATCATATGCATTTTAATACCCATACATATACGTATCCGACAGCACTGTAATAAATGACCCATATGACGTGTAATAGTAAGCCGTACGGAAGACCTTCCAGAACGAGAATAAAGAAATGGATGATGCTCTCAGCAACAATGAAAGGTCTGAAAGCTTTTCTTGGCACACTTACAGGGGTGCGAAAAATAGAGTTAGTAATTTTTCCACTAAATCCATGGGTGAGAATAGAATATGAATCCGATTTCTTAAATTAATTAATAATCACATCATTGATTTACCATCCCTGTCACATAGAGCATGTTTAAAAAATGACAATCGGTTTTGCAGAAAATAAATGCAACATACCCAACGTTAAAATGAGCTGATTAGTAGGATAAAAAAGTTTGAGGAAAAAGAAATCTTGAGACCTGACATCTTAATATTCCTCATTTTTATGAATTCTTAAAAGAAGAATAATAAGGAGGAAATACTTAAGCAGCTGGTTTAATCCAAATCGAAGCTAATTGATTGAAGACTCACGGTTCGAAAGACGCAGGCCAAACAAGACTAATCGAAATCCCAATATTAAGGCATGCATACAGCAGGTAACGTCTGATTGGATAACAAGGTTAATAAAATTTGGTAAGGCAACAATGCTGCATTATTAGACCAGCAATAAGAAGTGTATTTTCGTATATTTGGGTATGAAGATCAATAAAGAGTTGAATCAAATAAACAAGTTCACTCCATTCTAAAATGAACTTTTAATGCCCAATGATGTCATGCGAAGTCTTTAAATTTTTCCGAATGCCTCTTATAGTTAATCAGAGCAAATAAATCGTGAATAGCCCGGACTTGCGCAATCCACTTGGTCCTTGTTTTTTTAGATAGTGCGCTGTTTGGAGTTTCTGTTATCTATTCTTCTTCATTTACCATTGAAGGGGACTAATTGATCTTCCCATAGTATCAGCATATCTAATAGGCATCAGTGTTTTAAGTCTAAAAATAATTAAATAAGGCTATTCATTCTTAAAAACTAATTCTATGCTGCTCTTAATCCCTATTTTTCTCTAAGAACAATTTAACCCCTGGTTTTCCTGGTGTGAATTTACATTTTAAAATTTCTTAACAATGTTACCACTGGTTCATGTTTGCCATGCATGCCATCCGTAGCCTAACTTGCTCTAAAAATATTTTTATTTATCTGTTTTCTATTTTTCAACGAATTCTTCTTTGAGTACATTTGATTACCATGACCACTTTCTGTTGTATTTGATGAACCTTTCTAAGATTATTCATCTTTCGAGATAGGTGAATAATCTACCTCAAATTCTACTCTTTGCCTCGCTGTATGCGCCTCTAGTTCTTCCTGAGAGGATTTTATTTAAGGTGATTTAATAATCTTCATTTCTTATGGGTAAGGATTTCTCCAAATCGTCGTCCATATCAGGCATGGATCTTTTATATAAATCCAGTAAGTACAAACGAGCATCATTTTGTTTACCTCATGTTTCTCTACAATGTAACTGTAATATAAAAAATATAACATTTTCTGGGCTTTCACGAGTTAGGAATATTCTCTCGACCGGTTAAATTACATGAGAATTGGATACAATTCAGATTAAAATTTGCTCAAAAAAATAAATACTTACATAGGAACTTTGATTGATTCTCCAACAGAATTGAGGAAGTTATGGTGGATCATAATAGGTTCGAACTCAAGCTTTTGGGCTGCACTAATTGTAAGACGAATTAATTTTTATACCCCTTGAATGGTATGCAACAAGCAGTTTACATGTGTACTCAAATGCATAACCTCCAGGATGATGAATATCAGTTAATCAGCGAGGCGCAGAAATGAGTTTTATTTGGCGCAACTCACATTATTTATACTTGAGCTTTCCTAGGATCGCCACTCAATAAATGCAAGTGATCAATCCAAGATGAATATATATGTTTATCAGCGAGGCGCAGATATGAGTTTTATTTGGCGCTACTCACATTATCTATACTTGAGGTTTCCTAGGATCGCCACTCAATAAAAGCAAGTGATCAATCCAAGGGTTAGTCTACATAAGTGGGCTTCACTTCTGGCCAATCCTAATAGCGAACGGAATCCACAATTTTAGGTTTTGGGCATGACCCTTCCTTTGTATCACGTGGTTTTTCGCAATGCTCTCGGCTTCAGAAATTCTCACTGTATACATGGGAGGAAATTTGGCAATTGAAATTCAAACCAGAGTCAATAAATAAATCCTAATACATTTCGTGAAAAGGGGACTATGATTCTTCATGTGATGGTGAGAAAGAAGAGAATCAATACCCCTTACATGTTTGAAATAACGAACAAAATTTATAAAAATACCTATTCCATTATTTTATATGTAATAACTTTAGAACGTAATATTATTTAAACACCGAAATCCATATAACATCATACAACTGCGAATGTTTAATTAAGGTACTCTCAATCGTAAGCTTAAAAGGCAGAACAATCTGATGGAAGAACACAGAAATATATGCATAACATGAGCATCAATGAAAATACACAGTTGAACGGCAATATGAGAAATTGCGTTTAAGTGATTAAAACGTACCATTTTGAGACAGTAAAAATATTCTGGGAAATACTTTGATAAAATTAGCTGTACAATGTTAAGATTTCTTTAACTCACAATATGAATTAGAATAATCAAATATTTTGCCGGAATTCTACATTCCCATCCGGCGAAGGAGGTTTACTAAGTTCACGATGGTTCTTCAAAGTTGAGACATTACACGCTGGAGCCATTTGAATAGGACATCAACGTTATGTCCCGTAAACATTCGATCAAGAAAATATTCTGTTTCTAATGTCGGGACGGAAACGCCATGGCGACAAGAATTTTAGACCTCTTAAATTTTACACCAGAGCTGATTAAATTCTCTTCTTCGTCCAAAAAAACACTATAACATAGAAATACTGCCAAAGTCAAACAATTTCTGACTATTGTTCATAAAAACGGGGTCTAGGAATTACTGTACGCCAGTCGTGTGCGATTGCAGGCAATGCGCTAGCATGCACAACGAAGGCGTGGAGCTTCCGAAGCAAACGGGAAACGAGGCTAGTACATGAGGTCGAAACATCTTGACGAGCCCGCCTGAATTCTCCTCGCTATCCACATCCGCCTTCGAATCCCAATCATCTTCTTATCTTTTCCTGGAACAGAAGAACTGTCTTTGCCCTCCCTACCTTCTGCGAAAGTCGTCTTTTCTTGTTCCTCCCCTTTCCCCTATTCCCGCGAGAACTCCCCTGCCTTACACTTCCCCTCCTTCCAATGTGCTCTCCCAAAACGGAGATTCCACTTCCGCTAATGGAGTCTGCACTCCCCTCTATCCCCTCCCCAGTCCCTAAACCACCCCGGATGAAAGTCATTGTTACTCCCACCCCATGCTTGGGACGGAGGGAGACATGCTTGAAACCGAAAATACTTATATAACAGGATTAAAATAATTGAAATCGAGTATCCAAGAAGCAAATACACATACGTTGAGGTGAGATATTGACGCATAATACTAGGTTTACCCAAAGTATTCGCACAGATTTGCAGGAATCACTAATTTCTTAAAAAAAGAATCATTTCAATCCGTGGAAGACAATCGTTTGCCATAGGTTAGGCGAAGAGGGTTGGCTAGTGGTCTGTATTACTGAGCACATTAGCCGTCTTACGTCTTATTTTGGTCAAATCATGAAAAATGTGTACAGTTATGCTCATAGATTGGCATCTGGACGGATAACGCATGATTATAACAGAACTAATGTAACTACGAAATGGCAAAATGATGAAACACATTTAATATAGGACAAAATCAATCGGAAAAATCAACGCCATAAAGCGGAATACTGGCGCAAAACAGGGTCGAGAAAGGTTCACAAACACTATTCATAGCGAAATTACTGCAAGCTATCGAGTTGACCATGCTCATATTTTAATTGTGCAGTACAGAGCGCTGTTAGTTCTTTTGGAATAAAATTGAACGTCTTAAGTTTGAATTTGTGGGTAAAATCTTTCCATTGTTAAAACAAAGGGAACACTCGCTGATGGTAATAATCCAAACAAAGAGCTTATTAATCATTGCCACTTTCAAATACCTTTTTATTTATTCGAGAAAACCATGAGCGGTAAATAAATAATTGGTGTAAAAAATACTATCCACAAGAAAGTCATTTGTTTTTTAAGTTTACAATTTGAAACGTTCCTTGGGTTATAAAATATTTAAATATCTCGGATTATTACCTAAAAGGTATTTTCATTCACGTAAAAAATGCTGTTACCCTAAGACTATTAAGTTAGGGGTTAGGGCTAAGGTTAAGGGGTATTCAAAGCGTATTTTTAATAAAATATGTCCAATTATCGTGCCCTAATGCGAATTTTTTATTTATAAAAATACAGTGCCACGCATACCATTTAAAAATCCAAAAGTTTTGATAATATTTAAGCAAAATATATGTTAAACCGTAATCGTGAAAACTTACAACTTTTCTCAAAGGCCTCTCCTTTCTCATTTTCATTCTTTCTCTTTATTCTTATGAAATGAAAGTTGAGGGTGGAAAAACATTTCTCTTTGAAAGTCAAATGCAAGTTGCCGCGGTTTGGTATAACTTAGGGCAAAAGAAAATAGCAAATAATTTATTTCGGAATTCTTGCCAAAGTCATTGGTATAGATACTGCGTTAATTTACTGTTTTACTGATTTATCTCTTTATTTTGATGCAGCAACATAGAAATAAGATGAGTTGTAAGCTCAAATTGGATCATGTAACTGGATTCTAAATTTAAAGTACGTTCCCTACTCCCGAGGCCTAAGCTAACCAAGCATGTGACTTGTCCCCCACAATGTGACACCCGTCTGTACGATGATCTATAATGCTGTGTCGATGTCTACTATCTGTCCCGTCGATTATATATGATTATATGTCACCAATGACAGCTCAGGACTATGGGGCTATACGCACTGCGTTATACGCTAACTACCCTGAAACAACACAATCCAGCAATGACCAACGCTAATGAAGAATTTCAAGACAATTAAATCAAGACCTTGTCGATGCCCACCATCTGTCCCGTTGGTTACACATGATAATATGTCACCAATGACAGCTCTGGCTTTAGGGGTTGCACATACTGCGTTATATGCTTACTACCCTGGAGCAACACAATCCCGTAATGATAAATAAAAATAAATAATTTCCAGACAAATCAATGGTCTAGGTAATTAGTAGTTTAATCTCATAATGATAACATTTATAGATGCCTGAGCATAAATAACAGTTTTTCTATGTTTCTACTGAAACTAAACTATATAAAGACACCCGGGTAACGATTTGGATGCTCATAATCCGGACGCTGAAAGCCATGACCACTCGAAATCCCAATCACCACCTTTATAAAAGCAATCGTCTGGTTGGGAAGACATTTGAAGATTATGAATGCGTATTTACTATGTAAATATGTTCCCGCAATTAGAGCAAGATTTGTTCCAGAGAAATTGTTACTCCAAACTAATGGTTTTTTCATAGCCTAGAGCATGCATGTGAATTAATTTTTTTAAGTAAGGGTATTTTGGATGTAAATAAATTTAAATTTCTAAATTGATGGTAAAGAAAATAATACGGAATATAATATCGCGAGAATTAAAAATAATACCCTGGAAAGAGTGGTTGCAGCACCATTAGTTAATAAATTTTTATCGGGACCTGAAAGTTAATTTTGATAATTTTTCTGAATTTTAGTAATATTTTGAAGTAGGAAAATTCAACTCCAGCCTATGAAAGAACCTTGAACTGCCATAATTAACATAAGGTACATGAACACATCCATAATCTTTTGTCTCCTTTTTAAAGAAAAAAAATATCACTCGATATTTTCTCGAAAAAAACAGCTGGTAGCCGTTGTCTTAATGCTCAGTCTAACTAAGGCTCATCCTTGACATCGAAGTATTCTTCGGTATTTTAACGATCACCATTCCCATATGTGCAACACTTCCTGGAAATGCTCAGCGCTACTTCATAGAGAGTGCGACACAACAAAGACATCGCTTATTTGAGTGGAAATGAAACCAATCGCTATGCATCGCTCACCGTGTCAGATTCTTCATAGTTTCAGACGTTTCGACGAGCTACTCGTCAATCGCCTTCAGGGATAGAGGAATCCAATGTAAATATTTCACTTTGTCTGCCTTATATACACTGCGTCGGGTGGTCTGGTAGTAGATGATTGGCTCCGCGTTATTAGAATAATCACTATAAATGACACTGAACCAATCGGTGACTACCTGACCACCCGACGCAGTGTATATGAGGCGGACAAGGTGTAAGATTGGTTCCTGATAGTTCCTAACGACAGGTGAAATGGTACTAATGAAATGCGGAGCCAAAAGAAACAGATCAAGAGTCGAAAGAGCGGGTGAATCAAATAAAAGACCTTCAGATCACCACTTGAGAGTCGAAGATGGTCACGCCGCCTGGGTGGCGGAGTTGAACAACGAAAAATGACGTAATTTTCCACATTTTACGACGCATTCTCACTTAAGTGAGATTACAAAATAACTCCGGAAAAGGAACAACAATAGCGCCCCTGTGTTCAGAGGAAATCGGATCGACAATCAGAGGCGGAGGAGATAGAAAAAAAGGAGCAGCTGTGGTAAGTAACACCTCGTTTGGGTTTCAGTCGTGCTTGGGAAGAGTGGAAGAGGAAAGGGATGAAGAGGCAAGGGGAGAAGCATGCTGGGGTACAGGCGCGGAGGCAGGGCAAAGGAGATCCGCACGTATAAGGGCGTGCAAGGTGGGGAGTGAAGGCACAATGGGAGGGATGAGGAGGGATTGGTTGAGAGGGAGGTAGGAGGAGGGAGGTTGTACAGGGAGAGTGGGGTGCGGTGAGAGGGGGCGGCGGAGTGAAGGGGACGAAGGGAGTAGGGAGGGATACACACTATGGGGGAGGTACCCCTGGAAGGGACCGCTCGCGTCTGACTGCGTGAGGGATTAGGGACTCAATTGGATGTGATGTTCGGATCCTCCGCGAGTCAGAGTGGAAGAAGAAGAATCATTCGGCGGGAGACTCCCTTCCAGACTCCGGTCCACCCCCCCCACCCGCCCCCCTATTCTCTTTCTCACCACCTCCCCCCCCATCCCTCCCCGTCGATCCTCTTACCCTCGGGTTCCCCCTCCGAAGTCCCTTCCCCGTATTACCCTCTTGGCATCCTTGCTTCATCCCCCATGCACGAGATCACTGCCCGAAAAACTTCCCCTCTTCGCCCCTTCAATGTCGATGGCTGCGCCCTTATCGAAGCGTCTGCTGCAACCACGTGCATGGAGCGATGTTTCTCCTGAGGAAGGAGCCCGGTACCCAAAGGATACAGAGGCTACAATTGAGATGGAGCATTGGTAGGGTAGTAAAATATGAAAAAATAGAAAGGAGTTCGTCAAGAGAAACACTAAAAGGTAAGTATATAAGTAAAATAAAGAGGTGCGTAAGATCAGAGAGTCGTGTTAGTGCGTATGTTTCCGCAATTTGACCTGAAGACGCTGACTGGAATGTCAACGAAACTGTTGTCCAGAAAAGCCAACGAACGCGTTGAAATCCCGGAAGCCATGCAGATGCCATTAGAGAATCATCACTGAGTGACAGTACTTATTATGAGCAAAGGTTAAAGTTTCACAATCCTTTGAAATATTAAAACAATATGAAAGACCAGGGCTCAATTTATCATCAACAAAACTCAATTTACAAGATCACGTGTTATGCGCACACAGATGTTAATGGTTGGTGGCAGAGAAATCTATGTTCTTTAGGTATAATGCTCCCCCAACCGGTACTTTGGATGACTTGCATTAGATGTCTCCTTTCGTAAGAAAATCGAATGAAAACGTTTGCAGATATGATGCCTATCACCTGGTGGAATACCCGTGAAAAATTTATTAATCGAATGAACTTCTAGTATTAAGAAATGAGCACAAATAGCTAATTGTAAGTGCGTAGCACTAATGCTCAAGCTTTTACTTTACTGCCGGAAGTAATAACAGCTCGCCTCGAATGCGAAGGGTACTCTGTAAAATATTAATGCCCATTTGAATCTATTGCTCCGAAGAACCTTCTCTGTAATTTCATTACAAATTCGCCCAATTGTGGCCAAAAGCGGCCATAAGGGTCAACGTATGCCATCTGGACAGTCACCTTGCATCACCTGACTTTGTGGCGGTTGTTAGAGTGTTAAATACTAACATAATATACAGCAATGCAAATGATAGTTTGCGTAGGACACGGCGAAAGTTTCTATCGAGATTCTCTTACGTCTTGCAAGAGCTAACATAGGTACATATATCAGAGCGTCGTAACTATGAAAAACATAAGCGAATGGATATTTATAAGTTAAGCGCTCCTACACATAGAATGTGGGTATTGTCGATCGGAATTTCATGCATGGATAGATCCTATCCATGATCCAGATAGAAATGATCCTCTTACAATTGGGGGCTATAAGGGTCATAAGACCGGGTCACAGAAACTCGATTATGATTGATGATTAATAACCGCAGCGATAAGTGGAGTCATAGGGCAAGATGACGCGATAGAATTAGTGCCAGAAAAAGAGGAGGGAGGAGTACAAAATGAGTCCTTTTAATAATTCCAAACAGCCCAAAATTTTTCTCCGCGAAAGGCCTCTACTCGTAACTCAATCCGGTTTTTTTTAGATTTGAGCGGCCATTGCTCCAATAGAAATTTAGCAAGGTTTAGACTCGTATTCCTCTTCAGACATGCGCAAGAGTTCTATTATAATGTAAATGTAAGTTAAACTAGGGAGTAATGCGGCCTTAGTCCAAACAGTGCCTACTATCTAATTACCACTTCGACAATTGATTAGATTTTAATTTCCCCTACATGAGAAATTAACTCCTCATTATTAGCCATCAAAATGGCAGAGAAAGAGTATATGTGAATACGTTAGGCAAAACGTTTAGGAAAAAGTTGTTATTTGAAGAGCCATGACAACTTGCTATATCTCGTTAGAGGGAATGACAATATTTTTAAGAGAAATAATCCTCCAAGGGTTCATCATAATGTTTAATTACCAGATTTGTCCCATCACTACTCAAAGTATGATTTCTTAGTGCCTCCACGTGTAATGTAGGCAATTAAAAACGGTAAAAATAAATTATGCCTTGAAATTGAAACCAAGATAAAACAAGCAGAAAAGCTGATGAAAAAACTATCTCCTTCAGGTCTATTTGCAGGATTGGAGTTTACGAGTGAATATAGATCCAAGTAGGAAATAATTCGGCAAACGACATCGAATAATAATACTCGTAAATAATAAACGCAATGCGAGTAACATTGTTGAGAAGGGTATTATACTTGTTCTCCCCTACGTAGTACTTGGAAACACGTAAAAACAATGCCTGCAGCAGGATATTTGAGAAACTAGATAAATTTCTTCAGTTGAACTTCAGCACACAACTTGTGCCTGTTGGGGTATTGTCTTGGCATGTTAACGCGATGGAGTTATCTGAATGTTAAATGACTAACTAATTGAGTGAAAGAGTGACCTACCGGTGCCTACTACCAACTATTTCCTACCGGTAATATTTACTTTACTGGATCTTTTCTGGCATGGATTCTCAAACTTGGGGATCATTCGGAACTTGATCGGGAGCTGGTGTGAACCTCTTCAGGAGCCATTCGTCCAATTGGCCTCGGGGAAGGAACAGGATGATTTTTGTGCACCGGGGAAACTCGATGGTCCGCTGCCATATAAAGAAGCAGGTGAGGGATTTTTCTAAATGGAAGACTGCCAAAACATTCTCCGCCAACCCCACACGACATCATAGCCGCCAAACTTCTCCATATCCCTTATCCACCGTCCTCTCTCTTTAACCTCTCCATTTATCTTCCCGTTTTTTCCCCTTCATTTTTCCTCTCTCTCTCTCTCTCCAACCCTTAGTTCTCGCCGCCATCATTCACACCACCACCACCACCACCACGCCCTCACCGCACAGCGGATGACCCACCGCAAGAGGGGGAACGCGGAACCATCGACCATCCGAGGGTCTCAGACGGAATGTGTCCAGCTCCAAACTGACCCCCATTAACCAAAGCGATACCCCCGTGGTCACCGCTTCACCTACCCCACCCCTGTCTTCCTCCCTCCCCCCCCCTCCACCCACCTTCACTTGTTCCCCTCCTCGACGTTTTCCGCCTGCTCCTTCCCCATCCACCCTCAAATCAACCCACTTGGGGTTTCTTAATATTTGCGTTTAAAAAAGTGGTTAATCAGCGTACTTCGCACTCCCCCCCCAAACCCATTCCTCACGCAGCCATCCACCTAAACCGAAGTGGAAAAACGTGGTGGCACCTGGGAGTTATTTGGGGAAAAAGAATTTCTACTGGGTAGGCATGCGCGGTATTCAAAACAGTACCAGTATTTTTTTTATGAGTATTGAAGTGCAATAATACTACTCTCCCGGTAGTACCGACGAAAAAATACCGGTATGTATGTGATTGATTAAATATTGTATTTAATTACAAATTGACATACGTTTCACCCTTATTTTCCGGTATTTCGGCAAATTAGAATATCAGTCCAAAAAGATTGGAAGTCCACTGGAATTTCCATCGATCGGCATTTTTAATGAACATTCATGGGGAATATACATCGGTTATTCTGTGAATACATTTTATTTTACGCTGTTTGTTTGCGCTCGTCGCTTTTTGTTGGAATGATTTTAAATTACATGAAAAACGATCGGTATTGTTTTAATGTTGTGGTCAGGTAAAATCCCCTGTTATAGTGAACAATCCTTGCGGTCGCACTAATGTTTAAGTTACAGCAATAAATATTTTTATTTATACCTACGGTTCAAAATCATCGATTGTCAGGTGTTCGGCATGCGTCAAAAATGTATACTTACAATATCAATAATGATAACAAACATATCTCAACTTCACGGTTATGTAAACATGAAAAAAGACACATATTAAAAGAACATTAGAAAATTAGTGTATTTAGTAAATTTTCGTAGTTAGCTCCGTTAAATGACGAAAGAGGGCAGCTTTGTCTACACACGGGTATTTTTAGTACCGTTACTGTCGGTAGTACCGATTTTAAATACTGGTCGGTACTACTGGATGAAAAAAATAGTATCGGTACTACCGGATACCGATATTTTTGCCCACCCCTACTGCTGGGAGTTGTGATGTCGTGACCCTTTTTCAATTACTTCTTCACTTTCCAAAGTTCATAACCTTTCTTTATTTAACCCCAATACACTATCGAACCACTCTCTACATTCTCTCGCCCAACAATCCCTTCTTCATTTCTTTCTTTAAAACTCCATCTTAACAACACTTTTCAAAAAATCAACATTCAATAATAAACAAACAGCATATCTTTTAAAATATCAATAACGTTATAATAATAACTAAAATAAACGAAACAACCTTCAACATAATTAAAAATAACGAAATTTCGATTTTAAACAAATCAACGCGATCATGGTTAATTGGGTATGGCACGACACGACGTTGCAGCATCAGGAATAAGCGGGAAATCAGTGGCCGGTTAAATTTTGTGGCAAAGCGTGAACGCAACTATTAAGACAATATATTTGAGGTGGCAACGTAATACAGGTGCGGGAAAATGCATAAGGTATGCTTAGAGTTATGAATGTACGAAGCCTGAACACACAACTTGGAAGAGTTCACCGTTTTATATGAAAATATGAATTTTCTGTATGGTAAGCTCATCAAAAGGATAAAATAGACAAGATCATCTTCATCATCGGTCAACAATACTAGGATTGGTTTGACGCAGCCCTACACTCAATTCTTCTATCTGTCAACCTCTTCTTATTGACGTAGCTCCTCTCATTTACATCCTTCACAACTTGCTCCATATATCTCATGCGAGGCCTGCCTTTTCCATTCTTCCCGTTCACTTTTCCCTCGACGATTGTCTTCATCAGGCCGTCGTGTCTTATCTTATACTTGTTATTTATCTTAAGTAATAGATAGAAGTGCCTGCCCAATTATGAAGAATATAATTGATTTACATATACTTAGGTCATCATTTTAGAATAATCTTAGATAAAGTCAATAAATCCCCTGTAGCTCATTAGTATAATTGATAGTGATAATGATATTAAGGGGAAAACTAATTTGAAATGTAGGGAAGTCAGATTAACTTAAGATATTAAATTTGTACTGATGGATCCTACATTACTTATGGAGTGTTTTGACGCCCAATCTGTAGCAATCAGTAGATATGGTCTCAAGAAACCCCTATTTTGAATCCAGCCTCCGATTTTCTCTTTGTTAAGACCGAATTTCCCGGCAGTACGTAATCCACAGACTCAACTTCAAAGGGAATTTTCATTGCAACGCATTAGCCAATTGGAAATATCTCAAGTGTGAGACAATGTCCGTGGTAAAATGCTTTGTCCAGTCTTCAGGAGGTCGTCCTCTTCGCCTATCCCACGGTGGTTGCCATTTAAAACCACTGGAAATCTTCCGTCCTTTTAAGACAAAGATTTATAGTTTATTGCTTACCACCTCATTATAAATTATTGGTAATGAGAACAGAATGTAGATTTCTCGTATTTCTTTGATTGTTTATTATTATTTTTATGTAATTTCTAGCAGTTCCAATAACTTATTCTGACAATTCATACTGATTTATATAAATTATTGCAATGTAACTGACGTGCTGTAATGTTATTTATTCATACAATGATGGAATTTATAATATTTTTTTGGAATATTGTGTTTAATATGTTTTTCCTTTTAGAACTTAGTATAATGGAACTCTTTTGTTGTATCGGTATGTCGCTCAAAACTAAAAAGTGAGTTTCATTTAATGATTCTATTTCGTACTGTAAATTGTTTTTGTTCTTAGAGAACATATATCAATAAGCAATAAATACCGTTTTTCTTCTTTTCTTTCCTCCTTTTTCTGTGCCCTTAATATTTTAATCGCCTTGTATCTATTTCTTCAGTGAATTTTAACCAGTTGCATTATTTGGTAGTGGTTGTTTATTAAATTGATACTCTACAGCTTTTTCTCACATCATCCATTTCTTTTGCTTCCAGTCTCAGTTCATCCCTTTTTATCATTTCCCCAGTTTCTGATCCTTGAAGAAGTTAACATATAATACATATCATCCTACTTGTATACCTATATTTATTTTAATTTAAATTGTATATTTAATTTAAATTGTTAATTTATGCCCTACCTAGGCCGAAATTAATAATAACAACTAAACCAAAAAGAGATTCCTAAAATATCAGCTAGTAGATAATAGAGCACCAGCGTTTTTTTTTAACATTCAGAACGGTCAAGTGCATGCGCTTAAGCATGTGCAATTGTCGTATATTTTAGATACAGGGAATCTTTTACAGGTTACAAAAATGTGGTAATGTTAAATAGTTCTTCTTTCATTAGTTATTACGTAAAGTGGGTGACTTCAAAGCCTAAATATGAGTTAATTTTTAAAAAATGAATCTAACATTAACCACGTCACGTATCAAAAGGGAATTCGAGATATAGAGGATATACAGGGCAAATGGAATAAATTATACCACAAACGTCACAAGATAATCTTCGTTATCACTTTCCGTTTGGTACGTCATGCTCTTGGATCTTTAGAGGGGAGTGGAGGAGAGGGGAAGAGCATAAGCTGTCCAATCAAAGGAAGACCAATGTCCAAGGACTATGTAAAATAAGAAGCAATAAAGTTCAATATAATTTATGATTCTACCATGTCATAATTTAAACAATTTTTTAGTCCTTTTTTCTTGAATAACTTGGAATTTAAATGAGTTTAAGGCAGTTATGTATTTTTTATTGATTTAAAAAAATGTGGATGCTGAGGAAATTGCTATGAAGGAAATAACGCAGTAGACATGTTCAAAGCGATATATAAATCATTACATTTAAGCGCCAAGCTTGAATATGGCAAAATACTCTACTGCTAGCCAAATAACCTGTTATATTCACAAATATACGTTTGGTAGTCAACACATGGGTATCATTATGCACGAATAGGAGTGAAAGAATGCTTTATAGTTTGAGCAAGAATTCGGGAAGGGCATTGGTAACAAAGTAGTGATTGAAAACAAAAGAGCTAATAATATCCAGAGTTTAGGGTATTTTATTGAGATAAAATTGGGGATGGATTGAGATTTACTCGCAAATCAATAGGTAAAGAAATGTTTAGTATTACACAAAATATCCCCAATTGAGTTTTAAGTGTCATTTCCAAAGCATTGTAAGGGGACATCTTACGTTATAAATATTTCATCCATTCACGCAATGATACCACAAAATGACGGATAAAAGTACGCGATGATAACTTCCGGAAGCGGGAAATTATGTAAGGAGCAACAATACCAAATTTTCCCTTTTACTCTAGTCATATGATATAGAGGCGAGAAGTCCTAAAGGATTGAAAGCCTGAATTAATGATAATTGTGTAAACTGAGATATTAAACATGGGATGAATAGCTGATGAACTTGTTCAAACCTCGAAGAAGTAAACCACGCAAAGCACGTTTAGTATGAATTGACTAAGACAGTAAAAATTAATTTATGACGTAAAATTACTCTGTTTGCTAAAATCTTCGGTAAAAAGAGTACGAATTGAGTCAGAGGAACGATCTCTGGTGCAGAAAATATTTTTGTACCAAATTTATTTTAACTCAAACCCTTTCGTCGATGCATGGACCATAATTTGAAGACGTTTAAACGGAACTGGCATGCGGGCGATTCTTAACTTTCATCCCCAATGATCTGCATCAGGACACGGTAGTCTGACTGGACACCCACCCGCCGGTCACAAAGTTGCTAGCTTGAATCTAACCTCTGGCGTGGATGTTAACTAAAGTTAACGCGAACTAGCGTCAGTATTTTCCTTACAGAGCCACCCGAATCTGCACAGAAGTGCGAAAATCTCTCAGAGAAAAAAATCATCTGCCTTGACCGATCCCTCGATATCTCACCGAGTGCATTATTTATTGTGTTACTAAGGCATTCTTCTGCCCTCCATCCAAAGGGCAGGGCGCCTCGGTAGTTGAAATAGCTAAAGCACTTGGGGCGACACTGAGGGATCCAATTTCGAGTCCCGATCAAGACGGATGATTTTATTTCTCAGAGGAATATCGAACGGTCTTAGATATGATGAAATTCATGTCTGCCGAAAATACGGTGATGAAATACGTAAAAAATTGCAAAGAGAACAAACTCGGACCGGGGGTCGAATCACGGTCTGCGGTTCGATTCCCGGTCCAGGGGCCTTATTCAATAAGGACTCGACATGATAGAACCTCGGAAAGTCCGTGAATGGGACTTCACTTCCCCCGACAAATCTCAACTTTTGAATGGCCCCATTTGAAATTTTCGTGACTGTGACGTCAAAATTTCGTCACTGTCGAGACCCAGAAATTCCGAGGCCATACAGAATATCCCCTCAAGATGATTTTTTCTCGCGGAAATTTCTACGTATTTCATCGCCGTATTTTTGGAAGACATGAATTTATTCATAAGGAGCTAAGCAAGGCATTAAGTGCTGGTAAAGGATCAACCACATGGGTTGTGACTTCTTTTAAGCCCTCTTCTCCCTTACCTAGCCATCTATTATGGACCGCAAGGGCTTGACATCTAGTTCCCTTGTATCCTCCAAAACTGCCGCAGAAATTAGGAGATCCGGTTGGCGTGGTGGCCTGCACATTGAGCCGGCAAGTCCGTGGTTCGATTACCGGTCCAGCCTGGGGGGATTTTACGGTCTTAGATATTTGGAACACTAATAAACCTGGACATTGCCACAAGAAAAATCCCGTCTTGACTGAACTCCGAACCGTACTTTGTGTTAAACTGACTGGTATTTGACTGAAAACCGAACTGTATTTCGTTTCTTGGTTCAACCCGATTATTTTCTGTGGCAAATTCTACGCTATTTCATCGCCGTATTTGCGTCAGGCATGTATATATTCACCTATAAACCTAGTTCAATCCCACGATGATCTTCGCCACCGTGCACTCTGTTATGGAAGGCGTTTTTGTTTTTTTTTTACATCGGATCGCTTTAAGTCTTCGACCTTGCACGAGAGACGACTCCTCATACCCTAACCCTCCTTATTCCTCATCTTCCGCTCGCAAGAGGAACAAAAAAAACCCAAACTCCCCTTTCCCCCCACTCTCAACCCCCACCATGCCCTAAGTCCGGACTCCAGTCTTCCTCACATTTCCCTCCCCTACCTCCCCTGGCCACTCCCTCCCCCCTTACCGCCTCATCCTCTCCCATACGATCCCCACACCCAACTCCTTTCAAGTGAGATAAACTCACTCCTCATCCTCTTCTGCCTCGCCACCAGCACAGCCACCTCCACGGCCACATCCTCCTTCATCCTCCGAAACCGCTTCACCACTTTCGTCTCACCCTTCCCCAATCCTCACCCCCTCACCCCACCCATCCCTTTTGCTTCCCCGGGCCAAACTAGATTATTCACAATAAACTTTCGCTTGGTATTAAATTATTTAATTTCGGGCCTCCAAGTGTAGTGGATAAGGTCGAGGCATAACCTTGTTAGCGTCTAGGGCACAACTGAGTTATGGTCTTATAATGCTTCGAATGAGAAAAAGAAGGCAGTCCCGGGGTTTTCAGGGGGTGGGGTTGGGAGGGGGTGCGGAAAGGGGGATGAAAAAGGGGGTGGGCAGTGGGGCTGTGTGGGGGGTGGGCAGTGGGGCTGAGGAATTGTGGAAGGGGTGTGGGGAGGTGGGTGCGTTGGAGGGGTTCAGGGTGTGGGGGAAGGAGGAGGAAAGGAAGAGGAAGGTTGGGGGGGAGAGTATAGGAAAGTGTTCCTTCCTCTTCGCCGAGCTCCTCCGACTGCTGGGCCAGTCGCTTGTTCCCCAAGCACCACCCAAGGGTGTAGAAGCTTTTCTTGGTGTCTTCTGCGAGAGCGGCGTAGCTTCTGGGATAGACAAGTCGCCACCTTAATCTTTTGATCGGACCAGTCGACATTTTTTACATCACGGTGTGATTCGGTGGAGCTGGAGCGATTGTATCCATGCCTGTCCCATTGACCGCGTTTCCTGCTTCTCAACTTAAGAGAACCTTCACATAAATTTGCCTTTCCTGCAGCTCTTTCAAGAACCAAGAATGTGACGTGCGAATAGACCACTGCAGTCATTTTGAGACACGGGTCTGTCGAAGGTTTCTCCATATTCCAAAACGCCTCCATCATAGTATCAGTGATGCATATGGATTTCAACTGTTCCCTCTCAGTATGTGATGACATGCATACAACAAGCTCCTGTGCTTCGAGATCTCCGGCCTTCCAAGCCGCAAACCAGCCGTACGATCCTTCAATGTTCCGTCTCCATCATAGTGACAATGGTATGCATTGATTTGATCCGCTCCAGGTGTCATCAGTTTCCTAGTTAGCAAGTCCAAGAGAAGAAAGACGCTGCAATGGCCCTTAATCCCTTGCCCCCGCGAAGAGGGTTCAACGGCTGGCTATTTGACTCTGCAATCCTTCGCCGCGGGGTCAGTTCCTCTGGAGTCCGCTTGTGGCGTTCGTGTCTTACCCGCGTTCAGAAGACCCTTCTCAGGATATAACAGCTGTCAACACTCACAAGTGGGACGGGAGGCTGAATTGGATCACATTTTTCCGAAAAAAAAAAAATATTTCAAGGAGCTGAGCTTTCCTGGATATACTGTGATGGCACGGATAACTCCTCGCAAAACACAATTTCATCCGATGAATCGTCTCAACATCCATTTTAAATATCAATAGTTTAGTGAAAGATGTTTTGAGTACCTTGGATACTAATGGAAATCAGTGTGTGAATGTTCTTTTTTACAAAAAGTGTAGTGTCTATAGTTTTGGTGCATTGCAAATGAAATCTCCATTAAAATTGAAATTCAGTGCATTAGCCGACTAAACATTAAAAAAAAATAGGATTAACATATCTTCTTGGATTATACTACGGGATTATTGAATCGTGTGATTTATATATCAAGGAAATAACAACGCGAAAGGATTTACTATTTGTTTTTCCTGTGCACCAGCATATATCAGTGATTTTGCGTGATATGGTGATTGCAAGACAGTCATGTGAAAATTAAGGCTTGGATAATGACGTATAGTTTCTTCTACACAAAATATTCAGTGTGTAAAGTTGGAGGAAGTAAAAAAAAATAATGCAAGAAGATGAGATAAGAGAAACGTGTTTTTTTTATTTTGTTCCCGGAGGATCAGCTTAACCATTTGGCCTATTAAGTATGGCATTTCTCCACGTTTGCGGTGAGTCTTGTTTAAAGTGATAAATATGAAATAATGTTGGAGTTAAGTGGAAATATTTTTCGTGATTGAAAATAATCACGAGCAATTCTTACATCAAGCGCTGTCACGTGCGATCGACGATGCTTAACTCTGTGCTTGCGCTGGACTTGCGGAACAGAGATAAAGCTTGTTTGGGATGAAATGGTGAGATATATCGGGGAGAGAGAGGCTGGTGGAGACAATTGAAGGCGGATTAAGTCGGCCTTGCACGCGCGGCCATGACAGATTAACGTCTTAGCGCTCTAGTCACTACGGTGGTTTTAATCGACGTGTTGGATCCCTCTTCCCCCGCCCTCCCACCCACCCCCGTCCGCTTCCACCCCCCCACACAACTCCCACCCCCTTGATATCATCCATTCTCCTTCTCCCCCTCTGCCCTCACCAAAACCCCTTGGATGCCTACAGCCGCAGCTTGGGGACGAAATCAATTTCTGATGTTTCCTCAGAGGTTCTTTAGAATCGACATTTATGCGTGAAAAAAATACTGAGAACCGTGCATTCCCTGTTGCTTAAATTACGCTTTAAATAAATCACCAGTAAAGGTTGGAAACTAATAAAAAAAGCGTACAAGATTAAAATAAAATTGCACCTTATATTTTCTTCGAATAATTTTAAAATACTCATTATTCGTTATAAAATCTTTCGATTTAGGAAAAAGAAGCAAAAACATTCCTGCAGAAGATGAAAGCATTATGCTAACTAGATATATTCAAATTATCAAAGGATAGGCGTTCAAAGATACATGCATGGTATATAGATAATAGTATGTGGTTTTGAGAAATTAATTAGTTTTATTTAATTTGTGTATGGCCAATCGCCTTAATGAAAATGCAAGATTACCCCTTCGAAAGGTGGATTTTTTCTGCAGGTACATATTAATTTTATTGTAAACCCCACAATACATTTTATTAGTAACAAATTCGGAAATGGGATGTAATTTAAAAAAGGCAGAATTGATACACCAGAATGAACAGCAGAATTACCCGATGTAAGGGACGCCCTGGGATTTAATTGATACTATTAACATTTCATGATGCAACGTGCTAGCTTTTTGGTACTATTTGATCTCAAAGTTAGGATTTCATTGGTATTTTCTATAATAGCTTTGGACGCTATTAAAATAACAAAAAGGAAGACTATGAATGTGACTGATGGTATTGTTTCAAAGAAGGGGACAATTCTTTGTTCAATTAAGTTTCAGGTCTGTTTAATTAATGAGAAAAAAATTATCAACAGAATGAGATCACACTTGGAAGTTCAAATGCGATTTTAGCAAGATCATTGATACACTTTTTCTACTCGTGTATTCATCGAGATTTTTCACTCGGTTGATTGGTTATTTGGAGAGGAGACCGACAGCTAAGTTCATCTACATCATTGATGACACGTGGAAAGGGTTATTTGGGGAATGGAGAAAGGATGGAGAGAAACCCGGCGCCGGAATTAACCTACTCTTAACAAAAAGTAACAGTTTAACATCCCATCCGACGGACGGAGTGCTACACTCTACCGATTACGATATTCGAACTTGGCTTTTATCGAGATGTTACCGATTTCATCTTTTCGGCAAAATTTCAAATCATCTAACTTCATCCATGAAAATACTCCGAATGGTAAAATAAAGGGCAGCATGAGAGGAGTACCACACATATGCATAGTTGAATACTTATACTACGGGGATAGTCCAAATTGAGGAGTCATATGAATACATTTGATGAATTTTTCATTAGCTGCCGAATGTAATCAAAGAAAGTCATTTATAGAGAAAACAAAACCAAGCAAAGTTTTGTTAAAAATTTGAAGCAGTTAGCACCACAGTTATGCAGTGGATCAAGTAAGGAAGCTAGTAACATGTAAAGAGGTACATCGAATAATATTTTCTGAGCCTATTGCATATTTTCACGACTTTTACTCCGGTGATAGAGAGTTTTATTGACCATAAGATCAATCAATATAGGGGCACAAAATGAATCTGGAGAACACAGGAAAATTTCAATGATAATTAATTAGGCATTCTATTTATTTATCCATACATAACGCATTGTATATTTTTTCCATGATATTTTAGCTTCACATCTGGTTGCATATATGATTCTAAGTTTAACCACATTTTTAACAATTTAATATATATTTCAATTGTTTCTACAAAGGAAAACATTAAGTAGCAATGAGTTGAAAATAAACTTCCGACTAGAAAGTTTTTCCTGAAAATTTCTTTACTCGAAAAAAAACATTGATCTAATTAGGAGACCACGAATTGCATAATAAATATTTTAATTGCATAATCTTCGAGAACATTATTACGGTTTGGTAACTTTAATATATTTTGCTTATTATAGATATCACAGTATATTACCGTTGCGAGTTTCTAAGGCAAATGAAGCATTCGGTGCTGAAGTAATAAGAGAGTTGAAAATATTACAGTATTTTAATTATTATAGGTTAACTCTATTACTCATTGGGAGTGATACAAGTTGTTTCATTATAGTTGATAAACTTGGCATGCACACTTGGCAAAATTAAGGTGTAAGACACTGTCTCCGGCGTAACTCTGTGGAACTCCTTCATTTTAATAATAAAAAAACACTTGGTTGTTATTCCACACTTTATTTTAAGGAAACGACCCTGGTTTCAGCATCTCATGCCATCCTGAAGATGGCATGAGATGCTGAAACCCGGGTCGTTTCCTTAAAATAAAGTGTGGAATAACAACCAAGTGCTTTTTTACTATTAAATCTAAGGTGATTTGGATTCACTTACATGCGAAAAGCATGGCGCTTTTACTTTTTCCGATTATGTGGTGACAGCATATATAAAAAAAAAACAAATACAAGTTTCGACTTGGACAATTCTAATGTGTTTGATGGAAACAAGACACTGATAGATATAATGCTAATCCCTGAAAACTCATCAATTAACAGTTCTTCAATTTACAACTTACGTAGAGTGCAAGGCTTATCGAGTTGATTTCAATTGGTGATATACAAAATGTCTAAATGAGGAGCGCTACATGCATTAAAAGACTGTGAAAATTGAGAAATATCCATCTCATAAGCCCAAGACTGTTATTCTGTAGATGATAATCATATGACATGCAAAAGAAATATTTTGCTATCAAAAGGTACCTTGGAAAAGTCATATTTTTTTCCCACGAAGTGCAAAGAGAGCATTGAAAAGAAATCGCGATTATGCAAACTCAAATCATCAGATAAATGGTAACAAAAATTAAGTGTTTCCAAGTAGGAGTGCAGAGATGTTACAGTACATATTTGAAAAAATTGTTGATCACGTGGTGAAATGTTTTATTATTTTTTCATGGAAAATGTTTACATCCTTAAATATAATATTACAGACTGTTCCTCGCGATGCCATACATTCTAGTGGAATAAAAAGGATGCATAATTTGACTTTCCGCGCGAACTAATAAGAAAGTTCACATGAGAAGTTACATATTACCGGTAAAACATAAACTTAGTAAGATCTTTTGCAATCGTTAAAGTCGCAAGACGAAGACTGCCTACCAATATTCTGTAACTGAGTTCTTACTCACATGCAGTATTTCTTATGAGTTAGAATACATAGGCAGTTTGAGCATGGTCCGAAAATTGCGTTAACGAGGTACCGTGTAGTTGTTCACGACAGCCTTAGTAGTGCGGTATATAACAGAGCTAACGATGCACCACTTTTACAATGCCGTAATTTATGCCATACTCCATATTCGAGAAACAGAAAGCTTAACTATTTAACAGTTAATTTCATTGATGAAGGTAATATTTTATCCGGAAAATACGGATAGTATTAGTTAGAAGAATAAAAACATATTTGTCTATTTTTTCCGTTCTATACCTACTGTTTTACTAATTGGATACTAGTTTCACTGTAACTACAGAGTCGACCCATTTCCATTGATCATTGCTTAAGCGAAACGCCTGTTACATCTTCAATCCCGACCAATAAATTTTTTAAATTCGAATATTTAATGCAAGATTAACTCATTTTAATTCCAAGATTTAATGATTGTAAAGTAATAACCGTGTGGCAACCATTGCTCTGGGATGCTACAAGCATCATGCTTGCTTGAAAATTTAGGAAAATGAGACTAACCTGAGCGAAACTAATCGGATATCGAATCGGTGATAAAATTACGATATTCAAAAAGTATGCACAGAAAATTCCAAAACCCAAGATAGGTCACTGCAAGAATAATATCTAAAGTGGTACGTTTCTTTTTTTACGCTGAGATATTTTCATGCATCTCATAAACGCTGAGATTAGCCCCTGGTAAACCACGAGCAGGCTTAATTAGTTTTAATATGTTATACCTTCAGTAAAAAACAATATCCCATAGAGAAGAAAAAATGGAGACTACCAAAGGAACGCAATCTGTATTTTTACGCAAAATGAATTCATTCCATCAAGAGCATAAAATTAAAAGTGGTTAAGACATAGCTTCACAGCTGCAAAAGCAAAAATGAGGATCAAACAAAAGAATACTTGGCAGAAGTATTATGACCGGACAAAACTTAGGAGTTGGCGCGGGTTACTGTGGAAATGGAATTAATTCTTCCTTCCTACTGTTGCAGAGCACGACAACATAAAAAGTGACTAAGCTCATAGTATAACATTCTCATTGGCACGATTAAGGTGATATACAAATTGTTGAACAAAACGCCCAGCATCTCATCAGCTTGACTCGAGCAAAATCCGGAAAGACTTGGAATGAAATGCTACTCGAGTCACCACCTGAGATTGTGTTAATAAATTCTGAGAAAAAAGTCTTTGACTACATACTAGTTTTTGTTCATTGATTTATTCCAAACCTCCATACAAGGACTTACCTCCAACTCAGTATAACCACCTTGTACATACTATTCAAACTGAAATTGATAATGCCCAATTTTAAGGAAAGGAAATATTTGAACTTCAGTTTCATATTTTAATCAGTGAAACCCACATTTGGTGCGCCAAAACTAAGGCACCATGTGATTTATTTTGTGGTTTACGGATTTTTCTGGATTGAATCTTCGGCTGCAGATCCAATCTTCATGAGGGAAAGTCAACTAGGCCGCTATGTGAGCACTAATATATCTATTAGACTTGGGCTACATTACAAAAAATCGAAAACTAGGCAGGATATAGCACGTATCGGAAAGGACTCTTTGAGTATCCTAGCGTTTATATCATGCCTCCGCGGGAGAAATACAAGACACGTGCTCGATTTTCTCGCTCACTGATATCACGGCAGGGAGATATATGAAAAATTTAAGCCACGAGCAGGTATGAAAGGAGTGTGCCATGCTGACTGGGTAAGGCCGAGAGCATAATTGAGAATCAGATAAAAAAACGTATCAGAAGGGAGAATGAGTGATGTTAAAGGAAAAAGTCTAAGGAGACAATCACGTGTCAATGTGGCGGAGGAGACTCATGAGGGAAGAGATATTTGGAATCTTAGGAACAGGAAAGAGTTCATGAACCAAGTCAGGCATGAAAAGTATACGAAGAAAGGATTCATGGAAAGGATAGTGTGTTATTATAAATTAGGGTTAATGAACCGAGTTCTCAGGTCTATCAACAATAATTGGGCTATTTAGAATGTGTCTTTGTAGTACCTCGCGAGACCATAAATGGTTGTGTGGTGGTGGGTGTTTGGACAACAGCCGTATGTGTATTATCATTTGGTGCATATGCTAGCTACCTTTCATGACATTTCTCTTCTTCAATTTATCTGGATGGTCATAAGCAACGAGGAAACATAATAACCTCGACAGGGTCAAATTTAAACAAGGGACCCGTGTACTTTTATACAAACCCTAATGACGCTTGTTTTCTTCGTGTTTGGAGTTTTTATCATAACTGTCCATCCAAAAACTCCGAGACACATTGCTTTCTCTCAAAACAATGTTTTTGGTAAATCTAGCAACTCTAGTTTGAACTTGAACCTAATTGATCAACTTATTTTTTCGGTGATTGGCCATAAAAGCTAGCTGCATATTAGTTTAAATTTGCAGACCTTACTTTGTGATAGCTACGGATGATAGACAGTCACATATCGTGCAAGAGATGTTTATATGTTTGACGGAATGGTTATAATTTAACGACTGACCATCTCAAAACGCATTCATTGTGCGGGCCTTATTAATTCAAAATAACCCTTGAAAATGAAACAGGGTGAGGGTTACATGTGAAGTGACGAACGAAAATAATAGTTGGACTATAATTACCAAAAAGAGGAGCTTTCAAATTTCCAAGGCAGGATATTTTTAAAAGGGCAAGGCAGTAATTGTGACTAGGGATATTTCTAGCTCTATAAATTAGCATTTTGCTCTTACTGGATTTATTTATTCCCGGCTTTGGGAGCAATTTTAATATTGAAAAAACCACATGTAGTTTTGAGTATCACAAAATTGTGGAGTACGACCAGAAAAGAGGATTATTGAATGATGGAACGTCATCACTCATCTTACTCTTTCAGATATGACCTAATAGACCATTTCACAGATCTGAGTTGAACTACCACCCCTAAAATCTGATTTCTATTTTCCCTCCCCTCATAAACATAATTCACACGCACTAAGTGTTTCAACCCGAAGGTTGATTTTGCCGGGTGAGAAAAGAGTGTTGAAATTGTCGCGTGAAATTCACTCATACAGGGTAGGGGGGTCAGTTCCTTTCCATGGGCCACCTGCGGTTTTCCACGAAGCTCCGACAATCAGACAGTCACACCGCGAGGATTTTCGGAGGGGGTTACCAGAGAGGCTTCACGCGAATTTGAGCCCAGAACCCTCCGGTTGGTACCTCTAACCGCTAGGCCACCAAAACCCCTTAGAAATCATTAGCAAGGAAGTAAAAGAGTTTGGAAAGTACAAAGTACTAGCATACTGAGTGACGAACATGACCTCCACAAAGTTAAGCCGGAAGAGTTCACGTTCAACGATACTTCTACCTATCCAACTGACAAATATTTTAGCGAAGAGGTCATGCGAGATAACTAGGAGTAAAATACTAAGGTGGCTGGGACATGTACATGTAAGTTATGAAAACACAATGATCAGTAAGGCAAGGAAAGGAAAACCAAATGGAGTGCGACCTGTAGGAAGACCCAGAGTGCGTTGGAGTGACGAAGTAAAGAAAGATCTAAGGAAGCTTAGGGTAGATCTGGAGACGGCCGAGGACCGAAGAGGGTGGAGGCAGTACGTTGGTGAGGCCAAAAACTAGGGTTGCCAGACGTCCGGATTCCCGAGGACAGGTCATCCTTTTTAGGTTGAAAAAACTGTCCGGGCGGCTTTAGGTAAAATGTGGAAAATGTCCTCCTTTTTGGCAATTAGAAGTAAAATTCGTATTTTTGCCCAAAAATAACGTAAATTATTCGGTCGGGAAAGTACAAATATTTTCCTCTTTATCACTTTTTTCGAATAATTTTATTGGTGTCGTGGCATGTATGCGGTTGATGCAATTTTAATTGATCCATGCCGGACTTAATGTTAGCTCTTTCTCCTTTTTTAATTGAAATCACCTACAAAATAAATATTATTCGACAAACTTAAAATGCACTTTATTGTTTTAAGTATTCAAACGTGAGAAAAAAAGTCAAAAAACATATTTTCCTTCGTGTGTACTTCACTTCTCTTGTTTTAGGTCCATTTTGACGAGTCGCAATTTGAAAAGTCTCGTCAGGATGGATGCAAGAAGTTAAATCCCAACGTAGTTCCGATATTGTTCATTGTTATGAATTGTCATCATAGTTTTCGACCACAGTAAAATTAATTGATAAAAGCTAGTTATTGAGGGTTTGGTCAGGAATAAGTAGACGCCGTTGCCAACGTTTCGATTTATTTCTAAATCTTCAACAGGGCAATACAAAAGGAACATACCAATAATATACCATTTTAACAGGATTCAGTAGGCAAAACCAGCATGTCTTATTATACAACAATAATTTTAAATACAGCAGCAATACCTGGGCAGGGATGATATTGTCCCTCACCACACAATATCCCTCGTATTGACCCACAATTACACAATATCCCTCATCATATATTGACCCTCATCACACAATATCATCCCTGCCCAGGAATTTCTGCTGTATTTAAAATTATTGTTTGAAAAATAAAACATGTCGTTTTTGCCTACTGAATCCTGTTAAGAAGTTTATATGAGTAGTATATTCCTTTTATATATAGCCCTGATGAAGATTTATAAATAAATCGAAACGTTGGCAACGGTGTCTACTTATTCCTGACCAAACCCTCTATAACCAGCTTTTATCAATGGTTATGAATTGTCCTTAGTCAGTAACTCCTAAGAGGTGACCTCCCATTCAATTGACAAGAGTCCTCCTTTTTTTGGTGTCAGACTTTTGGGAACACTACCAAAAACCAACTTGGTTTCCAATGGCCACAGGAGTAAGACATAACTAGGAGCAATGGGAAGAGACACTCACCCTGCAGGTTCATGCCGGCCGGGAACATGGCCGCGGCCGCCGCCGCCGCTGCCCTGTGGTGATGGTGGTGGTGATGGTGATGGTGCGGGTGGTGCGGGTGCATGTGGTCCTGCGGCCGCCCGCCCATCACGGCGCACTGCCCGGGTGCCTGCATGGCGTGGGCCGCCGCAGCCGCCGCGGCCGCAGCGTGCGCCCCGCCGCCCCCGCCCGTGGCTCCGCCGTGCCCCATCGCCCCCACGACCGACGGGTGGTGGTGGTGCCCGTAGGACCTCATGGCCGCTGCCGTCGAGTACGCCGAGCGGTAAGCGGCCGCCGCCGAGCCCATCTGCCCCCCGCCGCCGCACTGCGACGACACCACCAGGTCCCCGTGGTACGCGGACCCCGACACGGAGCCCCCGCCGCCCACCACGCCGCCTCCGCCGCCCACCGAGCCGCCGCCCCCGGCACCCGAGCCCGCGGCGGCGGCTGCTGCGGCCGCGGCGGCCGCTGCTGCCGCCATGTTGGCTCCCGCTGGGTCGCCCATCCCGGAGAGAGAGCAGCTCGAGGCGTCGAAGCCGGCCTGGTTGAGGTAAGAGTAGTCCATGGCTGCCGCAGCCTCGATAGCCGACGCCACGGCGGAGTAGTCCACGTGCAGATCAATGGTTTCGCCGTTCTGTGGACAGCGTTGGCGAGAGAACGAGAGTTTTACTTCCCGATTCCGAAATCGACTTATCTAGGTAAACAATCCCTTAAGAACTCTCAACATTGGGTGCGCGTTTCTGTTTAGACCTATCCTGAGACCATTACAACATAGGCGAAGCTCTAATTGTGCTCTCAAACGCGTGTACAGGAGTTTATAACACAATTTACCCACAATATGTTCTGATTTTCTGAACTCCTAAGTTCTCCTCAGACAATGAAGCACCATAAAAGTTTACTCACTTCTCCGTGGATGAATAAATTAAGTGATGATCACCCACACCTACAATTTTCTCACTACCCTACAGTTTTTCCCCAGTAAGGTACAATAGGCAGCATTTTGCAGCTTGATCATAAAATTTTCATCCCTAAGTTTATGCCCACAACAAAGCTGCTGCATCACATCAAGATACACGCTTCGCTTACGATGTGAATAAAAATAAGTCAGAATGTACCTAATCGGAAATATTTGCAGGATCTTGTCCAGAACTTACTCGCAATGGTACAAATGTCTGTTCCAATAAGCCAACACACTTCTGTAAATCACACACACGTCTTATACGAGATAGAGTCACTTATTATTTCCTCAGCCCGACGAAGGAGAGTCATCAACACTCAGGATGGAGTTTCGGAGCATCGAAGATAAAAAAGTTTTTGGATTAAATCTTTGATTGTTTACGACGAGCAGGAGGAAAGACCGGAAGGAGGTGCAGTACAGGAGACGAGAAAGATGGGGAAGAAGAAGTTAAAAAAAACAAAGATGAAGATGATCGTCTCGTTCCTCAGGCGACTCGCCGGTTGCGGGGATGGGAGATCCGATGGTGGCTTGCAAACGAGGTTATCGCTGAAGAGCTACATAATTGCCAATCTTCTCGTGTTCCGTGGCTGGCTCCCAGGGATGAGGTTAAGGGTGGGAGATGGGAAAGGGACTTTGGGTGGGAAAAGGGGTATATATTGAGTGGGCGAAATGATTATGGGATTAACACACTCGTGGGCCTAGGGAGACGGGGGTAAAATGCGTGGGGAGAGGAAGGAGAGGGAATAGGAAGGAAAGGATGGAAGGATAGAGGAAGACAATGGGACAGTGTTTAGAGAGGAGGATGAATAAGCTCCGAGGATGGTTGGACGTGTGTTTTGGTGAATTTTGCCGCGATGTCCACAGCGGATAAGAAGGTTTTTTTGCGCGTGAGAGAGTACCTAGGATGAGGGTTGATCGCGAACACCAGTTAAGAGCACAGGGTGATCAGAACACCCACACAATGTTAAGCAACAGCCTCAGGAGCACACCAACACACGCAAGGGGCACACAAGTATACGTGTGAGGTGGGACTCCACCCTCCCGCCTTAACCTCTCTTACAACAACCCCCCCGGCTGAAAGAGAGCAAGCAAGGCCTCTTCAGGCCCCCCGCGCGCCGAGTTATGTAATGAGATCAAGGCGAAGATAAGGAATCTATAAATGAGTTGGGAGTGCTGAGTGGAAGCTATGTTGAGAACGGAATGAGATTTTGGGCCGAGGGTCAAATCGATGCTGGTGGGGAAAGGGAAAGGTGGTGGGGGAAGGGAGGGGAGGGCGAGTAGGGGAGGGTGGGGTAAGGGAGTGGGGGGAGGTTGGTCCATGGTGGGGAGGGGGTAAAATAGGGTGGGGGTGTCTTTCCCCGAGCGGTGGGAGGGGCGACGAGCCAAGGAGGTGAGAATCGAGTGAAGGAGTAAGAATAAGGATGCTTTGGTGGGAACTTGGGCGAGATGAGGGAAGGTTGTGTTGCGAAGAGGACAAGGCAAGAGATTTCTAGAAACGATATTTTCAAAACTAAAAATCAGTAATTAAAACAAGAGTATCAAGGCTTAGTACGATTGAAGATGTTAAGGGACAATATTAGCAGCGTGAATTGATAGTGGGTGCTGTTTTAAAATACCAGAGACCGCTTGACAAACAAACGTTGCCACGTCTCGATTGACCAGAAGTTTTTCTTCGTGTTAGGCTGTTGAGTTGATTCATGATGGGTACATAGATTGACTAAACAATATCGCGGCCAAAAAGGACTTGTTTCTAGTGATTTGGGACGAGTAAATGCTCTACATCTAATCTTACGAAGACTAACACGTGTTCATCTTAACTCAAAAAATTATGTATACAGATTCACATCAATTTTTCACTTAAGAAGTGATCAACCTTTTGAATCGGATACATTATTTATGTAAGACAAGAAGAGTATCTAATGAGCAACTAATACAAAGAGATGAAAAGAAAGAGAAGACATCAAGTCAGTCTCTAAACTTGTAAATTCAACACACTTATCAGAACGTACTGAGACCGACAGCGTTAACTTATAACCTAATGCTCGGAAACCACAGGACTAAGTAAAACTGAAGACAGTTTGTGTAACCATAATTGAAACAAGTAACTAACCTGGGACAGGGGACCAAAAGAAGAGACCTGCTCCGGGATGCCTTCAAGGTTTCTCCAAGTGATCTCCCTCCCCTTCCTCCTCCAAGTAAATGTTCTCCGATGAAGCAAGTCCTCAGATTAACGGAAGCTCTCCCGTTACCTCAAAGTGGCTGGTTCAAAACTTTCAACTCCCGCCCCCAAAAATCACTTCAAGAATTCACTCGATCACAAAAACACGCAGGGAGCGTAGTCTTCACGGATGTGCTAGCCTTCTTGGGTAGTACCTCCTCCTCCATTCATCCAGTTTCACTTCTTCGGGCGTAAACAAACGCACATCTTCCAGCTGAATCAGCGAGTCACGTGACGATTGGAGGATCAGACGAGCGAAGAAGAGTCGACGGAGGAACGACGGGAAAACACTCGGAGGATAGTCAACTGACGCAGGAACATTATGTTCTATCTCCCATTCACCACCGTCGCGCTAAGAGACGCCCTCTTTCACAGCGGAAAAGTCCACATGGAGAACGAAATGGAGCGGAAAAAAAACAACGAAACGAAAACCGTCCTTGAAGCAAGTTTTCGCCCCTTTATGAATATTTTCCCGCGCACGTATTGTTTTTTTCCCTCCACTGGAGAAGGAAGGCCTTGGGAGGTGGTGGCAGGGGGGAAAGTGGGGGGAAAAGCCGTGTTGGGGTTGGAATTGAGGTAGGATGGGGAAAGGGATGAAGTGGAGTTTAACTCCCTTATCTCCCCGCGATGATCGTAATCAGATCACACTTTAAGGGGAGGACGGGCGGGCTGGGGGAGAGCGAGAGAGGTTCTCGGAGCTGGTCGAGAGAAACACCTTATCACCTTCTCCTCCTTCTTAGTAACCAAACCCCCCCCTCCTTCCCCCCCTCCTATTGCGTCTTCCGCCCCTCCCCCACGTCACCCAAATACGGCGGCACTCTTCTTCTCCTTTGGACCAGAGAAACCGACTCCGCTCCTGGGAAAGCAGGCAAAGGGGGAGGATGGTCTCTGAGCGATGAAAAGGAGGTGGGATACTTGGAGGAGGGTGGGGAAGATCAGGAGACGGTTGAGATGCGATATTAAATTATCGTGATTACGGACAATATCCGGGTGGGGTGGGGGAAGAGGATGAAGGTTTAGAGTAAAGGGGGAGGGGACGGGGAGAGGAGAAGGGATTGAGAGGGGAAGGCGTTTAGGAAGGAGCGAGGGTTAGTTAGTGGCGGTCGTCGAGCGAGTTGGTTCCCGGAGCCGAAGATGAGACAGTCGGACGAGAGATGCAAGGGGAAAGGAGCGTATCCAAGGGGGTGGCTGTACCGAATTTTGGGGGAACCGCGATCACGAAGTATAAGTTTCCTGGATGATCAAGCGGATGTGGAGATTCACCCGACACTAAGCCCGTATTCTTCAGACAAGAAGCTAAGAGTGAGACCGGGTATATCCGCGCCCTATACTCGGGAGACTACGCGGTAGACTTCGGCGGGGATGCAAGCCTGCGATGCGGGAGAACGGTGTATCCGATAGCCCGGGAAGCACGCGGAAAAATCCCCTTGTTCTGTGCTCGAAAAAAAACAACACGGTCTATTCCAAGAAAGCGTTCCGACCGTTCCAGGTGCCTACTCGCAAAAGAGCAAAGCCGTCTCTCAGAAAAAATTAAACTAATTCAAAAAGTCTAAAGAAGGAGGGGTCTTAAAATTTTCCACTTCCTATTTTTTTTATTTCTAACTCCGCGAAACGAAAACGGAGGCTCGACAAAAAATCTTTTTCCACAACTCACGAAACCCACGGACGCAACGACACGAAATAGCTGGACACAAAAAAGGAATATAAAGAGAAAGGTTGTCCAGTCTTAAAAGTAACCTTTAGCTAAAGCGGTGAGGAGCGCAGGTGAACGAAAAAAAAAAATATTTATCTGGGAGATCGGCCACTTCAGACGCAAGGTAGAATTGAAACGAAGAAAATTAAAAGTCTCGATAAGTGAGACACCCCAAATACGACGTTCGATGAAGTGGGGACGGACAAAGATAAACACGTGATCTTGCAGGGTTTCCAAACGAAAGGGTGCTTGCTCGCCCACAAAACCCAAACGCTGTGGCACGCGACCCTCCCCTGTTTTGTTTTTCCGCGACTGAGATCTCGGGATCGAGACCCGAGACTTTCACCCGACGACACGAAAACAAAACAAGGACGACGAGCGCACTGAGGAGGCGATGTCGAAGGTCTTTCCTTCCGGGATGGGCAAGAGGTTTAAGGATTCTTCAGCGGGAGTGGGAGGAGGAAGGATTGGAGATTATTAAGAGAGAGGGTGGCAGCGGGAAGTTAAGAGGTAAGAGGGTGTGAGAGAGAGAGAGGTATTTCGGGAGAGCGCGCGGAGATTGAGGAGGAAGGAGGTGGAGGCGCGGTGTGTATAAGTGCGGGCGCGACCGTCCTCCTAGGTGGGCAGAAATCAAATGATGGCCCTAATCCAATAACAGGCGGGTGGAAAAACGGAGCCTGTTTGGACCAAGAGGGGAGGGGGAGAGGGGGAGTCTGTGCGAGGACCCTGGTGGTGGGGAGACGAAGCAGACGGAGGAGGGGAAGGGTACGGCGGAGGGGATCGTCACAGGGTTTGGATAGGGGTATAAGGGTAAGCGCGGGTAAATGGAGCGAGGGTGGGTGGAGAAGTAGGCGGGGGGGAGCGGTGGTGTCCCTGTAGGGTAAAAGAGGGGCGGGGCCAAACTTCGCAGTGAAGGGGGGGGTTTATTTGGAAGAGGGGGCTTGGGGGATCCTTGATGGAGCATACGGGGGCGGGGAAGGGGTTGTTCCGGGGGTGGAGTGGGGGTGGAGGCGGGGTAGAGCGAGGGAGGGGAAACAGACCAATGGGAGCGAGAGAAAGGCTGGGTGGTAGAGGAAGGCGATTGGCGCGTCGCCGCGGGTGACGTCATGTGACGGACCTCCCCCTTCCCCCTCTTCTCCACCCCTCCTCCTTCGACCCCCTACCCCTTCCCCGGACGCCCCCCTCTACCTCCTCGACGTCTTCTCGTCTTCCTCGTTCAGACCGACGCGTCGCGCCTCGGCTCTGCCTTTCCCTGTCGCGATGCTCAACTCCGCGGGCTCCGTCGCCCAGCCTTGTGCCGTCCGCCTTCGTTTTTTTCCCCGGGCGATGCATCCTCTTTCTGAAATAAATGGAATATGCGCAACAGACGCAAAGAAATCTTGATTTATTTTGATGAATAGAAGTTTAGTAAAGCATTGATGGTATCAGGCCAGGCCATGGAGGGGACATCAGTGGAAAAATACGATATACATATAGTTTGTTATATAGTAAAAATCGATTCTAGAAAATATTCTTCGCTTTGCTGAGATCTCATTTTGAGGTAAAACAGCGATAATAAAACGAGCCATCAGGCAGTAAATCACTATATTTAATAAAGTATACCTTGTTTAACGTGATCCATGCAAGAAACTTCAAATTCAGTGTTTAACTTTTTACAAACTCGTCCGCTCAATTGCTTCTTCACAGAGAGAATATAACGGCTCGCACGTCTCTCGTCCATCACTCAACTTTGCGGCGTTGTCAAAACGAAAATATAAGGATCCCCGGTTTTCTGCTGACACTTTCTTATTCCTTGGTTTATTGGTTTTACGAATATTTATGCTTTTTTACTGCCTTAACATTTCGCAGAATTGATTTTTGTCCTACTTTTTTTTAAATAGCCCATTCTGCGATGGTGGGGGAGAAAAAAGGGTGGTGTATTGTTGGGGTCACGGGTTTGCGTCGCTCAGTAAAGTGGCCGATTGGAGGGTGAGGGGATGGGTTTTAGGGGTGGATGGGAAAGGGAAGGATTTTCGTGGGGGCGAGAGCAAGAAAAGGGGAGATGGAAAATTATGGGAAATCGAGGGGCGTGAGGAAGGTCCGGCGATTAAAGGGTATTATTACGATGATGAACGAGATTTGTGTGGGCACTTGAACCCGGGTCGAATAAACTGACCCTTCGAGGCCATGTATAGAGGTTTACGACGTCGTTTTCCCAGCAAGAAGTGTTTCTACGGAAATAGTAAAGACAAATGAATACATGGCACGAATGGAATTCACAACCCAAAGGGTGTTGCGTTTTATGGAAATTTATAAAAAAATGTCGATTAGTGCACGCAATTGTATTCGTGTACAAAATTCCGACAGTTGAGGGTGTGAGGAGGTTTACGACGGTGAATTCCAGACTGAGTGCTGATGGAGAGTGTCACAGAGAACATAAATAAGAGGGGAAAGGATTGAATTATCCGAAAGTCTTGCGGATGCTAAAATAAATTTATAGGAATTTAGTTAGGCCCCCAAAACTCGTGTCCAAAATAGCAAAATGTTGTATAGCGAACATAATTCGTTCCGGAAACTTGCTTGTAATCCGAAGTACATGCATATCAAACCAAATTTCATTAGTTAATGTCTCAAGCGTAATCTTGTGGAAAACTTAAGCTTCAAACATTGTTAAATTCGTTTCTTTCACATCGTTCTATTCCACACTCTAGTTTAACTATAACCGACCATGGTTTCGGCACTAGGTACCATTAACAAGGAAATGCCATTGCATTTACCATTATTCACCTTGATTATGGTACATTGTTCACCTTGATTATGGCACACATGGTGATTTTTCAACAACTCTCGGAGGATAAGGTTTGTGCCTTCGCTCACCTCGATGTTTTACAACCACTTTATCGGATGCCTGGTAATAGGAAGCAAATACTCAAGCCAACCCATCTAACTGATCCCTCACTGCTCTCTTACTGAGCTTATCAAACCAAAATTAAGGCTTTATGTAAGCTATAATACACCCTAGTTAGTTAATTGAGATATCGACGTGATGTTGATTCCATACTATTTTTGAAAATTACGAACACCAAGTTGATTGTGAAAAATACACTCCCACAACGAGGCTTTAAATTTCAACCCCTTATCACTGATCATCATCAACTGTCATCAATCCGAAGATTGGTTAGCAGTAGCTCCTCTCCTCTCCGCCAACTACTTCATTCCTACACAATTCCTTGCTTTGACGAACTTAATAATTTGCCTGATACATTCCCATCTTGGTCCTCCTCTGTTCTCATTAATTTTTCTCTGCCTTACTGTTTTCAATAGGCTATATTGTTGAAAAATTTGCTTTACGATTTTTTCTTTTTTCTTCTGTGTTTTTATTATATGTACTTTTTTCTCTCGGTCCATTTGTTGTTATCATGCTTCGAATGCTAAAAGCAGGTAAAAATGCAATCATTTTTGACCAAATGGTTGTCTTTTTTTCTCTAAAAAAAAACAAATTGCTACTTGTCTTTCCTACTGTGAGCAGATCGAATAGACACGTTATTCTCTAAAAGTACAAAATTGTAAAAGGCTACCGTGTTGGTATTCCCCACCACACATCCAACAATTTGTTTTCGGGGCCGGTTGTGAGGTGAATACGCACGACTTGGCACAATCTTGGACAAAGACACACGAAAACCCAACATTTTTTTAATGCATAGAACATGAACTCGACAGCAAATCTTGCTTTAGCCCGTTATCAGTCACATCAGCTTATTCAATGCATTCATTTTTATTTTTTGTTTTGTAATTTTTTTGTAGCAATTTTTATTTTTTCCCCTTCTTTGAAGGAATAGCGTTCATAAACTAGGTACTTGATTATTGCGAAGTCTAAGACCTAAGATGGTGAACATTAGGCCACAAGTTTAGGAAAACGTGTTGAAATAAGCGGTTAAAGGATCGATTTCGTTTATTCAACCATTTAATAGTAAAATGAAAAAAATTGAAATTACTTGCACCTTTCACTTATGATCTGTCTCAACCACTATGGAGAGTGAGGTGAGGGAAATATATCGGAGGGAAAACGAGACAATGTTTCTGAAATTGGGATGTAGGATAAGGTTCGTCCAAAAACAGACCAATAAGCTGGTAGAATCCTAAAAAAAGAAGACGTATGACGATTAGTTGAAAGGATTTTGCTCCCATTTTGACGGCTTGAACTCTGATTTGAGTAATTTGGAAAGAAGTTATTATTATTATTTATTTATTGTTCTTGGACTTGTCCATTAAGAACATAATGGAGTATTACAATACAATAGAGCTCGTAATAGATAAATAACAAAAATTTAGATGGGGAAAATATAGGGATGGGCGGATACATTATAGTGAAAATTACATGAGAATATAAAAGAGAAGAAATAACAACAGAGGTTATAAACTTTCGAGGGTTTGTATATAGCGAAAAAATCTTTGCTTAAAAACAGACAAAGAGACATCACATCCTTTGGAACACTGTTCCATGATCGTGCTCCGACCACAGAGAAAGATTTTTCATAAGTTGTCGTTCTGTGTTGGGGGGTGATGAGAAAATCAGGGGCCATTCTAGTCAAAATGTTGGACTTATTATTTCTGACAGAAAAAAACTGCTTCAGGTAACTAGGTTGTTCATTTTTGAAAAGACAGTAGAGGTATGTACCAAGCAAGTATTTTCTCTTGTTTTTTGCCTTTAACCATGCAAGACGGGTAAAATAAAGGGAAATATGATCATCCTTACTTATGTTGAAAATAAACCTAACGCACATATTTAATAGGTGTTGAAGCTTAGCATTGTGCTCTTCAGTTAGATCCTGATAAACCGGACAGCAATAATCGATAAGAGGGAAAATGAGCGTAGATACTAGATGCTTGCGAGTGTGAGGTGGCAGAAGGCCTTTTTGGGTTTTAAGCTGGTAGAGGATCATATTAACCTTATTACACACGGCTTGCACATGATTCTGCCAAGACAAGTTACACATCATCGTGACACCCAGGTTTTTAACACAATTTGAGTATGATATTTCGGTGTCACCAATTGTTATCTTTGGTATAGCATTTACATCCATATTTATGAGTAAATTTGAGGTACCAAGTACAATTGATTTAGTTTTGTTGCAGTTAAGAACAAAATTGTTACCAACAGCCCATGAGCTGATGGCTTTAACATCATGATATACTTTCGTGATTGCATCAATCAACTCAGTCTTATGACAATGGTAGTAAATTTGCAAATCATCAGCATATAGCATGTATTTACAGTGCTCAATACAGTTTGGGAGGTCAAGGATATAGAGAGAAAATAAAAGAGGGCCAAGAACTGAGCCCTGAGGTACTCCACAGTGAATATTAGCCCCATTCGATGTATTACCAATAGAGTCCTTGACTGCTTGTTTTCGCCCGTTTAAGTATGAATAGAACCAATTTAGTGTGGAGTAGGAAAAATTAAGTTTTTTCATCTTGTGGAGAAGTAGGGCATGATTCACAAGACTGAAAGCTTTAGTAAAGTCAAATAGGACAAGGATAGTGATCATTTGTTGGTCAATTGCATGACGGATGTCGTCCGTGACTTTTAGCAGCGCTGACTGCGTAGAGAAATTTTTCCGAAAGCCAGATTGGTAAGGATCATGTAAGTTATTTTGGTTTAGATATTCGGTGACCAGTAGGGAGACAATTCTTTCAAGGCACTTTGAGAGGGCTCACAGATTAGAGATTGGGCGGTAATCCTGAGGAGTGATAGGGTTTTTTACCTTTTTAATAGGTGTGATAAGAGATGATTTCCAACCCTTCGGAAATTCAGCTGACATTAAAGATAAGTTAAAGATATCAAGGATTTGAGGGAAAGTTGCTGTTAAAGAAGCCTTTATAAAGAAGTTAGAGAATGAAAATCGAAAAAAAACATGACTCATCGTCCGTTGACTAATTGTAACTGTGCTAAAGGTAAGTTTCTTTTGGATTTCTGCGATATAATTATACTTTTTAGCAACAGTTTCACCGTGCTATTCTGCCGGCTTCGTCGGGCTTTCTAAATCAACAATCAAAAATATATAAACAAACTTCGGTGGTTATTATGTAGCATGATTAATTAATACTTGAGTTTTGCAAAAGTCTTTTCCACTATAAGGGCATTTATACCCAAGTATTAAAATATCATGCTACATAATAACCGCCGAATTTTATTTATTTTTGATTGTTGATTTAGAAAGGCTGACGAAGCCGGCAGAGTAGCACGGCGAAACTGTTGCTAAAAAAGTATAATTATATCGCAGAAATCCAAAATAAACTCACCAAAATTAAAATGAACTGCGAAAATCTACGAAAAAATGTGCTCAAATATATTTATATTCACGATATACGGGCAATAAAATCGCAGATCTATGAAACAAAGGTTCTGCAGTGTAAAGAACGTGCCACAACTTTATTTTCCGAGATTTATACCGAGAAGTAATAAGATATAATCGGATAGATATCTAGACATTGGGCATGAGGTAATTTTCAGCGAAAATAAAAAGATCCAGGACTGATTATCACAATGAAAAAAGGCAAAACGTTGGAATAATGACACTTATCGGTGGACATTTATCAAAACAACGACAGCAGACCCTAGAATCCTCTTCGAACTCGACAGAGAGCAGTGTGGAAAGAAATAAACTCGGTTGCCATGGATTTGAGCGTGCGTGTGAAGAGAGTCCGAAAAGATTCGCTTCTCTTTTTTTTTCATCCTCTCCTTCCGCTCCAGAACAATTTTTTCGCTCGCCATGGTTTTTAACTCCCCGAATGAGCGAGAGGATGGGCTAATCAAATTTATCGCCTCGGAGATAAAGCGAGAGACGGAGAGAGCGAAAACTGCTTGTATGGGAGATAACTCACTTAGCGAAACCAATTCTGCTCCGAACCTTACGCTTCCAAACCTCTTCTCTCTCTCACACTCTGACTCCCTTCCCACATCCCCCTTCTCTACACTACTTTCTTCCTCTCCAATCCCTTCCTTCCGCTGTAGGCCACAAGCCCCGCTGAATATCTACCGCGCTCATCGAAGGGAGATATTCTAGGAGGAGGCATTGGATCACATTGGCTCCCCCGTGAATACTCAAAAGATTCCGCGCCTTTGAATCCATGCGAGCGTTGATACCTGCACTGGAAAGAAATGACTGCATGACGAAACCCAAAAATTGGTTGGAGTATCCAATGTTAATGCATTGTTTTTTCCAAACATTGCGATTGCATAAATTATGTGTCACGTATTCACGCGCACGGGTGAGAAGATATACATCAAAGATGGTGAAATCCGCCATGAAAAATTCATTTGAAATCACAGGAATTCGAACCAGGATCTCCCAATTGCCGGTCAGATGTGTTAGACAGTTACACCATCTAGCCATTTTCAGAGGGGGTTTATACGAACAAGTTGTTAAACCCCCGCTGAAATTCACCTTTAATTAAGATGGCTTGGTGGTGTAACTGGTTCACACACCTGACCGGCAATTGGGAGATCCGGGTTCAAATCCCGGTCATGTCAAATGTTTTTTTAAGGTTAATTTCCCCATCTTTGGTATTAATACGTTGCTTACATTAATAAGAAGGAGCGGCCATTTTATTTGGATGCCACATCCAACTTAAGTGTATGTTATTAGCAGTTCGAAGAAGTGAATGATTTAGTTGTTTCCCGGCTTATGACTCGGGTGAAGTCTTCACTGGTTTTGACCCAGATCATTTAATGGCCTGCCGAAGTTTCGATAGCTGAATGCATATCCTTGTCATGCTGAAATCATCCCTGATGACGATAGAACAGTCAGTATCGAAACTTTGCCAGCCTGACCTGGTGGAAAACAGGTGAGGATTTAATTCATTTCGATAAAATTTAAGAAAGCAGAGATCGAAAATAAAGGAGAAATAACTGTACTGCTGTAAGCCGCGATTTTATAACCTTCAGTGTCGTGGAACAAATATTCTCAACAACTACTGCTCATAAATTGATAGCTCGGATGTTTTCCTGTTAAATAAGAAGTAAGATTTATTCATATTTGGTAGGTATATAGAAGAGGAAGAAACCACCATAAATCATTCCATTTCAACGCCGTATTTTTCGTTGTTTTGCTGATTTGGCAAAATTCCATTGCTTACAGCACTAACAAATTATAATCCTCTTAGGAGGATTCCTCTTCATGACCTCTTTTTCATTATTACTTAACTATTTTTTCTTTTTTCAGGAGATATAGGTCTATTAATTTGAATAATATTTACATTCTCTCTGCCGACGTTTCACATTTCCAAAAACATGCTTCTTCAGGGGTACAATGAAAAGTATTGGGCGTATAGTACATCAATTGAATATGGTTTACAATTTTAGCACATATTTGTTAAAAAATACATATACTTTGATTTTTTAGAAGAAGAGGCATGTATGCAAATGCGAAACGCAGCGCCGGCAGGGAGAATACATATTTTTCAAATTAATAGACCTATATCTCTTGAAAGAAGAAAAAAAATTATATAACTTCGTTTTTGTGGAAGGCAAGGATTTGCCTATTTATTTTATTAAAGCTGAGTATGCTTTCGAGTGATTTATCAAGAAATTCATCGATTAATATTATTCAGGTTTCTGGTTCTGCGATTAAATTGTTTTATATTATGCGACAGTTTCGCAGTACTATGCTGCAGGCTTCGTCGGGCTTTTAAGAACAACAATGGTCTTTTTTCAAAAAGTAAATAAACAATTCCAGCAGTTGATGATTTTGAGATGTAAAAAACTTAATTTCGAATAAGTCTCTTCCAGGTATAAGGGAGTTTATAACTATCCTCTCTATAGATGTTATTTGGTCTTTTTTTTATTTCAATCGCCTCCCTTATGAGCCGTGGAAAGTAACTGCTTTCTTTGTGTACGAAATCATCTACGAGGGACTAAAGATCCTTTACCACCCACAATGTATGAGGGTGTGTACGAACTTCTCTGCAGTTGTGGTGGATCGTATGTGGGGCAAACCAAGAGAGCAATTGGATGCCGATTGAAGGAACATGAACGTGCAATCCGGAAGAAAGACTGGTATCACTCTGCCGTGGCTGAGCACACTACGCTAGAGGAAGGTCACGCCATTGACATCGAGACGGCAAGAGTACTACACAAAGAAAGCAGTTACTTTCCACGGCTCATAAGGGAGGCGATTGAAATAGAAAAAAGACCAAATAACATCAATAGAGAGGATAGTTATAAACTCCCTTATACCTGGAAGAGACTTATTCGAAATTAAGTTTTTTACATCTCAAAATCATCAACTGCTGGAATTGCTTATTTACCTTTTGAAAAAAAAGACCATTGTTGTTCTTAAAATCCCGACGAAGCCTGCAGCATAGTACGGCGAAACTGTCGCATAATATAAAATAATTTAATCGCAGAACCAGAAACCTGAATAATATAAACATGATCTGCGAAAATCTTCAAAAAAAGTCCATCGATTAATAGTTCATGAACGCCGTTTCGTCGAATCTTATCTATGAGCGTTCTCACTTTGCCACGTTCATCAATTGCACGTATGGCTGGAAGACTAAACACCGTCGACCTCTCTCCACTAAGTGCCTCCTCCTCCACAAAGGTAACATGTGTGATGTAAACCCTTGCTCTGGGGGGAGCCTTGACGTCTCCATTCGTCCAACTCTTTTCCTCTTCTCCACCCAACCCTTATTCCCCAACCGTCGGTCACCCGAATCTCTGCCCACCACCATTCCAATCCGGTCCTCGCATGGTGAAAATGTGAATTGTGGCGAGAGATAGAGAGTCAAAGCCGGCTTTTCATGCTTTCCACCGCATTCTACCTCTATCGTAGAATAAGTGCTAAAACGTATCAAAGAAAATGTATACATCCCATCCCACCGCACGATAATTTTTCAGAGATCATTCCAGGTGAAATCATGTTATTTTAGGAATAAATTACCAGATAACATTTTTTTTAACTACATCAAACAGTGTATTTAAAAATCTATTGTTGGATTAAAAGTAAAATAAAATATGGAATAGATTATTATCACATTAAACCATAATATCAGCTAAAAATTAAATTTAAAAAATAAATAAACATTTGAAACAGGTTTCTAATATTAAATAAACTGGCTGAATTAGTTCCCATGTTTTGATATGATTAATCATATGCAGTGCTATGCGGGTATTTAAATAGTTACTGTATTCCAATATGTATTATTTTTATTTAAATACATAGTTACCTAGGTACTGTATTACAATAGGTATAAGTTGTATGACTATGTATTGAGTTGAAGAATTGAGACCATTATTTGCATGCTTTTTATTTTGTATACAATTGTATTACTTATCGGAACTAAGATATGTATATAAGATATGTAAAACCTTGCCCCATGGGAGTAAATGCTCCTAAGGCTATCAAAACTTTTTTCTTTATATATTTGTCTATACATTTTGCCGCCGCCCACGAAACCGTGATCCAGGGCAAGTGGGGAGGGGATTGGAAGCTCACAAGTGAACGCGTTCGCCCACTCCTCATCTCTCCCTTCCCAACAAACGCACACATCACCTCTTCCTATTCTCCCCTCTGGTTCCTAAACCCCTCTATATACACGTCCCCCCCTGCTCTCGACCAAACACGGTAGAAAATGGAATTAAACGCTGGAACTGCGCGTCACATGGGTCGCCGGGTGAAGGTGGCGGCCTCATACGCCCCAGAGCCCACGAAATGGAAGACCCACCCCCCCCCACACAACCTTCGCTTAGACTTGCCGTCCACCTCTTTTCCTCTAGGACTGATCCGAAATACCACGACCCCAAGAACACTCCACTCCCATCCTTATTTCAAAGTATCTCCATCTCTATAATTTTCAGTGATCATTCCAGCTGAAATCATGTAATTTTTGGAATAGATTACCAGATAATATTAAAAAACAACATCAATAAATGTATTTAAAAATCTATTGTTGGATTACTTAAAAGTAAATGAAAACATGGAATATATAATTATTACATTAAATTCATAATATTGGCTAAAAATCAAATTTAAAAAATAAATAAAAATTTGAAAATGGTTTGTAACATTAAATGAACTGATAATTCGTTTCCATGTTTTGATATCATTAATCAAATGTACTGCTATACAGGTATTTAAATAGTTACTGCTATGTATTACAATACGTATTGTCATAACATAAAAATCTGTATGCCATTGATTTGAGTCGTTTGTGGTTCAAGCAAATAAGATAGATATAAGTTATAATACTGGTTGCATTTGTATTTTAATTACAATTGTATAATGTGCTGGGTAACGCACACTTTTTGATTCTGTATATCTGTATAATAGGTTGTATCTTTGTAGAGTTGAGATCAGCATTTGCATGTTTTGTATTATTGTTTATCATTGCTAATCCTAAGTTGTAACGTTCATTACGTTTCTATTTTCGTTTGCCAATTGATGTAATGCGCTAAATAACACACACTTTTCGTTTCCCTTCATTTGTGAACCATGTTTTCATCTCTGAAGAATTTATACCAATATTTCCATGTTTTGTAGTTCGTTTACTATTGTATTTCTTATCGGAATTAAGATACGTTAATACGTAAAATCTTTCCCCAAAGGAGAAAATGCTCCTAGGAAAATGAACCTTTTTCTATTTATTTTTTCTCTCTCTCATTTGTGTGAAATTTACAGGGAGTAAATTGTATGTCTGTATTGGGATTCGAACCCTGTCCCCTCGATATCGCGCCGAATCCTCCTACTAGTTAATCTACCTCGGCGTCCTCTTCCGCTGTGAATGACATGGAGGCTTTAAGGAGGGAGGTGTCCTCACGAGATACCGTACATACCGTGTACCTTAAAGCCTTCATGAAATTCACCGAGGAAGAGAGCGCCTGGTTAGCTTGACTGGCTTGAGAACTCGGCGCGAGATTGGTTTGTATCCTAATGTTTTTCCGCTTTATATTCAACGCATTTGTGTAATGATTATCGAGTGACTCCTTGTAAGTTTCTGCACAGCCAGTTCCGGAGTTCTTTAAATCTTTCTCTCCCTCTCAACCAACTCGATTCCTGCTATTTATCCATTATACTCCCCGATTCATAATCATGCTGTTAGGGTGTATTCATCTTCGATATTTTGTTTTTACAGCCATCAACATCATCCTTGGTTGTAGAGCCCGTGAAGGGCCTAGGCCTAATCAGCAACATGCCTTCAATCTTCTATATCTCCAAGTATCGTACATTCCCCAATCTCTGGACTGTAAGTCTCCTGAGGTATTCCTCGAGGATGTCCAACTATCCTGTTCTAGGTTTTCCTCTTAGTATTCTAGTTGTTTCAGGTGCTTCGTCCTTTAGGTCTTCCCTGATACATACTTGGACATTTTTATATCTGTATTTATTTTTAAATTGGTCTGCATATCTTATTCTTGCCACTTTAATTTGGGCTTACATTCCCGGTCCACCATTATATGACGTTCATTATTTCTTCTTATCTTTCCCTCTTCGTTCTCCCTAACTAGTCTATACCTCTATTTTTTATTTGATACTCATCTGTTTTATAGTACTCGAAGCTTTTCCAAAACTTCAGAAATGAGCACGAATGAGGAAAGTTGACAGTGAAAAATATCATTCCCTCGAGCTGGGATTTGAACCGTTCTTCCCAAAATTTGAGTCTAGTGCTTTAACCAAACTGCCCTACCATCCTCTTCCACCATGAATATAAGAGAGGCAATTAAAAGAATAACATATTACAGAAAGTGCCGCATTTAAAATGCTTGCATTTGTGCGCATGCCACCAAAGTCCTTGAGCTCAGCTCCTTAAAGGACTCGGTGACCAATTTGAGGGATAAAAGTTACAATACCAGTCCAGGCAAATGGTTTTTTCGTGAATGTGGATTGGTTGACCTTGCAAATTCGTGCGTATTTTCCTGGCGGGTTTTCCTTTACAAAAACCTCCTCTTTTAAACCTCTTACTCTTAGAATTCAATGCCCCGCTTGATAATTACTAATGATGATATTATTTTGTGTCAACGGATACACTTTTTGAAAATTGGGACAGATGTTTGCAATTCTATTTTGGAATCTCTCACAGCTTACGGTTCCCTTTGATTTTTCTGTTCCATTCCTACTCACCATTTTTATTGTTAGTTCTACGGCAATTTCTCAGATTTACTCTATTCTTCATGCTTGATGCACTCGGCAGCGATGAGTCTTCGGCAAAGCGTGTAATGATAGTTGGTGTGTTGTTTTAGAATTTGAACATCGAGTTCTCAGATATATAGATCGGGAACAAGGGTAACTGCGTTGCTCTAGCACTTTCAGCGATTTCTTGAAGATAGAGTAAAGTAACTTGTGACAGATTACGAAGGATTTTTCTCCCATTCCATCTATTAGAAGTGACTCCTATTACATCTAAAATGACACTTAAGAGAGAAATGTTCCACTTGATAATTTCCATTCTCACATTCAGCCTAGATCTTAGTACATAAGCTTTGGCTAAAGGACTGGCTGAGATGTAACGACGACTGCATTTCATAAAATACATAATTTCAGCAATGTATATCACTACTCTCCTCCATCTTCAGGTCCTTTTTGCTGCGCCTGTTAGTTAGTGATTGCTTTAAATATTTCCCCTGCGTTACAAAAGGCGTCTTCAAGGTAAGGACGGAAAGAAGAAAGAGACGCTGCGGGAGACTTCGCTTTAAATTCAGGGAAGTCTTTAGTTTTTCTTCTTTCCCCTAGAAAACACTTAACATTCGCTAAAAAGCAATGATGGAACCAGTACCACACCCATATAAACACAAATAGTGAAGAATTCATCAATTGAACGATGCATGGATAAGAAATATCCAATAGGGAATATCATTTTAGATTGGCTAAATTCCCAAATACCCATTACTATCTAGTTTCCTCTGAAAATTCACGTTTTAGATGGAGTGAGATCCTTAGCACACTCATAACCAATCGACTCCATGTTATAGTTTCTTTAAACGTTAATTTATATTACAAATGGTATTTATTCTCGACCTCTTTTAATATACGGTGCAAATATCACGAGTTTAGGTCAATTTATATATATATATATATATATATACGGAAAGTTCTAAAATGTATGTATATATATATATATATATATATATATATATATATATATATATATATATATATATATATATATATATAATTTTTTTAAAATTTTTCTGACGTTTCGGACCTTTATTGATCCATCTTGATGGCTATAAACAAATGATACATGATGTTTTAAATGTATTACAATTCTTTCTTGATTACATAATGGTTAATTTACAGTCATTAAATATAAAAATACAAAGACATATTCAAGATTGTTGCCTTTAAAGTTTGGTGCTGTTTTTATCTACAAATTTAATTTGGTTGCTAGGATCCATTTCTTTGTTGAAAAGTTATATGTCATTTATTAAATTATGATAAATTTTGCTTGGATAAGTTTTGTCTGTTCTTTTATTATTAATTAATATGTGAAATGTACAAAATTAAACAAATGGAATTAAATATCTCACGCCTCAAAATTTTCGACGTTTCCTGAATGAAATCCTGAAGCCATGAGCAAGTTGGAAAGAAGATAGGTACTCTAAAAGAAATGAAACCACATTCATGTCATGAAAAGACAGTGCCAGTGCCCTTTTCTGCCCCCCACACGAGAGGAAATTGATCTCCAACGGTATTAATTGGCACACGCGCATTTAGGATGAGATATCCGAAGGAAAACTTTTGGCTGATGCGCTCCTTCCTTGAGAGGGATATATGGGATGGATTCCAATGAATAATTCTAAAAAAGAAGAAATTGCACACCCTTTTTGGAGTGGAATCCGACTATGACTTTCATTCACTGGGCATTAATATGCATATGATACTCAATTTCGTTTCTGTATAATCCACTTTTTTCTCAAAAGGTATGAGGAGGCATAGGCGTCCGGAATGACTGGTGGGTCAACAAATGCCGGAAATTGTATGTTCAGACATCCATTCGGCTGACTGAAGAATATTCGCCCGCGATGCTAGTCACTGTGAAGAGACACACCGTGTATGTTATCTCTCTCTCTCTCTCCCTCTCTCCGAATCAAATATTCCTCGGCTGTGGCGTGCGGGCAAACATGAAAACACAACCGACGCCAACGCGCGGCGTTTAGTTCCAGGTACGCTCTCACGCGGAAGAGGGGTCGGGGGAGAAAGGGTGGATGACGGGGGGAGGGTGGGGAAGGGGTAGTAAAGAAGACCTCTTTCCACCCACCCCTCCGCAGGAAGGATGGAGAAAGGCAAGAAGTGCGAGCGAATCAAACAAAGAATAGAGATATGCAGAAAATAAATTCGGAAAGAATTTGTCTAAATCGATTCCAAAATTAACAAGTGGGTTCCAATAAGCTTTATTTTTAAAGAAAATAGGAGTCGCGCTATACCTTTTTGCACTTTTTGCACCATTTCTGGAACTAGATGAAGTCAGGGGTATCCCCGTAGAGGATATGCTAGCCTTTAGCAGGGCGACTGGACTCTATGGGTGATTACAGACATGGTGGTTGGCACAATGGACCATTAGGTCTAAGTGCCTCAGGTCTTCCTTAGAGGAACTCCACCTATTATCTAATCTAATCTAATACCTTTTTGCAAGACCTGTATATCGTAACCAATGACCACAAGAGAATACGTCTATATTCTCAAATTATTTGACGGATGATCTTGATACCGGTTAGCTGCTATAGCAATCCCTAAAAATGTCATAAGGGGTCATTCAATTAATACTTAAGGCGATTTTGGCCGCTTTTAAACACCTCCCCCATGTAAGACAACGCAAGATTGAATTCATGAATTCATCCCCTCCCCATCTTATGTAAGTTGTCATATATTTTTAGAATCTTGCACATAGATAACGATATACTTATGGGTGATTTCCTGTCCAAGTGTGCAAAACTTCAACTCACCCCCTCCGGTTCCTTTAATTTTTTAGTTAATAAAATATATTAATAATAGATAAATTTAGAAATATGATTTTTTCGCCGGATATCGATGACGGTTTTCGAGATTTCGCGATTCTCAGCAAATGCAATGGCAAAGAAATGTTCATACATTTTCCTGCAATTTAGTGTCAATTCAGCGTACCGCCCGCGCCGCCGCGGTAATCCAACAAAGAAAACCTTTTGCACGACAGTAATGAAAAATATGATCGATCTCAGAAGTGACTATAACCTTACGTAAGATTATCTCGGACTTCCTCACTCCCCTGCGTAAGACAACGCAAGGAAAACTAAACCCCCCTCTCCCCCACAAAATGTCTTACGTAATACTTGAATGACCCCTTTTGATGTTTATAGGATAATTCAGAGCGGGTTTAGCCAATAAAGGAAGTGATAACCCTTCGAAGAAACGTGAAGTTAGACCTATCTTTACTGGAGCATATCTTTTCCTCTGATTTAATGTTAAAACACCAAGAAATATTTTTTATTTATATGCATCATAATTTATTTTGCACTCAAGAGTTTAAAAAATAATCTATCCAGTAAATTATCATTAATTTGTTGTTTATATTACATAGAAAAAAATTAACTAAGGCACAATGAATAGAATTGCAGCATAAAATGTGGCCATAATCAACTCATTCTCCTGGTGATTATACATATTGTATTACTGGGATAAATTTGGTTGCCTATGTTTCAGGAAAACAATTCCTAGACTTCACTACTTGACTTTCACCAGTACGCTGAGTTTGAGTAGCTGGATACTTCCGCGAATATTTCCTTAGGACTAAATTTATTGTTGAATGGTTTCCATGTACTTAGAGCTTTTTTATAAAGTATGAACGAATTAAACAATAAATTTTTAATTAGAACCTCAGAGCTAATCATTATTTCATCAAATAACTATTGCTATTGCTAAAACGAGAACGATTTCCTTTTGAAAGCAATTTTTCACTGTTGAAATTTAGTTCCGAAGATATAAAGCAGTAAAATGTAAACTATATTTGAATTGGCTCATGAATACGTCCAATTTAAAATTGAACAGAAAAAGAGGTGCCTTTCTCGTAAAATTATCAACTGTTACTTCCACAGAATAATAAAAAACATAGTTATGGAACAACAAAAGATACCTCGATCTCAATGGATGAAATGACAGATCGCTAATGGCCTTTTCATTTTGAACCTTATTCTCTCACCGCTTTCCTCAGCGGAAGTTAAAGCCCCCAGTCTAGTGAGGTAGAGACCTACAGTAGAATTGTGTAAATTAATAGTTATTTTAAGAAACTATCCAGGAAGATTTATAATCGACTGCTTAAAACTATTAAAAATATCAACTCAATCATATTTATTATTGGGAGTACCTAATGTACAACAAAACTTAGAAACACATAATATATTAACCTATACATAAATACAGCTACCGCGATCGGCTGGACTCATGATATGCGATATACACTTAAGTAATGACTTTAGTAGCACTAGTTCTTTGCGCTATTTTTCATATTTCTCATTACTAAAGTTTTTCTGTAAAGATCAGAGGAAAGATATGATGAAGAGAGTCATATCATATATAAAAGAACAATTGGCATCTTTTCTGAGGTTCAAGACTGAATTAAAACATTTTTGACCTACAATGAGTAAAAATTGAAAAATAAGCAAACGCATTTATGAAGCGTAATTTGTCAAATATAAGCCAGAATTCAAGATTTTAAGACGGATTAAGCAGCTAAATTGGCTTAATTGATAGAATTTGCGTCTAATTTCAAGATAAGAACTCAAGCACACCACATCCAGTACAAACCGCCAATCCTGAAATCGTGGAAGAATCTGAAAACAAACAGATGTGCTTTAGCTACCCAACGAGTTTTTCAAATCATTAGTCGAAAGAACGGATCGGAAAAATGAAACCTGTCAATTCAGCTACTAGCCAGATATTCGATCATCTTCAGTTGTTCTACCATTCCCTGAGGGAGGGAAGGGGACTGGAATCAAGTTGCACCTGGAGCAGATTCGAAAGGGAAAGACAGGCGACAAAGGAATCCAAGGGGGATGAAGTAATTAACCTATTAATAAATGATGCGCTGCACCCCACTGTTGACTCAGGAATACCAGATCGTTGTCAGGCTTCGACCATTTCCCAACGGCCTTCAAACGCTCCAACGGATCCTCTGCCCCTCCATCCTAGAAATTACATTCGATTCCCTTCACACCCCTATCCGAGAAGGGTATTCATCACCAGGACTCACCCCACCACGAAGTCCAGTCACTGCGATTAAGGTGGTTCCACCGTAAAATGACTTAAATGTCATTTTATTCATATTCTGTCTACTTGTAAAAAACCTCCTCCTCTACCTGATGTAAACAACAAAATAATACCTTTCCAAGCTATTTTATTCTATAATTGCACTTGAAATTACATTGTGTTCAATAGGGGAATGAGAGAAACACGGGGAAAAATAGTATTTTTCCATAAAATATAAATGCCATTTTCGCGGAAAACTATTTATATGAAGGAAATAATCCAGATGAATTGAATAAAAATAAAATATAGGCATCTTACCACCTTATTTTTCTAGTTATTGAAGAATTAATGCCGTAATTGAAGTCAAAATGCAGTAATTCGTAGAAAGTTGCGCCGCAGTCGGCACCTATGGCTGGAAAAAAGTGCTAATTTAAAATACATTCGTGGAATAATCTGCATTTTTTCAACTTTACTTATGGGTTCCTGTAGGTAACGCATTTCATCAGCGAAGTCAGGATTTTTAGAACAAAATATAAAAAATGTGGAATTTAGTATTTGTTTTGACTCACACAGTCGCGGAGGAACCTCCTTAACAATGTGACTAGAGAACCCTTTCCTTGGGCTGGGATTCAGAGCTCTAGTAATTATCCTCTAGGAATGTGATTTATCTAACCCTTAAGGTCAATACAAAGTGTATTTCATCGATATATGTACAAGGAATTACCACTGAAGTCACCACAAAATGCAACATCTTGTGCGATTATGTATCGCCAATGAGACATCTTGGAAGCTCTCTCACATGCATTAGCAGTTACCTTTCCTCAGGAGGAAAATTTTAGTTATGGTATCATGAATATAATGTTGACCATAGAGTTTTTGCAGGTATTGAAACCTAAATTAAGTTGAAACTCATCTATAAGCATGCAGATGCATCGGTAGCACTGACCAAAAACGTGAGGAAAGAATTATTTCCTTACTTATTAGTGAAGGAGACAGCTTAGTTTAATTTTGTTGCGGGTCCGAAGCACAAAATTTTAAGAAACGTATGCAACATTTCAGTAAAAGTTGTGAAAATTCAAAAAAGGCAATTAATGATGTAGACACAAGAATGTTTCTTCAAAAAAAGTAAATACATTCACGAGAATCGACTCTTTTTTAAAATACAAATACCAAGGCAGCTTGACCGAAAAGGATCTAAGAACTATGGCAATCGAGAACTCTCCTTAATACTTAATTTACCACATGTTGAACGGACGTCAGAGAGTCTACGATTAGCCAGCTTACTATTAGAATAATTAGTCTATGTTTTCAAGACCATAATACATCGTTCAACAACTGTCAGCAATTTATGAATGACCCATAAATATCGATAGTAGAATCTTCTCCCCTCACTTGAATAACCTGTCCATTGCTGCCCTTTTTAATGGACTTTTAGCCTCGCTCTCAAATCATTGTTAGACTGAGTGCGGATTATCTTAATTCTAGCCATGTCAGCCAGACTCAGCCATGCAAGGTCTGCTCTTGCCCCAGCCAACTAGTAATCCCCAGGGTGAAAATACGGAGTTATGTTCCAATAACTATAAAAATGAGTTTACTCAACACAATAAATTAAAACTTCTAAAGTACTAGTTAAAAAAATAAAGATACTATTAAGGATATTTTAAAACAAAAAAGGGTTATATAAAAGTCTATCTCATGTAAATAATTTTCGTGTTCGATGCTTTTATATTTAAAAGCGAACCTAAGCCCTTAGTGAAGTCCTCAATAGCGCGGGGCCCCGGCAATACTCCCTGTTTTCCGAACCTACGGGCGCTAATGGCGATGAGTATTTGTACACGAGTGGATGGCGATTAACGCATATCATTTAAAAACAGCTGAAAAGCTGTCGGGAGAGAAATGATACTGTGAATCACTCGTGAGCTGCGACCTCACTTTAAGGTCGAGCGAGCACAAAAAAATCCTTCTCTCAGAAGAACAAGGGGAAAGCGGCAACAAACGCATCTCCATCGAAACGAGAGAGTATTCGAGCGCCAAGGGAGACTGAAAAACAAACTCGTGCTGGGGAGGAAAAATGTACCGACACCACCACCACACCAACATAGGGGGAGCCGAACGGGTGCGCCAGGGGGGAGAAGTCACCCGGGGAGAGTCGACCGTTCGTCGGGGCGCCCGTCGAACGCCGCCCGCCGACGCCCCCATGCACCGGCGACGTCAATCCACTGGTCGGCCACGTCACTCAACCGTGCACCGCTAAATGGGATTATTGGGTGCGGGGGTGGGGGGATATGGTGCTGCTGGATGGGCGCACCGTTGGTTGGGGCAGGGTACGAGAGGGATATGTGGGGGATACGCTCGTGGGACGGGAAAAGGGAAAGGGACTCCTGGGATGTTCCCTGGATTGGACTGCGGGAGTGAGACCGGGATGGTCGCGGAGAACTCTGTGCGTTTTAATGGCAGCGGGAAATATTGGGGGTGGTGTAGTAAGTAGGGATAGGAAATTTAAATCCAGAATCGATTTTCGATTAATCGACTTACGATTTTTAAAAACGATTTTCTAAAAATTCGATTTGTTGCCCAAAATAATCGAAAAATCGAAATCGATATTTATGCATAGTAAAGTAACTGTCTGCTGAAATACGGATGTGCTGTTGTAACAAAATGCAAAATATGGGTTAATGGAAGCACTAGGGATAAGAACCGAATACAGTTAAATTTATTAATACAATATATTATTTTAAAGATATTAATAAGATATACCTGGAAGTAATAATCCATAACAGATATTTGTAAACACATAGGTAATATAACAACCAAATTGCATATAGTTTAGTAGCAATACGAATTGTATATTGAAAAGTGGGCGTACCACAAAATGAAAAACAGAATTTTATTTATTTCTTGTTTGCAAAGCCGTGGAACCAGTGTTCCACAGGGATGCACCTTAAGAAAACTAACATATTTAAATGTTCTCCGAATACTCGATTTTGCACCTGAGTTGTAAATAACCCGGCGTGAGAAAATAGTCGCTCACACGGCAGGGTAGAGGCAACTATAGATAAAATCCTGCTGGCTGGTTTGTATACGTGGGGATATTCTCCCTTAATCTTCTTCCAGGCTTGTAGTGGATTGGGGTTGGACTTGCGGTCGACTGGAGGGTGGTTCACAAACTGGCGCATCTCGATTGGCAAAATTCAAACGCTAGCTTTAGCTAGCAAGCTAAAAATCGAAAATCGATCGGCTAGAATCGATTGTGATCGGTTTTTCAAAAGAAAAAGTCGACTTCGATTAAATCGAAAATCGGAGTGTGATAATCGAGTTTCGATTAAAATCGAAATCGATTTTCCAATTCCTAGTAGTAAGCGGGCAGCGGTGGGGGTCATACAAGGTTTATTTCCATTCTTCGGATGGCGGTGGTATAGGTCCATCGTGATCGGTAACCATTTAAAAAAATCTTCTAAGTACTGCTGGACTTTATCTGAGGTTTCAGGCGTGATTGAGTGGAAACGTAACATAACTGCACTTAAAAATTGAGCAACTTCCACTGTGAGAGGATTTATTACGACCTGAAGATGCTGCAAAATGCGAAACCGGTAGTAATAAATCCTATCACTGTGGAAGTTACTCAATTTTCAAGTGCAGTTACTGCTGGACTAACCACTGCAGTAAATAGGGTAATTAGTCCGAAGCATTTCACTAGTCACATTAAAGGCCATGTTTGAACTTAATTTTAAAATGAATATCACCGCGAAATGCTCAAATGACATGCGTACTAGTAAAAAAAATATCCACCGAAAGGATGAAATTTACCAAGAAAAAGTCATTTGACTTAACCAGTATTCACACCAGAGTCTCCCAATTTCCAGGAAGGTGTGTTGGACTGCAACACGGAAATTGGAGATCCGGGTTCGAATCCCCGTAAAGTCAAATGATTTTTATTTCATGGCGAATTTCATCTCTTGGGCTTTATTCATTTTACAACTTTAAACAGCTGTAAGAATCATGAAGGAAATACAGTAATTAAATGATAATGGCACGAAAACTTTGTTTTAATGATTGAACTTATCACTAATCAACTAAATATGCACATTTGAGACATTATCTTGGCTTATTTTCATTAACGACCTACACTGAAAACACCTTCAAATCATAAGGTTTTCGATTTTGTTAGAAGTATTACACTCACAATCAGCCACACATTCATTTTTTCAAAGATAACTGAGAAAAAATACGAACTAGGCACCGTTGCACATTATACGCGATCTTTGGTTTGTAATTAGGCGAAAATCTAGGAATTTTATTTGCAGTCATATTTCGCTTAAAACACGTGAACACGGTTTGTTCGCGACTGCGTGAGTCAAAACAAATGCCACAACAATGCCAAAATAAATGCCACATTTTAGTGTACCAATTATACGCTGATTTCACTGATGTCATGCTTTACGTACTGGAAGGATAAAGTTAAATACAGCAAGTGGAGTTAACTCGACAAATATAATTTTGGATGAATATTCTTACCATCCCGTGGAGCTGACTTCGACGTGTTTTATATTGAACTAACGCATTTTTTTACTTAAACCATTTCTTCGGTTTGATATGATATAGCGCACAAACTCAGATTGATGGATTTAATTTTCTTATATTTTACTTACTACAAAAAATTCACGTCTTATAATAGTTTTTCACGGAGCATCACAATGTGCACTCTAAAAGCCATCGCCTTATCCATATAATGTCTGTTTTGGCTGAATAATTTCTCGTTCTGCTCTTGTTTAAGTCGTCGATGGTGAGTGGAAAGAAGGAATTATTTCATTTTATTCGTTACGAGTACGCATCTCGCATTCTGATCAGTTCGGGTATAAAATCTTTCCACGTGGCATTTCGAATACTTGCGGCAAGTCCTAATTCCAGTCGAGTCAGGTCTTTATTCATTCTTTGTCGTCTGAATACTTACTTAATACTCGTGAAATGATGAAATATGGCCCCTTTGATGCAGTTCCAAACATTTCCACAACAGTCCAAGTTGGATTTCGCTTAGTCTATTTTTATGGGAGCCGGTTTCCAGTCAGTGATGTGCTGAGAATATGCTTAGCACAGTGAAAAGTGCAGAGAATATTCCAGAAAGACATGCTGAGAACATGGCAAACGGCACTGCTGAGCATATGCTTGGAAAAAGTGCTGAGGATGTGCTCAGAACACACGGAATTAGTTTACTTCACGCCGTAAGTGCTGAAAATGTGCTCCGAGCACATTAAAAGCAATAGATCTATCAGAATGTGCTAATAATTAATTGACTCAGCACAGGTTTGCCAACGATAATTAGACATGCTTAGTCACGAGGCCACATTGAGCTTTCAAAACAAATATCGACAAACAATTGTTCATTACGCACGGTTGTGGTTACAAAACCCAAATTCAACTTTTTTCAAATCGAATTTACTACTTTACTTATTACGAATTTACGTATTATTTACTGACGAACTCTGTGCAGGAAATGTGATCAATTATCAATTTTCTGATTCTTCAAATAATTTTACCTAATTTTGAAGCCAAATATGGAGTGGATATTGTTGTTACAAAAATAAATAAGAGTGGGTCAATCACGCTTCCTTGCAGAACGCCGGATATGACCCTATCCGTGTCGGAACTATTTCCGTCGATTGATACTTTTGGTTTACTACCAGTTAACAAATTTCACATCCAATTCGCTGCTATTTTTAGTTTAATGTAAGTATAATAATTCAGTGAATGAATATTAGCAAGAGAAATGAATATTAACATGTTCTGCCTGACCTTATCGAATGCTCCCTTGAATGGGGGATTATCATTCGAATGCTTTGTCGATATTACTGTTGAAATCAAATTTTCAGAGGTTTTCATATAGATTTACGGAGGTGCTTCGAAACATTAAGGCCTAGTAACCAAATAACTAATTGTAGAAAGTTGCATTTTTTTCTGTTTCCGCAAAACGTCTGACGTCATTTCATCCTTCTATTAGCGGCCCGTGGTTCGATTCCCAGTGAAGACGTATAACAAAGGTATTTTCTGCATAACTTTTCTAAATATTTATACAGTTGTATTTCCGGCAGAAGTGGACATCTTCACAAAAGCCTTTTTAAGGCATCTCTTCGAGGCCGTTTCACACGAGGCACTTTATCGCACAGTTTGAAGTAGCATCTGTTTACGCAATGCGAGAATGCAGGCTCGGAATTAGAGCAGGGACTATTTTCCCCATCTGTAATTTATGCATTTTCGCATGCATTCTTGCAATTCACCGCTTTTTACAAGACGAAATTTTCAATGCACATCCATACATACATCAGAATGTGCAATCAAGTGCCTCGTGCAACATGGTCTTTAGAATGGATCGGGAAGAAGAGGGAAGAAGCGATGGATGAAATGACGTCACGGCCGTTATGGGAAGGTTGCCCGTCCATTCAACTTTAGGCTTCTGTATCTCTAGCAATTTTTGGAATATTTAAAAGATATTTCGCAAATGATCATTTGTCTTGGTCCCCTGCACGATAAAGTAAAAATCAAAAATCGTGATACAACCCCATTCCAACAATATCGTGCATCGCCGCACAAGAGATTAAGCTCAAACAATTAGAAAGTTAAAAAAATGACTTGCAGACCACTTTTTTCGATTTGGGACCACTGCGGCAGCATGTACTTCAACATGCATCCAAAAAGTGTGAAAAAAGTGATTGTTCATGAGCCTACAGTGTATTTAGTTCATTTCACACATTTTCTTACTATTTTATGTACATTAACACGAAATATAGCTATATTAACAATTAACAACCCTAGAAAAACGGGAAAGAGTGATGTGCGGTTTTCTTACGAAATTCCGGAATTTCTCTAGAAATTTCAAATTGCTGTAACTATTGACCAGTTGAAGATAAACTATTAAATAACGTCTCATTTTAAAGGTAATGTAATTTTCTACAACAATGCTCCAAAGGACTTCGCTGTAAAATTAAAGGCTTAGCCACTAAAAGGATAGGTTTTATAAAAATCGCGAAGAAATTAAGCGTTTTTCAAAAATATACCATTTTCGCTAGAAAATATCTCGATAACTATGAGGAATAGAAATAAATGTATAAGGAATTTTTCTGTAGTAATTTTTGTCAGCTTTAATTTTAGAAACAGTAATATTTTCGCAACCACGCACCGTTTTCAAGATAAAAGCGAAAAACCAAGAAAAAAAGGACCTTCTGCGCCCCCTTCCCCCGCACCCCCTTCACCCCGCACACCTTGTAGGTCTGGGGATTTTAAGTATGTTTACCTCCTATTAACTCCAAACACATCCCTGAAGTTTGGTCTCTGTCCTCTTCCATGTCCTCTACAACCCATTCATTGACTGGACTGTATATACTGACTCTGGAGAATGCAGGGCGTGGGAATATGGACGCGGGAAGCCTCCGTTCCGCTCCCTCATTGCATTCATAAGAGCGGTTGATCGACGGAGCGGAGTGAGCTGCTCCCCGGGGAAGGTCCCCGACAGGGCCCGGCGGGGAGCGTTGATCGTCGCCGGGGGAATTCCTGAACGAATTCTCTGCAGTTATGAGGTCTCGTGTCTAGTGTCACCCCTGACTCGCACTTTCTCTCCCGCTCGTACTTTTAATGTCCACGGGAGACATCACAGCCGCTCACTCCGCCCGCTGGTTTTACCCGTTTTCCCACGCTTTTAAATCTCTCGACATTTTTTTCCCATCTTCCCAGGCCGTCCTGCGAACGATCGCCGTTGATTTACGTGAGAGACTTAATTACGGAAGATGATTGCGACATTTGGGGTCTTGGATGAAAAGGATGACTTGAATGGAATTGGATGGAATCTTGGGTGTAATTGAGTTCAGTTTGCGGAACGATAGAGAAAGAAAGACTGCTTCAGGCACAACACCAATTTTCCCGGATATGACCGTCGGTGGCATCATTGTTGGTTTGGAAGGTTGGCCAAGGAAAGTCTTTCGGCGAAAGATTAAGTTCCTCTCAACGTAAATCGAGGCAGCCTTAATCGCAAACTGAGATTTGAATGAGGGGGTTACAGTATAAAATAAAGAAGCAACAGGGTCCTCTGAAAATCAATGGAAGATAATCGTCTGCAAATGTTTTAATTTCCGGCTCCGCTTAAAATAAGCAGATGGAATCGGTGAAAATAGTATGGTTAAAGCTAGAAGTTACATAAGAAATAAGAGTGAATCGAACATATAGTAGAGTAGTTTCATCATCATCATCTGAGTAACCTACCGGTTAAAGGTATGTTATGATGAAATTTAGAGAATATCCAACAGACTCTTACACGTACAGTGCCCTATCTACATCTAGTATTTCTTTCTTCATCTCAGCATAAGTCCTACCTTTCTTCATCCCGTCCATAAAACCGATTCTCTTCCTTCCCCTTCCCCGCTTACCCATCATCCTACCCTCTATCACGGCCTTCAGCAAACCATCGTCCCTCATTACCCCTTCCAGCCACCTACCCTGTCTTCCCCTAATCTCATCTATAGGTTTCCTCTCCTCGCCCACCATGTCAAGCACTTCCTCATTTGTCTTCCTTTCCGTCCAACGCACCTTCTCCATCCTCCTCCACACCCACATCTCGAAAGCCTTCAGCCTATTTTCGTCTTCCTTTCTCAAGGTCCACGTTTCTGCCCCATACAACGCCACACTCAATATCAAGCTCTTCACCAGCCTCTCTTTTACATCCATACTTAAGGTCCCCGTCATTTGCTTCCTTCTATTATTGAACGCTTCCTTCGCTAGCGCGTTTGTCCTCCTAATTTCTTTGTCACTACACCCATTTTCTTCTATCGTACTACCCAAATAATTTAAGTGCTCTACTTGCTCCAGTTTGTGTCCTCTTACTTTTATGATCAGCCTCGCTTTCTTTGCTCCAGATAATCTCATTATTTTTGTTTTCTTATGATGTAGATTAAGAGTGGAATATTGGTATATCCCTGTCCTATATTTGAATAAAAAACGAACTGGCCTAGCGTACATTTGGTACTTTTTACTCTCTCAAGTGACTTGACACTTCGCAACTCAACAGTGAAGTTGATTTTCATTCGTTTCAAACCCTACACACTGTACGGAGAACTTTAAACCATATCGGGAATAGAGGCGATGAACGTAAAGTAGAAGAAGAGGTACAATTAAAAATACCTCGATAATTGCGCCACCCGATGTTTTGTGTTGATTTCCAGTTAGAGCATCAAGCATGTATCATATAAACTTTTTTATTACTGTCTTTTTATGGTAAAAATCTTACCTCTTTAAACATATTGTTTGGACCAATTCGTAAACTATTACTTTTTTATCACTATAACCTTTTATTACTATTATTTCACCTTTCACTTACAATATATTTACCTATGTTTATTTCATCTACTTCTTTCTACACGGAAATTTACACTTTTTAGGCCTGCTCATGTCACAGTGAATAGATGATGGCACCGAGATCATTTAAATAACAACGTTATTAACTATCTCATTATTTTTTCCTGTAAAAAGCACTATTCTCGTACTGCTTCTATTAATCCTGATGAGAAACGACTTAAGTGACGACGTTAGGTAAGAAATGGTGTTTTGATTCTGATTGGTAACTTTTTGCTGTTAGATTTCCAACGGCGCACAGTGATATATTTTGTCCACGTTGCACCATGCATCGGTTGAACTAATCGAATTGAACTGAACCCAAGATTTGATATTGCCTCGTGGATGCCTTAACCACCCCATGAAAATTTAGCCCGGCATTCCACCTGCCAGAAGGACAAATGAAAAGCCAAGAGAAGAAAGAATAATACACACAAAAGCCCCACATTTATTTTCCACACCCTCTACATCTCGAAAAGTTTTCATAATGATGCATGACGTGCCTGTCGGATCGGCGGTGGGGTCTTACGCCCCCCAACCAACCAAACGGGGAATAGGGGGAGGGTTAAGGGGGAAGGGGAGGGACGGAAAACACTCAGTGAGGCACACTTCTCCATCCTCCCTCCCCACAACCCTTAAAATGCACCAAACACACTTGCTTCCCACAACAACTCCTCGATAGCAACTGCAGCACACCCCCACATGACCGAGGAGTAGCTGAGGAGTTAAAAGGGAAGAGTGAAAAGTACCACGCAATGACACAAGGGCTCCCCAAGTAGCGAGGGGGGAGGAGGAGAAAACCCTGGTATACCCTTCCCCCTCTAAGGCTCGTACCCGCCATCTGTGATGCCAACCCTCCCCCTCTGGTGCTCTAGAAAGCCGCCCCTCGCGGTCGGACTAACAAGTGACTAACGCGGGCAGCACGGCAGGGTGTGGGGAGGGGACAGGGTGTCAGGGTGCTCCACACAACACCCCTTTCGTCCTACGCGAGTACACACCATTTCCCCTGCTGAACCCATCCCCCCTCCACGAGCCAATGGGTTCTGTATTAAGGGCAGTTCGCTTCCGTGGCAGGGATGTTTTGCAAGGAGGGTGGTTTCTGGCTGGAATGGTGGGTGGAAAGTGTAGGGGGGTGGGATAGCGAGACCCTGGTACCCAGGACTGAGGGTGGCATGAGGGGAATGTTGGTTGGGTTGATTTGCGCCTCGCAGTAAAAGGAAGGCCATCTGCAGAGCCTGGGGCGCGGGAGGCTCTCAGCGTTTTCCGCCCGTTGAGACGACGAACGCTATGGGTCCGGGGTCTGTCGGTCTGTGAGGTGAGAGATTATCTTACGGCTCTCTGTATCGAGGGCTTGGTCGCGTTACACTGCCGCAAAAGGGGCCAGAGGATTCTCTTCCCGCCCTTGGGCCACGTGACGAGCGGGCGATAAATATTGATGTGCGGGAAGAGACTGTATGCACGAGGAGTTTAGCGAAGGTCCGGCTGCATCAGACCTCAGATAGAGTCGCAAAAGCTGTTCCCTTTTGACTCAAGGTAGTTACTGTAAAAAGAAGCTATTGAAAAATCATCTTCAGAATCGAAAAATGCTGAGCTCATTCCAGACGTGAGCATTTTATACGAAACCTTTTTGGTCAAATTTATAACAATTGGTCACGTATTCTTGCTGCAGAGCATTGGCCAACAGAGTGTTAATTACCAATCTTCTAATTTAGTTTATATCGTGTATCCATAGAATGATAACGGTTTTGAACTAGACACAAATTGTGTTCAACAGAAATTGCTGAGATACATATTCATGATACTATGGAGACATGATTTTAGGTCATTCTCGATGTAAAAGAAAATTTTTCAACCAATGCGCTTGCCTCAAAATGAAATTCTGTGTTAACCCATTGCATATTAGCCTAAGGTTGCCAAGTCCGCTTTAAGATGAGGCATTTCTAAGGATCATATATATTATTTCTCAAGGAATTTTTTTTGTCGGTACGCCATAACTTCCTTAATACTTCATCAATTTTCATAAATGAGGCATCATTTTAAAGCTTTTCTTAACCGCTACACCGAAAAAATATACAAATTACTCACATTTCAGTTGTTTTTCGCAAAATTACAATTAAAAAAATGGTTTTTTGATATCCCGCCCTCGACCTATCGATCCTCTATCGAGAATATCGAGATATATCGACACAGAAATCAATGAACTCAATGTTAACCAAATTTATTCAACAGCCATATTATGTCCAAAAAATTATGATTGTACCACAATCAATGATTATGTTATTTCGAATTTGTTACCTGGACAGGAAACGGTTTATCTAAGTTCTGATTCGGTTCTCTGCGAAGAGACGGAAAACGCTCAGTTGTATCCATTAGAATTTCTGAACTCATTGATCCCTTCAGGTTTGCCGCCTCATAGAAACATACTAAAATAGAACGCTATTATCATGTTGATTAGAAACCTAAACGCTAAGCAGGGTTTAATTAATGGCGCCTGATTAGTTGTAACTCACTTGGGCAACTACACTATCACAGCGAAATTGATTGACTCCGTTATGGAACTTTTATGTGTACCCCTAAACCAATACGCATGTGCCCCTCTGGGTAAGCGTAACCCTCTGGTTGGGATCCGATGGCTAAGGGGATTATCAATAGAGGAGTTTAATGTAGTCTGAGAGAGATTATAATCTATTCATTATAGAGAAAATTGTACGTAAATCAGTGGCAAGAGAATATTGTAGCATTATTGTCACAAAAGCAATATTTCATAAAACTGGAATTCCAAGTAAATAACTAAATGTATCTACTTAAGGCTATAACATGACTTATTTGTTCCACGCTGTACGCTGAAAACTATTTCCAAGCGGAAGGTTGATTTTGCAATTTTATAAAATGTAAACATTTATTTTCGAAAATGGTTCAGAAAACTATATTAATTTCTTACGCAATCTGTGCTTCAGAACTTTAGAGAGCACAGCCGTGAGAATTTCTGTGGAACAATACATCTATTTTTTGGTGATATATATACTGAAAATATATGTATGTGCCAGATATTTTAGCACAATCAGTAAGATATGAGATATCTTTCTTAATCTTTCTTATTAAATTTTATGAGGTATGATATCTCGCTCAAACTAATAAGAACAATAGGCGTGGCTAATTTTCCGCAATTTCCTCTGCGTCGATGGATCTTCGTAAGGCAGTTTCGCCGGCGTTTCAGAAGGCGTTTTCAGGTGTGAGGCTGCCTGCTGAAACGCCGGCGAAACTGTCGTACGAAGATGTATCGACGCGGAGGAAATCCCGGAAAATTAGCCACGCCTATTCCACCACTCCGCGGAAGCCTTCATCAATATTTAGTTAGAACAGACTAAATGTCTCGCTGAAATGATACGTGGCATTGACTCACATGCTTCTGAAATTTGAACTATCCGAACAGCAAACAAATGGCGAAGGAAATCTGTCCTTCCTGAGGTTCCGCCGCGACTGTGTGAGTCAAAACAAATACTAAATTCCACATTTTTTATATTTTGTCCAAAAATATAGGTAATGCAATGCGTTACCTATAGAAACCCAAAATTAAGGTACAAAATATGCAGATTATTCCACGAATGTATTTTAAATAAGCACGTTTTTCCAGCCATAGGAGCCGACTGCAGCGCCATTTCCTACGAATTACCGCATTTTGACTTAAATTACGGCATTAATTTTTCAATAACTAGAAAAAAAAGGCGGTAAGAATCCTGTTTTTTATTTTTATTCAATTTCTCAGGATTAATATCTTCTCAGATACAGTTTCCCACGAAAATGGCATTTGTATTTTATGGAAAAATACTATTTTGCCCCGTGTTTCTCTCATTCCCCCATTGAATGCATGTAATTTCAAGTTCAATTATAGAATAAAATAGCGTGGAAAGGTATTATTTTGTTGTTCATATCAGATAGAGGACAAATTTTTCTACAAGTAGACAGAATATGAATAAAATGACATTTAAGTCATTTTACGGTGGAACCACCTTAACCTGTGGCTACTTACAACAAAGGCGGCGGTGTGATGGCATACGATACATAACACCTCATATCCGGTCGAGAGCGGATGATTAGGGCGCACTTCAGACATCATCCTGCAGAAGAGGAAGCAACAACAACAACAGCAACAAGAAAAACACGGGCGTCCTGCCCCCTTCCTTTCCCTTTTGTCGGCCCGGCCGTAATTTGACCAGCCTTTTGTGCTCCGAAGGCGGCTACGTTGGTACACGCATGAAAAAAATGAGCCGAATGAAAGGCCAAAAGAATAGCGATCGCGAGGTTGTTGTCGGCCACTTGGCCGGCGCGTGCCTGCGACGACACGAGCCAGGGGGGATGGTTGCATCGGGGTGCAGGGGGGTGCTGTCACGGCGAAGATATCAAGAAGTGGTGCGGGAGAGAGGGTGCGGCATCTCTGACGGGTCTCAGCAGGGGGAAGGCGGTGATAAATGAAACCAGGGGGCGTCAATCTGTGAGGGAGGGTTGGATGCGTATGTTTGTGTGAGAGAGAGAGAGAGCCGTGAAGGGAGCCACCTGCCGGGAGGATTGCGAAATGGATAGGAAACAGATGAAGGCGAGGAGATCAAGAGGATGAGATAGGGAAGTGAGGGACGTCGAATGCAGAGTACTGGGCAATACCACACTTGGAGTGCCATCCTACACATGGATTCAATTCGTCAGGTTATTCACAGTAATCAATCAGGAAGTGCCAATGAAACTTTTAATATACGATGCAAGAGTACGATATAGTATAAATTTGCTTAGTAGTATTTGAAATTACCAAACTAGTACATTTGATAAGTTGCAAAATTACAATTTTCATTCATGCAGTGGTATATTGCAGCAGTAAGTGATTATTGAATTAAATACGGAGGACGATATTTCTTTTATTTCTTAATCCCTTGTATACCTTTCATCATTGGTATATTTTAATCTCAAAATTATTTTTTCTACGGCAGAAGATAGTTCTCGGACCAATCTTTGCCCGAAGATTACTGATTTCTTGAAATAAAAGCGGTCGAGAAATTTTGGCATATGCATGTTTTGATCTTTCGTTACCGAATTACAGACCTTCAAAGATGAACATTTTATTTTTCCATTTTTCGAAACAATCACTGTAAATCAAGAAGTAGGTAGTTACTTTTTTCTACATAAACTTAAAATTAGATCACAGCATTAGCCGGTCTAAAGGCCTGGTTACACATTACATGAGAATGTACAAGAAAATATGTGAATGTCAGAATGAACGCGAAAATTCACCGTGTAACCACACCAAAATGTACGATTGTATGAATGTCTGAACAGAAAATAGAACCAGTTCTAATTTCGTTCAGACAATCGTACAAGTTGACCTCATTACAGAGACACCTGGTGGCAGACAACGCAAATGACACATTCAGTTGTCATCTGGCTTGTGTTGGCGGCTTTTTTGTTACAAGCAACGAGCAAGAGGTCAAAATCCAAAAACAATTCGAGCGCACGAAACCAAATAAACCACCAACACAAGCCAAATGACAACTGAATGTATCGTTTCCATGGCAAAAAAATGGTTTAAATAACGCGCCAACGGTTTAAAATGAGGAAAAACAAACGAAAACGCATAATGCGCATCAGAAGATGTACGAAAATCTGTCCGAAAAAATGTACCGTGTAGCCACCTACTCATTGATCTTGTCCATGAGAATGTACAAGAATCTGTACATGAAACCATTCACACAAATGTACAGAAACTTGTACATTCTCATGTACCGTGTAACCAGGCCTTAAGAACAAGACAGGAGTGGCTCTAGCTTTTAGGTTCATGAATGCACCTGCAGTTGCACGATTGAAATGAAAAATGTACAAGGTATGAGAAATTAAATATCAGTTAATTTGACAGTTCCTATTCCTGACAGTTCAAGAAGCATGAAAAGCATTTCCTTTGTACAGAAAAACACTGTGAAAGGTGAAGCTAGATCAAAAATATCATAAAATTGCATGCTTACAAAAAATCATCTTCATTGTAATCACTCATATTTTCTCTGTACAATCCGAGCAATCAATCACCTTCCATATTGAGTGAAAGGGGTATACGAGAAATATGTTGTTACCCTTGAGGATCACTATCTTAACTACTGTATTGCATTATATCGAGTATCGAAGTATCGCAGACCTAGCTTGGAGCCCTGGAAGTATGTATGGAGGGAAGAAATAAGAGTTGAAGACGTGACGGTTGCGAGTTATAAAGGCGACGTTATGTGTTCGACGTGAGCCTGTATCGATTTTCTCATCGATAATCATTTGAAAGCTATCCTATCCTGCGATTCCAGTTTTCAAGCACATTGTTAACTTTCTTTCAATAGGTATATATGATTTGACGTTCCGTCGTAGATTTCCCCGGAGTTGAAGCAAATATTCCTTCACTATCGAGTGTTCATCGCGTACGTAGTTTTTGTAGAAAACTTTCGCCCCTATTACAACGGGCGTCATCAGACGAAAGTACAGGTGAAGACACCCATTGGGATTTTGACAGAACTGTTGTCTACAAAAACTGCCAAAACCTTGCACACCCGATAATCTTGGGATATTTGATTTGATTTCACGCCATCTATCTGTTATACTACACTATAAACTGTATGCTATACGGTAAACTACACAGTACACATTGCATAATTCATGCCATTACTCAATACTGAACAGCATGCCACACTTCTCGCTTCTCATCTTTAGTGATACTTTCTGGCACTCAACAAGGGAGTTCACTGCGTATAAGAAAGACTTGAGTAAATATCATGAGTGTGGGTATGGAATAGAACCGGTAGAATACATAGTTTATATATCTTGGGAGTATATTGGATTGAACAGGGGTATAACAAAAGAAAAATTAAAGAAGAAAAGCCACTCACCGGTCGAGGAAGCACCCATGAAGCAAGCAAAGGAAATAATGAAGGGTACACGTATTCCAAGAGGCAAAACAAATTTTTCATTTTTAAATCATCACTTATAATGCTGGGGAGCCTAAAATTTGATGCGTAACCGAATCGATAATTTTTCAACCTATGTCGTACTATCATATCGACAGTTGTCAGATATACTGATGCAGCTGCATACATACGCACATACGTACTTATCCCTTTTGGGTTGGGTATAGTGAAAAGAGCTTAATTCCCCACGTTTGGCCTAGAAAACTGGATATGTTTATACAATATCCTCCTTGATGAACTATCTTTTCATGCCTTCTTCGCATCTATCGCATTCCTGCAATAGCTAATCCTGTTCTTAAGACTCCTAATATTACTCCTCTTCATACGAGTCTCTTCCACCAAATTTACTCGTTACTTCCTTGGTCCATCCCTTCCCCTCATACCATTCACTCTTCAACCATCAGTTCATTGTAACATCGCACCACTTTCAATGAATTCCGCAATAATCTGTGCAGACATTTCATTAATTTATTTACAAGGCAAAGGAACTTTCTTGCGAGAGTCCGCAGCACTTCACATCTCACTCCCAACCATCCCAACCAATCCCAACAATCCCCTCTCTTCTCCTCCGTCAACAAGCCACTCACAACCAACTAGCCGAATAAACATAACAACAATTAAGAAAACAAAAACTCTTATAAGGTGGTTCCACCATGACTGAATGACCCAAAACAAGTACTTAATTCCAACTTATTGTTGAATTGGTTTAAAAAAATCCTGCTTTGGCTAATGACACGCGTTACCTATTGAAAACCAATATTATGGTACAACATATACAGATAATTTCAGGGGTATATTTTTAATGAACACATTTTAATAGCAATAGGTGCCAACTGCAGCGCCATTTCTATGGAATTACCACGCTTTGACTTCAATCATCGCAACAATTAGCTAATAACTCATTAACTGAGGCGGTAAGATGCATCTATTTTATTTTTAATCAATATCCCGAGAATTTCACTTCCTGTATTCAGTTTTTCATGAAAATGGCATTTATATCTAATAGGTAGAAAAAATTAATTTTCCCGATTTTTCTCCCATTGTCGCATTTAACACCATGTAAACTCAAATTAAATTTGCGAGAAAAATAGTGCGGAAAGGTAAAATTTGGTGGTTTATATCAGATATAGGATATTTTTTTCTATTAAGTATCCAGAATATGAATAAAATGACATATAAGTGCCTTTATGGTGGAAACACCTTAAAGTAATAAAAATATTATGAAAATAAGAAGAGCTAGTACAAAAATATAGCGACGGAGCACCAAACGTAACACATAATAAGTGATGCAGCAATATTGATGATCCAACTATAGTGATGATACAGCTAAAAAGTGATAAGTTTTTATATCGGACATCCCACCTCTGATTGCGAGCAATGATTGGGATTGGAAGAAGGAGGAGAGCCGTAGATGAAACTCGGTACAGCGACCACGGGATGAAGAGGCGAGTTGGTGTACGATAAAGGTGTACCGTTGAGGATTGAGGCGAAAGATGTAAGGGGAGAGAGGACCGGATCAGCGAGGAGGGGAAACCTTTCGGAACGAAGGTAGGAAAAAATTGGGGGGAAAAAAAAGGAAGAGGGTTGATTCCGGTCGGGGTGAATCCTGTTGGGAGGGTGGGCGAGGTGGGGAGGGGGGGAGGGAGGGTGGATTGGGGGAGGGTTCAGAATGGTTCGTTCCTAGAGGGGTGGCGGGGATGACGAGCGGAGAAAAATGAGGCGGGGAATGGGAGGGCGGAGGAGAACTGTTAACTTATTTCTCCCTCGGGGGAATGCGAGTAAGTAAAGCCGGAGAGAGAGAGGGAGCGCAGGAGCTCCTTCAATTGTTTTCACTGTGGGAACGACCTCGCCGGAGTGGTCCCAGTGTTTGCGGAGAGGCAAGTGGCAGAGGGTGTTGGGGTGGGAAGGGGGGAGGGAGGGAAGGGGAGGAAGAGGGCGTGTATAAGAGGGTGGGAGTGGGATAGGTGTCAGAAGACGAGATAAGACGGAAAATAAGGACAGGGAAAAAAGCAGCATCGATAGAGTGGATATGACGAATTGGTGGTACCTATCGGGTGGAGGAGACTGTTGCTCGCGGGGAGTATAAGTGTTGTAGTAACGATATTGTGGTCCATAGAGATTCAATAATGGAGATGTTGTTAACAGAGGAATGTAAGCTAAGATATGTAAGAAGCAATACTTGAAAAGTGTCATTAAATTAAACATATATTACAATCTATTTGTTATTTGCACTGTAATAAAGCCAAAACTGATAATAACACAATAATTAACCATATTTCCGATACTATTTATTCATAGCCTCCGCACGGCGAGTTTTCTGTTAAAGTAATCACAATTTTACAGTCCTGTTATAGAGTTGCTGTAACAATAGCTCAGTTGTCATAATTAGATAGTGATTAATTATGTAGTTAAAGAACCTATGAAAGTGTATGGCCTTGAAATGATGTGTTCAAACGAAAAAGAATAATTTAATTGCTGAAAACCCAACCAAAAACACCAAAAATACAAACCGTGGTTTTAGCAGAAAGCGCTGTATTTCTGACTCACAAGTACCATGTTTTACGAAATTTGTAGCAAACAAGATAAATTAAGCACTTGGAAAAATGAATATAATAGCCAAATAATATTTAATTAAAATATTTAAAAATATGAACTTACGTGGAATTTATTTATTAATTTGCTACCGCGCGAAAAAAAAATCATATTATGAATAATAACAGCGAGTTTCAAAATCGGCGATGGTGAATCTCAAGTTTGACGGAAGAATTTTATTTGATTAGGAACAATGTGTATTGCACATTTACATGAAAGTAGTAAAACGCGCTTGCGTCTAGAAAGTAATTCAGGGATTCTAACCTCGGATGATGGACCATTCCAAATGCTAAAGTAACATTACACATTATTATACATTAACACAACAACATGCATTAAAGTAACATTGAACATCCTCTGTCATTCTTATCTATATACTCAAATATAAAACTGGAATGCCTCTCAATCAAATCATGTGTTTCAACTTTTTATAAATATTAATTTTTCATGTGAAGGTTTTTTATGCGATGGACATTCAAAGAAACTTTAATTCGGAATAATAATAATGAATATTTGACAAAAATATTTACATAGATTTTATGATCTAAAGATTTTTCACGGTCAGTAAAGAAAATGGCATTAACCTTGAATTCGTGGGTGCCAGAGAAAAAGGAAAAGCCACATACGCTTTTCATGCGTATCGTTTCCTCTGTTGCGGGAATAAGCAGCTAATTTTGTGTTTAACACGACGGTAAACGATCCAGTTCCTTCCCCTTCACCGTTCATTTATTCGCAGAATGACCTGATATTTAGAAAACATGAATGCTTGAGTAAAGTCGCTCAAAGAGACTGCTCCCTAATTTCAACCCAAGACCTCCACTCGTAATGCTCGCCATGCAACGCTCAACCTTCTGGGCTAATATGCCGTATAGGATGTGCTTTATCCCCAGAATGTATTTAAATTGGAATCCACGTTCAACACTCGGGTTTCACCATCCAATATTTTCTTTCGTATTGGAATTCCTACAGCCTAAGTTCACAACTATTTATGCACACAACTTACGTTTGATATTTGTGCTAACTTATAGCCATTAAGGTAGTAGTCTGAGCAATATATTGCTGTACGTATATGCGTTAGCTTTATTATGAAGAAAAAGATCTCATCTTTCTAATGACGGTAAAATATCAGCCACTAGTCATTACAGTTTTCGAGAAACTTGCCAAAATACCAGCCATCTTTCATGGGTAATGGTACGGATGTGCACTTCAGTATTATTTGTTATTAAACTTTATTTAACTGAATGAGAAATTTTTAACGCATAGATCTCGTCATAAATTTGACAATGTGTAGCTCGCATTCTTTTTCAACTATTAAAAAAATAATAAGTCAACCACTCACCCCGTAAATTTCGCACACTCGCAAAATATCTTCGGTATTTAGGCGTTATTATAGCACCAAAGGCGTTATTATAGCACCATTGACTCTCTTTTTTTCACCATTCACTTATTAAATCAAGTAAACTACTGAGAATTGCAGTATATTAAAGCAAAAATCCGCCTTCTCCTTTCTAGCTTCAATAAACTGTTTGGTTAATTCGTAATTCCCAAAAACGAAATTTTAATTTGAAAAATATCTAACATTTACCATGCGTAAGACAATTAAAAAAAACTGATTTGTGCACACTCAAAATACTTCACAGCTATGACACTTTTATCTTCTGTCTCACTTGAAGTTGGTCTGCTCGTTGCTTTCGAAGATGAAATTTATAGCATGAATCAATTAAACATTTATCATTTATTATATATATTCATAAGAACTCACGCCTTTACATTCAAAACAAATTGCCTCCCCGCCATATTTACTGCAATTCCACTAGATTTCACGCTTTTACCACTCTGAAATATGGGAAATTCAAGATGGAGGCGAATTTACGATAAACTCCATCTATCCTAAATCTGGCGGCCGAAAAAGGTACCTAAATCCGCTCCCTCATGGTGCCTAACGAGTTAGGACACACTTCAAGATGGCGTCCTCCCTAAATTTCAGGATTTAGGTATCTAACGGGCGAGTTGGGACGCAGCTAAAGAGAAGGTTGAGCTGGGCTCAAATTTAGGCTACGCCAAGTCGTTGTGAACTGCCAGACGCTATTCTCAAGGTCACATCTCCGGTGTTGCGCCGAGCTAAGCCAAGTTACGCCGAGTTACGTTGTTGTGAACAAGGCTTTAAGCTGGGCGTCGCAACTTTAGGAGGGCAAGAAAAGGGAAATGGGAAAGCGAATGTTCCTTGGTGTGCATTCGCAAGGGCATATGCGTGTAGACCCTATGCAACAGTAAACAAAGGTAATGATATAATAAATATAATAATAAAAGGGAGAGAATTGAAACACTGGTGGTAGCTGGACGCCTTCTCCAAGGCGCCCACGCTCCATATTTCATGTTGTATGTTCCAATTCTCTCCCACTCCGTCTTCCCTTACAAGGGTAGGGCGGAGTTCCTCTTTACTGTTATCAATTACAATAATATTTGGGATACCTATAATTGAACCCCTTAAATTATGCGCGATAATGCGAGCTTCAGCTAAGCAAGGTTAAAATAAATAAGGTTTAATTTTTGTGTGAAATAACAATGTACAGTAATAAAATCCACAGATTCAGGCTCTACTTAATAGAATCTTTTTATACTCATTTAAAATTTTTTTTGTACTTTTATACACCTTATTTTTAAAATTCACAACGCGTTTCACCAATTAAATTAATTATCATCAATTATCTTTAAAAAAACGTTGACTTTTCTCACACCACATTTTTTCCACACTTTCTCACCCCTTGATTTGATTGTTTTTGCCAAGCGTTGTATATTAATATTGTTATTATTAACATGTTAATATTTTTACCCTACTTTTTCTTTTTTCTTTTCGTTTAATTTCCTTTTTGTAACTTTTTAGTGTAAACATTTAAAAAATCAAATTAAATATACTGTATTTATCTAACAACGACAAAAATAACTTGCAAACAAACTCTACTGCACCTGACGATGCCAAACATTGGTGAAACGCGTTGTGAATTTTAAGAATAAAGTGTAAAAAAGTACTGAAAATTTTTCGAAATGTACAGTACTAGATAATGTACAGTAACACTTGAATTAGGAACATGGCCATGAGCCGAAACCAGCTTTCCGAGAAAGTTAGTGTGGGAGGAGGATGGAGGTTTGGCTGTCTGAAGAACTGGATGGGGTTTAAGGGAGGGGGGGGACAGGAGGGGTGGATGTAAAGGGGGTTGAGGGGGTGGAGGAAGACACATAACCCCCCTGAATTTTTCATAGTCCATGAGAGGGGGTCGTAAGAAAAAAATACTCTTTCCCGAGGAATGGAAGAGCAATATTCCGGACACGGAGATGTGCCGAGACTTTAGCTCCGTTTGAGTGATACTCAAGGATTGCATCTTCATCATAAACGTAGAGAGAAGGACCTCAAAACAATAATAATAAAAAAACAGGAGGCGGCGCGCGAAAACATTGCTTCGAGAAAATCTGAGAGGAAGGCGGGGGTAATGGGGTGGGAGGAGGAGGAGGGGGGACGGGAGACCCCCGTTTTTGTCACGCGAGGGGAAATCTTGTTAGGCGAAGTGTGTCCACTTCGGCCGAATACAGAGATTGGACGTAGATGCATCATGGCCGAGTGGTTGATTAAGACAAAAGGCGGAAAGCACGACGAAAACAAAGTCGCCGAGGATAGGAATGGATAGAAATTTCCATCTGTTTTAGGCAATAGGAATGAATCAGAGTGGTGTTTGATTAATAGTCACGACCGCGGCTGCGTCAAAAACATGCAAAATTTGACATGGCGTAGAACTCATGCAAATATAACACATAATAATTGGAAAAGGAACATCAAATGTCAAGAATTGCAGTGAGACAATATTTTAAAGTATTAAAAAAGAAGAACCGGGAGATAAAAGTTTTCCAATCATTGCGATTTCACAAATGATTATGGTACGCAGTCACGCGCACGGGTGCGAAGACATACTCCAAAGACGGTGATATTCAACATGAGAAAATCATTTCACTTGAGCGGGATACGAACCCGGATCTCCCAATTTCCGGTCAAGTCAAATGATTTTCTCACGGCGAATTTCACCGCTTTGGTGTACAGATAAAAGTTTTCTTGGCCACTACTCTGCGATAATTTTAAAACTGCACAGGGTATCAAACACACTGCGAACAGTTTCGCGATCTTTTGAGGGTTTGTGTTATTTATACCCTGAAAACTAATGCTTAAATCTAGTCTCAATCAACAGCTTACGATGAGTCTTAACCGGACATGGCCATTTACTTTTACTTACATTAAATTGAAAGTGATCTGATATATTCAGCGAGGAAGATTCTACAAGTCAACAAAATTAGTTGGGAGAATAGAGGAAGGAGAGAGGAATAACTCAAGTGACCTTCATCTAACAAATGACCGGCTTCAAAAACTTGTGGAATCAAAATTAATGGGTAGCTGAATCTAATTAAAAGCTGGAACTCATTAAAGTAAGGAGATTCATTGGATTATCCTTGTGGCAAGATAATAGGGCAAAAATAATTTGATTTTAATAGATTTTTCAGTCATTTTCAGTCCTTTACAATAGCACGCGTTCAAGACGAGATAATAAAGATGAATGTGAAAATTAGGGATGAAGGCATAATGGAAGACGAGAAAGCCGGATAAAAGGGGAGATAAAATTACTGAGAAAGTAAGGGTTAACTGATTTGACTCCCATGTCTGGGTAAAGAAACGTCTTCTAGTTATTTTGCAACCACTCAGTGAGACAAAAAGGATAGTACAATCGTCCTTTCAACTTCCACACGTGTAAAAGATAACCTCGGTGAAAATGTAAAGTTAGCACATCAATATTTTATTACAAGCATGAAACATACAATATATTTAAACGTTCACAATTAAACCCACGTTCAAAACAATAACTTTTGAAATCCACGCGCTGTTCGATATGACGAAAGACTAAGAAGAAAATGCAGAATAGAATAAGAGCGGCTGGAGTGACTGAATCACGAGGCAGTCAGGGTTCTTAAAGCAACGAAAAATCAGATAATAGTAGTAGTAGCTTTAGTAGTAGTAGCTGCTAGTAGTAGTAGCCGCTAGTAGTAGTAGCTGCTAGTAGTAGTAACTTTTAGTAGTAAAAGTAGATCCTCATGTTTTGGTTTGGACACGCAATGCATAAACTGGAAGAGGAAGGCAGATTGAGATGCGCAAATTCATACACGTTACGTGACAAGTAAAATTTAAATCTATTTCATTCTGCAATTTATGAACAGTACACAATGATCAGTGCATACAAAGAGTCATATTTAAACACTGGGCATCCATTGAATCATGGACGGTAAAGATATTGCTTTGGCCGCAAGGCCGGGACAAAATGAAAAAATACCATTAAAAATCTTTTTAACTTTTTAAATAATTACGACAACAAATCTTACTTTTCCAAGCACTTATATAAAATAAAATTGCTTATAATCCGAGAATGTTAAATGAATAATGTGAAATGGATACCAAAATCGAATTTATGAAAAACTAAAATTGTAAATTTTTACAAATCGTGTTGGTCAAATTTGTTAAATGTATTATTTAAATACCTTACACCTCTGAACCATTCCATTACCTGATCCTCTCCCTTCTGGTCTCTTTCCCTGACTGTGTGTGTGTGACCCTGTTTATTTCGTGGACTCGTCGAACTAGTGTTCAAAGTTACTTTGCAACGTACTGATTCACAAAATGTCGTATTCGTGAACGAAGATGATTTGGATAGCTTATTCCTCACGTGATTTCATTTTAAAATTTCACTTGAAAATTTGTCACCGTTTAATGAAACGACGCGGTGCATGTTCGTGGGGTTTATTAGCCTAAAAAATGTCCACGGAATTACAAAATTGAGATGCAGATCCACAAAATGTTTTATGAAAATTGCGAATTATTTGTGTTCTAAGTTTCATATTTATTTCTACTTGATGAAACACCTCTAAAACCTTCATGAGACTTCCAAGTTTATTAAATACTAAGTTTTCCAGGTGATCCGAAGTGAATTCTAACATATCCTTTTCGGAACTCAATTCTGCTCGAATACATTTAAAGATACGTGGATTTGCACACATGCGTGACTTCACCTTCTACCTACTTTTCTCTTCTGGAGCGTTTTAGTGCCAACATTCGCGCACCACTTCTGGTGACGATCGGTGATCTCCGCGAGCATTACCGTTCGGTTCAGTTCCTTCCCAGCAAGGGAATGAGCATCTCTCTCTGCGTATGTGTACCAACCTTGCGTTTGCCAGGGAGGAGAGCGGGGTGAGGGATAAGATAGTGGGGAGAGGAGAGAGGGAGCAAGGAGGTTGAGTAAGCAAAGGGGAGGAGAGAGTAGGAGGGTGGTAAGGTGGGCTTTGTCGTGAAGGGAAGCGAGCGGTTACATCTCCTCCGTTTCTGCCTCTAAAGGTAGACCCCGGCAATGAATTAGGCAAGCCGCTGCGCTAAGCTAATTAACCCCATGTTAAAGGTTAGCCGATTCCCGTGCCCGCTGCTCCCTTTGCTCTTTACACCTACGCATCCCGCTCTTCAACTCCACCTCAGTCAGCCTCGGCCTGAAACTTTGCTGGATTCGTTCCTCCAACCCTTTGCTCACTAAATAATCCCATCTACCTCTCTCAATACGTCCTTCCTTTGTTTTACACACCTCTCTCCTTTGAAATCCCTGTAACGTATGATTTTCTAAATATTTTTGTACTTAAAAATTTATCAAGGCGTTCTTTTTTATAAGGGGGCTCGTGGTGGCATAGTGGGTAGAGCGCTGGGCTACCGACCGGAGGGTCCCGAGTTCAAATCCGGGTGAAGCCTCACTGGACACCTTACAAAAATCCTCGCGGTGCGACTATCTGGTTGTCAGAGCATCGTGGAAAATCGCAGGTGACCCAGGGAAGGAACTGGCCCCCCTACCCAGAATGCGTGAACCTAACACGACAATGGCTTAGTACGGGGTGAGGTCTACTCTCAAACATCAATACCAACCTTCGGGTTGAAACACTAAGTGGATTCTTTTTATAAGACGGATTTGACTTGGTAAAAACTTACTCATTCATACATACTTGAACTATGTTTAGATGTTGAATTTTTATGGCTAGCGAATGGCTTTGTTGAACACGGGCATTGTTGGGAGGACTAACATGCTACATAGAAATTACAACGGTTGCGATTGCATTGTCCTCGCACTCATTTCTGAAAAACATTAAATAAAATCACTCTGAGAAGAAGTTATTTTGTTTTTACCTTTGGTATGCCTAACGTTATGTCACCCAGTTTATCAGTCAGTCAAACGATCCAACACTCGAAGGAATATTACCCAATGCTCATTAAATTTACATGAAGTCCGTTGCAGGTGATTATAAACAGTACCGAAATGACGTTTTTGAAGTGAAAACTTCTTATGTCGCGTTGAGCACTTTTGTAGATGGGTAAAAGACATCGTGTCTCCGTCACCGCTACTACATATATGTATAATTATGTATATTCTGTATATACACAGTATACTCGTTATATACACAGTACTTGTGGATGGGTACAAACCATTGGACTCGCATCACCGTCACCGTCACCATCACCGCTACTAAATATATGTGTAATTGTATATTCTGTATATACACTTTTGTGGATGGGTAAAAGCCATTGGACTCGCGTCACCGTCACCGCCACTGCTGCTAAATATATGTATAATTGTATATTCTGTTTTTACACAGTATTCTCGCTATATACACAGTACTTGTGGATGGGTAAAAACCATTGGACTCGCGTCACCGTCACATAAACTATATTATAATTTTATTCATATTACATTATATATATCTAATATACGGTTTAGTTCATTCAATTTGGGTTGCTACAAATATTGTGCCGGATAATATAATAGTCCATACTCGTGCAGGAGAGTGTACTCGATACAAGAATAGTGAAGGTTAGTACAATATAACTCAATTTCTTTTAATACGTTCAATTTGAGTAGCTTATTCATATATACATAAACTTTGCAGACGATAAAAATCTACCATTGATTGAATTTTTAAATAGTGAGTTTGGTTTAACGATGTATAATGATCGCAATCTTGCCACAACGAAATATAAAACTACTATTGATGCAGTATTTACAAAACATTTAAGCAAATTCGAATCAAAATTATTTGTTTCTTACTTTAGTTACCATAAGCCTATTGTATCAGTTTTAGATATTGCCGATGATGATGGCGGTGATGATGAAAGAGTTGTTGAAATAATGGATGAAAGTTGATTATTCTGAAGCTACGCGAAGCACAATAAATGAATATTTAATTTATTATATACATGAAACTACTTTCTACTGATTAATAAAACACTTCATTAGAAATTATTCCCTACATTCAAAAATGCTCACGTTATTCAAGTTTTCACTTCTGTCGGCACTCCCGGAGTGCCTCTTTCTTTTTTTAACCATGATTCTTTTGTATCATAATTCGCTGCTTAAAAAGATTACTCTATTTGATAAATCTTGAAAAATAAATAAACATTAAAAAGGGCCACATTTTGTCACTCGACATATTTGCGCCTAGTTCCCGAGTTTGTGAACATTTACGCACTCCACCGTTCAGCTGGGCTGATCGGCAAAAATCCAGCCTTGCGAGTCGCCAGATGCGATCGCTGAGGTGATGCGGTGGAAATGGGCGTTGTCTAAACCAAAGAGTGGCGCTTCCTTGTATTGGCCCGTCTTGCAGGATAATGATGCACAAATTTATGAATGAACGGTAACTATTGCTTGCTTTCATTTTTTTTTTAATCGATGAAAGAAATGGTCACAAAAGAAATCTTTCACTTAAAGTTATTTTTTTACCCATTTTCTGAACTCTGAGCATGCATTTGAGAAAACACCCTAGAGCGGAAGTCTCCCTTATGTGATTACCCTAGGATCCAAAACAAAATCGGAATGAATTTTTTGTAAATTTGTGTACAGAGGGAGATAGACCGTCGGCATTCGGTAATTAAGGGACTCAGATCCACTAATTGTGACGGATAGCCATGCTAGTGAAAAATCTATGCCACAAGAAATTAAGTGATATACAGATATAGGCAAAAGAACAACAAACATAACTCCATTCATTGATTCGAGATGGGGACAGAATAATACTTTTCAATATTTCTGAAAATCTTACATGACACCGACGGAATTAGCAATTAAAATTAAGGAGTATTGATTGCCTCATTAGTATGTTAAAAAAACGAAACAAATTACGGTAAAAAAGAAATAAAACTAATTCCAGGTCAAGGTGGATGATTTTTTACTCTGTCAAATATTCGTACTTCTGTGCACTTGCGGGTAACACCGTAAAAGTAATGCAGCGGCTAATTCTCGGCACATTAAAATAAATCAACCAAACTAATTAATCAGAAATTGTAGCTATGCGTAAATATACCCCACAGCTGAAACTAGTCAGAATGATGAAATTCGGTCAGAGATGTACAAACAAGTGATTCTTACCAATAGATCTAAAGCCAAACATTGCTATCGATATTATGTGTTCATCACACTACCGTCATCTCCAACGCACACCCACCTGATTGCATTAAATTAATTTCTTATGCAAGTACCTCGAATTACTATAAATGTACAGCACTCTCCATTTTGTCATCAATTTTCTACGTGAGCATGCAAAACATCGCGTGAAATAAAAGGGTACTTTTCATTTGTCGTTGGTACACAATTCCGAATTTAATTGTGAAATGTTTAACGTGGAAGAAAGTTACCTAATTTATATTCATTGATATTTGCGTGAATAGGATGCAATGAGTTAATGAAAACGATATTCACCCATAAACTTGGAAAGCGGAATGGGGGAAAGCCCACTGCATACCCGTCTTTATATATTGAAACTTATGGCTTCATAAAAATGAATGCTGCTCTGTAAACATTTTCTCCTAGTCCCTATAAGTTGGTAAGATGTCATTTCATCAAAGGACCCTCAACTCTACGTTGGAATACAAATTAAGACTTGGCATGATAATAGAAATGGAACATAGCGTTTCGCGAATCGAAAGAATAGAGTTAAACAGTCTTATAGGATCGAGAATACGGGTTAGTTTTAAATTTATAATTCACGTTTTATGCACTCCATACCCAAAAGATCTTATGACAGACACGTGAATATGAATTTCCTCGACAGTAATGAAGAATTACGTTGACCTTTTGGGTATTTTCGAGGTCCCTCAGATATTAGATAAGTAAACATAATGAGTCGTTCAATTCTTATGATCGATTACGCGACCAGTAATTTATTGGTCCGTCAATGAATACGACTTATAAAACCTAACGCGATATACATTTTCGTACTTTCCAAAGCAAAAACGGAGATTCGAGTCATGATAAAGTGTCATTCTGGTACATTCGGTAACAGTTGAACTCATTCAAGTATTCTACCAGCTGATTGGTAGGTTCTTGGACAGTCCCCATTCTGCATCCCAACCTCATAGACATTGTCTCGCTTTCCCTCCTAATGATGGCCCGTTATTAGATCCCTCTTCAATCCTTCATATCTTCTACCTCCTCTTATTACGTTCATAATTCCAATCCTCTTCCTTCCTCTTCCACTCTTCCCCAGTGTTCTCCCCTCTATCACTCTCTTCAACATGTCCTCTCCTCTCAAAACCTCCTCCATCCATCTCTTCTGCCTTCTCCGAACCTCTGCAACAAGCTTCCTCTCCTCTACGACCATATCCAATACCTCATTGTTCGTCTTTCTAGCCATCCAGCTAACCTTCTCCTTTCTTCTCCAAACCCACATCTCAAACGCCTCAAGTCTACGCACATCCTCCCTTCGAAATGACCAAGTTTCCGACCCATATAGCGCCACGCTCCATATTAAAGTTTTCACCAGCCTCTTCTTTACGTCTCTTCTCAGACCCCCCCTCATCAATTCCCTTCTCTTCGAAAATTCTTCTTTAGCTAGCGCAATTCTGCATCTGATGTTTTTACCACTAAACCCATTCTCCTCCAAAATACTACCTAGATACGTAAACTGCTCGGCCTGCTCTATCTTCTGCCTCCCACCCTTATATTCAGTCCCGCCTTCTTACTTCTAGAAAATCTCATTACTTTCGTTTTCTTGTGATTGATCGTCATCCCATACTTTTCGCACTGCACCTCTAATGCATTCACCATTGACTATAACCCCTTGGCAGACTGACTAACCAATGCTTGATCATCTGCAAATCTCACTGATTTTATCAGCTCCCCTCCTACCTTTATTCCTACCTCCTCCTCCCCCCATGCCTCCCTTATCATCTCTTCTGAATTCACGTTAAAAAGCAATGGTGATAGTGGGCACCCTTGCCGCACTCCCCGGCCTATCGTGGCCCATCCCGATTCTCCATTGGCTACCCTAACCTGCGCCGTCTGGTTCATATACAAATTCCGAATCAGACGCCTGTCCCTCCAATCGACCCCTAATTTCTTCAACACTCCCATTAATTTCGTCCATTCCACCCGATCACACGCCTTCTCGAAATCTACGAATCATGCAAAAACATCCTGCCCATACTCTAGGTTTATTTCTACTAGCGTCCTCATCACCGCTATAGCGTCTCGCGTTCCCGTCCCTCTCCCAAACCCGAACTGGTCGTCACCCACGTATTCATTTGCCTTCTTCTCTAGCCTTCTGTTTATAATTCTCAGAACTACTTTGATCGCGTGGGATATTAAGCTTAGTGTCCTATAGTCTTCGCACGTTTTTGCCTTACTCTTCTTTGGTATAGGAATTAGTACAGTCTTCGCGAAGTCTTCCGGCCACTCTCCATCCTCATAAATCCTACGAATAAGCGTAAAAGGTTTCCTCTTCCGTTCTTCCCCATGCTCTTTAAAAACTCAGCAGGTATGTCATCTATTCCCACCGCCTTATTCCTTTTCATGTCTCGTACAGCTCTTTCGATTTCGCTATCTAGGATACTTGGTCCGATGCCATCTCTGTCGATATCGTCTTCCCTGTCTATATATAACCTATTGGGCCTTATTTCTTTACCATACAGCTCTTCAACATACTCCTTCCACCTCTCCTGGATCTCTTTTGGTTCTACGATCACCTTTCCCGTCTTGTCTGTTATTTTTGTAATTCCCTTGCCCTTATTAACACCCGTCAGTTCCTTTACTTTCCTATATAATGCATCAGTTCTTCCCTCTTTTTGGTATTTCTCTAACGAGTCGATCTGTTCTCTCCACCACGCCTCTCTTGCTTTCTTTGTTTCTCTTCTAAGCCTGTTATTAAATTCTCGGTATTTTCTCTTACCTAGCTCTGAGTTTTCGCTCTTCCATTTCCTTTTCTCCTCCATCTCCCTTATCATCTCCTTCGTGATCCACGGTTTTCTAATTTTAGTTGCACTCACTACGCCTACCGTTGCTTTCGCCACTTCTACAATTCCATTTTTCAAACTTCCCCATTTATATTCCACTAATATAACTCCATGATCCTCACCCATTATCTCATCCACCTTCTCTTGATACTTCTTCTTCATTGCCCCAGTTAATGCCTCCGTATTCCACTTTCGTACCCTCCTTCCCATTCTTATCTTTTTCAGTTTCACCCGACATTTCATGACTAATAAGTTGTGGTCTGTGTCTGCATCAGTTCCTGGATAAGTATACGAGTTTTTAACACTATTCCTGTATCTGTGACGAACCATTATATAATCTTTCTGGATATCTGGATAATCTGTGTATTCCGGCTTCTTCTAAGTGTACCTACGTCGAGGATGATGTCTGAACCATGTATTTGTAATTACTAGGTTATTTCTACGGCAAAACTCAACAGCTTTCTAGCCCCGGTCGTTTCTCCTTTCTAGCCCGTAATCGCCTACCTCCCACCCATCTCTTTTTTCACCCACCACCGCGTTCCAAACCCATTACCACTAAGTACTTACTCCCAGGTATCCTACCAATTATTTCCTCTAGCTGATCGTATACCCCATCTACCTCCTCCTCTTTATGATTAGAGGTAGGCATATAAACCTGGATTATAACTAAATTCGTTGGATCTGCCTTTAGTTCCACGACTATAATCCTATCACTCACCTTTTCTGCATACACTACTTCTATACCTAGTTTCCTATTCATCATCCTTCCATCTTACTTCACCCAAACCCATGACGTCTACACCCACCCTCTCCAATTATTGCTTTATATTCTCTAGCTTCCCCGCCCACAGTATAGTCCTAACATTCCACGTGCCTATTCTGATAGTTTCGTTCCTCTTCTTCATCTTCTTTTCCTCTGCTGCTACTACCTCTGAGCAAGGATTTCGTGTGATGACGATCGCAGGGGCCTAGCTCCCACCGCTGCCGGGCACGACGCCCGGCCCTCTGGTCCGAGTTCCGTAGTAGCCAGAATTCATTATCAGTGAGAACTGTCCATAATTTCAAGGTTTTTTTTTCAATTGAGATAGTACTCCGTGGCCATACTCAATAGTGTTTTTTTACGTGACACCATCACTTCGGAGGCCGCCCCACTGGGGTCAGACGCCTATTGCAGCCGCCTCACTGAGGTATAGACGCTTCGCGGACTACCATTCGTCTGTCTCTTAACCTTCGACCAATCTGGCATGGGTGACCCTACCAGGAGCATTGCTCCCGCCAGTGCAGCTCTAGGGGTCATCGAAGCACGCAAGCCCTTCCACCACGACGAGGTTGTAGTCTAAGGAAAGGGAACAGTTGAATACTTTTTCAAAAACATTTTGTCAACGGAGATCACTATTGTTAACAAAAGAGTAATATGGCAGTTATTAACAAGCTAAGCGATACAATTCACTAAAAATAAAATATGCACAGATAAATTATATTTTCCAGTATGCTACCTTTTACCCATAACGAGGCAAAGTGAATAATATTAACACAGAGAATTAAATTTAATAATATTTATCAAAATGACAAGTTGTTAAAATTGTTCATTTTAGCTGGGTAGTGTTTCAATCTCTAAAATCGTGTGCATTTTCATCAGAGATAAACTCAGTGTTTTCCAATAATAGCGGTTCATCTCTCTCCGCTTTGCATTCAGTTTCCCTGGAACATAAAATCGATGCCGCATGCACCAAAAGGCGGCACACATATGAAAGAAATAGAGTCGAGAGAAAACGCTCATGAATAAAGCAATACGGAAAATTTAGCTCCATCACGCTCCGAACAAATCTTAATTCCGAAAACATTATGGGCGCGATCGATAGCAAAGCAATTTAGCTTAATTGAATTCATGGGCATTCTAAGCCGAGCGAAACACTGCATATCCTCTCGTGGGAACGGCAATAAATAATTAAATCTATCCGTTTTGCATTGCTAACTTGTTGGCAGTGACTCTTAATTTTCGATAATCGGGTAAATTGAATGGATAATTTCAATCAGTCGAGCTATGATTTTCTCCTAATTCCCTTTTAACCTTTGTAAATCAAGTGGTAAAATAATTTCTCTCCAGTTTTCATGGCCTTGCATGATAACTCTTGCCTCTAGTGGTACTCCACTGAGATTTTATGTTTAATAGTTTTGCAATAGAGTACCTACAGGTATCTTTGATGACGATTCAATAATTCATATTTTAGAACTATACCGCACAAAGTATTCCAAACAGGTGCTTAGGACTCAGAAAATCCAAGCTTACTATTGACGTTTTCCTTCCTTGATTAAAACATATTATTGCTTTACACTTTACAGCAACACGAGACTTGCATATAAACACTACTTCATTAACATGGCAGAATAAATAATCTCTCCCAATACTAGAGGCTGATAACAGTGGCGGATTTCATACCTCGAGGCATAATCTACAAACAAGCGATCGCTTGATTGGATAAAAGAGGCCACCACACTCTACTAATGGGCAATTCATTTGGCTATTAAATTATTTTATGAGATATATATTAGTAATAATACTAAAATTAGAAACCAAAGAGGAAAATTGAAAGGAGATACTTTCATGAACCACATATCCTTCACTTTTTGAAAGTACTAGCCCACGGAAACCGTGCAAGAGATTTTTAGGGCTTCAGACCATATAAAACGTATGAAAACTAGAAAGCAAGATCTGAGATACAAATTTGTTAAGAATACAACCGATGTAAAATCAAAAGACAATAACATTCTGTATAGGATGTGAACACAAAAATATGCAAACACTGTTTATAATCTACTTGTAGTATTTGAGCGGGCAAAACATTGGATGCTAAGCAAATTGTTACACATTCTTGATATAATGGTTCTCGAACATAAGTAATCGTTTCAGGCTTAACTTTGTGGAAGTTGGTGACATCCATGATAGAAAACACTTAGCTTTAATCCACAAAATTTATTGCACACGACCCGGGTTTCAGCAACTTACACTTCGTGTCCATCATCCATGCACCATCTCATTCCCCCCTCCTTAAAATTAACCTCCCCCAACCCTATAACCGTTAACCGCCCCGGCCACCTTACCCGTCCTTCACAGTATGAACGCACGCTCCTGACGCTCAACGCACGCGTCGCTCCTCTCTTTTTAAAAAAAACACTAATTGACTCAACCTTCCTCCCCCCCCTTTTCCATGCTGCCCAGCCCATTTGTTCCTCACTCCCCACCTCCAACCATATATATACCCGGCCACCTGTGAAATTTGTTACCTGAAGATGGCACTAAGTGTAAGTTGCTGAAACCCGTATGTCGTATGTAATAAATTGTGTGGATTAAAACTAAGTTGTTTTCTATCATGGATAATGGTTCTCCTAGGTAAACCTGTTGGATATGATATGCGACTTAAACTTTTTCCGTTGGATATCTGTTGGATATCTGTTGGATATGTTATGTGACATGCTTTCTGAAAAAAACAAAGAAGGGATGATGGAATTGGAAATGGAAAAATTCTGAGAAGGGCTGAGGCGGAAAGCAGCTGCAAACCAACCTTCGAACTGATAATATCCAATGTTTCAACACTCTTTTTGTTTTCCTATCGTTCATTTTCTGTATGAAGACAAGATTTTGTGCTAAAAAGAAAAAAGGATATGAATTCTGAATATAGCCCCGCGTCACAAATATTTACCAAAGTTAAGCCTGGTCCTTGCATAAGAAATTAGTTACTAAGCACAAAACATTAACATCAGAAGTCATCTATGCGGTTACTTGTTTGCTACACGCTTCGTACTTAGGGCAGAAAAAATCCTCTTCCACAGATAATACACTGATCACTCCGACTCAATTCGTAAATAGGTAGAAGAAAACACCACTAGTATAATAAAATTCATCGCGTGCATAACGTTTTTGTGGAAAGCTCGCATCTAAGTTGATTGCAATGGAACATACTTTCAGAACACATCAAATATTCGGCACAAAAGTCATTTTCAAATATTACCATAGCGAGGTTTCTTAAAACAATTGGAAACAATTTTGATGAGGAGCAAATGCATAAGAAAACCTAGATTGAAGCAGTGCATACTTTGTTGTGTACTCAATCGGGTTTTGCAATGGAGGAAGTTTATTGCACATCATTTGATGTTAGAGTGGTTTTTGCTGGTATCACAACACTACTGCCTTCCTTCCCAATGACCGACTTCCCTGTGAAGAAATGCCCTCCACCGCGCGCGGGCCTCAAAGAAAGTGTCCACCAAGGACGTCCACTTCTGTCCGAGGAGGTAATTGCAGAAGTAGAGGAAGTCCATTGGATCACACGCTCTTTGAGACACCACGAGATGGAGCGCAACTTGGGAGACGAAGTTTCCGAGACCGCTTCATTTTTCTTCCTCACCACTTTCTCGTGTATTTCCTTCTCCTTCGGTTGACTTGAGCAAAAAGTCACACGGTTCCGCCAGCATCCTCTTAGAAGTTCCTCGCAAACACCGTTTCTCGCTCGCACACGCCGACTCCTCCATCAACGATTCCGCAAACGACACCTCTCTTAGGTGCGCATTAGAAGCGGGAAAGCGGATTAAGCCGCTTAAGAAACCGCTGCAAGGGATGGAATGAGGGAGATAGAGTTACATAAAAAGGAGCGAGGAGTTAAAAGGCGGTTGATCACCTCGTCCGAATCCTCTCTCCCGTCTTCTCCCTCCTTTCTTCAAGAGGAAAGATCGCGGCCCCGCGCGGTTTCAAAGTGTGCGGGGAAGGTTTAAGCGCGAAGGTGATGCTCGCGAACGAGTCCCGGGAAATCCGTTTAAAAGGGGTTCAACACTTCGGACGTGAGGAGCTGTGCTCAAAGAGGGATGAAGGTGGGGTAGGGAACTAGGGGAGAGAAGGGGTGGTTGAAAGACGAGGAGGGGAGAAGAGGGGACGTAAGAAGGAGGGGTACCGAAGGAAGATGTGCACGAGTGAGGCGCGGGAATGATCAAGGAGGGGGCGTGGCACTGTGGACTATGAGGAAGGGAAGGGGTGGCGAACGGCAGAGTATGCACTTCTGCATTACTTAACAGCGTATCCGTACTGGACTGCATTGGTTCTGCATGTGCAATTGAGAAGAATGTAGGCTTGTCCATTATTCGGGTTCCCACAGCGTTCATTGTTGACTTAAGACATACAGTTTCGCCCGGTATCCTCCGAGCGTCTTCAGGTAGAAATACTTGGACACCAATTTGGTCGACTTAAATTCATGTTCATTTTTCCTCCTAATGTTATGATAGGTCCGTGACTTCGCGCCAAATCCTCATCTACGGGCCTGCTAGGAGGTAACCGTCTCGCCTATTTAAATTGTCATTTTTATTATCTCTATTGATTCTCTTATCACCCTTGGGAAGTATTCTCCCATCAAAAGAATCAATATATGTAGATATTAAATGATAATTACAATAGGCAAGAAGATTGCCACCTAGCAGGCCGCCGTGATAATTACATGAAAATTATCACACCTAACTAATTTTTCGTGTTCACCGCCTGAGCTAAATAGTAAATGCATTTGAGATATTGCTCTCAAGTGAACGATCCCATAGGAGCATTTTCATCCGTTAAATTGTATTTATCAAGAACGCTCTTCCAATCAGATAAAATGAGCCGATCCCTGGTAAAGAACCACGGGGTGTGTCGGCGTAGGAAGCGTGCGACCGTGTTACACTGCTAGCCCTCCAGCGTCATTCCCCCCCCAATTGCAGTTTCCTGGTCGACATTCCCCTGAGGCTCTCCCCGATCGAGATAAGCCGCAGCCGTCGGGACAGATGTTCCCCGACCACCGCGGCCTCGCCTCAGGCTTGGTCGGGCGGTGATGTCCCCGGGTTCCCCAGGGAGGGGGGTCCTGCCACCCCCCCCTTGACTACCCGCTCCCTAGAAGGGGTCACACTTCTCACGACTATAGGATGACCCTGAAAGCGATCCCGTCGCACCCTAGATTGATTCAGGGGCGAGAGCGATAAGACTACGCTAATGCATTGGAGAGGCTACGGTAGCGATATCATCAGAAAAGGGAAGGTTACACGAAACCCCTGCCCTCGCCCATTAAAGCCTAATCCTTAGAGCATTTTTATCATTATTTTCAGAGCGATCGCAAGCTAGGAAGGTGCCCTCGTTTGACCCTCTGAACCCTGCCGACGCTCTGTAGGTAGGTACATATATCAAAACACGAGTGGAAGTGTCGAATTCGCCCTTCCGCTGTTAAATTGAGCGCATGATTTCTCGACTTGGCGGAAAACGAGCCACTCGATTTTATCGTGGTCATTGACTTCCGAATAGCCCTTCCCACCAGTGATGCATCAAGTCGGTCATTTGAATGACCTCGGCCACGTCGGTTATTCAAATTTGTGAGTCTATCGTGATGGACCGCTAATAAATGAATGTTTTTTTGGAGCTAGTGAGCTGTATGAGCTGTCACCGATCATGGATCCCAATGCACAGTCGTGACTGATATAAGATCGCAGCGAAAGCAGCTCTCGTTTGCTTTTCGTGATTCATATACTCCTAGCTCCTTGATCACGATCGGTATGAACATATACTACAGCTCTCGCGAAAGCTTATGGTGTTCGGATGCGCGGAGTTTGTGTTGTCCGCGTCAAACAAATTCTATTTGGCACAAATGCCATGTCTTCGCTTTCCACTACGTCCCATTTCCCTACCCCTTCCACCAAACATTTCCCCTCCACGACGTCTTCTTCTGCGCATCCGAACGTCATAAGCTTTCGCGAGAGCTGTACCTACATGACCTATGTGCTACCAACTATCCCGGGTCTTTCTGGAAATTTGCGATCGATTTACACTCGTAAAAAACGCAATACTTAGTTGCTATTCGTGATTGATATAATAGAGGTATATTTTATGTACTAGTATTCAAGACTTACAGCACTAATAAAATTACTTCCCAATCATAATTCAAGAGAAGCCTAACAAATCTTATTGTTATATACTTATACAAAGCGGGAACTCTTATTAAACTTCAAAATAATGTAACGGCTATGTTATATTGCGGTTAACGTTAACCAGACATAAAACTGGGGCTTAGTGATGCACACGAGTAATGGTCTCAAGCAGTATTGGGAGTAAATTGAGTAAACGTGTCCCCCATCCTCCCCTATTCTCACTAATCTAAGGAACCTTCACATTCTTCCACTTCTCCCCAGCTTGGCTCGTGTTCTTTCGTGCAAGACTTATGATTTCTATAGTTTTTGCAAAAGCTGGTGGCAGATGGATCGTCAAAAGCTTCATCTCGGGGGGAGTTAGACTGGTAGGAAATATAGTGAGAAGGGACGGAAGGGAAGTTAAGAATTGGAAGTGATAAGGACAGAAATTCTCCAAAGTCTCATTTACCTTAGAATGATGATCACATTTCACTCAAAAGTAAACAAAGGCAAATAGCTACAAACCATTTAACCACAGTGACCGGTTTTGCGTAGACGTCGGTCCTGACCCCAAATTTGCACACTCCCTATCTGTAACAGTCCTACACTAGGACTATATCATCTCTTAGCCATCTTAAAGAAATGCTGGTAACCACTACGCATTGTTTTTTATGGGCTAGGATTTCGTGAATGACATTCATTCAGGAAAGTATACTAGTAGTATACATCCAGCATAGTGTCATCCGCAACCTAACTAGCATATTATTTTATACGGTACAAATAAGCGATTAGGATCAGGATTTTCGTGTATATCAGGCTATTACGGCCTATTTAGAGGCATCCTAGACTTGTTAAATATGAATGGCAGAATATTTCTCTTTACAACTCAAAATAATACTTTAAAAATAGTTCTAACGAGATATCAATATATATCACCTTCTAAGAATTTGGTCTCAACCTTTGCAGTAGGCGCATGACTTGTTATAACACGGATAGGCGCGTGGGCTACCATTGTAGCCCATGACGTAATTTGTTTCTATAATTAAACATTTTCAATAGTTTACTATTTTTATTGCTGTTATGTGTTCCTTAGCTATCCAACACCTTTCTTATTTCTTTTTTCGGCTCTTTTTAAACAAAATTTGCTGGTAAATAAATAAATAACTAACATCCGTTTTTCGACAAGTTAAAGTCTAAATATTTCCCGTAACTTTAGGGCAATGTAACTTAAATATATTCCAGGGTGATTAGTGAATAAGAAAACACCATTGAAAAGTAAATTTTATTGCCCGTACAAAAATATAAAAATTAAATGAAATAATTGTTCGTGGTGTAGATAAACAAAGTAGAAAAGATGATGTTACACATTTCGAAATAATCTGCGTTTTATAGCATCCTAGTGAAATGTGTTAAAAGTAATTTTATCTCCTAAAAATGGAATTGCGGGTGAAACAAGGTTGAAATGTACAAAATATGAACATACGAGCGGAAGGTACCCGTTGAAATTCAACGGGTGTGAAAAACGTTAAACTTATTTTATAAGAAAACCGCAAAGCCTGAAGAAAAACTGTATGCGTGGTCATTCGAGGAGTTCGTAACCTATCTTGTTTGTTGTGTTCGTTGTAGTAGACACGCTGACCGTTTTCCAGGTGCACGGAGAGATGAGTGACTATTGGTCCACTTTCATGCACGGGAAACCCAAAAATCGGCCATACAGACTCACTACTTAAGTAGCAAAGATTGATAAATGGTTACCTCGTCCCTACGGTTCTCTTGAGCCGTCTTCTGAGTGATTAACAGCTTGATCTCTTCCCTTGTGTACATACATATATTTGCATTCTATGACTTAATTCAGTTGCACTATTCAACGTTGATATGGTGGCGTCGGACAGCCCGGCGCGCGGCCTCGGCGAGCTCTCGCCAGCCACTGCCCCACCGCGGTGCCAGACAGCCCGGCGCGCGGTCAATATTTCTGTTCCCACAATACTACCCTGTAACGTAAATTGATTCCTAGATTGAGTAAAAAAGTAATAATTTCATATTATAATCAAACTAATAGTGGTGGATAAGTGATTAATTTTGACAGTAAAATTCACTCTACACAAGACTTAAAACATGTCGAACAAATGTCTGAAGAATGCTCACCACATACTTTGTGTCCACACTTTTCACAGTTTTTCCTTGTTGACTTATCTCGTAAACAAAAAGCAGCTGTCAACACTGTTGTCCTGAGGATGATTAGGGTGTCCGTTTACGTTGTCTTGAATTCCAAGAGGGTCCTTCCCCCTGTTCTTCATATGCACTGGAATGGCGGCATTCTTCATTCTGACGAGGATCTGTGGTTTGATAAGCTTCCAGGAAACACGCTGAATTAACACTCTTCTAGGCATCGGCTTTGATTCGGCGTTATTGAATTAAAAAATACACAAAGCATTTATTCCTGAGATATAGAGCAGGTCGAAAAATACGACCATTGGCCAGCGTCTCGTGCTATGAGCAACATTGTACTTGGCACAGATTTGGTCGAGGACAGCTACGCCATTTTTCGTTCTATTATAAAATGTAACAATTTCGGGTTTTTGCTCTGGCCCGGTTCCTTCATCGATTGCGTTGACATGATGCATTGTCGACAACAAAATAACTGCCTTTTCCGGTTTCGTGCAGTAAGACACAAGGACCTTATTTCTATGGAAGGCAAAAAGATATGACCGAGGTTTTCGTTGGCTGTTTGGTCTTAGTTCATGTGGAATACCAATACATGTGGAGTTAATTGTTCCAACTAGCATGAGTTTCTTCTCTTAAGCCAGTTTTTCGGCAAATGATATGGATGTGAACCAATTATCTGTTGTGATGTTTCGGTTTGTGTTGGCTACAGGTTCAACTACTCTGAGCGTCACAAGCTCTGAGGAGTTTGTTTGCATATATGGTCCATCTGGCTGTGTACTGGCGTAAACCTCTAATTGTAAGTTTACTGTATACATAGATCTAGCACACACAAGAACATAAATTTTAATGCCATACCTAGCAGGTTTTTTCGGAATATACATTCGAAATGGGCTCTTTCCACGTAAGGCAACCAGATGCTCATCAAAGGGTGCAGCACCTACTTACTTGGAGTGAAGAAACGTTGAACGTTATGCACCACAAGCTCAAACACCTCTCTAATTGGGACAAGGCGATCAAATTCCTTCCGTTGGTGACGGTCTCTAATGTCATCAAACCTAATGCACCTCATGAGAAATTGAAACCTTTTCTCACTCATAGCAAGATAGTAAGGTTCTACTCCAGAACCTGTAGAATTATCTCATATATGTTTAGTTTTTTTCCTGTTACTTCCTAATACTCCAGAAAGTACTAAAATTCCTAGGAAGGCACGAATCTCAATCTCATCAGTATTTCTATCGTCTCTATCTCGAGCAAATCTTTCTTTTACAAGGGAAATTTATGTGTTGGTGGATGGAACGATAGCTCGAATTATTGTATCATCTATGAATAAATTAAAACACTCGATTTCAGATGTTTTGTCTCCAGCGGTTCCCTTCGGCCCCGGGAGACGTAAAACCAAATTGTCAGCTCTGGTGCGCACATTTCTAGGTCTAGGAGGATTGGTTTTCCACTTCATAAAATTTTTATCTTGATCTCTTGCCATGTACAGATTAGCCAAAGAAACTTCCTCGTCCTCGCTTGATTCTGACGATATCTCAGCAGGGCCTCGATTGTCCTGGACGTCATTGATGTCAGATGAGTGGTCCTCTACCTCCACATGACTTCTTCACCATCCTCACTATCATTATCCACGTAATCATCTTCATCAGAACTGTCAGCAGCTAACAATTCACAAATAAATTCTTCATTACACAAACGCGGACGCTTCGGAGCACTCATGACGGGAATAGGCGCGCGGGCGACACCTGTAGCCCAAGTAACTTTGCGCGTAAATAACACAACCACCTTCTCACTCACACATGCAAACGCAGACTGACTTTGTAGCTAAAGGATTAGCTTGAAGGTACTGAATCTCGCACCAAACCTTCCCGGCGCATTAAAGAACTGCAGCAAAGACAAAAGCGCTGGGCTACACAGGTAGCCCGCGCGCCTACCGGAGGGTTATGAAGGAAAAGACCTCATCTTCCTAATAAGAAACAAGTTACTGCCACTTATCGCTCTTACGATAAAGATTAAAGGAAATGTATTACATTTAAGAAGCGAGATCGACAGGAAACATACCTACGTATGATGTAAAATGGCTACATGAAATAATTAATACCACCACTGAACATTTTCGTCCAGTGAAAAAGGAAAAATTTTCCTCAAGTATGCAAAGCATTCGAGGCATTAGTAAATCGTTAATGAACGGAAAAAGCATAATCTTTTCAATTTAAAATTGAGTTATCATCTTCAATAGGTGCGTGGTATGGAAACGTAGGAGATACGGATAAAAAATAGACCAGGAAGGCAAGTGGCTTCTATCGTTCGCTTCTATTTAATTTATTGAAGAAGATTTCTCATTTTAGTCATCAGCGTTGAATATTCTTCAGGTGGTTCATTCTGGTGGTTGACTTAAATGTCATTTTATTCATATTCTGTCTACTTGTAGAAAATGTTGTCCTCTATCTGATATGAAAAACAAAATAATACCTTTCCACGCTATTTTATTCTATAATTGAACTTAAAATTACATGGTGTTCAATGGGGGAATGAGAGAAACACAGGGGAAAATAGTATTTTTCCATAAAATACAAATGCCATTTTCGTGTAAAACTGTCTATAAGAAGGAAATAATCCAGAGAAACTGAATAGAAATAAAATACAGGCATCTGCCACCTTATTTTTCTAGTTATTGAAGAATTAATGCCGTAATTGAAGTCAAAATGCGGTAATTCGCAGGAAATGGCGTTGCAGTCGGCTCCTATGGCTGGAAAAATATGCTCATTTGAAATACTTTCGTGGAATAATCTGCATATTTTGTACCTTACTTTTGGGTTTCTATAGGTAACGCATTGCATCAGTGAAAGCAAGATTTTTTTCACAAAATATAAAAAATGTGGAATTTAGTAATTGTTTTGACTCACTAAGTCGCGGCGGGACTTCCTTAAAATTGCTTAAACCAAAACCATACTTAAGCATTCTATTATTTCACACCTAACTATGAATCACAGAACCATCTTATCCACTACTAAAACACGTGTGATGTAAATTTAAAAGAAAAAAAGAACTGTCTAAAAGCAAAAACTAAGATAATTCATATGTAATACAAAAATAATACGGCAACATTATACTTGATGAGAGTTGTTATTGACCACTCTTTTATATTAAATGTTTTATGGAGAATTGGTCATTAAAAATATCACTTTTCTTCTCTAGCCAACGTTTCAAAGCTTTATTGTTTCATCTTCAGGGCTTGAGGTGGAACACCTAGATAACCAATTCAGACATTCAGACATAAAAACTGTTTGAATTGGTTATCTAAGTGTTCCACCTCAAGCTCTGAAGATGAAACAATAAAATTTTGAAACGTTAGCAAGAGAAGAAAAGTGATATTTTTTAATGACCGATTCTACATAAAGCATTTAACATGGCAATATTATAGCATAAATAATATAAGGACTCCTTGAGTTAGCTAATAGGGCATACTTTTTCGAAATCAATTCAAATTATCCTCCTTACAACTGAGAAATAAATAGCATTTTCTGCACTAAAGTAAAAAAACTCAATGTATACTTCCACCAATATTTATTAATATACAACTTGTTTCATCCACATCTACAAAATACCCTGAAAGCCACCTCAAGGGTGTGTGGCAGGGGGTGAGAAGCCACCTACATGCATAACACTATACCCTAAAGTTAGTGTAACTGCGGCTATTGATGCATTAGCGTACATCGCTAATGCTTGTCAGGAGGCGAAGCCTCACAAGCATGCAATACACTATTCGACGTTTCGTTCCGATATTTCGACGCTTCGATGTCATCATCAGGTAATAATGGATTTCCTTAAGCCTGAAACCGTCCAAGGTTTTTCTGCGTTTTATGATACTTCAGAAACTCAGACAGAGATAGAAGAGGATGGAAAGTGAACGAAGCTCGAAGAATATGTGCGAAGGACACAAGAGTAACGATAGCGCCACTAAGTGAGGAACTGAAGGGGAGGAGGGGAAGGGATTCCAGGGAACGGGGAAAAAAAGGGAAGAGACGATGAATCCTCAGACCCTAGGGTCCCTTCTCCCCGTGGAAAAGAACAGAATCGGAGGGCTGTGGGGTTTGGGGGGCGGGGGGGGGGACCGAACAACTTGCTCATTTCGTTAGGACAGAAGAGTTTGTGAGAGCGTATGTGTGCGCGCGCTCTGTTGGGGGAGGGAGGGATATATATATATATAAAAAGAAGAGCAGCGAAATGCGATCGTGGAGAAGACGAACGCTCGAGCCACGCGGTCGGGACGCCATTTTGTCTTCTTCCTCCGGCGCTTCACCCTAACAATGTCAGGTCTCCCCATCACGTTAATTTAACGAATTCAGTGGAATCTTCGCGTCCCCTAAGGGAATTTCTCGACACGAGGAGAGAGCTGGATACGTTCAGAGGCGAGCGGATTGTAAATCTCAATGCAGTGCGAGAAAAGAAAAGCGATGGGGTCGCGGAGGGAGGAAAAGTACTACTCTCAGAGTGATGAAGATAGAGACGATCTCTTTCTTCAGTAAACAATCTTCTTGCTTTGAATGATAAGGAGGAGAAGAAATGATAAAAGAAGGGGGGGGGGGCGGAGGTCACAATCCTTTTATCTCGGACGGAAGCGTAAGAGGAGGGTGAAATCTGAATTAATGTAAACTTCGATCAAAATGAAACGATGAGACGTTCAATTAATCCGTTGGTAACAAAATTAAAATGAATAATGGCGCGTAGGAATGAATTTTTCCCTCTCCACCGCTGAACCAAGTTTGCAAGCAACTATCTCAAATAAAATAAGTCTCTCATTCCATTACTCATCATTATTAATATTCAAAAGCGAGAGTTTCTTTGGTTCCTCCGTTGCCAGAGTCTCCGGAAAATTACAGAAACGTTTTTCTCCCGAAACAATATTGCTATGGCTACCCTCCGGTCATTAGTTCTTACTGTTGAAACACATATGGCTGATTACACGAATATTTAGCTCTGGGGTAGATACTTATGAAATTCACAGGAATATTGCGGGAACTATTCCCTTCATAAATTATCTCCCTATAGCCGTTGATTCGGATCTTTTGGTGTTTTCTCATTCCACAGAATAGAATTTATTTAAGTTTATCTTATGCATGTAAATTACTTATTCAGATTATTAATATTCAGTATGGGTAAATAAACTCATCATGCGTTCCATAATGACTATTTTATCAAGTAATCAATATTCCAAGTGGTTCATTGCCCATCCGCCATCTTAGTTACTTTATAAAATGCATTTTATCATGCCCAATAGGTTACGAGACCGTTAATGAAACCAATATATTCATCGAATGTTTCTGCAACGCATATTGAGTGAATTTTATTATTTGCAGTTCTCATTACTCCATTGGACACATATTGGATTGGATATGTATTGTTTCCGCAGTGGACCATTACCCATGCGCACCAATCAGCCCCGGTTTTATAATGGCTGGTTAACCTCAAGATGACGTAGCAGTCATATTAACTTGAGGTTAAATAAATTGTTGTTGAAGAACTTGAAAAAAATATGGTAGGTAATAAAAACTTCATTGCCCGAGCTTACGTCGAACCACTTATCCTCTTAAACCAAAATGTAGGGGACTCGAAGGAATTGGTTGATAACTTGAGGTTTTAGGATGATTGAAGGAAGCCCGGGGTAATTTAGCTTTTGAAGAAATATGATTCCAATCTTGCAATTATTTACTGAAAAAGCATTTCATTTTTGGAGAAATGATTATAGAGAACTAAAAAGGTCAAAAGTTGCACTGAAAATCCCAAAATGGATGGATAAAATAGCAATGAAGTGACGAGATTCACGTATTTACCACTGGGGAACTACCCTTAATTCGATCATTTAATAACCTATTTTGTTTGCAAACCCAGGATCCACATAATGGAAAACGTAAAAGATATCTGCTATCTTGAAGAGTTAGACCAGCTAAACCTCCAGATAGTATAAATTATTGCTAGGACATATTTTTTTGTTAATAATGAAATGTGTAAACTTAAGCTATAAAACGTAAAAGAAATTCATAAAAACAAAAAGACTGCATTAAAATCGAATGTGGTGGCAGGTAGGCTAGCATTGTGGTATTTTTGAGGATAATTTGTTTTACTCATTTGCGGTTCTAAGCTCAGAAACCATATAGAATAGCTTAACGGGTAACTTATTACGTTTGGGAACCTATTATCGAGCATTATTACTTTATTGTCTCAAAGGAAACATAATATGTAACATTTGCTTTCGCCGAAATGCCATTTTCCACAACCGTTGAGATAATTCCTCGTAGCTATAATACATAAATGACATTACTAAAAAAGAGGCACATAAACAGAAAAAGATAGTGATAAGGCTGAAGAGTTAAAAGCATTTTTTCCATAGGTAAAAGTAAAAAAAAAGACCTAATTACGACATAGATTTCAATGTTCTTCAGGTCATCAGGTCAACATTGAAACCTAGGTCGTAATAGTATTTTTTTATACTTGCATTTGTGGAAAACTGCTTTTAACTTTTCAACCTTATGATGTTGAAATTCCACGCCATATTGTCTGAATCTTCGGAATTCAGAAAGAGGGAGACTTAGAGACAGTTAATTTCTTAAATTTCATGAAAAAGTTTTCGATTGTATCTCACCAATATCACCTCGCTAATTTGTTTCTGGCGAAACTTTGTTGCCCTCTTTCATAAAGAAATAACGATGAACAACAAGGTGTCTCAACAAATCACGTCACTACTATCGTTGTTTTGCGCCACCATCATCTCATGACGATGCACAGCAATGAAGTCTGTCGTGAAAATACAATTTATGTGGATAAATCTAGTTATTCTCTCCAGTAATTCTAGTAGTTCTCTTTTGTTGACTGATATTTAACTAATACTCTCTAAACTACTCGGCCATGAGAACTGGAGCTGCCAGTAGTCGAGCTGGGAATGGAATTTGAAGTGCATACGCTGTGTGATAGTTTATGTATAAACCTGAATTTACTAACGTTCTATGTTTAACCTTCATAATTTATTATATGAAAGGTATTATGAAACGTGAAATTCACCCTATGTAATGGTATTGGGCACCATTTAAACTTTTCGACAGGTGTTTGAATAATTTCATGTATGGCTTAGGTCATTTATACGTGCTGATTTGGAAATGACTACACCGGAAATATGGCATTACCGAATATGCACTATCACCACCAACTTCCGGAACTTTTATACTTTTCTTCCGCAGAATGCTGGGAACCTAAACTTAAGGAGAGTTAAAATGAAAAAAAACAGTGAGATGAAGAATACATGGCAGGAATAGCGAGGATATTCGTATCCAGATATTTGAACATTTATACTTTCATAAGTCTTGGAAAAAGAACAAACTTTGCGAATTTCACTATTTAGTATTTTTTATTCCCAACCCAGGTTTTGACAGTTTATGTCATCTTCAGGTATTCTCCTGAAGATAACATAAACTGTCAAAACCCGAGTCGTGAGTAAAAAAAACTTACAAGTGAAATTCGCAAAGTTTGTTCTTTTTCAATCATGGAGAAATTTCACAAAGCTACTACTGACATTGTTCGTTTTGTTCACAAGTCTTGATTCATGTATTAATTATTTTTCTTAGCAAATGTTAATTACCTATAATATAATTTCATAATGTTAGAAAAAATAATAAGCAAATTCGTGAATCGTTTTTTTAGATATTTATAAATTTAAATGTTTTAAGAGTTTTAAAATACTATTTTTCATGTATATCATATGATCAGCTCATTTTCACGGGGGAAGTACTTTCACTTTTCTAGTAAAAATGCACTTTATCATGAAATGTGGCTCGGCATTTGTGAAAAAAATAGAATGTAAGAGGGTAACTAAATTGGCCATAATGTTGTAATGCACCTGACGGAATTCTTGAAGAAATAAATAGTAAGATGTTTAATTATAACAAAACCATATTCCATATTACCACCTTCTCCTCTACAACACTTCTGCAGGCATACGTTTTTATAATTAATTATCCTTTCGCTCTAGAATAGCAGAGGGGAAGCGAATGGTATTTATTGATAAATCAATCAGCTCTAATCACATGGAGATATGCGTTTCAACCAAACGTGCTCAAACAGTAAGGAACTAGATTATTTAGATTGAAAACAATTTTTATAGATATTCTCATCGGATGTTTCATCAGCATTGCGTGCCATTTTCTCGTGCGTTTCCTGCCGTTTGTCGTAATGGAATGCGACATAATTCAAAGTCTTGGATGATGCATCAGTGCCTTGTGCATCCATTTAACCGTTTCTACGCGAACGACTCCAATTAACGTAGCTTCGCATCTGCGAAAAGTGACGGAATTCCAGCGTTGAATTTTCGAAAATGGGAATACCAGCGGCCAGTAGGCCCTCTTGTTGCGGCCGATGGCTACATTTTTGCAATTAACAAACAATCAAATGTGCAGGGTCAAGCAACGCAAATATATATGTATATATTATTGGATGATTCGGCTCATTATTTCGCCTCATTACGCCTGATATGTGTCTCCTGTCACATGACATGACTTTAAGCGTTGCATTCGCGCGGCATTGTTGAGTGCCCCTGTGCTGATCAAAAGAGAACGGCTTCGTTCGGCTGCGTTGAAACATGCTGAATTAGCATTCGAAGTGAAATTATTAATCGAATTACAACCGCGGGTGGGAAATATGTGGGGGTGGGTAGTGGGGTTTGGGGGGGGGGGGAGGAGGAAGTGGAAAACTTTCACTCGTTGTTCCCGCGTTGCCATGGGAACCAATTATTCAGTCCTCCTTCATGAAATTTTAAAACTCCGGATGACAAACATTTCCCGGCCGTGACTGGTCATGAAAAAATAAAAATTTTTAAAAAATATCACCGTGCTCGATTGCGATGCAAGTGAATTCCGGTGCGTTAAAGCGCATTGATTGGGAATTTACAACTCTTGAATATTGGGAATATAAGGTTATCGCTTTTTTTACCCAGGATGAAGCGTTTTTATTTCAAACTCCTGAAATTAAAAAAAAAAATGTTATGCTTTCCTTTGCCAAGGTTGGTTTTTTTTTACCGAGAAAAAACATGAACGAGATGATTTTGAAGGGCAATTATGGCCGTGCATCAGTTAAATTATTATTTTGGCTGGAGTGTGCATCGGTTTTTCCAAAAAAATCCATTGATAAATATAATATTTACAAAGTTTACCGGGAAACTTTAAAGAGCACGCATCAAAGATAAAACACTTCAATGGTATGCCGAAGAACTAGATAAGGCTGCACTATGGATGAGCGTCAGAATGACTAGTCTGTTTTTTAGAGTTCGTTGCAGTCAAAATTACCTCCCTATGATTATCACAAAAAATTTCAACAATTCAGGTGATGTGTTTTTTATTTTTTTAAATAATTTTAAGCATTATCAATAAAAAATTAATTTTTATGCAATATATATTTGTATTTGTGTCATGTAATTATAAAATTAAGTGTTTTTACAAATTATTTAGACTTATTAGCCAATGGTGGCAAGTTCCGCAAGCGAAATGCGTACTAGATAGGAGCATATACGACAGTTAAGTGAGCTCCGAAGGTTGATAAAAAACAGTCAATGAAGTGAACCTTAAACGTCTAATCTGGGCGACCAGGGTCTTACTTCTACTTTTCAATGGCTTTTGTGGTACATCAGCAACGAAAGCATCACATTTTAATGGATTTATAAAACGGTGGCATTTGTGTTTTGAACTCTATTCAAAACAAGTGAACCTCGTTAATACAATGAAATATTATTAATCAGCGAATAGCGATGTGATGAAGAAGTAGGGAGACGGTCTATCTCCAATTTTGTTTATTTTTTTATGGAGAAAATTAAGAGGGAAATTGACAAATATGATTTGGGAGGTGTTATGATGAATGGGAGAAGAATTTCATTTTTAGCATATGCAGATGACTGTGTTATCATTGGCGAATCAAAGGCAGAGTTAAGAGGAGTAATGCAATTAGTAGAAGCAGGAGCAAGAAAAGTGGGATTGTTGGTCAATCCTTCAAAAACTGAATATTTAATTGTTGGAAGGAGAATAAATCATGATAGAAACATTACAATTGGCAATAATGACTACAAAAGAGTACAAGAAGTTAAATATCTAGGTACCATTTTGACCGTAAACTCCTCAAGTGAAACGGAAATAAAATCCAGACTGCAAACAGCAAATAGAAGCCTCTATGCACTTAATAAAATACTAAGCTCAAGAAGCGTTTCCAGTGAACTTAAAATAAGATTATACAAAACACTGATCCGTCCCGTTCTTTTGTATGGATGCCAATCATGGAGCACACGAAACATAGACCTGAACCGTTTAGCGATATTTGAAAGAAGAGTACTAAGGAAGGTTTTTGGCCCAGTCCTTGATTTAGAAACAGGAGAATGGAGAAGACGACATAATGAAGAATTATACAATCTGTATCAAGAACTGAATATTATAGGAGTGTTAAGGAGTAGGAGATTGGAATGGGTTGGACATGCGGTTAGAATGAGTGGGGAAATATTTCCTAAGATGGCTATGGATATGACAATAGAAGGAAGGAGACCAGTGGGGAGACCTCGCAAGAGATGGACAGATGGAGTAAGGGAAGACTTGCAACAGCTAGAAACCTGGCCGAACTGGCGGAACATAGCAGACGACAGAAGAGAATGGAAAGCCTTAGTTGTATCATCGCGCGGTCCTCTGGGCCTGATCGCGTAAAGTAAAGTAAGTAAGAATAACGATGTGATAAAGGAGGATTATCGGATAAGAGGCAACGCAAGTCATTCCAGACGTAGAAATGAATCGTAAAATTGGGCAAGGAGGAGAAATTCAGGGACGAAATAAGAGGTAAGAGCGTGGAAGAAGATGGTGGATCAAGAGAAGGCTGGTCATAGGAAAAACTTAGAAGAATTTCAAGGACAGATGAGAGGAAGGGTAGAGAGTGACGGAGAGAAAGATACACAAAGAATGGGGCATTAAAAAATACACATGACATGGGTCAAGGAGAGAGAAGATTAGGAAGAAAATAAAGGAAGAATGAGTCAATTCTTCACTGGTTTTCCACCAGGTCCGGTATAATTGGTCTTCCGACGTTTCCATGGCTGATTCCGCCATCGTCTTCCGTGAACACTTCACTAAGACTCGGTTTTGTAATCTCTGGTTAAATATTTTCTCGGTATGAAAACCGAAGTCAATACTTTCTCACATCCAAATCGCTCGCGTCAACTAACTGACAGTATGGTAAAATATGAGAAAACCAGAAATTTCAGCTAACGTCAAGTTAATGTAAAGACTACGTTATCTTCCGGTTAACGTTAACAAGATATTATAAAACTGGGCCTAAATATACGCCTTGAATCCGTGAAGATCATCATACGCCTGGAAAAAGTACATCATCATTCGTCATGACGGAAGTGTGTTCGATAAGTATACCTGAAGGATGGTTGGTCATTTTACCGTAAATGATAAGAGGGATGAGTAGGATAAGAAAGGGTTTTTTAAGGAATGAAGAAAAGAGGAAGAGAAGACCACTGGCAAAAACCTAAGGCAACAATGACCAACCCATAAAGGGTGCCATGAGGACCACATCCCATCCCACGGACAGATTATTATGCTTCAATTGCTCTACTCTTGAGACCCAAATAGGGACGGGGATTCCACTGACAAATTCCACTCCGCCACTACGGGTACACATTTCATTCGGTATGGTGGTGAGCTTGGCACTCCAGCCACCCACCACACCGACCTGATCCTTGAACTGGAAGACGCGCTATTAGCGCTGACAACCATCCTCATCTTCCCGATCATGTCTCTATACTTGTGTGGCAGGCTTTTATACTAGTCCCAGAAAATTTCGGCTCTAAAATTTTGAAACTTTATTCTTATCAATGAATACATTGGGAATACAAGATACTGGAATGGGCCACGATAGCCAGGATGGTAGCGCACCTGTCAGACAACCTAAACGTTACAGTTTCGGGTTCCACCTCAGGCATGTCTGCTGTGTGTTTTATAGGATTAAGACCTTAATTCTTGATGTATAACCAACCTAAAAACCGGAACGCAAAAAGATATCTGAATAAAAAAGTGAAAGACAAAAGTGAGCAATAAATGGGTACGGTTGAATACTGTTTCCGGAGAGATGTGGTAAAAAAGCATAAAGACTGAATTAATAAAGTAAATATTTTGCCCCAATCACACTATGAAATATTTCAAACAAAAATTTTGACAGATTTCGACCCCTTGAAAAATCCGGCATCCACGAAATAAAAGTGCGAGAGAACGCAGGAAGTGCTTCAACAACAAAGACACAAACTCGCTCCTTGCAAACCATCTCCTCGAGGAACACGATACGAGTAAATACACCCGCAAAACCTTACAGTACGGGAGCTAGGGAAACTGACTCGATGCGTTCCAGAAATGGGAAATCACCAGTAAGAGAAATAAACGACACAACATTTTGAATGGAATAGAATTTCAGACTCATTCTTCCGTACTCTTCCTCCCACTCTAAAAGAAGCCCACTCTCTCACCTTCTCCCTATCCCTTACTAATGACCATCCCTTGTGTGTTTGAGGGATGACGCACTTGCCCTCAAATGAACGCCCCCTTTTTTCCAACACCACCTCCACCCTCTACCTTGATATACACGTGTAACCCTGCAATATCCTGATTATCGTGATACCAGATGATGGTGCATAAGCGTTGAAACTCGTAGTAGATAACAAAAATTAGTGGACGGTACCAAGAGATTTATTTATTCAAAATAAGGGTTTGGAAATGGTAACGCAAAAGGATTTTTAAAATTACCACCTCCCAGATTGAGAAGTAGTCCTTTCGTATGACGTTAAAATAAAAATTAATAAAATATTACTCCCATTTACTGCGATTTATTATTTTTGTTCACACGTCGATAGCTAGTAACATCACATAAAATGTACATGTATCTCCACATTTCGTGCTTTTAATGATTGATAAGTGATTGCAAGCGATACTATTTGTTAACACAATCAAGTTTTAGAATTCATACTACTAGTTTATTGAGTAGACGCACACAACGGTAGTAGTTATCATACTTTTTCCTTAATCTCCCGGCATTTCTTAGTTGGGAATACAGAAATTAAAGAAGAGTGTAGAAGGCACCTTAAGGTACGCAACTCAAGCCTGCTTTTTCATTCAAAAATTAATCCGCCTAAAATGGCTAACGTGTGCAATTTGTCCATGAATATTACGAATATTACTGTTCTTTTTTAAAAACTATTTCAATTTTGCATTTTCCTAGATAATTCATTACAGTACCGCAACTATTACGTTACTAATGCTACTAATATCAATGCTTTTGACGTGTTATCCATATAATGTAGCCTATTGCATATTATAATAGCTTCATTTTTTCCCTGTACTATCCTACTCTGTGATTCTTTGTATTTGTTTAATGTTATAGTGGTTCCTTCTCGTTTTTAACCTCTGCCTGGAAGAGAATTCTCCTGTAATCAACTATTCAGGGATTGGAAACCATATGTATTGGTTTTAGTCGTCCTCAAAATTTTTTTAACCCACTTTTTTTAACAAATACCCACGTTTCTAGCAAAAGACAGCACTAGGTGTGCTGCTCAGAGATGAAGGGTAAGGGTAAAGAGGCTGGCCGTGAGACAAACTCGTAAGAGAGGTAAGGAAAGATTGGCAATGGGGGGAGGGGAGAGTAACGGGGAGGGGTTACACAAGGATGAGTGGGAGGCCTAAAGTTTTAGTTCCATCTGCAATCCCTAGAGGGGCTCGGAATGAGAGAAGAATGGGAATGCCCGCTTTGAAGGAAGATGCCGCACGGCGAGAGAAGAAAGGAGCGGGATGGGGTGACTTCGCGAGGGGGTGGGTATGAAGTCGGAAGAAGGAAACATTAAATAAATTAGAAGTGGAGTAGAATTAACCCGGGGACCTCTGGAAGCGCTTGTTGTTGCCTAAGTCTTCGGCCCTCAATCTTCCTCTTCTTCCGGCCCGCCACGCCTCTTCTCCTACCTCAGAGCCATCTCTCGGGGGAGGCGGGCAAAACTCGCTTCTGCCGGCGAGCCCTTAAGACTTCTCTCCCTTACCCTCCCCTTACCCTCCTTCCCTCCCGTCCGCCCGCCTTTGACACCGAAGGGACGCGCGTACCTCCAGCATCCCGGGTTATTCTTCGGGTCCATTCCCTTTTGCTGGCAATCAATCTTTCCACTTCCTCTCCTCCCCCCGTATTTCACTTTCAAACCCCCCTCCGTTCCTTCGGATGGAACGAGCGCTAATTATTAATGCAAGGGGATCCATATGATAATCTATGCCGGATAAGTCACAAAACAGACGTTAATGCGGGAATTATTTACATGGGTCTTCATTTTGCTTACAAGCTGGCTGCTGCATTTCGACTGCCGAATTAAAACTTCTCACGAATCTTGTTGCACCTCGGGTCTTTCAAGTGAGGCATTTACTCTTGCATGCTTACACAGAAGGAGAACAAGATGGGGCCAAAGTAGGAAATAGTAATCCCTACTAGAGACGATAAAGGTTGAAAAGAAAAGTTTTAAAATAGAGAAATCACAAATATATATTAACCACTAAACAATAGAATAGTAAGAAATCATTATATCAACTACTAGACAAGTCACATGACAACTAAGGTACGCATAAGGACAATTATTGTTCAGCGACTTATTGTTAGACTTCCTGAGAAAAAAAATGTAACCAGTTTTTGGCACTTGAAGTTGGGAGGTGGTTCATCAATACAAAATGGACAGAAAAACTATGAAACGATGAAGCATGCAGTAGAGGAGATGTCAATATTGTGTTTATGAAGTACAGCAAAATGTAGGAGAAACAGGCGAATCAGTCACACCCTTAGAAGCTATGGAATTTTTTGGGGAATTTTATGGGTAGCTGAAAGCTCTCACTAAGAGAACAAAGAATAAGGTCAAATGGCAGATATTATAAATAGGTGGCATAAGTATAAAAAGGTGATAACATTAAAAATACAAAAGGATAAAGAAAGGGTTGCAGTCAGCCGTTATTGTAGTAATACGTATTTTGTTATCGAAAAGCAGATTTTATGGCGATCCTCTCACAGGCTGAACCACTATTAGAACCAAAATTAGGACATATTGAGTTTAAACTGCTCATAAATAGAAGTGAGAGGAGAGGTAACAATGCAGCATATATTGTAAACTGGCTATCACTAATGAAATTGGATTCAGTCAAGGCGAATGTTTAACCAAAGCGCTTGGCTTATTAGACCACTAAAATTCCTTTAATCAATCTGAAGGATACACATCAGGGCCGGAATGCAAAATTTCCTGAGGCTGCTTTAGAAATCTAAAGAACGCCCTATTTCAGGAAACGTGTCTTTAAAAAAAAGTAAATAAAAACTCGAGGGGAATCACATTGGCTATATGATTGAAAGCACTTGTAGTGAAATGGCATATATTAACCTCTAACTTGTCAAAAACGTAGCTGTCAATCCAAATTATACTGTGAACTATTGTGAGGAAAATGTAGAGTGGTCTAATATTAATATTTTTTCCAGATTCCTCGTCAACCAGGCCTTAGTTTTACCCTGGAAATCTCGACCATGCGCATGCTTAGAGGGCAGAGCAGTCGACCTTGGCCAAAGGACTCCCAACCCAGAGCTGGGTATTGTTTCTAATATGATTATCAGGGTATCAGACTAATCTACAAAGCCACGGACTTCACCGGGTATATAGGACCCCTCGCCCCTGAAATTGATTTCACGGGTGGCAGGGTTTAGGGTGAGGGTGCCTCAATTGCGGGGATTTCCATCGCAAAGTGCTTGGCATAGATTCAAAATCAACGTCGGTGGCTGTTGCCGATCGTATCTTGCCAAATTCACTCCACAATACTTTCCTTGAGCGAATACTTACAATAAAAATCATCATATGTAAAGGCCACACTTCTCAATTTGACTATTTCCTTATATCTATATATTCCTTATATCTATCTATACCATTCAGACCTTACCATAGGCATATAATAACGAAGAAATCATCATAATCAACAAAACTATGTATTCGGCATACAATAATAGAAATCTGACAGCATTGGGCACATTATTGAGATATTTTAATCATGTCTCCTCTGAAGGAAGTAAAAGAAATCTGACGCTCACTAAAATGTTGTCATTGATTCAGTTGGTCTGGCTATGTTCGAAAGAGCTTACTCGACCCAACACCATCTCCTCTCAAACTATCTTACGGCTTAAATTTCAACCCATAGCTGTTCTAACCCGCCAAAACTCCGTAGTTCTGTGGCATAACCTGAGTGCGAACAGGATCTCGCACAACATTTAGGGAATAGAAAAACGAAATGAAACCGCTGCAGATATTCCACTCAATGAGACAACTTAACTAATTGTGGTGGAATTGCTTGAATAAGGAAGACATAATCACCGAGAAAGTGAGAAGAGTTAAGTAAATGAAAAAAACAAATGAATAAGTTTGCCCAATATAAAGTTCCATCACGTGGAAATGAAAGCGTTGGAATAAAAGAAGGATGAAAAGCGAATTCAAGTAAATGAATAAATAATGTGACACACGCAAGAGAAAAATACAAATTCAATGACAAACCATCATAATCTGAGCTTCGTACAGTTGCGTAAATATCTATTTTTGACAAATCGCGAGGAACTAAAATCATTCCCAGGAATCAAACGATGAAAATTGTTAATACCATGGACAATCTGAATGCTCATTCCTGATGTGACTTATTTGCCAAGAGAACGAAATTAAAAATTTATATTCATAATTTACCGCTCAAAGGTGGAGCAATAACATAAATCTTTGTTGAAACTTGTAAAGTCTAGTTTTTATCATGAGAAATAGCACATATTTACGACACTCGTGTTTAAAACTTGGATGTAGCAAGGAAATGGATTAGACCATTATATCACTCCAAGGTCCCTCTATCATCCACGCTTGATTGTTCTCCATAAAATTGGGTGTTTGCAAGCATTACTCGATTGCATGCAATTAAATACTGCCAAAATTCCCCGATGTCTGGAGTTACGGTATTAAAAAAATAACTGAACATGTTATATTCCTCTTGTCCCTGAAAATGTACATGAGTTAAAAATGAGTAGGTATAGAATAATACAACAATTTGGCTCGAAATATTTTAGCCAAGGGAAATAAGTTGTCGCATTATTATATATCTTGGTATTATGAGAGGGATAAGAATGATGTTTTCTGCTGTATATTACGCCCGGCAACATTGATTTCTAAAAAATTCTGATAAGTTTGCCAGAGTCCATTATTAAAAATTTAAAACTCTTGCCTGTGAAGAACTTCATGGAAATGAATGACTCAAAATCTGCTCGTCACTGATCTACGTTTCGGAAGAATAATTAAGTACTTTTTGTGCATAACACTGATGAAGAGAGGGTGCTAGGTTATGTAAGATATTTCCCATTCAATCAAATTTTAAAACCATTTTCATTCTATTCTTCGACGTAAAAAAGTTTGTCGAATTAGAAACATTCTGTTCGCAAGATTTACGAAATATCAGAGCCGATGTTGAAATGTTTTTTTTCCATCCATGCTTTCTATATAAATAGCAGACATATTCCATAATATTCCCAAGGATCACCAAAAGAATGCATTTTGGGGAGTGCAAGCAATTCCTTAGCTTTATGCAGAATGAAAAGAAGGATGCAGAAATTACCAAAGCGAGATGATAACTATATAAAGAGAAATAAAAGTTGGGCGTCAAGAGACAAATGAATCTGCCAATATTCATTTTAGCACAATTATTTTCACAGCCAGAGGTACCGATTTGCAATAAGCTAGGGCAGATCTTAGAAGCTTTGCGAAATGACGTGTTTCATAAGAGATTGATAACCTTTATCCATACATTTTAAGACCTGGTTTTACAATTTAAAATGTCAAGTTCTGAATCAAAGGGGTCACAGATATTTTATTAAGGTCATACTTATGGTCCATACCTTTAGTTCTCTCCATTTTTTTTTAAATTTTCTTTCACCAAAGCCTATAATCGATGCTGCATGATCATTTTCGCTCATAAGGCAATTGCACATGTTGATGCCTGATTTCCTCAACTACGTCTCACTGTTTTTTTAAATCTCTCATCACTCTTTATAGACTCGCTTCGCTTTATTAGTCTCCGTGCTGTATTAATAGTATTTCTATCGTCTGAAATGGATTGATTTCTGTAAACTTATGATTACATATTGAACAATTTTGGCTATGAAAAGGAGTACAAGCCGACTCATTTATTCTCTAATACAGCATTGAGATGTTCTTCCACCATAGATATACGCGATCCAAAGCATGAATTATCCTTTAAATTTGAGCTAACGACCCTGCTACCTCATTTAAAATCCAGAAAGCATATGGAAATTGTTTGAGAAAAATCACGCAATCTCTTCAGTCGGGATGGAGAGGGAAAGAAACCTTATCCGAGCGACTGACGACTGGGAAACCTCGTTCATTTGCAAAACGAAGTCGCGCAATTTTTTTCCGTCGCTCTTCAGAAGGAGGAAAAGTCAGGGTTGGAGAGAGAAACACGAAAATCCTTATGAGCGGCATAAACTTTGAAAGGGAAAGCGTATTTCAAACTCCGTCCCGTTCCCTTCCTGTATGCAAATATCGACAAAATCTCGCCGAAATATAATATATAAATAGATTTTAAAACCATTCAAACATTTCGGTGGAACACGTTCGTCTTTGCCTCTTTACCCAGACCCTAACTCTCGTCGGCAAAAAAATATAACTTTCCTCGACTAATTTATTCCTTTTGGAATGGCTGAGTAGAGGGGTAGAGGGAGACTTTAACAGTTGAGCGACAATGTAAAGAGGGTTGACGGGTGGTTTGGAGGTTTCCTATTCCGTGAGGGGGTGGAAGGTAGGTAGAGGGACAGAAGGGGAGGGGGAATCAATGCCTGAGGGGCCGAAAGGGGGGAATTGCCTCACAGGGCTTAAGTCGGCGGCATGAGGCAAGGGGCCTACGCAGGAGAAGTTGGTGACATACGTGGGTGGAGATGAGGAGTCTTGGGGGCGGGGGGTTTGAGTATCAGGGTTCCTTCGGCAATGGTTGAGCGGGGGTGGGTTAGGGAATGTTGGGTTTAAGGGGTGATGGAGATAGAGGAGGGGAGGGGTGGATGTGGGCTTCGGTTGTGTGCTCCCGATGGGGACAGCTCATTAGTTCTTCAAACAGAAGGCCTGACAAGGGGGGACTCGCCAATGAATGAGTCGGGGCGGGGGGGGGGGGGGGAAGGGCGGCAGAAGAGAGTTAAGAGGGGGTGAAAGGAGCTAGCGTGGGGAGTTGACGCGGAATGAGAAGGTTCAGGAAGGACTAAAGGGGGTGGGGGAGGGGGAGAGACCTACCTCCCGTTGGGGGACGACCGGAGAAGAGAAGCGAGGCGGATGGAGAGGAGGATTAAAAAAAAATGTTCCAATGCAGGGGTCCAACGATGGGTCCCTGAGGGACTTCGGTGGAATACAATCGTGACGCACTATTAAAAGAGCACGAATTCCTTTGCATTGAAGCATAGGCTAGTTTAATCGACTGGTACTTTAGAGTATAACATAAAAAAGGCCAGTTTGGGAAGTGAGACTATTGATGTTCATGAGCCACGGTATATGCAACTATAAATCCTAAGGCATTCAAAGATCACTAAGAGGATTCCAAACTTAGCACTGACTTGATTTTTGATAGGCAGGTACTTCTCACATTTCATGAGAGTAGTAGAGTGGGAGTATTCTCATAGTTCACAGCTGAGCGTGTTATACGGTCTTGAATGTCAGTTCACAAAACGAGCATTCAAATGAACACATAATGGCGCAACAGATTGAATATGAACCCCCCCCCCCCCGCGGTCACAGTGATTATACAATCCGGTAAACAATATATATTATATATATATATAATACACCATGTATATTAAACAATGTACACGGTGATTATACGCTGGCACGAAGCGCATTTCACCACACTGTAGCATACTCATGTGCATTCAGCGGTAGGTTGGATGAGAATGTATAGACAGGGCTTATGCTGAGGAAACGAGTGGGGGTGGGTGGGGAAGGGGGAGGGAGAGGATTTCCGTTAATTTTAACAATGAGTACGAAAGAGGCTGTGGGTTTCTCGGAAGTCTGCTTGGCGACTCCGATGGCTGGGGGGTAGAGGAGGGGTGGAGTGTTTAGAGGGGGTTTCTATGTGTGGGGAGGGGGATTGCAAGGGGGGTAGGGTGTGAGAAGAGGTGCATGGTGTAGGAGGATTTGGGGACCAAGCGCTTTAAAACCCGCCGTGACCACCCTTTTGAAGAGGAAAGGTCTAATTACCTCTGAAAAATAACATATAATACACACACAGTTTTAAAAATCACCGTCATTACAGTGTCCTATGGACAGGAGGTACATATCGTGTGCAAGTGACGAGTGTGGTTTATTTACTTAAAAGTTGTTTATATTACCATTAGGCCATATAAACTCAAGATAATTTTGTTGGTTAGGGAGAAGAATTAGTTTTCACTTGTTATTTTGCAAAATTGCATTAACTGAACGCAATGAGAACTAAAGAGCCTTTTTCAGGGACAAAACTGACTATATAACTGCTAAATTACCTTTGATTAGTTTCAACATTAAATAAAATATTCACCAGTTTCACGAAATTTTAGTGAGTCCCTATTAGGATATAAAAATTCATGTTAAGAAGTAAGTGTTTCTTTTCAAGAAATAAATCGCGAAGCCAAATATTTAGTGCATTATATAAAATATTTTCCCGATCTGACGTCGGCGACTTATTTTTTCCTCCATGCATGCAATACACCATTTCTTGATAGCATAGTATGAAGATAAAAAAGCCAGCGTAAATGAGCATATTAACGACAAGCTTCGCGAACACCGACTTCATGGTACTCAGATTGCTCTTACATTCTCCCATATCGCTGGTACAGATTTAAGTCCGAATTACATCAGATTCCTAAGAAACAATGTTGATTGAATTTTGCTAAAGACAAAATTCATTCGCGAAGCAACTCGTGTGGGTTTAGTTTTAATTAAACCAGAGTACAATAACTATTGTAAAGGTAAATTTCATGATTTACCAGCGAAATTTCATGCGCAGTTTTATTCAACTTTAGATATTTGTCCGTGATAGTAAAGCGATTCCCACATTTCACCGAGGGTTTTCAACGGGCAAGACTTGCGCTCACTACAATACTGATAATATTTTCTTTGTTGAAGATTGAGAACAAAACCCGTGTGAGGCTGGTTCTCAAGAAAAAATTGAACACAAAATAGTGTAACACTGTAGAAATTATTTTTTGTATTTTGATATTACTTGAGGGAAAAGTACCTACTCATCGTAAGCGTTAGATCCTTCTATCATACCATAGGAATACCATTTCCTAGAAATTACATGCTGCTATTTTAGTATTTTATTGGCGAAGCGATCAGCTGTCCACTTTTTTCGGTATTAGTTTGGAGATTTGCTCGCGGGTAGGAATACCTAAAGGCTAAAGAAGGAATGGATTTCGGGCCACGTACCGCAACAAGTAAAGGCGTGTAAGCACAAACTCCCTTCATTTTGGCGGATTAACTACATTCCCAAATTTATATACTGCTGCATCCATCTCCTGGATCGGGTGAATTGTGGCTTGTTGGGACCGGCCAAAAAGGAAAATTTCCAGGCCCAGTCACCAAACTACGGAAATACATACTTCCAATAAAAGGAAAGAAAACGGCAGGGAAGAAAAACCCGAATATTTCGGGTTTTCCAGCATTCCAACAGAGGAAGGATGCTCTCCTTTCGAGCTTCGAACGAAAAAACGTTTAACTCACCTCCTCGTGACGTTCTCAAGAATGTTCGCAGAGGGTCGGAGGGGAGGGGGAAGAGAGAAGAAGGCGAGCGGAAAGGAAGGAGGGGGATGAAATACTCGGGAAACTCGCAGTGTGAACTTCGACAGCTGCCCGCCATTACTACCCGCGAGAAAACACGCAAACTAATTCCGACAAGAGTTAACAGCTGATCGCTTCGCCAAAGGAAATGCAAAAATACCGTTAAATTCCATGCATAGAAATTTAAAAAATAGATGAAATATCAATTAGAAAGTTTTTCTCCTCACCTGGTGCATCTATTTGAAAAGGCGATTTTTGATATTTAACGCCCTCTCCTATTCTCTAAACCATTGATCACCTTTTAACAACAAAGTAAAATTATCCCCGTAAATCTTCATAAGCCCACCACGACTTTCAATCTTAACGTTACTCCCGATAAGTCATCTGAGTTTTTCACCTTCTCTCTATCTAGAAACAATCAAACTACTTTCACATAATGTCTCACCCAATACATCTTGAAATTTCCCAAAACGCCTGGTAACCATTTACTTCCTTTCACACAATTCCGCGATGACATTTAGGATTATTGGCAAAATGTAGTTTTGTGTACGATTGTTAATGCTATCCTGCTCAACTAATACTCCTCAATTCTTAAGGTTCAATCCTGGAAGACGTACTAAGTTTCAAATTACTTATATTGCAAACGGTCAAGATCAGCGCGGTCGGTCCCCCGACGCGCTGGGATGTCCCGAGTGTCTAGCGAGGTGGAGAAGGGTTAGGGACCAGCGCGATATCGCGAGCGAAGCCCCTCCTGATGACTTCTAACTGAGACATGGCCCCGCATGGCTACCACCAGCCTGATTTCTTATCCTTAAAGCATGTAGTGTTTACCCACCCCCATCGTACTGATTTTTAGTTTCAGGGGGTACTGCTTTTTAGATTTTAGCAATAAGTTCAGGGGGGTGTACCACCAATACAACAATAGTTTCAGGGGGGTGTACCACCCCCCTGTACCAACCCCTAAACTATTGCTGCCCACTAGCCATATCGCCCTCCCCCTTTCACCCTCCTCCTCACACAAGCATCCTCTTCCTCCCCTACGCCCTCCAGAAGGGCCTCTGCAAACACGGCTCCTGGCTCCTTTAATCCTCCCCCACGGACCTTCCCCTTCCCTTTCCCTACCCATCTCGCACAAACCCTCTTGCACCAGCCCCGCAAATTGCCTCCACACCCCTCGCCACCCTCGCTATCTCCTCTCCCACTCTACCCCTCCCACATCTTCCCCCTCCCCCCTTACTTCCGACTCGCTCTCGTCAAGTATGGAAATCGAGGAAAGATCTCAGGCGGCGGTGACGGCGGTCCCAGGGAACGCAAAAAGAATAGGGGTGCGGGAGGGTAGGGAATAGGGGTTCAGGTCGAAGGTGGGGGGAGTAGGAAGAGGAGGAGGTGGTTTCGTGTATCCCAGGGAAACGCGGGGTGAACTCGCAGTCAGGGAGCGGAGGGATTTTTTTTGCCAAGGGTGACGAGGGGAAATGCCGAGGGTGGCAAAAGGTGCGGCAAGTGGATGAGTGGAGGGAGCCGCGTAAGGGATCGTCCCAGCGGAGATGGGAAGAGAACTCGGGAAATGATGTAGGCGCAGGAGCTTCCGAATCTCCGGGTGTCAGCTCTGCGAACAATATTTTTCACGTCGGAATTGTTCTCCAAATAGGGTCCATTCTCCTGCCTCTATTCTTGTGGGATTGAAGAAGAAACAGAAAAAAGTAAGTATATGGAAGAGTGGACATATTTACTATATATATTAAAGGTTTATTGCGACGGAATATCGGGAAGTGAACCAACGTGATGGGGGTTTTCTATTCAAGGTGTTGAAGTTAGCGCACATCGGAACACATCAACGCACTTTAAGCGCACACGAACGACGTTGAATGGAACGATGTGCGTTGGCGAAATGTTTTATAACCTGCCGGTAGGTAGCACTCTGTAGTAGAACAGCAGTCACGGCCGAATGTTTAGTTTAAAGTTGTTGAATCCTTTCAAAATAAGTATTTAAAAACGCTAGCTTTTAGTCACTGAATAACTAAAAACTTCACAATATGCATGTTTGCCGCATTTCCTGAAAATCAACAAACTTGACAACAATCACGGATGCCATTATCGAAGTTCTTCTGTTGTTTAGCGCAAATCAAATTTGCTCCTGATCTGTTTTGAAGTGCACTACCTAGTGCGCAGGGTCTGAATCACGAATGGAAAGCAAGTGCGCTGTTGTGTTAAGCGAAGTGATTAGCGCACTAGAGCGACTGGAAGGCACCCCATGATATAGAACACATATTATTAACCGATAACTACTAATACACGGAGTAGAGATGTGTAAACGAATAAGTAGAGTGCAAAATTCCACGGAGAAAAAATCATTCACCTTGACCGAGAGATCCATCGATATCGCATAAAATCGATGGTTGGAAAGTTTACTTGCTGGAATTAAGACATAGTAATACAAAAAATACTTAGTTGATTCCACAAATTTATTTCCACTCGACCGGTTTCAACCTTCACAGGTCATCCTCAGGAGTAAAGATTGAGAGAGAGAGAGAGAGAGTGACGTGAATATATACCCGAAGTGAGTGGGGGGAGGGGTGAGGGAAGTTTTTCCGAAAACAGTTAGAAGTGGGGGGAAGGGAAGGAAGAACAATCCAGAAGGAACAAACAACTTCAATGGAAAACCGCATTAGACTATGGAGGTGGTGGTGGGGGAACCGGTACGGAGAAAAAGGGGGAGGAAGTTGACGGAATTAGGTCGTTCAGCAGATGGTTACCATATTCATTTAGATATGATACAATTTCGAAAATTTCCATGAAGTCCAGTTTGTTACTACTGTCACATACATGTTAAAGCTGCCATAAAAGTTATCAATGACATTAAGGTCTCTATTAATTCCCATAATTTGGTAGTTACAAAAGCTGACAAGGGAGATATCATTGTAATTCTTGACAAAGTTTATTATCTCGATAAATGCTTCAAGTTTTTAACTGATGACAAATATTTTTCTGGTTTAAAAAGTGACCCGACCAATAGGTTTCAATTGTCTCTGAAATCATGCCTTAGTACTTGTACGCATTTGCTCACGGATCGGGAGAAACTTTCTCTTATACGTCGTAACCCCCTCCCCCAAGGTTATCTGGGGCCCGTTTCTCAAAGCTACAAGTCCACAATTTACATGTTACAAGTCTGATCTTACAAGTCTATTCACTTGTAAGTTGTGAAATTCTGTTTTTCAAACGTACAAGTCTACTAATTACAAGTTACAAGTCTATTTCACAAGTTACTAGTGTTTACTCACAAGTGTTTTCATTGTTACGACACGTTTCTCAAACAGACTTGTGAGTAACAAGTCCTTGTAACTTGTAAGGAAATTTCTACAAGTCCTCCGAGGTGAGTAACTCGCAGTATTTCGGAAAGAATAACTGGGAAAACAAATGAAAAGCGACTAGCGATCTCTTTTTCTCAACTTTTATGAAGGCGATAGCGACGAACAAGGTATCAGTATAGGATTTTTTTACCTACTTTTGACATGACATGCTCAGTTTACGTTAAAACACATTGTTTGTTTATAATTTAAAGTTAAAAGAAAAGTCTTTTAGACTAAGACGTAATGAGAAAAGAACACCCCCACGGAGACTGTGAATAAACAACGAAGAAGAAAGATTTATTTCCAACCGAGACATGAATGTTGCTTTTAATCGTGCAATTTATAAATGATCTCATTTGATACAGAATAAATTATTTTGGGGATGTGGGAAAGGTTGAAAATGCGAAAGTTAAGCGCTAGTTTGCTAGTATTATTTATTACTAATTATCAATATATACCTACTTTTCATGTCACGTCATTATGTTTATACATTGAGAGGTAAAAATGCAGAGCATAAGTTCCCGTACTAAAATGATAAATCGCTATGAGATATTAAGTCGCGAAAGTTCAATAGGAAACTCCATACGTAATTAAAGTCGACATTTTTATGTGACATCTCGCAAATGCTACGCTAATGTGTTGTGGTTTTTCCTAATACGCCGTAGGCATGAGTCCGATACCCTTGGTGTAACTTGGGGCTCAAGGACAAGTGAAATTAAAAATAAATTGTTCATAAGTCCTACAACGAAATGACATAAATCGGTGGTAAAATATCTCCTTAGCCCATCAAAATGAAAGAGGAAAAAAAATTACGCCAGCGGGGATCGACCTAATATGCTATGCATCGTGAATCTCGCACGCTACCACTACACCAACTGACATTCCCTATGGATAATAATAATGAACATTCGAAATGACTGAAATAGTCTTCGCTTGTCTGACGATAAAACACTATTCCGCTATTTATTCGCACCTATGAAAGATAAACACTGCACAAGATGATGTCCTGACATGCTAGAATTGTGAATAACCTTCATTTCGAGTTCATCTTTCCCTTCCTGCGATGGAATAAACAACTTTTCCTCATGATGTTCAAGTTTTGCAGACGATTCCTCCTCGCTTGAGATATTTTAAGGTAAACTGTGAACTAAAAATTCCGTTAATCGTGTGTTCACGCATTTATAGACACCGAGCAACATAGCACTGACTCTTGGTTATAAAAGATGCAAGAAAATGTACGTCCCTTACGTATCCCATCCTTGCCGTACAATATTGTTATTATATCGTACCTACGAAAGTGGTTTTAAAGATGTTCAGTTCAGAAACAGCACAACAATATATCTTGGCGTTCAAGAATTATAAATTACATTCATTACAAGATAAAATTGCAATTCATACATTGGAATAAACGATTCCAATCGTACGTATCCCATCCTTGCCGTACAATATTGTTATTATGTCGTACTTTCGAAAGTGGTTTGAAAGATAAACACAGCACAACAATATATCTTGGCGTTCAAGAATTATAAATTACATTCATTACAAGATAAAATTGCAATTCATACATTGGAATAAACGATTCCAATCGTACGTATCCCATCCTTGCCGTACAATATTGTTATTATGTCGTACTTACGAAAGTGGTTTGAAAGATAAACACAGCACAACAATATATCTTGGCGTTCAAGAATTATAAATTACATTCATTACAAGATAAAATTGCAAATCATACGTTGGAATAACCGATTTTTCCCTATTGTGTTCAAGTATTGCCGATGATTCGTCCTCGCTTGGGATATTTTAAGGTAAATTGTACACCAAAAATACCATTTATCATGTATTCACGTATTTACGAGGGCCGCTTACAGGGGGGGGTCTACGGACAGGTGAACTCGTCCGCGCCGGCGCGGACGAGTTCACCTGCGCCACCACGCGCTCAGTGCAATCTTTAAAGGCTTTCGAAGGACTTCCCGGAACAGAAAAGTCAGTAGAACTCTTTATTATGGATAGTATTTCATCGAAATACATATATCGTTCGTAGAATAGGAGATAATTACATGAAAACTCACTTGTATTTAACGAGTCAATCGACCGAGAAAAAAATTGGAAAATACAGCAAAAACAATATTCGTGCGGGTGCGCGGCGATGCTCGCTCATCTTTATGAAACTTAAGGAAATTTAGGAGTAGAGTAATACAAAGTCAGTACAGGAATTTCATCAGGAATGGCTTCTATGGAAAGATGAAACTGCAGAATGCGAGCATTTAACGTAGAATAGATACACATATCTAACGTCTTACGTAAAACTGAGAGGGAGGGGGGAGGTTGGGAAAATCTTACACTGTCTTACATAGAGGGAAGGGGTGGGGGTAAAAAATGGCATATATCGTCTTACGTGATATTTGAACGGCTAAGCACATTAAGCGTGCGTAAATATTTCATAGCACAAATCTTTGCAAGAATGTACAGAACAAGACGTGAAATTCGATTTAGCATGAGTCAAACAAGCAAAATAATCAACCAATGCGGATTAAAATACACCCTTGTTGCAAAAGTATATCCTTCATTTCCATGTGTATCCTCAACAAATTGATATTTTCTCAAGCTTTGAAAGTAATGTGGGACAATTTATTTGTCTTTCAAAAACATTTTAGTCCAACCAGAACTAGGTATACTTTGTCAATAGCTTTTTTCTGAGGATTTTATAATGGGTATTGGGTTATGAGAATTGTTCTTCCTGCGAGTGTACAGTTGTAGCGGAACTAGAAGAATTATAAAAATTCCACTCCCATTGAATGTTGCACCTCGTGTTTTTCAGCCGACTGACGAGGGTTAAGAATGCGGGGGGACACCTTCACGAGGCTCATAGGATGGGACTTAACATTCGCTACTTGCCATGTAGGACCTAAAATACCTACATTGTAGGTATTTATAAAAAGATGCCTACTCGTGAAAATAACTTTGAGTAATCATTATTATGGTGTAAAAGAAACATAGTTCCATGGTAGGAATAACTTAGATAACTTTAGTACTCACGGATTTGCGTGTGGCGCCACTGTGCATTGGCAGCAATGTTACAAACGATACACGATAAATTAAAAATGTGCAGGTATGTGCAGACAAGCGCTTCAAAATAGCATTATATACATTCCATTCTACCAAGTACTGAAAGAAACTAGGTGGGGGTAGGTGGGGCTTTTTTTGTAGGTCGAAAGACATTTAGACTTTGGAGATTCTACGTACTCGTGTATATGCACGTAACTTTTCATGAACATAGTCAAATAAGATAATAAATATGATTAGGGATGAGTAGGACAGTTCTATCAGAAGCAAAATGGCAAATTAGCGTGCATAAAACTACGCGAGTTTGCCAACAGTAACTCTGCGATGACAAGTGTCAAAACCGAGAACTAATAACTTGAAGAATAAGCTCGAATTCAAGGGGCTATAAATACTAAAGTATTGTACAAATAGGTTTAACGACTGCATTTTCTCACCAAGTGGACCTTCTTCAAACTATAAAAGTGAATTTGAACGATTTCGTTCACTTTAAAAAATGAATTTAGTGCAGCCAGAATCGCATTTGGGACCACTGTGCGGCGGCGCCCCTTAAGAACTTCCCCCATCTTCAGAAAATTGTGTATTATTACCAATATGTGGATGACATCATCTGTTTATGGAAGAGTAGCCATTTCGAGCTCGCTTCGCCCTTCTGCATCTCCTAAACGGCTAAAGTTAGGTAAAAAGTAATGAAATTTTAGCCCATTAGGGTCGTAAAATCATATATTTACTCTAAAAGCAGTTATTATGATGCGATACATTTCCATTTTTTGAGTGGGGTATTTCAGACCCCATGCGCCACGTGTTAACGATATCGCAACTCGACAAAAATTTCACGTACGTGTTTTTTCATCAAAATGAATGTTTTGACGGGTGGAACTTTTAGTTTTTCCGATTTTCGAAAAATAAGCTGCACCCTAGCATACACCTTTTCAGTTGAGTGTTCAAAAAAAGTTGGCTGCGTGAATCCCATTGTAAAAGAATTCAGCTTGTTATTGAATCTATGTTTACATCAAAACTATCTTACTTTTCAAAATGTTTTCTATCCACAAGATCACGGTCTAGCGATGGGATCACCACTTTCTCCGATTTTAGCAAAGGTTTTCATGTGTCATTTGGAAGAAAACTTTTTTTAATTCGAAACACCCCCATCTTCAGAGAATTGTGTATTATTACCAATATGTGGATGACATCATCTGTTTATGGAAGAGTAGCCAACGGCAGTTAAACCTGTTTTTGTTAGTAATCAATTCGTTACATCCCTCTTTTTCATTCACAATGGAAGTAAGAAGTTAATCTTGACAAGATTAACTTCTTAGGCTTAACTATTACTTTAAAGGAATCTAGCTATAAGTTTTCCATCTACCCTAAGAATTCCTTTACTGAAACCATAATTCCTAATGATTCGAACCACTATCACTCCCATAAAATGGCTGCCTTCCATTCTATGTTACACCGCTTACTGTCAATACCCCTCTATCCAGAGGATATTGCTATTGAATTAAAAATGGTTAATTCAATAGAAAAATAATCAATGGTTATAACAATTCCTTGTTGAATAATCTATTCATCCGGCGTCAACGTAAACTTGCTCTAAATCTGCCGTCTCCCCGATCCCGGTTACTCAATTCAAGTGGGTGATGTTACACTTTATTCCTAGTATTACTTATAAATTATTTAAATACTTTCCTAAGAATAAATATATAATCTGTGTTTATAATCCTGTAACTGTCAGCAAATTGTTGTTTAATTCAAAGGACAAGCTAGAAAATTGCGCAATAGAGGTGTGTATTTGTTGAACTGTGACGCTGCTGGTTGCAAATCCATATATGTTGGCCAAACAGGAAGGAAACTAAGTGTACGAAAATCTTAACATTTTGATTACTTTATTAATGGAGATAAAATGCCTATGTTTGCTAACCATCTAATTGAGGTGGATCATACATCTAATTTTTGTCCCAAGCTTTTACATGCATGTGACAGTGGTAACAAACTGGACTTCATGGAAAATGTCGAAATTGTATCTTATCTAAAAGTATATGGTAACTATCTGCTTAACGATCTAATTCCATCAACCTCCTCCCACTTGTTCTCCATACCGGTTCACCCCCTCCCCCCACCTCTTCTAACTGTTTTCGGAAATACTTCCCTCACCCCTCACCCCATTTACTTCGGGTATATATTCACGTCACTCTCCCTCAATCTTTACTCCTGAGGATGACCTGTGAAGGTTGAAACCGGTCGAGTGGAAATAAATTTGTGGAATCAACCAAGTATTTTTTGTATTACTATCGATATCGCGGTGACTGCTTCAGCCAGTTAGTGCTAGCCCGGCTTTAGCCGAACTAGGAGTCTCACCTCGGTAGCTTAAGGTGGCTGGTTCGAAAATTTGAAGTGTATAGATTTTCTTCATAATTGCAGTATTTGTTCCTTCAACTATGGACTAAAATTCTACGGCAAATAATTTGGGCTTTTCGATGTAGTTTTTGAGATATTTAAGTTTTTTTTAATATGGGGCCTTAAGGCGTACCCCGCTTTGTGTGGGTCAATTATGTATTATTTACGTTTCTACCATACAGGTTTTCACAAAAAACAGGAATAATGTGGATATTGGTCAAATATTTTTATTCTGAGAAAATCATCCAATGTTATCGACTTGTTTCCAACATCCGTGATAATACGAATTCAAACATCATACCAGCGTTGTTACTCTATCGACCAATCGTCATCGTGAGATGAATAAATGCATTCAATTAAGTACAGAATTCCATTTCTCCTTATCCTTTAAAAAAGGGTAATTGCGAGGGAGAGTGAGTCATCGTGTTTTTTCGAATTTTTTTCTGATGGCTTCGAATACGTGCTATACCTAAGTGTAAAAAATAATTTATTTCGGTGCGCTGATACGAAATACACCGTATATTTGCGATTTTCGACAGGTGTAGAAAATTATTTTTTCCTTTTTTATTGTGAACATTGTCAAAAACCAGCATTCAAATATTTTCCAAAAATGTAAAACATTATCACATCACTAAGTAGAGCACAATAAGTGATGAAGACGCTCACAGGAAAAAATATTATTTTCTCTTCATTTTCTACACCTTCGAAAATCGCTAATATACTGCGTATTCCGCATCAGCGCGCAGAAAAAATATTTTTATACTTATTTTTACACGTATAAGCACGTATTCGAAGCAATCAGAAAAAAAAATTCGAAAAAATACGATGATTCACTTTCCCTCACAAATACTTAAAAAAAAGAACGTCGATTGCAATAAGTAAGCTGCGAAACGCTTCTTAAGCGAAATATGATATATTTTTAACTCACCTGCACCAATTAAAGGAAAAAATTTGAAGAGGATTGAGAACATTTCTTCTCTCAGTCAAGTAATGCAAAGCAGAGAGAAAAAGTCATGGAAACGGGACGCACTAATTACGAAGGACTAGGAGCGGTACTACTTAAATTACCGCTTAGGAAAGGACTAATTTACAAGTCTATATTTTTTCGGAAAGAATTATATGCAGATGGTGATAATATATTTCTTGCGATGAAAATACATTGGTATGCAAAAATATTTTCTTATGTTACATAACCCTCGACCAGCAATAACCGGTGTTCATTTGTTCGATTGGCGTAAATACTTAATTATCTCTCTCTCATCACGCAATTAAATGATTTTGCTGAAGGTAGGCGTCGTAATTAATTGTTATTTGAAGCAATTACGTTTCCCATTGCCTGAGATCCGAAATAAGTCTCTTGTTTGTTTCCAGACTGAATGTTGATGATTCGACGACGTTGAATTGGATGAATTCAGGAGTAGAACAAATATAATTACTTTCCGCTTATACTCCGGAAAGTCAAATTTCCAATTGCCACAACTTTAATTATTAGACAGTCATTACTCCCTCTGGTAAACGAGGAAGATAATAGTCCCGAAGAAGTGAGTAGATCAGCTGATTACCATATTCCTAATTAGTGGGCAACGGGCAGAAATAAATCTTTTAGGAGTTTCGATGATCTAATGAAGAATGCTTGAGCGATTATCAAGAATGCAGGCATTCGATGCAGTCCTAATCTAACGCCACAGCTAATAAGGCTGGATGAAACTACCTCATGATAAATATGAAAGATTTCAACTACTTTTATGATGTTATGCATTGTTTTTTCATTAAAATGGACTACAATAGATACATTACGACTAAGAAAATATATAATCATTAACACAGCTTCTCTGGACAGTTTAAACATGTTAGAATATAATACATGGTTAACTATAACAGATAGTTTTAGTAGTATTTCCATCAATGTGATAACTGCCAGTACGGGTTTCGTAATTATCCTCATACTCGATTAGTTGTTATTAGAGTCATCGCTGGAATAGACAAGATATCCACATTGCACATCAACTTAATAAATTTTTTTACGAGAGATTATAAAACCTTTACTAACTTGTTCTTACCTGTTGTTGGTTCTTACTTGATTGGATTACTTCTGAATTAACCTATTTTTTCTTTTTCAAGTCAACGAATTAAGTTGCAGAATGACATTTTGTATAACTACACAATTTCCAGGGGTATTTGATCAAAAAATATATTCATAAATAACTCTTCCTTTCTTTTTCACTCTTCCATACATACACAACATATTATACAAATTTAGACGTAAATTGAAAGAGTTGATTTCTTCTTTGATTTTGAAAATTGCAAGTTATAAGAAGATGGAAAATATATACTTATCTTAAATACAGTTTCGATTGTCATCCTTGAATGCACGACATTAGGTGGTAGCGATCTGAGATTTAATAAACACCGTTTGCAGCTCGATCACCGAACTCTAGTATAGTTGGGATTGGCTTGAATATGAATGGATGGCTATACAATTAGTATTAAGTTGTTTCCCCCAGCGTGTAAGTGCGAAATGGTCTTAGCTGTCAAAGCAGGTGAGATGTTAGATTCTACGGAATATTGCTAGATTTTACGTTTGCCATTTTGCTCATTGTGTGAGAACAAGTCATTTGCCATTAGTGCATAACAACATATATTTTTTCCAAAATTAATTTTTCTCTTTTGATAACATTAGATCTTCCGTTGATATACACTCACGATCGAGACAACGAATTACTCAAACTACTGGTATCGCCCTGTACTACTGGTCATCGTCAAACAGACGGCGTTTAGTATTAAATTCAGCATTCATGTAATTACCTTATGTATTTAAGAAGAAAATGTGGACCTATAGCTCTTCTTTCAAGAGCATCCCAAGTGCTTGTATCTCAAATGTAAGCAATTTGGAAATTCTGAAGTGTTGCATAATTACATCTTGGGATACTAATTTTAAGAACATCTCCTGAAATATATTTTCGCTCACGTTGCTCTTAATTACGGGGGCACAAACCAGACGTTAAATCTCCTCTTAATTTTATTTCGGCAGACATTCTTTCTCTCGTCTTCTTTTTCATGGAATAACTGATTTGGTAAGCATGTCTTATTTTTTCCACGAAATCTATACTCATTACGTTTTACCCCATTTACAACGCTTATTTTAATTTTACAATGCTGGAACAGCAATAATACAACGATACCATGCTTATTTATTCAATGCATTTTAATGAAATATGTTTTGCCTGTTCTTAATATTACATTCCGCTAAGCTGTCATTAAATGATCTTAAAAATTATGGGTTTCATGGTAGGAGAGATTTAATGGTTTCTAATTATCCTACAGCTGCCGACCAGTAAAAAAGCGTTAAAACTTGAAATAAAAAACTACCCCAGGTATTGTAGAATGATGTGAGAATTTCGGATGAGCCTGAACCACTTTTGTTAAAAATATTTGCTTCTAAAGAGTTCACCAAATCGGCAGGCATTAATCAGTGGAAATCATGTTTCAATAGAATTTAGGAATTTTCTTAGCAGAAAACACATCTAATTCATTCCAAAACTTATTCTTTCGGATTCATTGCAGGATGAAGACTGGGGAAGGTGATGCCATAGCATACTGCACAAAAAGGATGACTGAGTACACATTGTTAATATCTTCTTCTTTTTAACATTTTTCAACTTTAACATTTGCACCTGTGGTGTTATTATGTATTATGTGAAACTAAATTTTATACCAACATATTATTATATTTATGCAAATTTTTAATTTTATAAATTGACACCTCCAGACAAGCCTATGACTTTGGAGGACCAGGACAGTCTGTATAACTCATTATTAATGTTATTTTTTTTTAAATCCATTCCTTCCAAAGGCTCAAATCAACCATGAACAGCGGAAATACAAGAAAGTAGGCACCGACCGAAGAGGATCAAGCTAAATACAGGACAAGCGCGGAATTTGATTTGCAAGCTTAGATTTGTGCCTCTAGGGCTATGAAGAACTTCCGAAGAGTACAATGGTTAGGCTTCGTAGTTGGTGGGCGGATTGATTTTATAATCCATTGCACCGTGGTTTGGCATGCGCAAAATTACTCTGCCATTTTAAGAAATGGAACCATCTCATTTGGGTGAGAAATGGTCCATTTCTACTTTCCCGTCACGTTTTATTCCAGTTCACTCTGACTTCTTTATTGTTCCGTGACATTAGATAGCACATTATTTAGGGGACTATGCTATTTTTTGGTCTATTAATCAGTTCTCTTGATGGTTTCACCCCACCCCTCGACAGAAAGAATAGAAGATTGAATAAAATCACCGAAGAGGACCTTATGTCTTACAACTAGGCCGAAGAGAGAAAATAAATCTTAGATTTGGACTCTTGTGGTGGTGAAATACTTTCCGTCGAGTAATTTTAGACTTCGTAGGCCACGCATTATTTTCAGAATATATGTGCACCCTGGATTGGTATTTATAAAATTGTTTTTTTTTTTATATTTGCAGGAATTGAAGCTTCACATGGCGAGAGATGCTTCATTTCCACTTCTGTATCACTGTTCATAGCCTTAGTATCCAAAAATATTTCAAAAGATCTAAAGTTTTTCCGGCGAATCTGATGCAGAAAGGGTTGGAAATTCCCTTATCTGCTGCAAGAATCTGGATGGCAGATATAGAGCTTCTAACCTGGTGGATCACCGTACAAAAAAGTTTGTTTTGTTGCATTAAAAAAATTGCTAACCAACATATTTTTGGAAGCTGTGTTACCTGCGAAATTAGTCAACTATTCCGTTCCCTCTTTACACCCAGGTAAAACCTGGTAAAAAAATCAGAAGATCGAAGACACCAACTGAAGAGGACCGCAATATAAAATTACGACGGCAGTAGGCTTAGCTCAGATTTGGGCCCTAATGGGCGTGAACTATATCCCGTATATATCGTTAAGCCAGTTTCACATGATGCTTGATCCAGTACAAGTTCGAGAATGCTTGCTCGTATGATAGCTTTCCAGTATCGTGTGATATAGAACCAGCATGCTGGCTAACAAGCACGTTAGCTTTTACAGCCGCTGCGCGGTATTCACTTTTTGAAATCGGTGCCACCAATACATCTTTGCGGCTATTTGTTTTTTTCTGGCTGCGAAATCAATAATAGATATGTTTAGACCATTGTGGAGAGAGCATGGCGTCATCAAATAGTAACCTGACAACCGACATATCCACCATATTATAGACTTTTGGTAACTTATTTTTCATTTTTTCACGTTCAATATGCACTCCAGTACTTGAGAATATCATGGGATTGACGATTCCAACTTAGAATTTGCTGATGTTCCTTCTTCTGGAAAATCTGCATTTCCAAAATGAACCATCGAAATTTAAGATTAATATTAACGTAAATACATAGTCACTTCACGGAGGAAAGACACTTCGTTCCGCGTTCGTAGGAATGTCTGCAATTGCGATGGAGATTGGTGAGTTCCGCGAGAGGGAGAGAGAAAGAGCGAAGAGACCTTCACTCACGAATCGGAAGAGGGATTCATTTTGGTCCAATTGGGTTGGGAATCCAGTTTCTCGCGTCAACGGACAGAGGGGGGCGGGGGGTGCCGAAAATTCGTCCGCTTCGGAGTGGGGGAGGCGACGAAGTGTCGCGACCTCCCGAGTGATTCATAAGACCGGTTCGAGCCGGAGGATTTAATCAGGGCCGTTGCACGGCTGTCGTTTCGACAGGGGAAGAAAAATTGCGACACAGAATCGCGCTCCGCGCCCTGCGACTCAATCTCTCATCGAAATCTAGCTCCATCTACATGTTTACATTACCCTGCTAGCCGCCCCAAAGGGCATCTGGCAGGGGATGTTTGGACACCAACAATGAACAGGGGAGGGAAAGGGTAAAAAGGAATTGTAATAGAAATGGGACGTAAGTGGACGGTATATCAACTTAGTGTCTAGCTCTGTTTTAGTTATTTTCACTATTATTGCTTGGAAAGGAAGAATATTTGTACTTATCAGTTCGGGAGTGTAAATACCTTATTTTGTCCATCAGTTCGGGAGTGTGAATACCTCATTTTGTCCCTTTCATCAGCTCCATAAATACAGTGCAAGGTTGAAATAATATCCACCGTGTCTCCCTGAGCCTTGTACGATCTGCATTTTTAAGTGCACTATATAGCCTGTAACATTCGAGTCTCTAATGACTCCCAGCGTAGTCCATCAATCTGCAGTGTTGCACATTCTATTCACCCGTAACTGGTTTTCACGAAGAATGGAGCACTCCTTTGTATTTTGTTTAGTTTGAGAATTGAGCCTTTCACTGAGCAGGGTCCCAAATGACCGCGGTGAACTCGAGATGGTGTCTAACCAGAGCAAATTAGTATCTCTCCCTTACTTTGGCATCCAAGGACCTTCCTACTACTCGCATGATGCATCCTAGTCCCCGTAAGACAAGACAGTAAATTTCCGCTTGTTTCCCCCCTCCCCCCAAACTATTTCGCTGAACTTGGGCGTGCCTCTTGCATTCCATACTCCCCTATCACTTATATAACCAGTTAGCCGAGGGAGGTGAGAGAGTAGAGTTAGATGCTAATAATCGTAAGTTATAATCAAAGTCGTGAACAACTTTTCAATTGTGGAGAGCAGTTCAAGTGTTGTACTCCGTCCGTCGGATGGGAAGATGAACTGTGGACCCCTTGACGCCTTTCGCAAAAGCTAAATAACGCACCAACAAATATTTATATCTTTGTACTTGATGATTTATTAGATATGTTTGTAAAACACCATTTTAATATGCGAAATCGATTACGCTTCATGGCCGTATACTATTGAAAGGCCGTAATGAATGTCTCTATGATATTCCTGGTTGTTATTAAATATGATTCATTTGTAATTCTCGCCATTGTCAGCGACACATATTGGTCCAATTAATCCCTCCTCAGAGTAGTTTGAGCGAGATAGTTCCCTAGTCATAATGGAGACCATATTCGAATTTTATTTTATTATTTCGGTGTCTGTAAGAGGTGTGAAGTACATAGGCGGATTTAGGGGGGGGGGGGGCACGGGGGCACGTGCCCCCCCCAGACGCTTAAATAATGGACAAGATTTTTAATACGGTCCCGTTATAATTACATTCGTTTTGTTTTGTGTATTACGGAGCCTCATTCATTTTAGCCTTAAGCACAAGTCAAGAAGACAGATTTGCCGGTCATTGGTCATTCGCTAGTCAGCGCTCGAAAAAAACATCGCCCAAGTGGGAAGGAAGACATTATATCAAAAATGAACGTTAATGAAGTACTGGACATCTTCAGCAGGAAACATAATAGAAAACTGCCGTTATTATATATGTAACTAATTAATATTTTCATATCAGTAATTTCTATATTAAAATAAAAAGTATATTTCGTACATTAATTGTTGTATGTTGTTTTTTAATCCCAAATATGAGAAGACCGTTTGCCCATCAGACCCTTGTGCCCCCCCCCCCCCAAAGAAAAATCCTGGATCCGCCCCTGGTGAAGTAAATATTGTCATATTAATGGTGCAAGAATATAGTTGTATATAGCAAAAATTCTCAGTAACTGAATATACATAAGTACATAAGTCTCTAGCTTGACTCCTTTTTTATGGCGAAATTGGCTTCAAAACAGGAGGGTTTTTTTTGAGATTCTGTAAAAATTTCTGCGGTGAGTAATTTATCAATTTTTATAAATAGTTGAGAAACGTACAAACTACAGACCGCTAGTTTTTTGACGAAACCTAGGCGTTAAAAGTTCCTATTTTTACCAATATTCTCCCTCTGGAGCGCACAGCCTTAATCTATCCCATGTAAAACAGCTTATATATGTAGGCAAATTGCTCGAAAAGTAGTTCGGCAAAGGGTTAATATTTTGATAACATTAGAAAGATGAGAGATTTTTCACTCAAAATGAGGTCAAATTCATCCAATTCTAGGTGAAGTGATACATCGCTCAAACCACCTTAATTTTACTTTTTCGACAGAAATGAAGGTTAATTAGGGAGTCTTTCACTTTTGCGTCGTCTAGCATGAATATATCTCCATAGCTTTGCAACGAACAGCGAGCGTCACCTCTCTGCAAAACCCGGCGAATTGTTTTTCGGCCCACTCCCTCCGCAGCCCTCTGCCGAACGCGGCATAATTCTCCGTCCACGAAACGACACCTCGATTTTGTTGGCGTGCTAAAATATAGAGCGAAAACAAATGAACGACACGGAGGAAAACGAAATTCCGTCCTCCCACGTCTTCGTACGTCTTGGCAAAAATGCATGATGGATGCGTCGCCCTTGACTACCAATCCTCGTTCAGTTCCCCCAGGTGACGGATGTGGATGGATGTGTTGCCTCGCTTGACCAGGGGGACGGACGCTCTCGGAAAAGAAGGGGGGAGGGGGACGGAGAGAAGACTGGATTGAGTTTCTGAGGGGAAATATCGCTTCGGCTCTGCATTTTTCATCCGCGACTCGATTGAATTGGTCGGAATGAGTCTTTTCGTCAAAACGAAGTGTCGACCGCAACCTAGAAAGCAGTTAAATAAAAAAACAGAATAGTCTAACTGGATGTAGGATTCAAGTGAGTTGGCTTGTCTGAAGGGTTGGTCCTGACGACCAATTCTCATTATGGTAGTACCCCTACCATATTTACTATTTTTATAGTACTTGAGGAAAAAAATCTGCCGAATTTGACTTTGTAGCACTTTCACGCTGCAAAGCGTTTCCAAATTTTGCAATTCCAATTGGCATTTTAAGTATGTTATATTAAAAAATAGACAAATACAGAATGTGTTCAATTTACCAGTGTTCTTCTTTCTTCAAGTTGGGGAAATAAATAGAAATGTAAGTGGTTATCGTCAACCAGGCCATTTTTCTCCTTCATTATAGTGCGCCTTTTAAAATTTAAATTCTCAATTGACTCTTTGCCCCAGGTGATGAACTACAAGACAGCAGACATTCTTCAAAATAAAATTATTGATTTCAATGTCGTGAGATAATTTTTTCATGCTTTTTAATCCACTTATCAAAAGTCTTTCTAACAATTGGACTTTTGGATTGACTTCTATTGTCAGTAAGATATTTATTTCGCGTTCTACTTATTCCATGGCCGGTCATTGGACAGGATCCACTGTGATTTACTCATAGGCATGGGTCGTCTCTGAATTACTTTATGACACGGCATGCGGTAAATGTCATGTCTGTGGAGAGAATTTAAGGACTATTTCATTCAATTCAGGTAGAAATGAAATATGTAAAGCATTAGGCAGCGATACATTTTCTGGTGTTTCTCTAATGCAGTTAAAAGGAGAGATGACTCAGTTAGGTAATCATGGTGTAAATAATAATTAAATACTTGTTGTACCACCAATTGGCAGATGACAGACCATTTAAACCATCACGAATGGGTGGAGAGGCTGATATAGATGGGATATGTAGGGAGATGACTGTCGGTTGGAGTGAGACCCAGGGTTATTTGGCAATCGCCCACTTGCAACGAGAAATCTCAAGGGGTCCACTGCTGAGCGTCCCATTCGTTGTACAAACAATGGTGCACCGATGTGATCTCCATATGGCACCAAATATGGCATATGGGATGCTACTGAAAAATATCCACCACTTTGGGGATTCGAACACGAGTCCTCGTGATGGGAGGCCGGATATTTAGCCGTCATGCTAACTCGTGACAAAGAGTTAAATATAGTGTGTGGCGTTGCATGGTGCAGAAACGTGGATTCTGGGGAAAGAGAACGAAAATAAGCTGCAGGTATTTGAGATGTGGGTGTGGAGGAGAATGGAGAAAGTTTTATGGACGGGAAGGAAGACAAACGAAGAAGTGCTCGGCGTGGTGCTTGAGGAGAGGTAAATGCTTGAATAAATAATAAGGATGGTCGGAGTAGGAATAGAGGGGCGGGGGGTGCTGAAGGCCGTGAAAGAGGGAAGGATGCTGGGTTGTCATACATGGCAGTCTTCCACGGCTTCCATAAGAGTAGATCTTTCGAAACACAGCTTGCGCTCTTCCTCAATGACATCCTAAAATCACGCGAATCGAAAAAACAAGTTGACAGTTGTTCCATGATTTCAAGAAAGCATTTGACAAGGTTCCACAAAAAAAAACATATTCGAATTATAATCATACGGGTTAAACCGAAAAATAGTGAATTGGATACGTGAATTTCTAAGTGATCGCAAACAAAAAGTAGTTATTGACGGCATTAGCTCTGATATGATAAGAGTCACATCCGGCGTCCCACAAGGAAGCGTGATCGGAGCCTTTTTATTCATTATTTATGTAAATAACCTAAGTTCTCGAGTTACCAGTAACCTTAGATTATTTGTAGATGATGCGGTCATCTACCGTGAAATCGGCGATGATGCGGGCTTAGAAGTTCTATCATCGGACCTAAACAACGTTAGCTCGTGGTGCCAGGAATGAGGGCTTTGACTAAATCGCAGTAAATGCACTGCAGTACACTTCTTGAGGAAGTCATCATACCAACGCCACATCTGCACTGTGGGGTGGAGTAACCATAAAGGCGTTCAGACGAAGTAAAATATTTGGGAATTACCTTGACTTCAGACGTATCGTGGAGAACACACACATTAAACATATGCGGAACAACCTTAAAGAAACTAGGATTTATCAAGCATATTGTAGGAAGGTCCTCGGATGTAAAAGTGAAAGAGATGTGCTATGTCGCTCTGGTTAGACCACGCCTCGAATACGACGCGAGCGTTTGGGACCCTGAATAGAAAGGTTTTAATTCGAAAAATAATAAAATACAAAGTAAATCTGTGCGCTTCGTTAAAAACTGCAACGAGCGACCAAAGAGTGTTTCACAGCATTTAGAGGAATTGGGTTGGGAACCGATAGAGATTCGGAGACTACACGCTAGGCTTAGATTGATTGAGAAATTAAGAACAGATGTGTTTCGGTGTGACAAAGAGAATGTCATTTTGACACCGCATTAAATCTCTAGGTCCAACAGAAAAGGTAAAATAAGAATAATACATTACTTAACAGATAGGTACAAATATTTGTTCTTTCCATAGACAATAAGTGACTATAAAAAAACTGAGATTCACTCGAAACACTCCCGAAATACACTTCACCTTTTCACCTCTCTATAACATTCTCCTTCACACCTGTACACGGCTGCGCTGGTGTCCTAACACCCCCTACCACACACCCATGTGGTGGCTCTCAGGGTAGTATGTAGATGTAGATGGGGTAGAGAAAGAAAGAGAATCGGTTTTATGGATTGGATGAAGAGAGATAGGACGTATGCTGAAGACTGAAATAGTGGATGGAGGCAAGGACCTTCAGATCTATAAGATTAGTAAAGGTATATCTATTTAGATCTTAACACACCTTTACCGGTATTTTCTTTGAATAGTTATTGACCAATTTAATAATACATTGGTATTACCTACCCCTACATAATAATATCAATTCAATGCCTTATTCCGATTAGCCTCAAGAAATATTTTGGTCTATTTTGGTTGTTCTAGCCTAAAAGAATGGTAGCGTTCAGCTCCTAAACGTTGGGCGCATCTTTCTAGACGTAACGCATGACTCTAAAATTGAGCCAAATAGATCCATGGCATTGTACAATGCTCCAATCATCTCCCACTACGTTGGAAACGAGTGCAATCTTCCCCTTGCGCCAAAACCGAAAAGGTTAACGGTTGCCGCGCAGGCTAGTGGGTTTTCAAACCTACATTTTTTTAATTCATCGTTTTTTTATCCGTGCTACCAAAAGGCCTGCCTCTACTGCAATTGGGGCGAGCTTCCCCCCTCAACCGCGTGCATCCCGTGGTGCTGTCAAAAGTACTCTCCAAACAAAAAAAAACGGAAAGGTCGGAGAACAAAATCGAACGGATCGCGGGAGCGCATGGGAGATGGACAGTGACGTGCAGGTTAGGAAAAATGCACTCGGAAATGAAGGCGAAAAGAGTGGGGAGGAGGGGGGGGAGTTGGAATGGAGTGAAGTTGGAAAGGGGAATGATTATGTCCATGCGGGAGCACGCGACCGAAGCGGAACGATGATGTGTTGCGGTGGAGGGGAATAAAAAAGAAAAAAAAAGAATGCTTTCGCGCGCTCGTTCATGAGCAGCGCGGGCGCAAAAACGGAGCGCGGTGGAGCGGCCTCGAAAACAGCACTAGGCCTCCCACACACACACGTAAAATGACAGAACCAGTGATCAAGGTATAAAGGGACGGGGATGTTTTTTTTTGGGAATATGGGAGGCTGCATCGCATTGCCCGCTGCGCCGTACGGGGGCGCCAGTAACCCATTGTCGCTTCACTCGGCTTTTTCCACCTCTACCCTCAAAGGGATCAAAGGATGCATTCTATAACAAGAGGGATTTATGGGAATACATGGGTTGATGCAGCGGCAAGAGTACTGGCTTCCCATTCAGAGGGACAGCTTTCGAAACCCGCTTGTGGCAGGAAATATTCAGTGGAATCTCCTGCTCCTTACTTGGATGCCATGTGGAGAGCACTATCCTTAGACTAGAATGTTTAACTGCGTACCGCATGGTGCCGAAAAACCATCTACAAGGGCAAGCACTATAAGAACAAATACATATAAGTCAAAATATTTGCTCATGTATTAATATAAATATGTGCCAGATATACAGTAAAAAAATTACATTATAGTTATCACGTAATTGTTAATCAAATTTGCATTTTAACATAATTTTACACTAGTAAATAACATTTTAGGTGTTGTGAATAGATACAAAACTTCAAAGATTATGTTAAACAATAAAATTTTTATATAATTTCATTTTAAAGGAGTAAATAATTGACCTTTGTTTTTAAGATGTTGGGAGGGAGTTCCAAAATTTTATTGCGGTTGTTTGACATGAGTTTTGAAAAGTGGTTGACGACGATGTTTTTACAGTAAAACAAATTATACAAAAACGATGAGAATTTTACCTTGAAACGCAACTAGCATTCATTGACAACGAAAAAGCATTCAATCGTGTGAATAGAAAAATGTTATAGTCAATTATGGAGAAAAGAGGATTTTCTAAACATTTGATAAAAGTTACTCAGAGCCTATACAGAAATACCAGAATTGTGATTGATACTGGAAAGCAACTGACAAAGAAAATTTTCATTAACCAAGGCGTTAGGCAGGGCTGTAGTGTGTCACCTACTTTGTTTAATCTACACATCGATGACCTTCTAAGGAGATGGAAGGAAGACAATGTAGCACCAGGCATAGAATTGGAACCTTCTGAGTTTTTAAATACGATATTATTCGCCAATGACCAAGTTATCATACAAGACGGAGAAGATAAATTGCAAAGGCAGTTCACAAACTACAACAACTAAGTAACATGTGTAACCTTAAAATCTCAAAAGCTAAAACAAAAACAATGGCATTTTTAGGGAGCAACCCGATAAGAACATAAATTGTCATAGAAAACCAAGTACTAGAACAGGTATCCCATTTTCAATATTTAGGGTGTGATATAACGTACGACGAGGACAAAGATATCACAAAATCAATGTATTCCAGAGGATATGTGGGACAACAAGAAGAAATTCAAAAGGTAACACAAGAAAAGAAACCCAGATAATATTTTATAAAGTGATAGCAGTTCCTACTATGTTGTATGGGTCAGAATGTTGGGCAACAAAACAAAAGGAACTAAAACATATTGAATAATCAGAAATGAAATTTCTTTGAGCAGTTAAAGGGTGTAAAACGACAGATAAAGTAAGAAATGCATCTATAAGTGAGGAACTAGGTGTCCGGCCGATATCGGAAAAAATATTAGAATACAAAAATAAGTGGAAAGAGCATGTACTACAAATGCCTAAGGAAAGATATCCTAAGATGGCTTTGGGATATAAACCACTAGGTAACAGAAGCGTCGGAAGACCAAGGACGAGATAGTAAAGTGAAGCCGGAATAGGCTCAAAGCCTAAACCTGGAAGGAAGAAGAAAGCAGTCGTGTGGTGATGGAGAACCTAATAAAAAAGATCTGGATTCGATCAGGTGAAATGAATAAGAGCCAGGATTTTTTTATTGAACATTACAAGCAGGTAATTTGGATTTTTACTTTCAAAAAGTTTGTCTAAGAACACTCCCAAGAAGTAGGTACCTAACACCCCTTGTGGTACTCCGATTTTTTACTTTTAACCACCTCAGTTGTTTGAGTTAAGGAGTAATGTGTTCGTCCTTACGCAGGTTGTACATGACTTTGATGCATGTATTTATGTTCCGTTGAAGTTTGGTATCCGATACGTTGAAGTATGAAGGAATAAAGTGGTTAGTTGAATGAAGTGAAGAGCTGCGGCAAACTAATCTTTGGACTAATGAGCGCCGATGGTGCTGGAGCACGCAGATAGAGTGGAACGAAGGTGTGGTGAGATGGAGGGAAACGACAAAAGAATTCCGACTTTGACCACACCCGTGCATCAACAGAGGTCAAAAACTAAGGGCAGCGGAGGCCTCGGAAACGCGATGCTGCCCTCACACATGAAACACGTTCCCACGTTCCACGACAGGAAGAGTGATCGGTGGGAAGAGGCATCGAAGGGTTTTTAGCGCAAACGATAAAAACGGGAAAGAGGAAGCCTGAATGCATCTCGTGGCGTCCGGTCCACATTCATCGCATGCGTATGATGCTGACCCTCTGGCATTTCCCCACCTTCTCCCGTCATCTCCCCCACGGCACAGAGTACATATATACAGAGAAGACAGGGGGCACTGTAAGTTTTAATCACCCGTGCGCATTTTCGCCATGTTAAGTTAGACTGGTGGATACGGCGAGGTAGTTCGAGTGAAGTAGAGGCGATTCCAAGAGTGAAAGTTTTTGATTTTGCTGAGGCTTCCCAAAATTATACAAATATGGGTGAAGAAGAGAAGAAGGCTGGCAAAAAAACGTGTATTTGCATGGTGCTCGGCAATTATTTGCCGGAATAATTCGGGAATGCCGAACAACTCGTGCAGTTCCTTCCGTTTCCCGAAGAATCCAGTCAGGTAAGCATTTGTGACCCTGTTACCGCCAGATTTGCCGTATTTATCTTGCTTATTTATTTTTCATTCTACTGGGAATTGATATTACTTAAATTCATAACTTATTTAATAATTATATAGGTATACTCTGTGCCCACGGGATCGCCTACATCGCCTAGTGGTGGAAAAAAAATTCTCTCGGATATTTCGTAAAGGTCAATAAATACAATCTTTTAAAAACTATAAAAAATCGCATTCTTACCTTTCACATCGACTTCTACATTGAAACGTAAATTCTTCAGACGATTAGTTCAGTCTCTCCTCCCCAATCATACCAAGAACTTCCTCGTTCAAAGAGTTTAGTAAGGAGTTTAATATTGTACGGTGCAAAAACCTGGACTCAGAGAAAATACGACGAGAAAAGGCTGAAGGCGTTGAGAGGCGTTGAGAGGGTGCAAAGTGAAAGGAAATAGTAATGTCGGGAGATGGAATGCTGAAGGCAGTGATAGATGGGAAGATGTTGGGCAAGCGGGGAAGGGGATAAAGGGAATAGGCTTTATAGACTGGATGGAGAGAAGTAGGGTGCATGCTGAAATGAAGATAAAAATCGTGTGTGGAAATAGGGCCCTGAGCCAGTAAAATCTTGAAGATTCTTACTAACATCAATTTGAACCTACCCTATCCGGTATTTATAACGAATAAAAACACTTAATAATCTTCCACAGATTTATTTCTATGGCACGACGAGTTTCACCACTCTATACCACTCGTTGTGGTATAATCTTGTGGTATCTGAGCAAATGCACGGCGGTACATTTCTTGCGGAGGTCGTCCAACTATCCCCATGTATATGCTGTGGATGGTGTTAACATAAAGGCGACAGATGAAGTGAAGTATCTAGGAGTTACGATAACTTCGGACCTATCGTGGGGAACACATATAAGAAATATTTGTGGCAGAGCTCTGAAGAAGCTAGGATTCGTCAAGCGTATTGTGGGAAGATTTTCGGATGAAAAAGTAAAAGAGAGGTGCTATTTCGCACTCGTCCGGCCACACCTTGAATATGCAGCGAGCATATAGGATCCGGTGCAGAAAGACTTAATCCGGGAACTTAATAAAATACAAAGGAAAGCTGCGCGATTCGTCAAAAACTGCTAAGGACAGACAGCGTTACACAGATGTTAAACGAATTAGGTTGGGAGCCGCTAGAGACTCGGAGGCTGCGCGCTAGGCTTAGATTACTTGAGCAATTAAGAATAAATATCTTTAAGAGCAACACGGAGAACATCATATTAGAACCCCACTATATTTACAGGTCCGACAGAAACGATAAATTAAGAGAGATATTTTGCCGAACGGATAGGTATGGGAATTCGTTTTTCCCCCGAACAATAAGGGACTTTAATAAATTCTAGGCGTAATTTCATTAGAGCGTTTCCTTTTTATATTTAAACGGCTGGTGTCCTAACACCCCCCGCCACACGCCTATTGAGGTGGCTTGCGGGGTAGTATGTAGATGTAGATGAATCTTATGCCACAGAGTGGTGAAACGCGTCGTGCCATAGAAATAAATCTGTGGAAGATTAATAAGTGTTTTTATTCATGATGAATATCGACAACTTCTACCAGATCCAGCTTGAAACAGGCATTAATCTAATAAACAGGTATCTAATCGGTTAACAGGTATCTAATCGGTATATTATCCTAATGATAATAATAGTTCAGTATAGAATAAAGGATGTGTTTGAGGTGGCAGGAAAGGAAAGTAAGTTGATGGTGAAGATTTTGATATCGCGGCAAAAATAAATTAAGTACTAAGATGTTGATGGAGAAAAGAATGTTGGAGCAAGTGCGTGAGAATATAGAAAGGGAAGAATAGCAATTTCGGACAACAATAAGTGGTGCAGAAGGTTTGACGAATTAAAAATGGCAGTGAGCGGGGAAACAGTGCTGGCCCGTATGTTTGGAGAGGGCGCTGATAGGGAGAAAAAAGCTTACAGAGCCTGAGCACGGACCCACCAATTTATTAGTAGAACAACAAATGAGTGATGAAATAGCTGCACTAAATTTCCAGTTACTGTTAGAATAAACGCGATATATTACCCAATAACTTCTCTAAGACGTTTCAGGCTTTTTACTATCTTCAATCTCCAGAACACTGAACATAAGATGTCTGATTTCTTCTGACGCTGAAAACTACGGCATCATCCTCATCCAGTGAATTTGGTTGGGTCAGGTTTCGGTGGTTTCCATCCTAAATAAGGTGGAATATAGATCTAAAAAACACGCTGTAGTAAAAAATAGTGAAATTTAAAACAATAGGCTATTTTTGGCTTCGCAGCTGTCCAATGGGGTTGCCAGAAGCATGAAATGAAGAAAAGTAGCAAATTTCAATGGTGGAGTGATATTTACCTGAACTAAAGGCACGGGAATAATTTTGAAATCGCTTCCAAAATTAATAGACACACACTTTAAATAAGCACAATATGTGCTTTACTGGCCCAGAAAACTATTGAGATAACTATTATGTAATTTTGTAATAAACAAAAACTAACTTTTAATTAGACGAAAAATAGCTATAATATGGAGAAAAAATCCGGTTAACTACAGCACTCAGCCTAATTGGGCGGGTGTCGTTCCCGGAAGCTGGGAATAAAGAAGCTGGGCACATTCGTTATTTCACGAGTTCTCGCTCAGCAAGGGCGAATGCATCGGCAAAATAAATACTCCAGAAAGGGGCGTAACAAATATGAAAACGGTCCGAAGATTTTGGACGAGAGGATCTTGGCGAGAGCTGTCCCAGGACATCGAACGTAGATTACCATAGAAATGTGTAGAGTGGTAGCGAAACTTGGTGGCAGTCGCCTACGTTAAGAGTGATGTTAACGAGGGGAAGGCTCGTGTGGAAGGGGTCGGCTAAGGAGCGGAGGGGATAGAGGGCAGCACAGGGTAGGCAACGCTTCCTCGAAAGCTGCACCGAAATACGCTGAACAACCAATCGGAGAAGCCCAGTCGGAATAAGAGCCATACGGAGCTAGAACGTTGATGCGAATAAGAGATTATGTACTCTGAAATTGGCAATGAAGGTTTGCGAACTTGGTGACCCTAGGGTTTCCTAAGCTGCTGCTCGCACCCCTCGGAAATGCGAGATAGCATTCTAGATAACATTTCAGTTTTTTGTTTATATTAAGGTACATACCTTTTTTGTGGGGGTTACGTAACATTTAATTTGTCACATTTAATCTTTTCCATATACTTCATTTTTGTTTTTATATTTTTAAGAATTTATTGTAAAAATTTGTTTTGATCACCTTCAATTTTATTCTGAAATAAATAATTACTTTTAGGGGTGTGAGATATTTATTTAAGGGGCGCTGGAAAATATTACATTTTTTAGGGGTGTCGGCCATAAAGAAGGTTGGATAAACTGTCCTAGTACACCTGCATCTGCATAATACCCTGCAAGCTACCTCAAGGGTGTGTGGCAGGGGGCAAGTTATCATCAACATACATAACACTACACCCTAATAAGGTTAATGAAACAATGATTGCTAATGTATTAGCAAAAACCTGAAAATACTTGTCAGGGGGCGATATTTCAGCAACATGTACTATATACTATAAGTATACTACTAATGCAATGTTAGAAAAACTCTGTATTAATATATTTAGCAACTACACAAATTCACAGAAATGCAAGAGTTACACAGGAAAAATACAAAATGTTCTGTCAGCACTACGTAGCAGATTTAGAAACAAGCATTAGGGAGCAAATGAATTAATTAGCTACACAACCTATCGACAAACCTAGTTAAAACTCTCATTGGCAGCTGTAAGTGGAAGTTCAACGCGGGGACTACTTAAGGTAGCTTGAGCGAGATATTTCCCTAGTCATAATGGAGACCATATTATAATTTAATTTTTTTATATTTCTGCGTCTTTAAGAAGTATGAAATAAATACTGTAGTATTAATGGCGCAAAAATATAGTTTTATATGACAAGAATCCTCAGTAATCAAATAAATATGTCGACTTAAGTCTCCAACTTGACTCATTTTTTCTCGCCGTACGGCTAAAAAGCCTTCAAAACAGCAGGTTTTTTGCGATTCTGTAAAAATTACTGCGGTGAGTAATAAATTAATGTTTATAAATAGTTGAAAAACATACAAAATACACACTACTAGTTTTTTGACGAAATCTAGGTGATGTAAATGCAAAATTTTTTCAATATTCTCCGCACAGTCGTAATCTATCCCATGTAAAACAGCTTGTATTTTCTGGCAAATTGCTCGAAAAGCAGTTCCGCTAGGGGTTTATATTTTGATATCATTGGAAAGATGGGAGGTTTTTCTTTAGAACGACGTTAAATAGGTACATCAAATTCTAGGTGAAGTGATTTTTCGCTCTCACTACCTTAACTCCACCGAGCGAGGCTAGTTCTTAGGCAGCGCACTCTTCCACGAAAATGGTCGTATGCGCAACTCCCACCACTTTTCGCTACCGCTATATTATCTTCTGGCCGAAGGGTCTCTGGTTTCGAATACCTATTCATTTTACTATGGTGCGCTCTCCTTCATTGTTCCCGATGATGCTACTTGAAATGGCTGAGGAATCTAGAGTTAATAAAACGAATAAGCAGCAGAAAAGGTTGAATGCGGATAATAAAGGGACACTGCCGTGGGGTTTCACATGAGCAATCCTTCGTCTGAGGGTAATATTTGGGTGGCCGTTGAGGTGCTTGTGGCTGTCGCTTGTGGCGCAACCGCATCAAATTTCCGGTATTTTTGAAGTCGTAACACCCGTTCCCTCTCGGATATAGCGGTGCTTATCGATGGTTAATCGGACTTTTTTTTACAAATGTCATGCGTTCGCCTGTATTGGGCCGACATCTGAAATTTTACCTGCTATTTTCATCGCTTACGTTTTTATTTTTCTCCAACAAATACAGAATTTAGTCAGTTTTTTCTTAGGTAGAATGATCTAGACGAGTTCTTTCTTGTGGTACCAATATCATCCGTTGTCTCCGGCGTGACTTCATGGAATTTGCTCAGCATTTTGAATTAAATGAGTAACTTTGTAATTACACATAAATTTATTTCACAGGGTCACCTCATGATGACGCGCTACGTCGAAACCTTGGCCGTCTGTGAAACAAATTTAGGTGGAATTACAAGGTTACTCTTCTCATTCCAAAATTGCCAATATCAGTTCGTTATCATATCGGAGGCACGATATTTAATGCACGGAAATCATTGTCCGCGTCCAAAAATGAAGCCAATTGTCGCGGGCCTCTACCTGTTCCTCGCAAATGCGTGACGCCAACCTAAGGTCATGCTTGGATCGTAGTCATATACCCGATCAAACGAGACAACATTCATTTCAACCGTGCTCTTTGTCTCGAACCGTGCAATTTATCACGAAGTTACAGACTCAGAATTGATCACCCTGAAAATGCTATACTGCCATTTCCATCCTGGTACCCCACCTTCGATCTGATTTTTAATATGTACATACTAAATTCGACAGTCTCTGGCGTTATATGGTGGAACAGCATCTGTTTGACCACAATCACACTTCTAATTTTAACCCCAATATTTTATATTTTTGTGACAAAGGTGCCAAATTGGATTTTTTAGAAAATTTTGAAATTGTTTTAGCCTTTAAAAAATCTAGTCATAGGGTCTTAAATGATTTTATTCCGGACAAATTGTCCCCCCTTTTTACCGTGCCTCTCCCACCCCCCTTTTAACTCTTGACGCCGTTGGTTTTTTAATTTCCCGTAACCTTGCCCCGTAAACCCCCGTCTCGTTACTAATATCTCCCCCCTCCCAATCCCAACCTCCTCCTACTTACTTCCTTCCCCGGGAACCCAGTATATATTCAAGCCACCACCTCTGTACTTCGTAATTTTAGCCTCTGATGATGATGTGTGAACGTTGAAACCGGTCAGGCTTGTACCATCAATAAAAACAGTGTGGAACAATACAAAGTTTTAATCATTCTATCGTGGAACAGCATTTTAGTATGTACTTAAATAAAACTGCAGTAATTGTACTTTCCACTAAAGTTTTAATGTAAATATACACTACACGTGTTTCGACGTTTCTTAGGGCGTCAGGTCAGGTCTATGTATAGGTAGACCAGATGATGACGCCCTAAGAAACGTCGAAACACATGTAGTGTATATTTACATTAAAATTTTAGTGGACAGTGCAATTACTGCAGTTTTATTTATGTACATACTAACTGGAAAAATAAGACTAATTTAATTACTTGGGTAGTTAGTACATTGGAAGAAAATTGGCATAGTAGCAGAGACATTAGAAGGAGAATTGCGCTAGCAACGGAGGCGCTCAACATTAGGAGGGAGCTGATGACGGGGATTTTGTTCAGCACCGTAAAGAAAAGGCTTGCAAAGAGTTTGGAAAATATGAAGTGTGGCGTTGTATGTTGCAGAAAAGGGAACTGTAAGAAAAGAGTACGAAAATAGGCCGCATGGATATGAGATTTACGTGCGTAGGAGAATAACAAAAGAGCGATAGACGAAAAGGAAGACGAGCGATGAAGTGCTCGGTATGGAGGGTAAGGATAAATAAATGCTTGAGTAAATAATTAAAAGGCAGGGTAGGTGGTTGGAGCATTGGAGAATGAGGATGAAGGAATGCTGAACACCGAGGAGGTTGAGTCAACGGAGATGGGCAAGAAAGGTTGGATGATGAGAGGTACGAAGTGTGCAGAGATGAAGATGGATATTGTGTAAGGAGATTGCGTCCTTCGCTTGAGAAAACGTCGAGGACTTAAATCTCTTTCATGTTAACCTGCCTTAACTGGTAGTTTATCTTAATACAAATAATTCACATCTAAAACGAAAGCCCTTAAACAAGATGACAAGTATCCTAGAACCTTTGAAGGTAGTTTGAGTGAGTTGTCACTTCTTATAAAATTCGATTAATTTGGCTTCATGTAAAGAAAGAAATTTCATCTTTCAAATGCAATTAAAATATCAGCCACTTACCATTATACTTTTCAAAAACATTTGTGAAAAATTACCAGCAATTTTCCGTAGGAAATGGTAGGAGTGTGTATTCCAGAAAGACTATTTTTAAAATGAGGAATTTCTAACACGTAGATCTTGTCATGAATTTAAAAATTGCCTAAATTGTATGTTTTATCAAAATATTTTGTATGTTATTTTTAAAAATCAATCAACAACTTACCGCAGTATTTATAAATTAATCAGTCATTAAGTAAAAAAAAGTTCAGTGTGAAAAAACTAGTCAAATTAAAACCATATAAATGTCACTCACTCAGTGTTTCAAACCGAAGGTTGCTTTTGATACTTGAGAGTAGAGCTTACCCCATACTAAGTCATTGAAGTGTTCTAAGCATTGAGACAAGATACTGACTAAACCATTGACGAGCCACGAATTTATGACTATCAGACAGTCGCACCGCTAGGATTCTCGGAGGGGGTATACAGAGAGGTTTCGCCCGGGTTTGAACCCGGGACCCTCAAGTTGGTAACCCAGCACTCTACCCAATAGACCACGACCCTTTTATAAATTTATATTTAGTTAATTTCTGACAATTTTTTGCGTCATTAATGTTACAATATTTATTTCATGCTTCTTACAGTATATTAGGGTAGTTTGAGCGAAATATCACTCCACCAAGAATTTGATGAATTTGACTTAATTAAAAAACCAAAACTCCCACCTTTCCAATTATATCAAAATATCAACTCTTTGACGAACCACTTTTCGAGAAATATGCCTGAAAATGCAAACTGTTTTACATGGGATAGATTACGACTGTGCACTCCAGAGGGAGAATATTGAAAAAATTGGAATGTCTAACATCTATATTTCGCCAAAAATTAATGGTGTGTAATTTGTAAGCTTTCTCCACTATTTATAAAAATTGATCAATTACTTACAGCAGTTATTTTTGCAGAAACGCAAAAAAACCCTTCTGTTGTGAAGGCGTTTTCACTGTACGTCGTGAAATATAAATCAAGTGAGAGACGTATGTAGTTATATTTATTAAATTACTGAGAATATTTACCAAATATAACTAAACTAGAAAAGGTGCCCGTTGAATATCATAGGGAAGGAAAAGAATCAACACTAATATATTGAAATAAACCATTCATATCTTAGTGCAAAGAATCGTTAAGTTAATGGATATAGACGGAACCTTGACTTAAACAATAAGTATGGTCATTATGGGGACGATGAATCAAAAATGGTAAATATAGCAAAAAATCGTTACGTTTTAGCAAATATTTCGTAATACACACCGGAATACCAAATTCGATTGATGGAATGAGAATATTTATTTTAATTTCTTTCTATTGGTACCTATCTTTACCAATAACAGAAAACCACTACATATTTCTAATTTCATTTTGCAAATAAAAAAAGGTCTGCAACCAAATGAAGATTCTGCTTCATTTGTGTATTTATTGTGTGTAAGTTACTGACAATATATACACATCGGTGATTATTATAGCAGATGTTTGCGCCATTAATATTATAATATTTACATCATACTTCTTACAGACGCTGAAGTCAAGAAATAAAATTCGAATATGGTCTCCATTATGACTAGGGAACTATCTCGCTCTAACTACCTAAAATTTAAAAATAATATTTGAATATGGTACCTATTATGACTAGAGTAAAATCTCGTTCAAACTACTTTAATGCTGGTAGGACACCTCCGATGACCATCTCTGGCGAAAGTTTTTTTTTTGCAGTGGGAGAGGAGTGTGCATTGTCTGACACTGGGGGGCGCTCGCCACCGACCCTCGCTGTCACTCCACTCGACTTTCCCCGCACCTTTCCCCCTGCCCCATGGGATTCCCCCGTGGATAGGATGAGTGTGCATTCGTGAACCCACCCTACCACCTCCTTCCCCCCCCCCCCAATGTGCATGCAATCCCACATGCAGCATCCCCCTCTACCCTCACATGGTCCGCGCCCCCCGGGAGAAATGCAGTGACGCGGTTGATAGGCCACTGTACGGCGTGCGGCATTCGTAATTGGAATAAAAACTGCAGTGGGCACGAGCGAGCAGGGGGTGGAAGCATGAGAAGGGTCCACGTTTAGGGTTGGGATGCGTTCTGTTTGGATGCTGCTCTGATGGAAATTTTCCCATAAGAATCCCCTAGAACACAGGGAAAAGCAAGGGAAAAATTGAAAATTCCTTAGAAAAAATTTCTTTCCTTAGGAAATTCCCTAAAACTCTAGGGAATATTTTTTCTAGAAATTTCCTGGAAGGGCGCGTGGTAGGCTGCACACATACGGTAATGAGAGAAATTCACTTCTGAACAGGTTTTAAATTAAGAATTAAAACAGAAATTAAGAATTCTACTAGCAGATTGGGACATGAATTATATCAAAACGTACCACACTAGGGAAGAGCAAGGGAAAATTTGAAAAGTCTCTACAAAACATTTCTTATTCAAGGAAACACCCTAAAATTCTAGGGAATTTTTTCCTAGAACTTTTTTCTTTAGGAATGACAGACTTCGGTCAGTAATTTCCCTATAAAAAATGCTACTTTAGGGAAAACCTTCAGGTATAGGAAAAATTACACCAGCAATTGAATTGAGTGCAGTGTGCAATGCATAGAGTGAATGACTAGACAGGAAATAATATAGATATTTATATTCATTTTAGAAAAAAATATAATGCATAGCTTCATTCCTACAACCATTAGAGTTAGCACAATTAATTACAACGAGACTGAATAAATAATTCTAAAAACAAAAGTGCAACCATTATAAAAAAGTCACCTCTCACAGTCAACTACATTTGGTGTAAAAAATATACATACTACGCCCCTGCAACCCACTTTCAAAATCATTTACCATGGAAAATGCATTTTAGGGAAATTATTCCCCAGAGGTATATTTTCTGGGGAAAATGGGGGTTCAATTTTCTAGGGAATTTTCCGACAGGGTGCGCTAGGGGAAAGTGAGAGTGGTTTGTGTGGGCACGCGGATGTTGGCATCTCACAGCGGGACGGGTCAATTAGGGTGTTGGGACTCGTGCGGACGATGGGGGATGGAACGTGAGGGATGTTGGGCAAAGAACTGCATACCGATAAGCAGACTCGTTTGTACAAGTGTCATGGAAACGTAAACATCGTCGTGTGGGGTACGTTGTAATATGCATACGCTTGGAGTGCATCAAAAATTGAATGTTCGTCGAGGGGAGAGAAAATGGATGCCTGAAAGTGTGTTCCAAGCCTCATTACAATTGCAGTTAAACTTGAGCTGCGGCACCCGCTGAGGAAATTCATCATCGAGTGCGAAATTAGCAATGAAAATATCACAACGACGAGTAGATGAATTCGCAGATGATTAATTTTTTATAAAGAATTCCGCACATTCGCGTTGTTACACATTGCATGGATGTAAAACTTGGCTGTGCTAGTAGGACTCCAGTGGAAAATTATGTGTTTTTGTTTAAATTTCGCGTTCCATCCTTTTGTAAAAAATAAAATCTCATTTGCCTTAGATTGGAATCAATGATACTGATGAATAGGCTCAAACCCATTATTGATTCGTACTCATTTTGGTCAAAATGTTAGAACGTCGTTGTGATATCACATCTACCCCATTCACTAGGCACTGCTTCTTTCTAGGAAACTAAAGCGAATTACATATTGAAAAGACAGCTTTTGCGGCATATATCAGAGATTAAAACAAAATGCCGATAGTAAAAAAAGCGTCCTTAAAAATAAAATGATGATTGGAAAGAAAGACATTACTGCAGGGGTGTATTACAATTGATGCTGATTCCTGTGTATGGAACATTATCAATATCGAAGAATAAATAAACGTTCGTTTCAGCATCATCATCAAACATCTTTTCAGACATAAATAAAAAGTCATCCCACCCAGTAATTGTTGTACAATCCATCGTAGTCAAGGTATTCGTTTGCTAATAGTAGAAGCGGTATGTTGAGAAATGAGAGTGCCAAAAGAAAGTATAAGTAACATGTTCCAGATATGAATTTTTAGGGAGGGAGTATGCTTAGTCGGGTAGGAAATGTTGATAGAATGGATAAGAATTGATTGAAAAAAGTTTAGGCGCAGGAGGGAATGGAGCAACAGGAAGGATTTTATCTCGAATTCATAATTGAATTTTATTTAGGATGCTCCCATGACGCGAAATATTGACATTATGTATTCACTAAAGGAATTTGCATGATAGAAAAAAATGGAGATTACAAATCCTTTTTCCAGAGCTTCGGTTGATAATGAAGAAATGGCAAATTTTTATACAAGGTCGTCGAAAGCAACACATAAATATCTATATAAATCAATATATCTGAAAATACTTAGCTTTTTTGCAATGGTCTAACGATCCGGCATTACAAAATTTAATCCAAATTCTAAAGGTGGCGATGATATGATTTTGACGCTTCATACATTCGGTGCACGGCTTTGTGGAAAAATTATACCAAGGAATTTTATATTTTAAATAGATTCCATTCAAACGATGGCTTCTATAGAGTAGGTTACCTTGTTACAAAATCATCAACGGTACGAGGAATTTCATCGATTTTTTTCTGCCGACTTTGAATACGCGCACTCATATTGATAAGCTTCGGTAAAATATGATTTACTCCCCACTACTCGGTCGTGCAATCTGGGATAATATCATATCGCCACGTTCATCTGTGCACCATAACTTATGTGGAAAAATTCGCTAGACAAACAAAGAGCGGCACAGATGAGAAAGCAAGTTTTAAAACAATTCACTTATCCAACAAGAGAAGCGTTTGAGTTCCAATGAATGAGTACACGTAACTTGCAAGCGTGGAACTTTTCTGTGAAGAGCATCTGCTGAATTATATCTGAGGATTGGTTCCCGCGTGATCCAAATGTCACAGGTAAGCATCCAGCAGCATGGTTTGATGTTGCGTGTATTGAATATTTCAATGGAGCATTATAGAAAAAATTCAGAAAGTTTAAAATAAACTGCCTACCTGTCCGCGAGATATAAATAACATTTTTTCAAACAGCGACGCACGATCGACAGAGGTTTATTCATACCCTGGATATTTTCCACCTCCATCAACCATGAACTCTCAATTGTATTAACAACCTTCATCAATACTCAAAAGTAATTAAAAGTCTTTCAATTAATTAGCTTCTGCCGCGTGCTTTTTCCAAATTCTCTTGTTACGAATTTGTATGCCTCACTGGTGAAATAACTACTGACTTGGTGATTCAAGAGGCTTAAAGGCCTTTCCGGAAATACTTTTCGGCCCTAGTTGACGACTCCATGACTTGGATTATCTTATGGCAGTATTTGATAGCGTTATAGCGATATAGTGTTATCTATAGCAAAAAGTAGAAGACCCAATTCAAATTTTATTAAAAATATTTTCGAAATATAGCTGTCCCTTTGAGCCTAATCTTTTTCTGAACTTTGCCTGAACTATAAAATGATTATCGCTGCCATATAAAGGCAAGGAGAGCACCTTGAATTGATATAGAAAGGTACCTATCATTTAAGACGTCTAGAAGAAATGCAACCGTTGACTTCACCTATCTTCAAAATATTGCGCGATTGGCTCGGTAAGCAGGTATAAAACTGTATCTTAGCTTAGATGATCACAAATGACTTTGATCAAGTTTCATCTGCAAATCCACCACCGTCTAGTATAAAATTATTACAGAGGATCAACAATCATATCAATATAAATCCATTGCACAAAATTTAACCGATAGTTTTATTCAGATATTGACAGTGGAAGCTTTATTTATTGGATAAATTAAACAATATGAACATATGAACATTTAAAAAGTTTGAAATAGCTTAGCCATGCCATTCCAAAAAAATTAATCAACTTCTCAATCGAAAAAAAAAAAGAATCAAAACATTTAATGATTATTTAGCTCTAGATTCTTTTGACCGAGGTTTTAAAAATCGGGGCAGTAAAATTTACATTATTAGTCCATTAATAAAGATTCCAAAGAGTTATAAAAATAAGTTATGAGGTCTAACGATAGGGAGTGGAAAAGGAATGGTTTATATGTAAATCTGCCAAGATGTGCATCAGTTTGAAAACAAAAATTGTTGTAAGGGGCTGTCTGTATTAATAATTTTAACTATGACTGAAGCACGATTACAGGATGATTTCCACTGATATTTCCTATTTTCTCTAATGAAAGAAATAAATTCTGCGGTTCTTTACATTCCTTGACAATCCTATTTACTTTTTCCATTCATATTACTAGGTTAAGTGTGGTATTCATGCAAAACAATGGGATGTGTGCATAAAATCTCCTTCTCATATTCGAGTAGAGTATCTGACAGCAAAATTTTTCACAAAAACCAGAAATAAATATTTATAGATGCCTACAGCAGGTCTTAAGTCTTTTGAAAAGTAGACTGACATTTTTAGAACTCACTAAATCCAAAGCAACATCTCAATCGTTTGACGTCACCGCACTGATCGCTTCCCTGCCATACATGGACGCCTTTTGACTGGAAAGTTGAAATGTTAGTTCACTGTCTTCCACACAGGGAGTAGAAACGCTTATTTCCGTATAATTAGGGTAAACTAACTGAACTTCAGGTTGAATTGCATCACATCATGGGCCACGATATCGTTCTGTGACGCCATCTGGAAGATCTTCTATGACGTTGTGTCTTAATGACGTCAGGCGAGTATACTTTTTCACAAGAAACGTCTCCATTAACAGCGTTCTTTGTCGACAATATTTGGTCATGCAATTTTATGAATATGACCTTCACATCAGATAGATTATTTAATTATGTACTTTCCCTAATGTCTTTGATATTCAACTAAAATACAAATAGCAGGCATGAAAAAATGCAAAATTAAATAGTATTTGGAGTGATGTCAATCCGTACGCACGAATATATAAATCCATTTTTATGCCTTTATTTTACATATATGGCATATATTTATTTATTTCCACATCCCCGAAAACAGCACGAACGGCCTTTTACACCGGGTGTACAAACATGTAACAATGGACGAACACAAACACCCATGTCCTGAGTGGTGAAAAATCCACTCAGGCGAGGACTTCACCCCGTCGCCACCGGGGCCGACTATGACTATATGCTGACTAATTTACGGTGTTTGGTGAGCATTGACGCATACGACGCATGAAGCATTGTACACGGATGCATGGTGTTTATGGATGTAATGCCTGTTGCTCACGGTAAAATGTTCGGTAAAACGTTTTATAAAATCGACTAATTTTATAAAAATGAGCTTGCTAACAATAAAACCGTTTTATAAAACCTAGTTTTATAAAACGTTTTACGGAATAGGGCAGATTTTATTTCCATAAAACCGTTTTATGCAGCAACCAATGAGACGTTCTGATCATCGCGTTGATAATAATCTCGTATCCATGGGAAGCCAAACAAGGAAAACGTAAACAAACATGGCCGGAAGTTCATGGAACGTTGACGCAGCATCCTTCTTGTTAGAAGAATGCGTTAGAGCCTTAGCACCGTTGAGTGTGATCAGAAAGTAAGTAAATAAACAATACATATAGTTTTTAACCTAACAGTCATCCAAAAGAGAGTGCATTTATCACTTCACGTGTTCGCAAAGGGTCTCATAGATGGCAGGACATTGCTGTTTTATGATAGTTTTACCGTGAGCAAGCAAGTACGTTTTACGTACGATTCATAAAACTTTCAATACAAATTTTTATAATACCCTTTATGGAAGATTTTACCGTGAGCAACAGGCATAAGAACATTATGTCGTATGAGTATTAGACACGAGAAAATCAAAGATATTTTCGCGAATATTTTTTTGAAAAAAAAGTAGGACGAAAACTATAACACGTGGCACAACTTAACAAATGGTGCATCATCTTAGACAAAAATGAACGAGATGATAGAAATAGATGGGTGCGGCACAGTTGACGCGTTCGGAGAGAGCTTATGTCTGGAACCCCGCGTGAAGATGATATGATAAGGAGCGTGTTGTAAAATGGTACGCGAATCTGAATCTTGCGTTAAAACGATGAAGAAAGGCTGGAGGTGATATGCTTGAAATGTAGAACTGGAGGAAGGTAAGTGTGCGATAGTTTGGAAGCAATTCAAATTATGAAGTACTTGTGTGTGACAGGATTATAGACTAAGGCAGAGCGCCCACTGAGGAAGCACGACGGCGCACAGTGGGCTGAAAGCGAAAAAAAGCTGGCCAAAAGTCAAAAAGTGATTTTTTCAAGTCAGGAAGCTGAAACTTTGAATAAATATTTTCAAAAGATCTGTGCATGCGATGACGCAAAGCATTTTCCTTAGTACTCAAGAATTAATAATTTTCATGAGGTCAAAGTTGCACAAATTTTGCAAAAATGGTCTACACTCAATTTTCTCACGAAATCTTCAAAATCAAGCCCTTGCTTAGCCTTTATGGGTAAAGAATTGGAATAAAATGTGATGCAGTAAAATTAAACTGTTTTTCATCTTTGTTTTAATGCAATCTACTTGCTTTTTTGTCATTATTTACCAAATATATTAAACAAAATGGTGGACCCTCATTTGTGGTCATTTATTAAATATATGTAGAGAAATAGTTATTTTAACAGAAGATTGTGTAAAAAAGAGCAAAATATCATAATAATATTTTCTCGCCATTCCAGCTCAAATCTCAATTACATGCTAACGTTCTTATTTTTTTTTACTGAACCGGTCAGGGTAGATTTTGATCGACTTTTTCTACACCTCTTCTACTTTCAAGCATATCTTTCCTTGCACTGATACTCCCTTCACCTCATCACATTTCTTACTTGTTTCGTTCAGTCTTTAATGTTTTATTCCACTATGCCACTCCTCTCTCTACCCCGCTTACGCAAAACTATTCCTCCCTTAGCGGCGTTCTGCATCTCTTAGTATTTTTTGCCTATTCTTGCAGATTCAGCGTTGTCTGGTTGTCTGAGGTGCTTGACACACTCGTCAAGTAACTTGGACTTGATGATGCCTCGAAAGGGTTATCACATGAGTAACCCCCACGTTCTCGGAAGAGGAATTGAGTTATTAACTCTCAGTGTGAATACTTGGCTCGGTATTAGTAATAATGCGTAATAATAGCGTAGAATTCCGATTTCTTATGCCCAAGATCCAAGAATTTGTTATATTTTGCTTCTATTTATATTTTCGAATAACTGATTTGCAATTACCACCATAAATTAGATTTTTGTGGTTTTAATATTCTGTACTTATATTTTAAGCCCCTATAAATGGATTTAGGGGAATTATCAAACAATTGTGTAAAAAAAACTTATTTTAATTTCCAAGGGTAAGGATATTTAGATAGAAAAGGAACATGCCTTATGAAGACATGCAACAAAACCTTTATAAAAAAAGACCGTTGACCGATTCAGTGTGCGAAACACTACCGTGACCAGGATTCGTGGGTTCGCTAACCACTGTACGATAACGGCTATCACGAGGTCTTGGTCTTGGTCGAGTTAACTGTCTGAATAACAATTTCGCACTTCAGTTGACCGCTCAAATAAAACGGTTGGGGGAAAAACCCACTTAAACATATTTTTTTTGTGCCGTGGTGGAAAGTAAGTAGAAATTTATTTTTGATGCATGCCAACTTCAATGAATTCAAAAGTTCCAAACAGTAAGATTAATTGCTTATATGACTTGTTCATGTGATAAATTAGCCGTACTTTCTTAAATTAATCTCCACAATTGCAGGCTAGGTGGTTACATGGTTACATTCAACTATACTCTACTGCTGCTTGCAGCCTATCACGAGTAAAGTTCTTATCAAAATGAATTTTGATTAATGTTTTCTAATACAATAAATGTTCTTGTCTACGCCCGTCTCTAGAACTCAAAAGTATGCCCAAACCCAAAAGTATAGAAACTATTTTAAATAATTAAGGAGAAAATATCCAATAACAGAACCAATCAGATCAAATTTGATGAAAGCTTGATTCACCTCTGGAATTATTGGATGATATTCCCTCACACCTAGCGTTTATTATGGTCATGGTCACATAGGTTGTGTACTTTAAATTTTTTAAATTTAAAATTTTATGCCGAAAAAGAAAGAACGATTGGTTAGTTACCAGGGATAATATTTAAGTGTAATACAGTTATAAAACACTTTAGAAGTATATGTTTTGACGCTATACAGAGAAAAAGCACGCAGCCATACTGGTTTTGATTTGAACGCCCCTTTGCAGCAAATGTCATAATTAATGAGTGTTGATCTTGCTTAATTACGTATGAGAATATCAACAAAGAGAACACTTTGGTTGTTGAAGTCTTCAAAACACGATCGAAAGACATCTATCAAAAAGTTCAATTGCTGTACTTAATGCATAACTTAAGAGTTGGCCCTCATTCCACCAATATTGGCAATGCTGAACCTGAAGGGGGAAGCCCTTTACTTACTAATCCGTTGCAAAATTCCGTCACCCGAGTTTGGAGACTAATATCTCACAGACGGCTCAATCGATTTTAAAATGAAGTACATCACATTAAAGCTTGTTTATTTCTGCCTTTATTTATGGCAAAAAAAAATTTTTACCGTTTATATACCGTTTTTACCAACTGACTGGGCAACAGCGCGCGCCTCTCCCTTTCTCTTCCGGGCATGCTCCTGGCAGTTCAACGCGCTCTTTTTCCAAAATAAATGTTAATCGAGATTGATTAACCAACGAATTCCTTTGAGATTTTATAAGTGGGTTCATGATGATGAACTCGAGAGCTTGAAGAAGCTCCAAACGGCGGTGTTCAGGGATGCGCGGAACGGATTATAACGCAAAATTGCGTTTGCAACTATAACTAAAATAATAATGCATTATATATTATGAAACTTCGTATAATCGTTAAGAAAGATCTTTACTACAATATTTGTAAAGGAAGTTTTGATATCTTGAACCGTGATGTTATTACGAAGCCATAAATGCGATCCATCCGTCCGGTACCCGAAAAAATGCGATAAAATTTCTTTTTTTAAGCACATACTAAAATCAATATAAAGGTAAAAAGTTTTGTTTGCCATAAATGAACGCAGAAATAAACAAATTTTAATGTGATGTACTTCATTTTAATATTAATTGAGCCGTCTGTGAGATATTAGTCTTCAAACTCGGGTGACGGAATTTTGCAACGGATACAAATACTGCATGGAGAAGTAAACATATTTTGGGCGTAAATTCCGGGAAGTAGTTTTTCCAATTTTCTGGCACATGAAAAACTTAACGCAATTCAAATTACTCTTAAATTCGTAACTAAACGCTTAACTTAAATTTACATCTTTATTTTCAATCAAATTAATAACTGTTTCACGATTCGATCATTCCTTAAAACTAAGTTTTTTCCGCTTCCATTTATAATATGAATGATTTTTCTTACCGATAGTTGTACGTTCATCACTAATTGTCAATTGCTTTGTTAACTTTCCAACGGCCTTTAATGAAGAAAGGCATAATAATTAGTTATCATGATCATAAGTTCTAAGATAGCGTTGATTATAATCCCAAAGCTGGCTGACAGTAGCCTTCCACTGAATAGTGGTTAGCTCCTTTATACCCTTGATAGCTAGTGTGCCCCATGTACCGTTTTCTCTGGTTACCACATTTATCTCTCTGTATTTATAGCCAGACATTCCCTTCCATCAAATGAAGAAAATTAATAAGGGGAAGCAAAAAAATACGCGCGCAGAAACTCTGCCGTGACCAGGATACCGACTTGGTTGTTGCGGCCGCAACGTAATATACCTTCTGACCACCATACGACGATGTTAAGGAGGTTCCGCCGCGACTGTGTAAGTCAAAACAAATACTAAATTCCACATTTTTTATATTATGTCAAGAAAATCCGGCTTTCACTGATGCAATGCTTTTCTTATAGAAACCCAAAAGAAAGGTACAAAAAATGCAGATTATTCCACGAATGTATTTTAAATGAGCACGTTTTTCCAGCCATAGGCAAGGTCGCTCTAACCCAAGACTCACCTTGAGCTGAGACCACCTTCTATCTACTCACCTTGGCTCTAACCCATTAGACCCTCCAACCCGGGTTAGTGCGACCTTGGCCATAGGAGCCGACTGCAGCGCCATTTCCTACGAATTACCGCATTTTGACTTCAATTACGGCATTAATTCTTCAATAACTAGAAAAATAAGGTGGCAGATGCCTGAGTTTTATTTTTATTCAATTTATCTGGATTATTTCCTTCTTATAGACAGTTTTACTTGAAAATGGCATTTGTATTTTATGGAAAAATACTATTTTTCCCCGTGTTTCTCTCATTCCCCCATTGAACACAATGTAATTTAAAGTTCAATTAGAGAGTAATATAGCGTGGAAAGGTTTTTCCACGCTATATCACTCGAATTTTGCTGTTCATATCAGATAGAGGACAACATTTTCTACAAGTAGACAGAATATGAATAAAATGACATTTAAGTCATTTTACGGTGGAACCACCTTAATGCACACTTTCTGAATTATGAGTTTCCTTTTTTCATTAACTGCTTGCTCAAAGGGAAGATATAACTAAAATGACTTATCTTTCTGACCATAATCGACTGTTGGACTAAATATGCCCTGAGCTCTGACCAAATTTCTTATTCTTTCTATCCAATTATTTTAAACTGATTATCTATATATATTAATTTTTTAGCATGTCAGTCAGTCAGTCACCCATTCTGTATCCATTTTGTTTATATCTCTCTCAAGTTTTGAGCTAGAGAAATGAGGTTTGGTGCACTAAATTTGGATTCTCTGTCAGTCTTTCTGGTGTACCACCGAACAAATTGTCACTCAAACTCGGCGCGCCAATAATTCTTTTGCGCAACATTAATGCACCACAAATGTACAATGGAACCAGGCTCACTGTCAAACCACTGATACCAAACGTCATCGAAGCGACAATTCTGAATGGCAATTCAAAAGGAGAAGATGTGCTTATTCCACGTATTCCCATCATTCCCACCGACATGCCATTTGATTTCAAACGACTTCAATTCCCCGTTCGCCTTGCATTCTCAATGACAATCAACAATGCACAAGGTAAATCGCTTCAAGTGTGAGGATTAAATCTGGAAAGTTCATGCTTTTCACACGGTCAATTATATGTTGCATGCTCATGAGTGGGACAGCCGAAAAAGTAATTTGTTTTTGCAGAGGGCGGTAGGACCAAACATATTGTATACCCGAAAGCAATCGAACAAAATTTACAACTCCATTTTATTACACAAAATATCATTTTCTTTCATTAATGTTGAACATGTAAATGTGTCTGCTTTGTATATGTGTGCCTATTTAAAAAGAAAAAGAGGCACTGCAACGCTTGCCGGGCCCCGCCGGCGATCGCGCCTCAAGTTCGCGCCACCTTATTTCTCTCTCAAGTATGCATGGGCTGGGAAGGCTTAAAACAATGCAATTGCTGTTTTGGGGAAGAAAAATAATTCTGAATGTTTTTTCATTTTTGGAAAATATATACACTCATTTAGCCACATAGTGTTTTCACTTGAGTAGTGCAGAAAAAAAAGAAAAAACACAAAGTTCACTTCACGAGCAGACCAGACAGAGACTGCCTGAAAAGCAGGCAGCAGGTCTGCTAGTTGCATTTTTTAAATTTATTATGATCTCTTACAGCAATCTTTAACTGCGATTAAGAAAAATATGATGCATTTCTAAATCGACCCTTCTAGCTACACCATGCAGCTCTTAAATAACATCGTGGTCTCATAAAGGTCTAAATTCAAATATCTATTTTAAAAAATTAAACATTTTAACGTGTTCTCATGGCGATTATCATAAAACGCATACACAGTGTAAATGCAAAAATCCGCAGGAACATATTAGGGAACGTAACACCTTGAAGGATTGAGTTATATTGTAACATGGTGCTAGTCTAAAAAGTCTAATTTTACAAAATTGTTTCATAACAGTTTGTAGGAATACCGTGTTTTAAACCACTGTATCCATTAATCCACCCTCTACTTTTACCGGACATGAAGAATATTTTATTCCGGACCGGACATGTAGGATATTTTCCTAAGCTCTCTTGCTCAACGCTTACTATTGATATACATAAATGTATTTATGTAGTGCACGCAGAAGAAAAAGATATTTTACTCCATTTATCTATTAGTAAATGAAGCAGGAGTGGTGGCTAGAGCTTCCCTACCCGGATAACTTGATTTCAAGTTCCGGCAGTTAATCCATATCGTTGTAGTGCTATTCGTTATACCATTTATTACAGCTTGTTTGTATAACTCCACGCTAAAATACGCTTTAGAGTGCGTAGAAGATAACAGCGCAGTTGACTGATAGAAATACAGCCAATCAGGAAACACGTTCAATGCCATTTGGGGAAGAGAGTCACGTGACCTAATAACCCATGATGGCGGCCTTTGCTTAAATTATACGACCGTGAATAAAATTGTTTACTTTTCACTTCTCTCAAAGCCAAATCAATATATTTCAATTGTGCTATTATCTGGGACGGGCTCTAAACAGTCTAAACTATGACAGCTTGGTGGTGTAACTAGCTTAAACACCTTACCGGTAATTGGAAGATCCGGGTTCGAATCCCGGTGGAAATTGTGTAACTGTATATATCGTGGGTTTACTGCAAAAACCGGTTAAGTATTCTTTGGTAATTACACACACGGTTAAGTACACAGTTAAGTACAAAGTTTTAATCAGAAAATGAAACTGTATCGTGTGCGAGAACCCTTTAAGAGCTATTTAAAATACATTAGCTATTAATCACTGCATTAAAAAAATTTCTACTCCAGTACTCCGATTTTTCAGGTCAGAAAAACCTTAAAATGCCTTTTTCTCAAAACATGCTAAACTGCGCTTGACGAGTTTTTTTAAGTAAGCCCTCTATATACTCTATGGTCATGATATTTTAAGCATTAGTGCATTCGGAGGAAGGGAATAGTTTCATCAATTGGACGAAGGAAGGGAAACCAAAGATTGAAAAATTTATCAGGATGGGGAGGAGAGGGACAGAGGGGTTGTTTGAGGGTTAATGACTGGTGTAGGGGGTGGGAAACATACAGCAGGGAACACGGTTCGTACGGAAAGAAGAGATTCGAACTGAGGGAGAAAAAGAAACGTACGAATATGGAGTGGGGGGCGGGTATAGAAATAAGGGGGGGGGGAAATGTGGGTGGGGGGGATGGGCCGAGAGTATGAAGGGTTATAGAGGACGGCCCTGCTCCGTCTGTCTGTCTGTTTGTGAGTGCGTGTGGATGTAACGGCGCGGACGGTTGCCCGGTGTGTGGCGTAGCTTGATCTTTGACGTCACCTGAAAATTTTATCGCCCCTCTCGCGGCCGCGTGCCCGGTCCCTGCCCGAGGGCTGTCAAAATGCCAATGCACGTCCATCACGATCAGCAGAAAGCATTTAGCGTGATGAAAAAGTTGCGGTGGAATAAATAAATGGGGGCGGCCGCATTACGAATTGGAGGCAGGGCGGGGGGGGGGGGGTGGAAGGGCGGCGGAAGGTGAGCGTACGGAGAGGGGAAGGGGGAGGAAATTGAAAGGGGGGGGTTAGGCATTAGTTTTTATTGTTTCATTTTTCGCAAGTGAAGGACCAAAGGGGAGGAAGGGGGAAAAAATGATTAGTATATGAGGGGTTGGGAGAATATTCCAAACATTACATATGTGTATGTGAGAGTGGGTGTGTCTAAACATGTGTGGGCACATGTGTATAAAAATGTGCGAGGAAGCCCGATGAAGATTTAAAATGTAATTTGCGAGATGCGCTTTTTTTTCAAAAGGAATGACCGATGAAAATTTCATGGTCGGAAAATAAAAAGTTGAAACGCGAAAAATTTTTGAGCGAGCGGGGTTGGCGGGAGGGGGGGGGGGGTGAGGGGGTGGAGGTGTTAAGGGGACGAGAGAGAGAGAGAGAGAGGGAGAGAGCGTAACTGCGAAAAAAGGGACAAAAGAAGAACGAATTTCGTCACATTTTTTCGTTGTGCGCGTCCCATGCTGAGTTCCTTTTGTGCATTTCTCTCCACTGTGTCGTTACTTCGCCCCATTGGTCGGCATGGCGACGAGAGTGCTTTCGACCGGTGATGAAAACTTTTGGAATCCTGCGGGAGGGGGCGGAGAATAGGGAGGGGAGGGGAAAATGCGTGGGAAAAAAAGGGGAAAGAAATGTTGGGTTGGGGTAAAAATTGATGGAATTGACAAATGGTCGAGTCCTTCATTACTTAAAGCGTCGTCTCTCGTTCCTACGCCGCGGCGATCAAATTATTGGCCCGAAACCTTCGTTAAAAAAATTGGTTGGTGTGGGAAAAGCATGATTTCTACTCGTCGTCCGGAGAACGGTTTTGCAGGCGTGAACTCGTGGGTGCGAAAAATACCTCGAAAGCCATTCCTCTCTTTCCGTCGGAGCGAAGAGTGATAGAGAAAGGGGTGAGTCCTGATCACATAATAGAGTCAAGTCCTAAATTCTCCTCAAATGTTTTGTTGCGCATAGGAAATCACCGCTTGGCTAGTAATGAAGGGAGCAGTGGATTTTGAGAACGTTAGCGGTTTAGATTATATTTTTATCCCCCTGTGAATATGAACCTTCGCAATACGCATGCATCACAATCCATCAAGACGTACATGAATTCCTCAAAAACAGTTCTTCCGACTACAAATGAACCACATGCTGAAAAGAAGAGTAGCATAAATTTCATATAAATCTCGCCTAAATGTATGATTCACCGTATTCACATTCTCTATACTAAAATTCTGTACCCATTATAGTCCTATTTATTATCGGGGAAAGTCTTAAGGAAAGGTGGGCAGCATACAGGCTAAGCAACATGTACAAGGCCTACAGAAAGGATAAGGGATGGGAGGAAATCAATAAAAGATTGCTCGAGGCAAGCCGAATCGTAAGAAATTACCATAGTTTTAAAATAAGGGCACGACAGCAAAAAACTGACAGAGGAAAATTTTCCTTCGTTAACAGGACGATAGAGGAATGGAATGCCTTACCTGTAAAAGTCTTAAATCCTTTCCGAAAATGATAAGGAGTTCAAGAAGAGACTTCGCCTTGCAAAAATTAAGCGAACCAACTAATATTTTTTATGTGAATTTTTAGTTATTAATTATGCCTAATGTAATGTAACTGGTTAAATAAATAAATACAGTCTCTTATGGTCTCATTTATTATGTTCTCATTTAAACCTCATAATTTTCATTGATGTTTTTATCTAATTATATAGATAGAAGCCATTTATGAGGCTTTAAAGAGGTTCCAGCATATAATGGTGTGAACGTATTTTTTCAAATTCAACTAACCCTAGATATCAATCTAAATCTAAAAGCGTCCACAATTTTTCTCTATCATTTTATTTCACATATTACACTTGAAAGTATATGGTATTCAATGCGAGATTGGGTGAAGCACTCATAAAAAAATCGTTCCTGAAATTAATGTGAGATGTAATTTCAAGACCATATAATACAACCGATGTGGTATGAAATACCACATCGGTCGCAAAAAATGAATCCTAGGCTTCTGAAGGACAAATGAGGGTCTGAGAGTTAAAGTAATACAAGTAACAACAACACGAAAAATGATATCAGTGCATATGTTCTAAGTTGGTCCCGTCGGGTACCGTCCGGTAGTTACAGGAAAAGTAATACAAGTGCTCGACCGTATGGTGCTGCGATCTAGCCGCCAAACACTTAAGCTACCTTGCTTTTTGTCATTTCTTACCGGAGTAAAGTGATACAGGTGACACTGGACAATGTTTGTTACTTGTATTACTTTGACTCTCAAGCCCTCAAATGAGAAAGACAAGGCAAATTTAAATTGAAATGAATGTTTGAATGATTGAAATGTTTTAGAGGTCGCAAAAGTAGATGTTTACCTACAAATAACAGAAGAGACAGCAAGGTTTAAAACGAATCTCTCAATTCCAAAATAGTAGTGGCATTGCAACTGGTAAACGATTTCTATGGCTTAAGTCTGTAACATAACGGTGAAACCGCCATGTTGAGGGCGATATCGCCACGTGGTGCATAAGGCACAAAATTAACAATCGACGTCAGCCATGTTGGGCATTTCTACTTCGCTTTGCACTCCCGGTGGAAGGGGGGAGCGATATACTTCATAAACAAGCAAAATCGTTAGGTGTCAGGGAAGCCTATAGCGTGGATTTTCGGGTTCACGTGAGGGGAAGTCGGGGAAAGGAGAAGGGAGGTAACAATGGGAGTTAATCGAAATCAGGAGTACCCATGGAGTCTCTTCATTTTGAAGTCACACTTCATTTTGTGAACAGAGATCTAACTGGGATAGGATTCATATATAAAATGCATGTAACTATTGTAAAATTTAATATTACGCAATTCATTTAATAAAGTAAAGGGTAATTTATGTTTAAACTAAGTCTCATGCTTTATTTCACTGAGTTAGCCAGGCAAAGAAATAAATAAAAAGGTATGTATTAAACAAAGGATGTAGAAAAGATCAAAGTACTGGGATAATATAAAAACGTGAGTACGTTTTATCACAATTCTTTTTGCACTTACCACCTGACAACTTGAGAGAACTTAAAATAAAAAAATTGAAATTCACAGAAATATGATTATTATTGCCTCAACTAGTTTCGCTACAATGTAACATCTTCTGGGAAAAATTCTGTTTGAAGAAGAAGAGAACAAGATAGTAGTTTGAAGTCTCTAGATAAACTCAGCTGACATTTTCGCCTTTGCACAACATGGCCCCCTCTTGCATGCTTGTTGCCAGTTCATGGTCTTTCTTTGTAGTCGAACACCTAATCGAACGAGATAAAATCTGTTTACATCGAGCAATATTCACGATATTATAGTACAGGAATATATCACCCTGAAAACGTTCCATCGCCGTTTCTATCCTGGTTACCAACGTTTCAGTCTTATTTTACATACTTATCCACGTCAAAAATAAATCTCTTGCCGTTAAAGTCCGCGCCAGGATTCATTCCTGAGTTTTTGTGGTTACGATGGTAAATTACCTCACGCCCGAAATAATTGCGTGCAAATAATTTACCCAAAAAATAGTTTACGCAGATAGTTCACCGCCCATATTGAAACATATTCAGTGTTTTTTTTCTAATATTGGAAAATAATAATTAGGTATAATTTTTTTACAGACGGTGAGTAGAGCACTCGTAGCTATGAACCTCTATAAATCTCTGAGACCTTTTATATTATCTAATTACGACAACGACCATTCGTTTGGCCAGCGGATCATATATTACATATTTATGTAACATATCATAATATTTGCGTATCCACGTTTATCGATACATTATATCCTTTTTTTCTTATAATTACCAAACAGTGGGTGTTCTGATCATACTTTACACCTTGAATATGCAGCGAGCATATGGGATCCGGTGCAGAAAGACTTAATCCGGGAACTTAATAAAATACAAAGGAAAGCTGCGCGATTCGTCAAAAACTGCTACGGGCGTACAGACAGCGTTACACAGATTTTAAACGAATTAGGCTGGGTGCCGCTAGAGACTCGGAGGCTGCGCGCTAGGCTTAGATTACTTGAGCAATTGTGAATAGATATCTTTAAGAGCGACACGGATAACATCATATTAGAACCCCACTATATTTCCAGGCCCGACAGAAACGATAAATTAAGAGAGATATTTCGCCGAACGGATAGGTATGGGAATTCGTTTTTCCCCCGAACAATAAGGGACTTCAATAAATGCTAGGCGTAATTTCATTAGAGCGTTTCCTTTTTATATGTAAACGGCTGGTGTCCTAACACCCCCCGCCACACGCCTATTGAGGCTGCTTGCGGGGTAGTATGTAGATGTACACTGTATTAATTATTTTGGTATTATATATAATATTATGTAATTGTGATTAGGTGGAAGATGAGTTTCTAAAGTTTAAATATCGTCTGAAAAATGAAATACATCTATCTATCAAATACAGCTGAGCAATAGAATACCTACGTTTTACTGGTATTTTTTAAAATTAGTATTAAAATAGCCGTTTGTCGTTTGCCGATCCAGTGCGTGACACACTGCCGTGACCAGGATTCGAATCTGGGTTGCTGCGGCCACAACGCAGAGTACTAACCACTATACGACCACAGCTTATCTCGAGGCCTTAATTAAAAGAGGTTTTCTGAATTTGGACATTACAATTCCGTTGACCGCTCAACTGGAACGGATACGCAGAGCAGTTTTTCTTTTGGGCTTCAATCAAACGCGGGAACACCGATGACGTGATAGCTGAGGCACGATCACGTTTCCTTCTATCACGTTGTCGTTAGCCAAAACGAAAACCGCTCAATAGGGGCAATGCACATAGTAACTGTCCTAATAACGCACTCCATTCAAATTAGAACTAGTGATTTAAAGAACCTGACAAAATTTGAAGAGTAGGTAACGATCTTGTTTTCGATCTGATGAGCGCAATCGAAAAATAACAATAACGCGAGCGCACGCGTTATGGAAAACCGTGATCGAATTTGTTTTTAATATTTAAATCATAACCGTCGCACTAAAAGACTCAGGAACTCCTGAAAACGATTGCAACTAAAAAAAGATATATGTTTGATTGGAATTTTATTGATTTTACACTTAAGCAGAGCAGGGGAAATTGGGACAAGAGTTCCTTGACCGTAGATTTCACCTAATATCGATTAATGATAATACATTTGCGCAACATTTATAAAAGTTTTAACATATTTCATTAAAAAATATTCACACATTCATTTTAAGAACGTTTTCACGTATCTGAAGATTTCATCTGGTGTTTAGGACAGAAGTTTTTACCATTATAAAGAAGCTGGTAATAATATGTACAGAACAGACCGTACAAACCATATTTGCGGCCATAAAAGAGTTACTTCATTTATTTTATCGCGGGTCTTTCAGTAAAGTTGAGTGTTGAGCAATTACATTTCATCTAATATCGATTAATATTAATACATTTGTCAGAACTCTTTCAAATTTATTAATGTCAAATCGAATTCTGCTATGCCAATATTACTAAAATTTTCTGATTTTTTTAAAGAGTTAATCAAATTGAATGTTTCCGTGTTATGTTTTGGTTGAGATTTTTTTTTCGGAATTATAGGGCGGGGGGTGGATTTACCCGTGGAAAAAATGATTCGTTATCACCTGTTGAAATTCTTGTTGCTTCAAACAGGAAAAAAAGAGGAGGGTTCACGTTTATAAGCACGACTTTCAGTTTTTATTGCCATATGTATGCCTGATGAAGAAGGAAGGTAAAAGATTTTTTTTATGTCGCCCATTTGCCTATGGTTTCTTGCACGATTTCACGATCAGTAGCAGCCATCAATTCAGAGATTGTTTTGCTGCAGGTCACCACAGTTCCAGCTATCTTCGGCTAATCACATTACTCTTATACATATGTATGAATGATTCCTAACGTTTGATCCTTCATAATTGGCCTGATTCATTCCAATCTCAGCCTCCCTCGGTAATTTCTCCAACTAATTTTCCCATTACATTATTTTTAAGAGGCTGTTCTGATTCCATTCCATTCTGAGGCTGATTCCATACCTCAGGATGTGCCCAATAATTTTCTTCTACTTTTCAGTTGTCATTCAACTCTTTTCTCTCTATCATTCCGTAGGATTTTTCATTTTTTATTCCCTTCGTCCATTTTATCTTCATAATTTTTCGAAAATGCTATTTTTTCACTGCTTTATATCTTCTCGGTTCTGCAGCGGCTATCGTCCAAGCTTTACTCCCATAAAAGAAAATGCTCCAGAAATGTTTTTGACGAAATGCTTCCTTACTTCTACGATTGTTATAAGAGCGTTAAGCTGAAATGTCTTCTGTTAGATGTCTTCTTTGCTAGTGTTACTCTGCTATGGATATTTTATTTAAACATATTAGAAACAATAGAGGTCCCAGACACTGCCTTGCAGCACGCTGGAAGATAAATAAATGTTTTCAGGGAAAACTTTTCCCACCCTCACCCGTTGCGTTGTTTTTGATAAGACGGATTTAACCAATTGCGAATACAAATCTTTCAAGGAAAAATTTCCCTATAGTTTTAGCGCATTTCTTTAGAAAAGAAATTTTCAATTTTTCCATTGCTTTTCCCAATGTACTAGGAAATTCCTATTGAGAAATTTTCATCAGGAAATCAAGTGGGGGGACGCCATCCCGTCTGATTCGCAGGGACTCCAGAAACCCAAGGTAAACTAATGGTTACAAGTGAGGTACATTTTGGTATAATTCATGCCTCAATCTTTTCTTAGAATTCTTCAAAGACGCGCAACATTACTTTTACGAAAAAAAACTACATGGAATATATATTCCCGTGCATTGTGAGATTCTTATAGGAAGCGTGGGAGTCTGAGGAAAGGCAATGACGTGAAAAATTATGGAGTAAAATCAATTTTTCTCAGCAAATTATGCGGTACAGAAGGACAGGAAGCCCTTTTTAATTCAACGGAAAGAAGATATACCTTAAATTTTTACATGGGATTATAAGAATTATTTCAAAAAAGACGCGTAAAATACGTTTTAACCACACGTGGAGAGATTGGTGTGAAAATAACCACAACTAAAATCAATTCGGCCGGTTTCAGGTCACGAGCTGTGTTCGTATCAAAGTACTATACTTCCTCGGTTCCTAGGTCGCCTTTGAAGTATTTCAAATAGGCGTGACTGACTGGCACACATTCGTTAAGTGGTACAATATCTAGATAGGTAGATATATATTTTTCACATTGCATAGCATTTTATAGGGAGCCGGGCATCTGGGAGAACGGGCACGTTCTTTCAACCATATCCCCTAGCGTGAAGCGCAAATATTTTTTACGCTTATTTTCGGGAAATTCGTGAGCGTAATACACGCTTAAATAGGGCATGTCTCTTTTGTTTGTTCCGCAGATATAATTTGGGGGTTAAAAAAACCGACCACATTGTCGTAAGGCATGCATTTTTCTAATACAAGAATACAAAACTAGGAAACAGCATCGATAAAATATAGATATTTCGCAAATTAATTTCCGCAACATTTCAATAAGTACCTACACGCGTAGGTTGGGTAAAACCGTACATTTATTGGCCACATGGTATTTTGAAGACCATACTAAGAGTACTGTTGGAAAAAATTTACAATAATGATTGCAAAATTTACAATAGTGATTATTGTAAATTTTGTCCAATTGTGCTCTTACTATGCTCTTCAAGATGGCAAATAAGTGTATAGTGGCCAATAACTGTACTGTTTACCATACATGAGGACTTGGCATCAATTCAATGATGTTTCAGGTCACGAGTGACAACAATGGAACACGCAAAATTGAGTCATAAGCCTCGTACGAGAATATACTCATTTGGAACATCACGAGATGCAACGTTGACCCGGTGACTATAATTTCAAAACTGAATGATTAGTTTGCAAATTTATTTAAAACTTAAACCCCTCCCTCTGCACTCACGCATCCAACGCGGCATATTTCGACCGTTTCTTATTTTTGCAATTTTCCCAAACACCGATTTCACCCCCTCTGCATTCAGGATGCACACAACGCAATTGCGTGCTGCGAACTTCAAAGGGTAAAGGGAAAACAAAAAAAATATAACGAAGGAATAAATGGCTCATTCGTCGAGAATGCAGTTCGGAGAAAGCATTTTCACTGGAAGTAATAAGAGAGATATTATCAATGAACGCGCTATCCTAGAATCTTTTTTCAAACACACATGCCGCATGAAGTGAATTAATTGAGTGGTCCATGCTGGAGAGAGAGTAATTCTGGGAAAACAAAACAATAAAACTGTGCGCAAAATAGTATCGTTAAAAATGCAATCACGAAGCGAATATTGCTTTCGCTCTCCGAAATCATTTATAAGGAAACAATTGCGATCAAATGATTTGGACTGTGACTGCAGCAAATGACATGTGAGTATATAAATATCGGCAGTGTAGTGAACGGGAACGATTGCCCCGCTGTGAAATAATCACGTGAATTCCTCGGACGAGTGCATCCACGAGCGAAAAGTGACGTGACAAGCAAATTATGTCCGTCACCTCGTCTGAAAAAAATAGGAACGGCTTAAAAAAAAAAGAAATTAAAAAGATTTCACTCACAAATCCACGTGCATCCTACGTGCATACGTGTAAATCGCCGACGCCATCGCACCGTCAACTTTTTTTTCCTCTCTCTCTTTTTCATTCAATCATTTCCAGAGGTGAGTCTAATGCCGGAGGAGGAGAGGTTGGAGAGTTTCCTGCGATGCACTCATTCCCTGAAAGAGAAAGCAAAATTATACGTATATATGCATTTTGAGGGAAGGGGGTGTTTTTCATTATGACGCATGCTGCCCCTCCATTTTGATTTCCCCCACCCCCCCTAACCCCTTTCGTATAACAACGGCAGAACGCTAAAACCTCCCCTCCCCCCCTCCCCCCCAACAATCCCTCCCCCTGAAATGTTCACCTCAAACCCTCCCCTCTTCCCCTACTCCTGTTTTTCCGTCGCTTCGGCTGCATCAAACGTAACGCTTTCAATTTTCAAAACGTCACTCATCCACTAATCATCCGATTCAGAGATTAAGAAAATCCCCAAAACAACGCCATCGAGCGGGAGGTGGGAGCGTTAGGGGGACGAGGGAGGGGGTAGAAAGGGGGAGTTATGTAGGCGATGCAACGTGCATTGGTGACGAATTTGGGAACGGGTGGTGTTTGGAGGGAGGAGGGTTGGTGTGAGAACTGCAGGATATGAGATGAGAGATGGATGGGGCGTAGTGGTTCCGGAAGGGAAATGCGAAAAAATATAAATGAATAGTAATCCATATTAATCCATTGATCTATGTCCATATCCTATAATATATCTTCGGAAAAAAAAGAACTTCGGGCAGCGGTGTTGACCAGAAAGTGACAGAACACGGGTGTGCACATCTAGACATGGTGAAGGTGATATACGGAAAGCAGACGGCGGTGGTGGTGGTGTTAAGAGAAAAAGAATATAAGAACTTACTAGGAACTGACGACATCACTGATGAAAAACTGACATAAATATAATAAGTGACATAGCATTAAAATGTTTGGAACAGAGGGGTTGAATAATAGGTAACCTCATTTTAATTTCGCAAGGAAATAAAGCAGGAAGGAACCGATAGGTTCATTCCCATGTATTATTATATTATTGGAACTTATTTCCCCCTTTGCAAAGGTGAGTTCACAGTCGTTTCGGCGAAGATCGTGTCGCCTAGCACTTGTTTGGAGGCTAATGAGTCGAGCGATCACAATTTGCCATCCTCTGCCTTGACGAGGCGCTAAAGCTTGAACTCGGAGGGTGTTTCCAGTAGTCCATTGCTCCTCGGGTAGAGAGTGCATCAGGATCTAACTGCCGCCCTCCGACGTCTAAAGAGGCTCTGGCTTAGTTTTATTGCTTCCTTTATTGCATAGACAAACTTGGTTCTTCTAAGCCACATGGCTTGTTAGAGGGTTCCACAAAGCATACAAAAAAGCGGCATGTAACAAAATGACATATTGTAATTTCAAAAGGCATAGAGCAAACAATTTTCAACGGTGTAGTTACAATACAACTTGGCAACAATCAGAAAATTAATCGATTTAGACATTCCACATCATTAAATACATGATCATGCCAAATTTATCAGCTATTACGGATTACAGATTTTTAATTTCATCAATTAACCTTGTTTGTACTTTTTTCTTTACTTATGCCATCTCAATTAGGTCCTTGAGATGTTTGGTCATACTATTGAGTGAGTTTGGTAAATAATATTTTGCCAACCATATAATTTATAATAATAGTTTTTCCAACACTGGATAATTTCTTTTTAGCATGCGATAATTGTTTTTACAGGGAATTTGAAACTCTTTTTAACAATAATTTTCCGACATAATTATCCATTTTTTAATTTATTAACAGTTAATAATTTATATTTTATACATAAACGTCTCAAGTCAGTATTAACGCAATATTTACCTCTATCCACGTCAATCAATTTCAATATTCTCTTTTTGTTTCTGATTATTGAGTTCAAAAGAGTAATTTAAAAGAATACTTCCAGCTCAAAAAAGAGTACTTCCAGCTCAAACGCGTAAAAAAGACGTTCGAATCAATGGCGTTTGTCTGAGCACACCTTGAGTAAGCAAACTCTAGGTTTTTTTGACGGGATGCGGCCATTATCATTTTCAGTTGGCCGCCAAACACTGCGACTTCTTCCCATTTTCCCTTATTCCCCCAGCAGCTTAAACTTAGGTTAAACTAACATAGGAACCGGTTTCCTTGACGCCGAAGTTCATCTAGCTTGTTTAGAACTTATTTCTCATACATACATAGACTCTGTGGTATAAGAAACATTGATAAAAAACTAATTACGAGCTCGTAACTTCATACAATCAAGGAAGTATTACAAAAATTAAACATTTGGTTAAATATTATGACTGTTATGCCATTTACATGACTGAAAAAGTATATATCTCGTTTAAATAGACGGTGAAAGAAAGGGGATGGGTAACACATAAAACAGGCAACAATAAGGTGGTGTGAAGATGGAATGGCCGACTCCAAGTGAAAAACATACAATATATGTATAGCAAGCTTTTCCAGTGTAACGAAGACACAAGACGCATCAACCTATTGCAGCAAAAAAAAAGAACTAAGAAAAAGATCACGATAATGCGTAGGAATTCTTCTTGGGTTCTCCACAGGGTTAGGCTCTTCAAACTGGCCGGCGTTTCGATGCCAACTTGTGCACCGAAACGTCGGCCAGCATGGAGAGCCTGATCAGGTGGAGAACCCGAGGAAGAATTCATACATCAAGTACGCCAAGAAAGTAACAGATCTTACTTGTATCCTAGTTCGATTCTGAACGGAAATTTTGAAACATATTTTGATTACAGATTACGCCGGGAAAATATCAGATCCTACAAATTCACAATAATATTTTTGGTATCATCATCATTTCAGTAATCTACCGGTTAGAGGTAGGTTATGATGAAAGTCAGAGAATATCCAACAGTCTGTGACTCAGGCTCTTTCACGTGCCGTGCCCTATCTACCTCTAGTATTCCTTACTTCATCTCAGCATAAGTCCTACCTTTCTTCATACCGTCCATAAAACCGATTCTCTTCCTTCCCCTTCCCCGCTTACCCAACATCCTACCCTCTATCACGGCCTTCAGCAAGCCACCGTCCCTCATTACCCCATCCAGCCACCTACCCTGTCTTCCCCTAATCTCATCTATAAGTTTCCTCTCCTCGCCTACCATGTCAAACACTTCCTCATTTGTCTTCCTTTCCGTCCAACGCACCTTCTCCATCCTCCTCCACACCCACATCTCGAAAGCCTTCAGACTATTTTCGTCTTCCTTTCTCAAGGTCCACGTTTCTGCCTCATACAACGCCACACTCCATATCAAGCTCTTCACTAGCCTCTTTTTTACATCCTTAATTTTTGGTATAACTATAAAAATGTGATAAACGTAATATTTAAGCTGCTTTTTCAGTTAGACGATGAGGAAAGGCACGGATCAATTGCTATAAAAAAATAAACGAGAAAAAAATGGCGAAAGTAGCCCATAGAAGCAAAGAGCGAGAAGATAAAGTGAGAGGAAGCACGAATTATAAAACCCAGTGGAGGAGGGAGGGTTGCAGCCGAGCGGGAGGACTAATTACCCCGTGACGATGCAAAAAGGGAACAAAACTACCCCCCCCACACCCTTTTCCCTTTCCATTCACCCCACATGCATCCACGCCAACACCCCCCCCCCCGTGCCGAATTCACGAATTATTCGTTTCGTTCGACGCGAAATTATAACAAACCCCGGGGGGCAATGCAATTAGCGCAATGCTCTTCTGTTTTTCCCCCTCCCCTCCCCCAAACTCACACACCCTGAAACCCTTTCCCTCTTTCCCTTCCCTGATTGTCATAAATTAGCGCCCCCTCCACCAACAGTGAACCGGTGAAAACGCAAAAAGGGGTGAAAAGCAGGAAAGAGGGCATTTGGTGGATGCTGCACGTCAGGAATTTCCAATGGACCAACCTTGATCACGAATGCATTTTTACCTCTCCTCGTTACGCTGTTACATTTTTTTCGCAAAAAGGGCGCGTTCTTGTCAGTTTCTCTCGTATCGACAATATTTTCAAGCACTCCGGTGCCCGAATTAGTTTATAGGAATTCGGAAAAGGTTGGGTACAAAGGGGATTGGTGTGTGTGTGGGTAGATTACTTGCTTCCCATACCGAGGGTCCAGATTCGACTCCCGGGAAGCAGCAGAGATTCTTCAGTGCAATGCCAGCTACGATTCTATGCGGAGGGCACTTGAAGTGTAGTAACTATTCCGTCCGTCGGATAGGACGTTTAAGGAGGTTCCGCCGCGACTGTGTGAGTCAAAACAAATACTAAATTCCACATTTTAGATATTTTGTCAAAAAAATCCTGCTTTCACTAATGAAATGCGTTACCTAAACCAACCCAAAAGTAAGGTACAAAATATGCAGATTATTCCACAAATTTATTTTAAATGAGGATTTTTTTCCAGCCATAGGAGTCGACTGCAGCCCCATTTCCTATGAATTACCGCATTTTGACTTCAATTACGGCATTAATTCTTCAATAACTAGAAAAATAAGGTAGTAAGATGCCTGTTTTTTATTTTTATTCAATTTCTCTGGATTATTTCCTTCTTAGTGGCAGTTTTCCACGAAAATGGAATTTGTATTTTATGGAAAAATTAAATAAAATAAACTCGTTGGTGACTTGGTGGTATTCCATAATGTAAAACGTATTTATTAAAAAACATGTCAGGACACTCCACCGACAGTGGTCCAACCAATAACTATTCTCTGTGGTTTGTAAAAGTTTTTTAATAAATACGTTTTACATTATGGAAAAATTATATTTTTCCCCGTGTTTCTCTCATTCCCCCATTGAACACAATGTAATTTCAAGTTCAATTATAGAATAAAATAGCGTGGAAAGGTATTATTTTGTTGTTCATATCAGATAGAGGACAACGTTTTCTTCAAGTAGACAGAATATGAATAAAATGACATTTAAGTCATTTTACGGTGGAACCACCTTTCGGTATAATGAGCGAGAGACTTTCCTAGTCATAATAGAGACCATATTCGAATTCTATTTTTTTAATGTAAGCGCCCGTGAGAAGTATGAAGTACATATTGTAATATTAATGGTGCAAGTATATAGCTATAATTGACAAGAATTTTCAATTATTAAATAAATATATCGACTTAAGTCTCTAACTTCACTCATTTTTTCACGTCGTATGGCTAAAAAGCCTTCCAAACAGAGGGTTTTTTGAGATTCTGTAAAAAATAATGCGGCGAGTAATTGATTAATTTTTATAAATAGTTGATAAAACGTACAAACTACACACCGCTACTTTTTTGACGAAATCTAGGTGCAAGAAATTCCTAATTTTTTTAATAGTCTCCCTCTAGAGCGCACAGCCGTAATCTATACCATGTAAAACAGCTTATATTTTTAGGCAAATTTCTCGAAAATTAGTCCGAAAAGGGGTTAATATTTTAATATAATTAGAAATAAATGCAATTTTATCTTAAAAATGAAGACAAAATCATAAAATTCTAGGTGAATTTATATCTCTCTCAAACAAATTTAACTGTGGACCCCAAGGCGTCATTCTTTAAGTGCAGCCTAGTGCACTCTTCCTGTTTCCCACGACCCTTCCTCCATTTCCCAAATGATCTCACCTACCTGCCCACTTGTCCCAAATAGCGCAAATGTTCTCAGTATTCGATCGCCTCCCCAAACAGCCAACAAACTCATGCAAGGGTGGAATGCTGGCATAAAAAAAATTATTCCAAACATTTTGACAATGAAAACGTAATACGGAAGCCCTCATCATTTGTCATTCATGCGATAGTGAGTCTTTTATCGAGAGGATATTCATCGTGGAATTTTTCACGGGGTATTTTGATTGGTTTGAGAACTCATTGCGAATTTAGGGGATATGGGTTCGAAACCCAGAACAGATGAGTGAATCCACGATAACGTATATTCATGAACCCTTTATGATGGAGACATCACTGTCATCTTCTTCAGCGCCCACTGTCAACTACTGCAGCGCGCGCAAGAGTAGCACTTGTTTTTTTAAAACAATTTTGTGCAATTAATCATTAGGTACAGTTCATCCATCACAATGCCAAATTCTGGTACCTTAATCGTGTTTTTTATAATCTAATGCAAGAAATAGTGGCGTTTTGAGATAATTTAGTAATCTAATAACTCAATGCAATCCTAGCGCAATTTTTGATCAGCAGATTTTTCAATTTCAAAATGATACACTGGAATAATGGTATATTCTATTTTTAATACGGTCAAGTAGTCTCCAAGTTTTTCTCTCAAAGCCAAACTGCAATTTATATCAATTGAAACATATACCAAAAGTGTCTCACCTTATAATTGATGTGGAGATAAGGATTTAGCGCTCAATAAATTCCAAGTGAAATTTAAATAATCGAAAAGGTCATCTTTGGCAATACCCTTAGAAAGGGAGTTCACTATCTATCACAAGTTCATCATATTTCTTTTAGTTAGTTGAAAAATATAGCTGTAAATGAACAAATATTAAAAACAAAAACCAACTTCAAGTTTTTATTACATTTTCAACTTCTAGGAGATTTTATAAAGAAACTAGCAGAGGGACCCGGCTTCGCACAGGAAGCTGCGTATTAATTGCTATGCATAAAGGAACCAGGCTAATGTTGAGCATTTTTCATTTCCTTGGATAAAAAAACTACGTGACAAGAAATTTCAGGTTTAATTCCGAGAATATACTACATGGCATATTCTATGGGTATTCCATCAGAAGAGAAAAAACAAGCAGAGAGAAGAAAAGAAAATGCTACAAAAAACCACCTATTTGGTAAGATTAGTAAATTATGGGTCCAGAAATAATGCTAAATAATATTAATAAGGGCAAGGTGATGGTGCCTGCTGAATTTCAGCGTCGACTATCCCCACCACCACTCTCGCTACGGTCGCTCTGAGTACGCTCCATTTTATATGCTATTTTAAGTAACTAGAATGCTCTTTTTTTTTTAAAGTATGCCCTTCAAAAATATAAGACTTTTACTATCAAATTCCATTGAATTAGTTTTTTCATTTTTATAAACAAATTGGCTGCGAATTTTTAAAAAGATATTCCTAACTCCGGCCCTATGGGTCTTAGGGCACTTTTCTTTCTTTTTTAATCTTTGTTTTGAAGCCAACTTTCGATTTATTTAAGTTAGAATCTCGTACAATGTATGAACAATGCTGTGGCTCTAATTATTTATAACAAAAACGTAACCCCTTATTTGAATCAATAAATAAGAAGTTAATATTTAATTTTTTCATGGGTTTTTATTAACAATTGAAAATATAACTCTTCCAGAAGAAATTACATTTTGAATTTATCCTAATTATTTATAAACAAAATGTTATGGCTTTCAACATTTAGCGTATTGGGATAAACAAATTGGCATATCTCAGCAAAAAATAAACCGATTGACCTTTACAAACCTTCGATCGATTTGTAATTGGAAAAATCTTCCTTTTAAAATGATCAAAACATTTAAAAAATTGCTTTTGTGATAAATAATTCATTTTTTAAAAATGGCCGTTTTGGACGGTTTCTCGTTAATTTTGCGATGACAAATTAATCAAATAAAACTTACAACAGCTCAAATTAATGGTCTTTAAATTACCTACAAGTATCTTATGCTTTTAATTCTCTAAAATTCTTATATTGGCTTATGGAATTTAAAAACCTGTTTTAGCCAACTTTGGACGCATGTAGCTCCGAAAAGACATCAAATCTCGAGTTGCAAACATATTGGATGATCTTCTTTCATCCCCCCCTACAACGTAAAACAGGTCCCATCCATTCCTCAATTACATACCTGAAATCGTAATTTTTGTCTCTGTTTCTTGGGCTAAAAGCTAATGTTTGTTCCGGTGCAATCAATTACCCACATGAAAAATTTCAAAATGATCAGTGCAGAAATTTTTGCGTGATTGAGTAACAGACACATATACAGAAACCACATTATATTTATATCATAAGTATGATGATGTATGGCATACTTTTTATTTGAAAAATATACATCTTGGAAACGCAAAAGGTCTATCGACGGCACAAATTTTAATTTTGTCGCACCAAATTCGCAAAAAAATACTCACTACTTTCTGCTAAGCTCAATTTAACCCGAACTTTGAATTATAATGTGCCATTTCGTAAACATTCGATTTTTTAAAGTTAAAAAAACCCTCGCGTTGGATGGTACGTTGGATGGTACAAAAAAGACAACTGCCGTAACTATGCCATTTCATTTCAACTATACATAAATCGATTGTTTCTTTTCGAGCGGGGTGGAAACAAAAATTCTCGAGTCATCTCTCCGGTAGACTAAAATGGCTAACCCCTGAATTTTTATTTTCAAATAAAAAAGGGGATGGTGAATGATTATACGACATAACTTGGGGAGGAGTGATGGCAAATTCACGCCAGCGTCGGCCAGTGCACATACAGAGACCATGTTGCTGACGCATGCAACAACTGCATTTTTTCCTCGAATGACAGGTTCCCGTGAATGGAGACAAAAATGAGCCCGTGTTGCACCGGACGAAATGCCAAGAGCCAATGAGGGAAATGAGTGATGGATGACATGAAGGCGGCTTATTACACGGCAGGGCGTAATTGCTCCTCCCTTGCGCCATATTACAAAAAAATAGTATTTGTATAACATGCACGAAATGAGTCGTTGACATTGACTGACAATGAGGTGCATGATAATTATGGATAGCCATTAGTATAACCATAGAGTAAATATATGTAGAGGGATCACCGCACGCGTAAAATTCGTATTTATTTTTTATGTAGTTCGAGAGGGATATCGTAGATGGCGCAGATGGCGTTGGAAGAAATTCTGACAAATTATGAATTTGCTTGATCCACAAGCCTGAAAATATATCCTGAAGCAGAAAGGGTCGCCACATTTAGTGGTGACAATAGTTAGTCGATTTTCTTAATAACAAGTGTTATAAAAAATATCGGTTTGAGAATTAAAACCTTTGATACCATATCCACCCATACCGTTAGCCCTCTAGTATATGCTTACTCTATGGTATAACATAAGCCGGTTATAGAACAAAAATTTACATTATTAAATTATTATAATCAGCAATATTTATATCTCATCATTATCTTAACTCTGACTATTGTTCAATCGTACGCTGCATCGCGATGGCCCGATAACAAAATCGGAAGAGCTAAACTCACGCAATTACGTGATCGGCCGGTAAGATTCTGTATTAATCTCATGACTTAACTATCCTATTGTGTATGAAACTTCAATTTAATATTAATCTCTTCTAAATCTGTACTGATTCACCGCAATGGACGAAGCTAAAATATGAAGTTATTGGTGGCGTCCGATTGGTGAAGCTAAGAGATATTATTTATTTTTAATCCAGCGAAAGAAGAGTTATTTCTATCTTTCATTTATACATTACGGCCGGTAAGATTCTGTATTAATCTCATGACTTAACTATCTTATTGTGTATGAAACTTCAATTTAATATTAATCTCTTCTAAATCTGTACTGATTCACCGCAATGGACGAAGCTAAGATATGAAGTTATTGGTGGCGGCCGATTGGTGAAGCAAAGAGATATTATTTATTTTTAATGCAGCGAAAGAAGCCTACTCAGCGAAAACCTACTCAGGCGGGACTCGAACCCGCGACCTTAGATTTAGCAGGCGAGAACTTGACCCCGCCGCCAACGGGGCCGACAAAACGTTCACCATTACAGGAAAATCTCGATTTACTGTGTGTGGATTATCCGGTTTGCGATTTATCCGTGCAACTATTTCCTCCATACACTTCAAAATATCGACTTTTTAATGGTAAAGACCAGAATAAAGGCTTTTGACATACTTAAAAGTATCCTAAAATCACTCTATTTTGTCATTCATTTGTTTTCTACTGGTTCTTTAGAATGCTTTTCTTCGTACGATTTGGCTTCCGCAATCCATTAATATCACCACCACACTTTCGGTTTTTTTCGGTACTCCGTATGTTCCGATTAACCCTGCTTCATCTTTTATTCATTAGCATGGGTAATATAGAGATTACTGTATAATAAAACGAAATTATATAGATTATATGGAAAAAACAAGCGATCGAAACGAAAAACTTTTCACGCCCTACTATATGTTGAAGACGCAGCGTGATCAACTTGTTTTGCTGGTGCAACAGAAATCAACTCTCTATCACTGCTCTCAATAAAGATGTGCCAAAATGAACTCTGGATTTAGTCCAACGCGAATCGCATGATTGTCCTCCCAGAGTTCACGAGCTACGGCAGGGAGAATGCTGCAATTTTGCGGGCACAAAGCGTTGATCCGCCCCACGCGCCATTTTTAAAATCTAAATTGATATAATTAAGTGGCATCGCAATCAAAATTAAGTTAGAGCCGTTTATGACGATGAATAATATTCATCGGGTCCCTAATTGGCCCAAATGATTTTCCAAATCTACAATAATGCATTTGTAAGCTGCGAAATGTCGTGCCTCTTTTAACCTTTCTTCTGTTCGTCTGACTTTTCGATAATCGATTGTTTAGCGAACGAAAAAGGAAAGGAAGAACAACGTGGCGCGTAATTGTATTTTAAAATGGGTTTAAATAAGCTTTACGAGTACGTTATATCCGTCCTAAAATTGACTTAATTATTGTGATCGAAAGAACCGTTCGCGCCCTGAAGTAATTAAACGAGTTGAGTTTTAATTAACTGTTAATAAAATGCAATGAATTTAAAGGTATCCATTATGATTAAACATTTCGCAAGGGTATTTGATTGTGTTGAAATTTTGTACTGCATTTACGGAAATAATCCACAGGTTGGATTTCTCATCCAATATACATTGCGCCGGCACGAAATTATTACGGCTAAATGGTGACCTATAGCGTCTATATATTTTTAGAGATTTAAACGCTAGAGCTCATTGCCATAATTTCAGACACCTAATTGCTTAATTTATGCTTAGTTTAACTTTCCGCCAAAATATTTGGCCTACTATTACGTTCTATTCCTTCTGCATGCATTAGGCTTGCTTGATGAGGTAATCACGGAGATGTACATCACTGGCACATTAAAATATTTTCCCAAGACGGGTTATTTCATAGACAGTATTCTGCGATCATACATGCGCTTCATAATGTATGAATTCTGATTAATCATCCGCGGTACGTATTACATTAAACCCATTCACTGCTGTATTTCAGAGACGCGTTCACAGATTTTTTTACAGAAAAATGTATTATACTTCATCAATGAGTAAAAACAAAGAAGGTACTTGGGGGCTGTTACTTCAAAATATGCCAAGTTAGTGAAAGGGATAGCGTTTAAAATTACTCTGAGCCAAGTTGAAAGATTGAAGGCTTTCCTGGCGTGTAGCGATGCTGGTGGTGTTTCGGGTTTCCGACCGGGTCAAACTCTCCATTTCTGCCGACGTTTCGATGAACGAGTCGTACATCATGGCCTGAGGATGCTCAATGACTCATCTCCCCAAGTATTACAATAGTTTTTTTCTCTCCCTTCCAGATATCATTGAAAAACTTCAAAAATCCTTTTGCATTGAAATGCTCCAAAGGTACGTATATCAACATTCACCGCGCCTATACTGCACAAAGCACAATTATTGTAATCCATTTGCACCTTTTCTTGCGCCAAAATCGTCGATGTAAGGTAAAAGCGTTTTCGATAACATGAAATACCACTTCACAATGCTATTTCAGTGCATTGAAGACTACATAGAAGTAATCTTTGACATTCACATCATATGAATCCCCCATCATTTCTCCAAAATGACTGCATTTGGACGAACTCTTTCACATTTCCGTTCAGCGACAAGTTTTCTAATTTTCCAATTCATGATTCAGTCTTAAGGCACAATTAAGAATTTAAATTTTAAACTTACCCATCTAAATATGATTTTTATCAACAATATATCAGTTAATTTTTCACGCGGTAGATCCTTTTTCAACCCTAGATTTTTAACCTAGATCATGCATTAAGGATCATTTGCTCATGGGGCATTATGAAAATCAATGTCATAGTTACTGGCAGAGCACTGACTGGTAGTTACTACTTAAGAAACACACCAGGCAACGAAAATCAGGCAAAATGTTCTACAAGTAATCACAGAGGAGAACGATCTTATAAAAACTTATGTGGAAATTAGCAGAGACGAGTTAAAATCCCAGTTTCACAATTATGTATGCACTGTACATCAAAACAATAAAGCAGTGTCATCACGGTTGTAAAAATACGCCTAGTAACTTGAGACAACACTAAACAATATTTTAAATAGCATAACTCGATGAAATATTCTTTTTGGGCAAAGAAAGTTATGAAAAGTAAACGATATTTTCACGATCATATGGTTTAAACGAATGCCACCATCTTGAATCCATCCATCACGTGATTCGCGTCACCAGCCGACATTGAACGTGCATACTGATTGGCTGCATCTCTGCCAACGGCGCTTTTTCCTTGGACTGGGTATAGTATTTATGTTTCTGGAAAGAGGAACCCGAGTATATTTTCACTTTCATTTATACATAGCAATTTAATAGTTTCTCCTTAAGGAAATAATGTAATGCAGCTCATAAAACCTCCTTAAGAAACGTTCAACCATCGGCTGTTCGGTCGGAGAGTGAAAATTATCAACTTGTAAATAAAAAACTCTCCATTCACGTCGGAACGAATTATCCTTCAGAAATTGTGCCTAGGCTGGCTTTCGATAATCAGCCATAGAGAGTTGGTATAAATATTAATCTACACTAAGAATGCGAAAGATGACAACAAGGAACTCAGGAGAAACGGGAGAGGTGGAGTATTTGAGTGGTGGATGGTGTGTTAGTTGCTGATAGTAGGATTACTGCTTGGAATTTAGGTTATAGGTATTTGATACACCACCGTTTTTCCATAGTTACATAACCAGGCCAATATATACCGTAGTGAATGCGTCAACGTCGCTGATAAACAGCAGCAACATAACCTGACTATTAACAAGTATTTTCTTTAATAAACACAAAATACAATAGATTATAACGTCAAAGCGTGACAGAATCTGCTGAATTATCACTCACTACTTCACTCAAACCTAACCGACGTATAGTAAGTCTGGACAAGGGAATTCCTTATGAAGTAAGAATGTTTTAGACGGAGTGTCAAGATATCGCCTTTCCCTCCAAAATATGACCACACTATCTCTAAATCATCCGTAAATGAAACTATTCGTCCACCAATTACAGGAAATTTTCAATAAGCGTTACCAAGTCGCGTATTTTTAAGTACCAAACCCATAATGGCATTGTTCAGATGCATAATAGGTATATATATGTTAGAGAATTTTTATGTAATGCCAAGAAGTAAGATGTCGCGAGTACATTCAAGAGGTTTATCCCCATTAAAATGAGAGATACGAGCTATGAAGTGACTTGGAAGTATGTAATAGCATTTGATAATCACAGCTGATGTTCTAAGTGGGTGCATCGCACAATTTTAAATTGTGTCATACAAGGGTTTTGCAGGGGAGCGTTGACTTATTGGATAAAAAAGAAAAAACAACTTTTCGCTTCAAGTTTATGAAAATGTGATTGAAAACCATGCTAAGAATATGTATATAAAGTCAATCTGTCTAACCTCCGGACGACCCTGCGTTAAATCGCGGTACCCTCTCTTCGTCTAATACATTTCCTCGTGATCGAAGGCAGAGTCTAATAGTCCTGAGTGGAGTTGAAAGAGCACTACAAAGCGTCTTTGACAGATCCAAACATCAGCGATATTGCACCGACTCATATTCACTTAATTGAAAACAAGCACTAGATTCTAACATTGAATAATTTAGATAATACGTAAAAGGTACTCAGTATCATAAGGTCTGCCACAGAAAATACTTTTCATTTCTTGCAACAGGTACCTAACATATGTATCATGGCATACTTGAGTTTCTATACCGCACATTTTAAAGGTGACTTGATCACAGATCAACAATCTTTAGCGTATGGTCACCATTTCACTTAATAGACGAAACTACTATCTGGAACCGTTGAGTCAGGGTGTCTTGAGAGAAGGAGGGTAGAAGCATTAAGATTCCCCCCCGGTCGGAGGAGAGGAACAGCGCGACCAAAAAGTCTCTGTGAAATTTTAAACGTAGGAAGTACCATGAACGTATATGTTTGCCATTGAAACCGGAATAGGTGCAGTTCCAGCAGCATTCTTCGGTTTTCTGAACTATATCTAGGTGTAATCTAGTAACGAGACGACGCGACGTGCCGCATCAAATAGCACCAAGGAATGCAATATCAATGATCCTATAGATGAAATGATTAGGTTGCGTTTTTCATTTCATGTTTTTCCATTAGTTTTGCAGTCAGATGGCAATGGTGTCTCGGATAGGTTTCCCAGCTCACAGTAAAGAACGCCAAGAAAGTATAAATGTAACACTACTCGTAAGATAAGCTATATTAACTACACAATGTAGATAAAGATCACCTACCGCAAAATTTACATAATTAGGTTGAAAACTTTTGGACGGACATTCATAAAATTAGGGAAATAGCATTGAGTATCCTTAAAAATGAAAATTTAGAACGAATGAAGTCCCTGGTCAGGGACAAGTAAGCACACGCGTCCAACATTGGGATGGTTCTTATTTTTCTTCAACGACTTATTAACACAAAAAATAAGATATAAATGAAATCGTTCACACATTAAGACAGCATTCGAATTTATGATAATGAAAAGGGCCCTGTTTTAAGATTTCAAAAAATAAGTACTAGAAATATCATGCCTCAATCATGAAGAGTGATCATGACGGAATATAATGCATGCACCGCGCCGTAGACTATATTACATTATTACTAAGCTGAGGACATTTAGGCACTAAAAATGAAGAAATAGGCAGCCTAAATAGGCACTAAAAATTTCAAAATAGGCACTTGAAATAGGCGCTTAAAATATTTTTGGCATTTCGGATGATTCTGTCTGTCCTGGAATCCCAAAAGGCTAAGCCTGTGATCAGGTTTTACAGGGACCATACAAACAAAACTTGACATACATCTACGCCTTGGGTGGTGAAATATCCACCCAGCCGGGACTTAAACCCGTAATCCCAAGATTAGCAGGCGTAGACTTTACCCCGCCACCACCGTGGCCGGCTATAAACATAATGCAGCTTATTGCCACAAAGAAGCATCTGGAATTTAAAGCTTGGGTTGAAATACACGATTACTTTTCGGTAACACTGATGGAGAGGAAAGAGGATAAAACTACAAATAAAATTAGCTTATAAATTGAAGAAACATAAAATTCAAAAGGTTTGCTTATTTCAAGTTACATTACAATTTACAAAAACATATTTCCCTAAATGTTCTCCTGTAAACTGATGCCGAGAGTTAGTCACGATATTTCTATAGCATGAAAATGACCTCTCAACCTCACGCGAGGTGATAGGGCAATACTTAAATGATGCAAGCTCTTCTGCTGTCATCTTTGGTCCTGGAGCAACCGAAGTCCCTGATAAAATGCCTGCATTTTTATGAACACCATATTATTAGCATGTTATAAATGTGGCAATTAGCATATCTTTGTCGTTCTGGCAGAACTCTCAGTTACAACTAGGCGGTGTGCACACCAGAGGGATACAACACCCGACACTGTAACTACTTGATGGAGGTTGCGCGAAACAATATTTGCCCCTACGACATTCGAGTGCACATTGTAGTGATACGACGCGCGATACGTCAAGTGGTAAAATATAAGACGGCGACGTTTTTCCATCTCTCAGGGATAATCGCGGAGGTGGATATTGTTGTAGCTTAGCATTATTTGGAAACGAGGCACTAGCGACTGAAATTCGTGTTGTACCGGGTAGCGCGAATGCGGGGTAGGTACAAGAATGGGATGAGGCCCATGGTGAAATTGAAGAGCCCGGCGCTTACACCTCAGCTTCATTTAACTGTTCATTTAGAAGTAAAAAAATTACATTTGAGAGCTCTCTTGCACCGGTCAGAAAGAAAAACGGGCAACAATGCGACGAATTAACAAATTAAAATAACTTATGTAGACGGGGAAATAAAAATTCGGGATGATAAGCGATTTTTACAATTAATGACATTCACATCAGCAATATAAGCATAAAAAGGCACAAAGCGATTAAATTGACATTTAAATGCAGTAACAACTTGATTTTTTTCGTTATAAATACCCCTGAATGGATTTCTAGCTTCATTAAAATGTATCCCTAATATGAAAAATTAAACTTTTGGTAATATATCTCAGCAACAATGACAGTTCTTATGGACTCTTCTTTAGTATTAGAGCCATATAATTTCTTCATAAGATGTCTTCCACCTTATTAATGTATTCCCATCCAGGGTTTCTCCGTATAACGTCTTAAATTCTTGAGCAATGGATTTACCCACATCACTTGGTATATCAAAAAGGTCACCCTCCACAGTTCAGATTTTCTCTGTAGCCGTTGCAAGGAGTAGTTCTCTTGCCTCAAGCGATGATATGATTGATGGTAGTTAACCAAAATTACATCTGATAAACGTAGGATCTGCGTTGACATCAAGATTCAACTCTACTGCTTTGGATTCGAGAGTGCAGTTTGCTTCTTCTTCATCCAGATATTCTGTTGCCTACAGAAAACCTACTCATGCACCATGATGGCTTAATTTTCTTATAGACAGAATTGAAACAGTATAAAAGATGAGCGAAATCAGCTACAATAGTGTACCTTAAAGTGGGTGAAAAAGACGTTCCAACTGATGTATCGGAGGCGCACATCATTCCTGTCACAGACCTCACGTATTTCAATAACTTTATCTAAAGTTATAATGCAATATTTAGCCATGTTCCCCATAATATCAACACTGGCATTGAAGGCAGAGCAACTTCGGGCGTTATCTCTTTAAACGCAGCAATACTAATTGGTGCCTTCAAAGGCCAGTTTTTGGCAATTGAAACCATCGCATGTACGCATCACGTAAAATTACCATAGATGTTTTTCTACTCTGTGTATATTTACACTCTGGATGATTTTTCTTTATGCATGTTTAATGACAATATTTCAACCTTGATAGATTAAAAAAGAAACTGAAATAACAGACTAGCTCCGCACGAAAGAGAATTTTGGTGACGGAAAAAATTTGCTTTTTTAGGACCTTAAACTGGCGATATCAGCAGAAAAAGGCATAAACAGGTAAAATAGGCATATTTAGGCAGTGACAAATTGCCTTAATTTCGCCATAAATAATCCTAAATGAACATATAACTTCATAAAATTGGTTTCCTGAGTAAAAGAAAAAATAGGCAGTTTAGGCAATGTCCTCAGCTTAGTTATAACTTTTGCGCCAGTTCGGAGCAGACAGTTTTTTGCCGGACGTTCAACATATATTGCTAGAGCCAACGTACTACGGTAGAAGCGATCACAGGAATAAGATATAGGAAATTGGCTGCAGAACCGATAGATTTAAAATGTCATTTTTCCGTCGCACAATAAGGGATCATAATATTTGCGATAGATCAATCATATGAAACTCCTACCCTTAATAGGTAGAGTTGAAATATTTCGCTTGTGTTTATTAACATAACATCATTACTAACACTTCACACCGCTTGATATGCCCGGCATTATTTTATTTTGTTCTCTGCAGGAAGAAGCATCTCGTAGCATTCATAAATTAACAGTATTAGTAATATTATCCACTAGATGGGTATTGTTCTGCATGTTAGTTTTCTGCACGTGCAAAGGATTTATTGGAAGGATTAAAAGAAACCCTAAAGTACATTGTTGAAGTAAAACACCCAAATTTCAATGGATGGGCCATGTGAATTTGGAAGCTTGCGAAGGATTATGCCATGAAATAAGATATTTAAGAAGCAGTTCGTCTAGCTTCTCGGCATCGGCAAAATTAAAAACAACAATTAAAATGAAGGCTGCTGAAGTAGATGAAGAAAATATGTGAAAGGAGGATGAAAAAAGGAGGGAGAAAAAAAGGAGGGAGAAAAAAAGGAGGGAGAAAAAAAGGAGGGAGAAAAAAAGGAGGGAGAAAAAAATGAGGAAAGGTAGGAAAAAATGCCAACGGCACCCGGTGTTCCCAGGCGGTCACCCATCCAAGTACTATCCGGGCCCGATGATGCTTAACTTCGGTGATCGGACGAGAACCGGTGTTTTCATCGTGGTATGGCTGTTGGCGAAAGTACAATGTGATTTTAAAAGTAGTTATACATATGGCATTCATCTTGACCTTGTTTCCGTCTGCTGACTGCATTATGCATATCGGAACTCAGCCCTTGCCAAGCCTGTAATTAAGAAGGTGCCGGTGGTGATGGAATCAGATTATCTGAGATTCGTATGCTTCGAAAGGGCCGGTATTTATGTCGTTCGTGTGGATGACACCCGCCAGTTCTTCATTTGATTGGTCCCAGGCTCACATCCGCAAAACGCGGGAAGTGGGAAGGGTCCTTTTTGCGGCCATTGAATACACGTTTCTAAGTGTTGGAAAGGGTGTATCCATATTCCCTATTCATGTTGTGTGGCCTCTTGATTATTTCCACAGCTTCTCTGATGATTCTTGGGAAATAACTCTTTTCTTTGACCAGGATGTTTGGTTTTTCAAAGTTGATGCTGTGGCCTGGCTCCGCAAAGACATGTTGAGCAATGGCTGATTTTTCTTCCTGCTTGTTCTTGAGTGCCCGTGCATGTTCTTTCAAGGTAGCAATATTTCCAGTGTGCCACCATATTTTCCTATGCATCAAAAAGCAGAATCGATTCTGTTGCTGAGGCAATAGCTATCCTTGAGAATGCAGAGATTGCTCTTCCCCTCACATCATACCCTCTACTATAATACACCTGGGGGGCTGTTCTGTATGCTCTCGTAACTTTCGAGCCTCGAAAGTGACGACATTTTGACGTCACAGCCTCTAAAATTTCAAATAGAGCCATTCAAAAGTTGAGATTTGTCGGGGGAAGTGACGTCACATACACGGATTTTCCGAGTTTCGATCATGTCGAGTCTTTACTGAATAAGGCCCTTTTGTTTCTATATTCGATTCTCTCATCCATTTTCTCAACATAGCCAAACCAACAAAGCACACGTCTTTCATACATGTCCATTTTTGCAGCATCCAATCACATAATTTCATGACCAACTCATTCCTGACCCTATCCATCCTACTTTTGCGGAAAACACTTCTCAGGTACCCCATTCCCACAGCATTTAGTCCCTCTACACTGCACCCTGATCTTATTTTAACCCTGACATACTCAGGATTCGCTGCCATATAATATATCGGAAGACTATATTTAATCGGCGAAAATATTTAGGGAAGAAACAAAAAGAAATATTTCGATTGTAGGCTGATATATACCTAATTTTAATAGACGTTGAAATGCGGTCAAAAGTACTTATTGGTACGGAGAAGAGCCATGTATATCTAAAAATTACCATGAAAACCACCTAAAGGGATGTGGCACGAGGTGATTCCACACCAGGCATGCAATGCTAGTTCAAGATAGACTAGCGCGCTGTCCCTTTCGGCTGCCAGGTGAAGAGGACAACAATGCAAAGCCAAACCAGAAACTAAGGAAATGCTACGTTGACAAACATGCTGCCATGCAGTACAAGGGTTAACATACTACTACTGATCAGTATTACTAATAACTAGGCTGAGGATTTCTAGGCACAAAAATCAAGCAAAATAGGTAAAACAACATTTTGAAAATAGGCAAAAATGGGCAAAATAAATATTGAAAATAGGCAAAGAAGACAAAAAAGGATCAAGGATACCTAAAACACTCTATCTTTCATTGCAACATAGATTTAACAAAAAAAATGAAATATCACTTTAACTTGAGAAACAGAAAATATTTTCTGCGTTAGAATGAAAAATTTATAATTTTCTGCGACAAATCATGTTTTCTGTCCTTGTGCAAGTTCGAATGAGTAGCCTTGTAAAAATATCCAAAATAATTCACAACTAACTTATTTGCAGAACAATGAGGGTAAAGGTATCACGTTTTTTGCATTTTACTTTACCGTGCAGGAGACCATGACAAATGATCATTTGCAAATCATCTCTTAAAGATTACAAAAATTGCTAGAGATACAGAAGTCTAAAGTTGAATGGACGGGCAACCTTCCCATAACGGCCGTGACGTCATTTAATCCATCGCTTATTCCCGATGAATTCTAAAAGATACCTTACGGTGGTTTGAGCGAGATAGTTCCCTAGTCATAATGAGAACCATATTCAAATTTTATTTTTTTATTTCAGCGTACGTAAGAAGTATGAAATAAATATTGTAGTATTAATGGCGCATAGATATAGTTATATATGACCAAAATACTCAGTAATTAAATAAATAAAGCTACATAAGTTTCTAAATTGACTCATTTTTTCACGCCGTACGGCTGAAAACCCTTCAAAACAGCAGGGTTTTTTGCGATTCTGTAAAAATTAATGTGGTAATAGATTATTTTTTTATAAATAGTAGAGAAAACATGCAATCTACACACCGTTAGTTTCTTGACGAAATCTAGGTGCTAGAAGTTCCTAATTGGTTTAATATTTTCCCTCTGGAACGCACAGCCATAATCCATCCCATGTAAAACCGCTTGTATTTTCAGGGAAATTGATCGAAAATTAGTTTGGCAAGGACTTGATATTTTGATATCATTGGAAAGATGAGAGTTTTTTCTTTTAAATGATTCATGAAGGCCAAATTCATCAAATTCTAGGTGAAGTGATTTTTCGCTCCAACTACCTTAAAAAGTCTTTTGTGAAGATGTCCACTTCTACCGGAAATATCCCAGTATAAAGATTAAGAATGTACTTCGAAAAAATGTCATCACCGGGAATAGAACCACGGGACTTTGATCGAAGGATGAAATGACGTCAGAGGTCGTTTTGCAGAAACAGAAAAATGCAACTTTCTACGATTAGTTATTTGGTTATTAGGCCATAATGTTTCGGAGCAACTCCGTAAATCTATATGAAAACCTTTGCAAATTTGATTTCCACGGTAATATCGAAAAAGCATTTGAATGATAATCCCCCATTGGCAAGAAACAACAAACCCATCGGTGGCAAAGTTAGGATCGCTGATAATCCACTGTTGAAGGTTTTTCTGCCTTTGATTTTGGCATGGTGAACTTTTTTAAAATGATCTTATCCCTTTTTTTATAATCAATGACACAAAATAAAGTAATCTAAATTACATCATCATATACAAAATAGTATTAGTTCCATGATATTTTTTATAATAATGGAACATGAAATTTTTAAACAATCAAACATCAATGTATAAAAAATAGAATTGGATAGCAGTTTTAGTATAGGATAATAGTCTTTCATCAATAATGAAGAAATGTTGGAGAAAAAAAATAATAGTGCAGTTGAGGTCCTGCTAAGCCAATGCGGCTTGTCAGCAGGTGCCTTTAGCTAAAAATATTTTTTTTCTGTGTAGCGGTTTGGACAACAAAGAACTTAACAATGTTAACCTATCAGCCACCCTGTTAGTGATTTTTTAAGAAATTAGTAAAAATATTTTCCTTTTCGCTTGTTGCTCCCCGACAACATTTTGTCAAATTTTGGTGAATTCTTCCGCGGAGTGGTTTAATAATAATAATAATTCTTTATTCCTTTTGGTCATACAGACATGGGAAAGTCGTCAATTACATACCATACATAAGCAAAAAACACAATATAATTATAAACAGTTACCTACAGCACACAATTAGCTATTTAAATATTCTGAGATACTATAAAAAGCATTCTCAAGGAGAAAGTTCTTCAACTCATATTTGAATTTCCCAACTGTGGAAAGACCTTTCAATTTTGGAGGGAGATGGTTATATATACGAGCACACATGAAATGTGGGCCATTTTTGGTAAGGCTGGAGTAGAACCTTTTGAGGTGCAAATCACCATTAACCCGAGTGTCATGGGCATAGAATGAGTTGTTAGGTGGGGAGATAGTGGGATTTTCTTTAACAAAGTAGGAGCATTGAAGGATGTAGACGCAGGGTAAAGTTAGAATTTTCATTGATATAAAAAAGGGTTTGCCATGTTCCCTAATAGAAACACCAGCAATTGCTTTCACAGCTTGTTTCTGTAGAGAGAAAATTCTCTTACATTGGGATGAGTTGCCCCAAATGATAATGCCATATGTGAGGAAAGAATGAATTTTAGCAAAATATAGAAACTTGAGGCATTCCCGAGATATGACCAAAGTCAGCCTTCTTATCATGAATAGGCCAGTTGCCACTTTATTGGCAACAGTATTAATGTGTTCTTGCCAAGACAAATTGTCGGTTATGGTGAAACCCAAGAAGTTAGTTATTTCAAGGCGTTTTATGCTAAGTCCATTTAAGGTAAGTAAAGGGCTCAGAGTTGACTGACAATGAGCCTTTCTTCACATAGTGTGGTGGCCTTCGGGATAACTTCAGCGTTGTATCATTTTTCTGACGACAGTTTCGCGAGCTGGAACGCTCGCGAAACTGTCGTCAGAAGAATGGCACAACGCGGATGATTCCGAAAGCCACACCATGTGAAAATATTTAGTCAGCCGTTCTGCTACTGGCTATTTGAAAAGCAGCTAGATTGCGTTATCAACGTAATGGTCTTGTTGCTGAAATTACTAATACTAAGCTATCTTGCAGTTTATTCTAAACCCTTCAGCCAAAAAAGGAGAATGATCTTGAACCGGCACTCAATATAAATTTATTTTTTTTTAATTTTATTTGGATTTATTTTTATGAATATGATGCTGCATTTGCTAAAATGTGAGAACAAAGCCCGGAAACCATAAAAAAGCAGATAATAAGCAAACATGACTAAAATATATATTTCCCCCAAAAAAGGCAAATTTAGGCAAAATGAAAATCTTTTTTTGTAGATTTTCGCAGCTCATGTTTATGGTATCCAGGTTTCTGGTTCTGCGATTAAATTATTTAATATTATGCGACAGTTTCGCCGTGCTATGCTGCCGGCTTCGTCGGGCTTCTAAGAACAACAATGGTCTTTTTTCAAAAAGTAAATAAACAATATTCCTTCTGTATCTTTCTGTTTCTTCATATTATTGTTTATTTACTTTTTGAAAAAAGTCCATTGTTGTTCTTAAAAGCCCGACGAAGCCGGCAGCATAGCACGGCGAAACTGTCGCATAATATTAAATAATTAAATCGCAGATCCAGAAACCTGAATATCATTCATGAAAATCAGTTGTATTGACTCAAAATGACCTAAAACGTATAAAAACTTAATATCGTATGTTTCAAGCCAAAAGACAAATAGACAAAATCCTCAGCCTACTAATAACTATTAAATCATGAACAATACGCTCATGCTATCCATGCAGAAAATAACACCATGCGGGACATTTAAAGCAGGATGAAACTCTTTCGAGTCGAGCACTGCGGGTTAGAAAAATCCTTTCCAGCATCTTCTTTTTCCTCAAGGATATACATGTATGAAGGCGGCAAAGGGTGATTCGCAATGAATTTCTCTCCCGGATGGACTCGTGAGGAAGAAGAATGAAGACTCCGCCAGGTGGGCAATGAAATCCGCCCAAGCTTTCTTAGAAATGTGGGAATCCCCTTTCCTCCTCCTCTCCCAGCCTGTCGCATCCTCACGTCCTTGAACGGCATGCGCTGCTGTCTGTGGGTGACGGCACGGCAGAGAGATTAGCATGCGACGTCACACGGCGTGGGGCAAGGTCTCGGGAAAGCGAAGTGAATCACTAATTGATAAAACAAGTGTAGGGGTCCCACACGGCAGCGGAAATTGAGCTAAAAGCGATAGCAGTGAAGAGTGTTGACTCACAACTAATGCGAGCAATCCCTATCACGACTATCCTATCCGTAGTCGTAACCGAATGTATGAAATGAGTGAACTTCAAATACTATACTCAAATGTAGTTCACTTTAAATTTTTGCTGCAGCCAACGGTAGAACCGTAAGAATTTGAACTGCACAACTATGCTCATGCAAAACAATCTGAATTTACCAAAAATATGATCCTGTGGTTGATTTTCCAAATGATCATCATCATGAATTAATAATAATAATATATCGCTCAGGTCAGGGCAAAATACTGTCATTGGCTCACACCTGCGTGCCTGTGTTACCACATTGTCCTCCCATTATGTTCACCAGCCAATGAAATTTCGTCATTTGATAATTTATGGAATTATAGTGATTACTTTACAGGGTTGTTACAAGATTCCCGAATTCAAATTCCCTGACTTTCCTTGACAAAAATCTTCATTTCCCCTGACTTTTTCACTCTCTCCTTTCGATCATTACATAACATTTATTGAAGGGTAAGTGTCATTATATTAAAAATTTAAAAAATATATATCTAAATTCTTTTTAAAACGTATACGTTCTTTACAATGAACACAGAAAAAATAGCAACTTGTAAACTCAATTACAGTCAAATAAAAGTCAAAATATGGCATCAAATTTAAACTGACACCTCAAACAGAAAGTCTACATTCAGGGATGTGGACGTAGAGCGTATGAACCTAACCGTAACATCACAGAAATGTTATACACGGCCACATAGTGCTCTCAGCCTCTCCTCGATAGCATCGCACTCCAATTGGTTTTCTAGCAAAAGTTTGGTTTTCTTGGCTCTTAATTCTTTAACTTCTTCCCCAATCATTCTTTCATCTTTTCTCTTCTGTATCTTTTCCTCGTCTTCTTTCGCTCTCTCCCTTCACGCATCTTCATATACTCTGCGAGCATGTCGCACTCTTGAAATAATTTTGTCACGGTTAATTTCCACATTATGAATTCCGCCGGCCAAATTCACGGCGTCGTACACCTGCCTTTGCGCTACTAGTGCCTGTGGGAGTAGGTTTTCGATAATAAATTATTTGTTTATGGAAAATCCCCTCTCCACAAAGGCATTTTCATGGCTCAATATTAAAATCATAGGGATCAAATCTACCATTAATCTAGAGCACTTCTGCGACATTAAAATGCACCTCCAAAAGTGATCAAGACGGGTGTGGTCTCGGTCATATTCATCCAAGCACACAGAGACAGTAGGTTTGTTAATTAAAGTCATGAAATCAGCTTCTAGCGATTCGCACTCTAAAGCACAGAACCACTGCCTTAGCTGCAGCAATGAGAGGCAGTTCCCGAAGAGAGCAAGAGCTGCATCTTCGGATTTCACTATCAACTCCGGATCACAAAACGTGATAGCCTTGCAAATCTTGTACTGAAGTGGAGACTTTTCTAATATCTAATGCTTTAAAAAATGCTAGCAACGGCTAACAATGCTCCTCAGCACGGAGGAGCGTTGAGGGGTGGAAATACGGAATAGTTCGGCGCCCGGCTGACCCAAGCCAGCTCAGCCAGCCGACAGCGTGGCGGTTCTTTTGAATCGCCCGACATGACAACATTTTCCCTGACGTCATGGACGAGATTCCCTGCCTTTTCCCTGACCTGTAACAACCCTGCTTTAGAATGCTACCTCAATCTTCTTCCTGTTCCTATAGGTTAATTGCTGTGAAATATATTTCACTGCAGTTCAACTCGTTTCTTTTGGAATTGAGCCTGGGCACAGTATGTTGAATTCCCATTCACCTGTTATTTTAACTTGATGAACAGCCCTGAAGCCCTGTAAAAGCCCTGAAGACCTCTTTAAGACCTCTCTGAGTCGAGTCGAAAAGAGGTCTCACGTACGACCTCTTAAATGAACTCATCACGATTCCTGTGTCAACTGGGAAGTCCAATGTCGCCCCGTGAAGCATCACATAAATGGGGTCTTCGTCAGGGAAAATAATTCATAAACTTTTCATTACCCACAAAATCCTCAGGTGTTTACTAAATAGCCAATACTCAACAATTATAAGGACAGTAAAATTATTTCTGTATCATTTCAGAGTCATCAGGAGTTAGTGTTAGATCTTCTAAAAGCTAACCTCACGTATATAAAAACAGTAAGGAAAAATTAACGGCAGCTTCCGCCCAGTTTTTCATCCCCTCGTGGCCGAAAAGCATTTACAACTTGTTTTGGCTTTTAAAAGCATTGCACATAGTTATCATACATACCAAATCCAAGAAATAATGTAATTTTAATATCGTTTATGCATCAGGATTCCAGAATCGATGAAACAACAGGGAATGCGAAAAAAAACAGAGATCGTGACATTCTACAACACTACTAAATCTGGCGTTCATGTAGTAGATGCGATGCCAGTAGCAGATGTGTGTATGTGTAACATACTCAGTAGCAAGAAACATCAAAAGATGACTATATGTTATACCATTCTTAATTTGGATGCAAAAAATGCTCAGGTAATTTACCTTGAGAACAACAAACAGAGTTCCCATGAAATTCTGAGAAGAAGGCATTTTATCTAAGCCCTTGCGCGAAACCTAACCAAAGAACAACTGCAAAAACGTAGACACGTAGTGAATATACCCAAGGAATTGAGAAAAAGAACTTTAACCATTAGTGAGAAAGATAAAGAAACAGGATATAATGAGTCAAGACCAGTCACTTTCAAATGAATTCGTAGGGCAACGGAGTAAAAAAAGGAGGGAAAAGAGAAAACTAGAAGGAGATGTTACATTTGCGACCGAAAGAAAAATAGAATGACTAAAGAAAGGAAAATTGCATGTGAACATTATATCTGTTTAGAACATACGCAATGTATTCGTGTTGCTTGCAAGATTAAAAATGTTTAATATATTAATGCTGTAATGTGATTTAATTCTGTTGAATGTATCAAAAAGAGGGTAGGTTATTAATAGATGATTAAAATGTTTAATATAAGTTATAATATAATGTATTTAAAATTTTATAGGTTTTAAAAGAGTATATAAATAACGTAAGAGCATTGTATAGCATTTGTTAAATATTACTTATTTTTTTATAATTTACACAATTGGCATCTGACAGACGCCAATTTTATTTGCATATTTGTTCCAAAAGTTGACGCGAGTACCTAAGGGTTAATGAGCCCCATTCCACGAATTACTAATTTACTCAAATGTAAATTAATTCAATCAAGTGGCCATATGGTATATAATGACCTCCACACAAACACTGGTAGAGAACTTCACATCTCCTGTGCTACAATGTAGAATGTGGACAAGAACATGTGTGGATACTTTTCCTTTTCTCTAAAACCTGTTTGTAGTTTTAATTGGGGAAATTTTATGCACCAAATAATTAATTCATGTGGCATATCATCCTATATCTTTCCTTCCCTGTTCAAAAACAGGAATTATCCTTCAAGTATGGTCCTTCTTTATGGAATGAGAAGAACAGCAATTATGGGATTGTCCTCATAATAAATGGGATCAGGTTATTGTGGCAGTATGAGTACTGGCTTCCCGTTCAGAGGGTCTAGGTTATATTGCCACATGTGGGAGAGATTTTCCAGATGAACCTCGATCCTTTTGGGTGCCATATGGAGAGCAATTTAAGTGCAATATTACGTATGTTGGATGGGACATTAAACCATTGGTGCCTAATCTTAAGAGTAGGATTGTGCCGATACTGGGTTTCTCTTCACCCTTCCTCAACTCCTCATGCAATCCTTCCCATACCAAACTGACCACATCCTCAATGGTGCAAATGACCACAGCAGTCAGTTGCCTCCTCAAAAAACCGAACAATACTATAAAGCAGTGCAATTCCAAGCTGGCAGCAGATGTCAACAAGCAATTCTTTACTTTACAGTACAATGAAAACGGAAGCGATGGAAGCTATAGGATTGCAAAAAAAGCCATTTCATCAACATTCAACTCTCTCATCTCTAGTAGGTGGCTTTGTCCCAAAGTTCCACCAGTTGTAAAATATACATTTTTTCAAACAATCACCATTCATAAACCTATTGTATTTGTTTTCTTATGAATGAAGAATATCAGTAGGTACCTTTCTTTGTTGATACATTCCCATAAGTGAATAAGAAATTCTTTTGTACTCTTTCAAGTATAAAAATAATTAATTACAACACAAACACAATAGAATTATTGCAAACAGCAGTTTTGGCATGAGGGGTTAACAGGGGTATATCATTGTGTGGAAAATAATTCTATGCTTAAGGGCTAAAAATATAACCATAAAATCAGTTGAGGATCAGTTGAGAAAATCACCATTTATGAGGATTTAATTTGAACTTATCAGATTGTTGACAATCACTGAAAAAATTTCAATTTGTCTTCATAGTTTCTTTTCATTGCCAGACAGTACCACTGATTACATCTCATCTTACTTTGGTCGTTAAAATGCTCATTTTTAGTAACTCTCATTGGGATTTCATTGATTGCCTTTCACAATCAGAGTGTTCTTGGATTAAAACTGCAATTAGTTTTAATTATGGAGAGTCTAAAGAAGTACTCTTATTAGAATTATTTTTCATGCCACTAAATCAAGGAAATTGCTCATCACAATAAAGTTTTAGCGGGACTGTTATCACTATAAGTATTCAACTGATGATGGGAAGGAATGTAGATGATCCCTATTAGAAACAATCTTTTTAAAAACTTCCACTTTAAATATCTCCTTTGCAAGATTCATCACCTGCTCCATATAATTTTCTTCTTCAGATACTCATACTTCATTCATTATGGTCATATTGTTATTCCTTTTCCAATTTCTTCCCCCTTTTACCTGGGTGGCCACCTTTCCTCCTATTGTCACAGCCTTCACAAGTCCATTACCTCAATGTACATGCCTCCTTGTAATTTCCCCCAGCAGTGTTATTTCTTCTTCCTTCCAATACAACACTCTGTGGAAGTTCAGACGCGTTTCGGCCGGCATTTATTCTGAGTTCTGGCGGCGGCCACCAGAGTCCGCCTCCACGGCACTCCAGAGCTGAGCCGCAGGCAGTTCCTCACTTACCACCATCCAAGAGAGCTGGATCTAACGGCCGCGCCGGTCCACCATTAAAAGCTAACGCTTCACGGATGTAAACCTGCTATTTGTTTAATAAACGCTTGTTAATTGTTTAAACAGAGTTGTTATTGAAGTGCCGAACCCTTCAACTCTTTGTAACATCTTCCTCTCTCCTTTTCCGGCAGTATCCTCCAAACCCTCATCTCAAAATCCTCTAATCTGTGGGCACCCTCTTTCCTTCAAGTCAAAAGTTTTGTAAGTATGACATTATGTAGCACTGTATGATTATGTCTTACAAACTAAATTATGTCATTATTACGTCTTGTTAGCTAAACTCTTCTCATTTTTACTTTGAGGCAATTATAATAACCTCTAGTTTGCACAAGTTCATTTGGCAAGACCTATTCTTCTCCAGTCATCTTCACTACTAAACCTATTTTCAACAAAAGTGCTCCCCTAATACATAAACTGCATCATATCTTCTAATCTATGCCCGTCTACCTCAGAGTTTAGTCCAGCCTAACTACTACTAAGAAATACTATGCTTTTGTTTTCTCTACGGTTAATCCTCATCTTTCATATCCATATAATCCATATACATATGTATTTCATACTGATCTGGAAATGTATTCATCAATTACTCTAATTCCTTGGTTAGCTAAGAAAAATATAGTCACCCATATCATTTGATTTAATAAGGACAGAGGAAATAATTCCAGGCTTTATTATAAGGAAATTATCCATCTTGGGAGGAAATTAAAAATAACTTAGTGAACTTCTTTATGATTTTTATTGAAATGACTCGGGTTTTGGCATTTTCTGTCATCAGTATGTATACCACATCTGAAGATGACAGATTAGTGTCAAAATATAAGATGTTTAAATCAAAATCATTCGCCAAGTAAATATTCATTTTTCTGTAGAAGATCGAATCGCATCCCTGTTTAAAATATACCCAACATAAGGGGCCGTGCATAAATGACGTTACCAAGTTAGGAGGGTTGCCTAAAAACCTATGGCGGGTCACAAGGGGAAGGGGGGGTAACATAGCTGTTACAATGTGCCTGTTTATGTTTCATACTTGTCAACATCATGTCGACAATACTACAGAGTTTAACATGAGGAAGGGCACCCGGGGTGTTTCTTACACCCCGAGCTTCTACTTTAACTCAATGTAACTGAACCATTGCCTCTACAATGTTCCAAGTCTTCATACCATCAAATTGCTTACATTTTAACCTTCTCGCGGGAGGAATAGCGACCTGGTGACAACAATTTTCAAGGCAGCAGTCAGAAATGTGGGGTGGGGAGAGAACAAAGTAGATGAGCACAGCACCTTGCGCCGTGATTAATGGTTGATTTTTAGAATTTAAAAATGAATATACTTGCACCAATTGAGATAAGATAGTTCTATTGTATCTATTTTGGCTACTTTAGTTGTCTTATTTCAACCTATCCCTAAAAATAAACTCACTCAATAAATGAGAAAATATTTTTGAATTGTAAGTTTAATTTGTAGAGGCAACGTTACATGTCGGGAGGGTTTGGGAAAAATACCACGTAGTTTATGAACGACCCCTAAGACTATTTCCATTTTTCATGATTTCCAGTTTATTTATTTTCTATGTCCAACAAGGAAGCATTTTCAAAGAGACCAAAATTAGTGAAGGGGGCTCAGAGTCAGGGGTGGATTAAGGGGGGGACTCCAGGCAAGATAGAAAAAATGGTAATCATAAGGTATTCCATAACCCCCAAACCCCTGGAAAACATCCCCCCCCCCCAATCCCCCCCTCCACAGCGCCCCTGCTCAGAGCACAGATATATGAAAAATAAAAAAAAGGCAAAAACAATGATATGAAGCATGGCACCGTCAAACTTAGTCCTTGCAGCAAGAGGATTTTGAACAGGCCAGAAGCATTTGAGATGTGGCTTCAGAGAAGAATGAGGAGCCAAGCTGGGCAAGGAGAAAGACCAATGAAAATGTGCAAGATAAGATGGGAGGGAAGAAAAATATTGGCAGAGATTCAGAAAAGGCACTGAAAGTGGAGGAGGATGATGGGATGTAGCGTTGGGATATGAGAGCATGTTGAAGAAGGGAGAGGAATGGAAGTGAAGAAAGGAATAATAACACTGGGCAAGGGTAGAAGAGGACGGAAGATAAGAGGAATTTTTTATGACCTCAAGAAAGACAAGAGGTATGAGCAACTTAGGAAAGACTTGATGGTGGGCAAGAACCTACAATGTATAAAGTGAAAGTGTGACATAGAAAAGGGAAAGCTAACGTGGGGACTGGGGTCTCTCCAAAAATCTATTATCCGCTGGTATAACACCAAATGGTGTAAACCATAGGGGTCAAGATATTTCACAATTTCTGTCAAAAATGCAGCAATTACCAAAGTGCAGAATGCTGACTGAATCTCCTTGAATGACAATGGTCCACTTCAAAGTATACTACCAGATATTTTCCTAAAGATATGGGATCCAATATGAAAATGTTTGCTATTAAACACATTTCAAACTGTATTCATACTGTCATCAATATGCCTATGTTCAATCTGTCTTCAAGGACGGATATCTCTGGGGTATAAGTGAAAAATTGTGACTGCTGAAGTGAGTTTGAATACACACAGCTAGAAGCTGCATTTCCATAGATCAGCATAAAAACACCTCTTTTACTCACAGATGTCAGTTACCTGAAAATGGTCTGTAACATTGGTGTTAGGGTGGTATACATGGCCAGGAGAGGGATGCGACTGGGCTAAAATCACTGAAATATAACACTAGCAACATTTCACAAATAAAATTTGGTTTGGTTTCTGTCATTATGGAACAGTTCCACCACATCACAGCTGAATATGTATTTTATAAGGGTTAAAATCTTTCCCAAATCTTTTTCTTGCAGTTTCTGCATCTCAACCAGAGTCATACAAGTGTAAGGAGGTATTAGGTTCGTTGAGGTGAATTCCAGCCAATGTTATACAACCATTGAGGAACACTGAAATTGGTTACCAACAGCCTGCTAAATACATGTCTTTCTTTTGTCAAGGTATTTAAGAGAGAATGAAGAAAACTTCAAAAAGTGGTTCCATAGCTACCTTACTTTCTCCACCTTAAGTCTATACACTAGAAGCACTATATTATGTGCCATAATGTGACAAGGTTAAAGAGGCATAATAGTTATCTTTGATCATCTTTCTAGGGCCAAAGGTGTAAACCATAGGCCCAAGATAGATCTCCTCCTACCCAAAAATAAATTCTGAAAGCCACTTGTCCTGGAAAATATATGTAGGACATGGAGACCAGGTTTCAAAATTGTTTGCAGGTTAATGTTGATGCCTCTGCGACAGATACAGTATTGCAGTAAGTTTCTCTTTATGCCCTAAGGTGAGGGGTTCCCAATCTTTTTTATTCCCCACACCCACAAAATTTTTAAAAAATAAGTTCTCGCACCCCATAAATTAATATCTCACACACCTTAAAGTAATAATTTATTTAAGAATAAAAGTGAAGGCGACCAAAACAAATTTGTACTAATAATTTTAAGTGATATGCATACTAAATTAAGTAATATATTATTTGGAAAAGAAAAAATATATTACAACGATTTGAAAGTTGCATAAACCCTAAAAAAAAGGCAGGTACCCTTAATTCAAACAAAAAATGAAATATTATCTCACACCCTCAAGGGGTGCGAGCACCCCTGGTTTGGAAACCCTGATTAGGTGAATTAAGAAATTAACCACGACTGAAAGGGGAGAGTGATTTGCAAGGAAGAAATCAAGAGTGACTACAGTTACATATGTGCAATAACACAGAGGAGGCTCTCATAAGGATTCACAGAGAGCAGGTGAAAGCAGGAGAGAAAAAGTTCAGGTCAACTCTTAATGAAGGATACCAAAGGACCAACCACTTGTTTTTTTCTTTTTCTGAGCAAGAACAGAGTTATGGAGTCTAATGACATTTGCATCAAAGTTGATCTTTGCGTAAAGCATCAAGTTTCTGCAGTTTAATATATGATTTCCATTACCGAACTTGTATAGGCATGCTATTAGATTTACTCAGTCAAAGCTATGCTGCAATGACTGCAACTGAGGCTTTCAACGTTAAACATCTGATGGCGTATGACAGATACTGCCATGAGTGAAATATGCTAAACATTAGGGGAAAACTAGGATTGATACCAAGTAATGAACCTATAATCTTCTCACCTGCTATATTATTTTAAAGGTACATTTCTCATAAATTATATCCTCCTGTTTGTTACTCTCGAAGATATTTTAAAACTCTTAAATTTCCATCGAATTTTTTATGGTAAACCATTAGTAAACTCAGTATAGTTATCAACATTTTCGGTATCTTGATTATGAGCATAGAATCTAATAACAAAATGCATATAAATGGCAAGACCACCAAGTGAACATGCTATATTTACTTACAATATTTCAAATAAAGTGTATCCATGTGCATTACCATGCATAAATTAACCATTAATGTCATTTATATGCATGTTGTCAATCGATTCTATACTCATTAGTATGAAACATGCCATAATTTAAGAATATTATAGAAGTAGTAGGTATCAATGAATGTACTCACTAACATACTCCACAGCAGTCAAAAATTCATTAGCCATGTTCCCCATCCATGAGATAAGCCGAAGACATTTCACCTGCAGGAGTGCCAGAAAGCAGTAGCCATCAGTGATGTGCGAAGACTGCCTGCTGTGCCCGTGATTGCAATCCAGAGCGCTATTCTAAAAATAAACTACTGGTTAAAACCCGTAGGCTGGTTTAATGGTTTCGGATCGAGCTCGCCATGTACCAAGACTATCGACATGTGAAATTATTATATTATGACAGGAGGGGAGGCAGCTCCTTTTACCTGTGCCGTCTGTGGCCTTCGAGAAAGATCTGGTGTCCAGAAAATCACACAGCTTGGGTTTCGCTGGGTCTGCTCGCGGAGGCTTCCAAGCATTTGTATATGGGATCTCAGGTCCAACACTCCAACCACTGGGCTACCACGGCAACCATTTCTAAAATAGAGAGAAGGGTTAAACGGTTAGCGAAACTTAGTGACACTCGCTTGTGAAGTGTTTGGGGCGTCAGTGGGATGGTAGCATACAAGAGAGATGTGGGACAAAGGTGCTGATGGTCCCTTCAGAGGTCCCTATTGTTAGTCCCTTGATACCTCCGCAATTTAAAAAACGGTTGATTCACCCTCGGTGAACTCAAACTCTCCTCTGTTGACTGCCACCTTGATTTGCTATGCCTATAACTTCTCGTTGCCAACAACTAGTATAACTTGAAATCTGCATATTTGGGTTTCCACCGCGTTCGTTGTTAATTGTTGGCAACAGTTTCGCTGACTGAAATGCAGGATCTGAAATGCTGGCTGAAATCCAAGTCTTCTAGTTCCGCACGCCGCGAAAATTCAAAGGTAATTTGGGCGGAATATTTTCCTAGTCATAATGGAGACCATATTCGAGTTCTATTTTTTAATTTCACCGTCTGTAAGAAGCACGAAGTATATATTTATTAATGGCGCAAAAATATAGGTATTTATTACGAACCTGTTCAATAATTAAATAAATATAATTACATAAGTCTCTCACTTGACTCATTTTCTTCACGCCGCACCTAGAGGCCCTCCATCGCTAATAGAGGGCCCTCTAGCCGCACCCGCCGCGGCGCGCCATACGGTGAAAACGCTTCCACAGCAGAAGATTTTTTTTTACGATCCTGTAAAAATTACTGCTAAGGGTAATCGATTAATGTCATAAATATGTAGTTGAGTAAACATACAAACTACACACCGTTAGTTTTTTGACGAAATCTAGGAGTTATAAATTCCTAATTTTTTCAATATTATCCCTCTGAAGCGCACAGCCGTAATTTATCCAATGTAAAAATTAGCTTTTATTTTTAGTAAAATTGCTCGAAAGGTAACTGAGCAAGGGGTTAATATTTTGATATCATTAGAAAGATGAGCGTTTTTGCTTTGAAATGAGGCCATGTTCATTAAATTCTTGATGAAGTGATTATACAATGCCGTTCCTCGGGTAGTACGACAGGTGCTGCTGCACTGGGGTCCCCGCCTATGGGGGCCCCGCTAGGGCTTGCCTTGCTGCATGCAACAAAAAATGGATCTTTACCTAATACTTGCATAGCATTTCGGATCATATTAAAAATTCCCATTAGTTTTTTTCCAAGCACTGAAAGAAGCTTGAAATGAAGAAAGACATATTTGAGGTCTACTATGTCTCAAGACCGCCTAACAGATCTTACTATCATCTCTGTGAATAAAAAGATAGCATATTGCTTCAATGAAATCCAGGAAAGTAGTTTTCATAATGTGCAGCATTCGTACATCTTTGCCATTATGTATGTGTTATGTCATCAAGGTTATCTTCAAGTCGTTAAAACTTTCGCGGTCCATATTATGACATATATATTTTTGGGTTGTCCGCGTCTTGCTAGCTGGTTCGAAGGTGGCCGACGTTTCCTCTCCTTTGCCGGAGACTTCCTCAGGGCTACTGAGTGACCACTCCGGTTATGCATCTATTTATACGAATTTGGGGAGAGGGGGGGGGGAGGAGGAGGAGGGGGAGGGAGTTGTGGAACATTCTGGGTTCTTTTATTTCTCGCTAAAACTGGAAGCCAGGAACTGCTGATAGCTTGTCCTTGGTCACGGTTAAAATTGCAGTGGTGTTTCTTTATTTCTAGGGCTTCTCTAACTAGCCTTGTTTTAAAGCCTTGACAATCTCACAAAAATTAGGACCTCAGCCCCAACCACCGGAGGAGAAAAACTCAAAAGATCAGAAAAAAGCATACCTTCCATATATCCAGGGAACTACTGACAAGATATCCCGGATATTACGGAAATACGAAATAAAGACAATATTCAAACCGAAGATACAAATACGAGACATTGTGAGGAATGTAAAAGGGAAAGAAAAATTAGAAACAGAGGGCGTATATTTGCTAAAGTGTAACACGTGTGATAGGGTCTACGTGGGGGAGACTGGACGGACAATTAGAACGAGAGTCAGAGAGAATGCGGCTGCAATACGCCTCGGACATCAAGATAAATCAGCGGTCGCCGAACACGCAGCAAAAGGCCATGAAATCGAAACCGAGAAGCCGATCATCCTTGCCAAAGACCGGCACTTTAAAACAAGGCTAGTTAGAGAAGCCCTAGAAATAAAGAAACACCCCTGCAATTTTAACCGTGACCAAGGACAAGCTATCAGCAGTTCCTGGCTTCCAGTTTTAGCGAGAAATAAAAGAACCCAGAATGTTCCACAACTCCCTCCCCCTCCTTCCCCCCCCTCTCCCCAAATTCGTATAAATAGATGCATAACCGGAGTGGTCACTCAGTAGCCCTGAGGAAGTCTCCGGCAAAGGAGAGGAAACGTCGGCCACCTTCGAACCAGCTAGCAAGACGCGGACAACCCAAAAACATATATAAGTCAAGGTTATCTTGTTTGTAAAAAGATTGTTTTTAATTTTTTGTGTTAAAATTTTACCTGAGGCATTATAATGAATTTACATACCTATGTAAATTTTATTAAAATAAAATCAATATCTTTTCATTACGCTTACCTCATTAAACATAGTAAGTACTTACGTAAAAATCTTGAAATAATTAGCTAATTTGTCCGATAATTTCCTTATTTCAATGAATTATATGCTTGAAAAAATGGTACAATATCATGTAGGAAACGCGGAGTTATTTTTGCCCCGACTTTTTTTGTACAGGGCCCCTCAATACCTAAGGGCGGCCCTGGTGATACATCGCTCAAACTACCTTAACGCTGGGGCTGGCAGGCAATGGCTTAACAGACTAATTGGACGCACTTGCAAGGCAGTGGTTTCGATGACGCGTATCTAAAAATCTGCGTATCTGTGTTAGGAAAGGTCTTAAAAATATCTTCAGGCAACTCATTCCATTCTTTAATTACGTGGTTTAGGAATGAATTCTTTAGTACATCCGATTTCTATGGCCTGTATTTTATTTTGAAACTGTGGTCCTTCCTACCTATATAGTTGGGTTTGTCTAACCTTTTAATGAATTCCCACCAAGCCTTTTCTTCCTTTGTCGATTTGTAGATCCCACACAATCTATTTACCTTCCTTCTCAATTGGAGTGATTCCCAACCCAGTAGGTAACCCTAACATTGCTGTAACACTCTCTGTCCTTTTGTGTTTCCCTAAGCAGTAGCGTAACCATGGGGGGGGGGCAGGGGAAGCCAATGCCCCCCCTCCCCGTGTTCTGGCGCCCCTAGTCTGTGAAATGTTTCCACTCCTAAGTCCCAAATACGTATAAATAAATGTGTATAATACGTTGTCAATTTTCATATTTTGTACAAACCCATCCGCCTATTGCATCACCAAAATTTGTAAAGTTTATTATACTGGTTAATTTATGAGTCGGCGCCCCCTAAATATTTTCTGCCCCCCCTCTAGACCCAAAACCTGGCTACCCCTAAAGGCCGTTTTACACGGTACATTTGTTTGTACAAACTCTTCCGTGAACTCTTGCATGAGGCAAAATGTATCGTGTAAAGCGGCAAATTGTATGAACGCTTGTGCGAATGTCTCAATGCCTGCACGGGAAATAGAACCTGTTCTAATTTCGTTGAGACAAACGTACAATCTCACGTACATTCGTTTGTACAAAATCTTTCACCGTGTAAAGTGGCCTTAAGACATACCTGGCTGATTTCCTCTGGAATTGCTCAAGATTTTTAACGTGCACCTTTTCCTTTGGATCCCATACCGTTGTAGCATATATTCCATTGTTGGGCGGACAATTGATTGGTGGCCTTAGAACTCCTCTTTTAAGTTAAATGAAAAACTAGTCAAAGTCGAGCTAACTCTACGGAGAGTAGTTAACCTCTTCAATGCGCGCTATTTCTGCCGAATTATGTAGGATATTAAATCCGGAGTCAAATTACTGCCCGAACTGATGAGTTTGACTGTGGGATACCTAACCTCTACCGATGAGAATATGAGCGAGTCTGACGAAGTGAAACGTTGCAGGAGCTGCTTCCCTGCTAAATATTTACAAACTGTTCTGTAAAATGTACAAACTGTTCTGCCGAACGTAAGGAATTCTATGGAAATCGTCGTTCTTTCCGTAGAAAGAGTTCCTTTTCTAAGGAATTTTAAGGTACAAGGGCTCATGTTCCGTTGAAATAATTTCGGCAGAATAAAATGTACACCGCTGCAAACTAGTTCCGTAAAATCTGTTCTGTAGAACGTATGGAATTCTACGGAAATCGTCGTTCTTTCCGTAGAAAGAGTTCATTTTCTAAGGAATTGTAAGGAACGCTCATGTTCCGTAGAAATAATTTCGGTAGAATAACTAGTTCCGTACAGTATGTTCTGTAGAACGTAAGGAATTCAACGGAAATCGTCGTGCTTTCCGAAGAACGAGCTCCTTTTCTAAGGATTTATACGGAGCATGAGTTCACTTATGTTTCATAGATAGTTTCAGTATAATTAATCAACGGAAACTCTACGGCATTCTCAGCGACTGTTTTGATATTGAATTCACTTCGCTAAAGAAAACTCATAATGTCATATAATGAAGGAAAGTGATGCCATATAAACATTTGGAAATAAATATCTCTGTAGGCAGGATGCAATGCGCACGCTTTGTCAGACGTGGAATGGTCATTTGCAGGCCCGAATTTAGGACCTCTGACGCCCCTGGGCAAAAAAACATTTGCTGCCCCCCCAACTTGCAATACATATATTACTTAAATTTTCACAACATAGAGAATGGCTTCACTAGTTTGGATACTTAAGTATGAGTGGCAAACACCATAAGTGAGTTTATTAAAATTTAAGTAGAAACATCTTAATAGAAAGAACTTACACTAAAGAGGTAATTTTGCCGCCCCCTAAAATGTGCCGCCCTGGGCAGTTGCCCGGTTTGCCCTGCCGTAAATACGGCCCTGGTCATTTGGTTAAGACTATCTTGGAGGTTTTGCAATATGAAAACATCGAAATCTCATAGATTAACCTAAATAAATCTGACCAGACCATGAATTGTTTATTCAGGGCTGCAGTACAATGAGTACAGCAAATCTGACCGTATTTTGACTTCAGGATCTGGATGGCAGACAAATGTTCGTAATGATATCAACGATATATACACTACAGCTTTCATAAAAGTTTTAGGCCAACGACAATGGGAGACACTGCCAAATACAGAAACACTGAATAGACCTTAGTGCAATGATCTCTCATTGGACCTGTTTATTGAAATAATCATCCTTGTATTCACAGAATCTCATTCATTCCCGACCGCCGACTGGATATATCAGGTGTATCCTTATAAAAAATCATAGGCAGTCATCAATCCGAAAATTGGTTTGATGCAGCTCTCAGCTCCACTCTCCTCATGCCGACCATGGTTTTTAACTTTAACATCCTTCATAATTAGACTGATTAATTCCATTCTTGTTATTCCACAGATATTCTTCCCATCTATTTGTCCTTCCATTTTTGTTTTTAGCAAGCGATTTTGCCGCAAAATCTATAATTATATATTTTTTTAAATGTTTGTCTTTCTGTCTTTTATACAAATCTACAGTTTTACACAAAACGTGCTGAAATTTTTCAAAGTTTGAATACCTGTAACTTTCCTCACAATTATCATATACATCTTAAAATAGGTAGTTTTTCATCTCATACCGGGATCGTTGAATTCACCAAATTTGAAATAAATCTGAGATGGTCAGGTTGAAGATATTACTTGCCTGTGTTGAATTGACATGGAATGACCCATATCTTAATGTCGACCCACCATCCGCAACCAGAAGGACGTACTCGGTATCGGTAAGCTGGCATCGAGTCGTTCATCATCGTCGGTAATTTTTGTTTTTCAAGGATGTATTGACCACACGATGCCCTCTCACCCATCAGGAATTGAACGGGAAATTGAAGCTTGAGAAGTCACGGAATATATTGTTCATGCTATGTTTTTAATTCATAGAGCCATCAACAGAAGAGTATGATAGAGCTATTCGTGGAAATTCGTGACGCCATTATCCCAGGAAATAATTGAATTTGTTTTGGAGAATTATATTAAAATATAATAGTTCATTAGCGGGTAAAATGACATGAGGAATTGATTACATTAAATGGAAGTTAAAATTATTTCAACCCATCACTCAATGAATAATTCATGGATGGATTTGCGCAGGACACTTGTCCATCCCCTTAATACTCGTGCAATCTCATTATTTGTACAATACAATCTCATTATTTTTAAACTTCCTCTCTGTTCTTTTACACAATTTTATTTTAAGTTACAATCGATAGTTGCTGCAATAATGCATTCATATTTTCTTATACTCCAGTCGGCATATGTTGCGTTTAAAATACTATAGTTTTATTTTTCTAATACTCAATCTGATGAGATATTATCAATACTAGGATATTTTTTTTAAACGAAATTAGAACAGGTTCTATTTTCCGTTCGGGCATTGAGACATTCGCACAAGCGTTCATACAATTTGCCACTTTACACGATACATTTTGCCTCATGCAAGAGTTCACGGAAGAATCGAGCGAGCCACGCACGGAAGAATCGAGCGAACGTCGAGTCCTTACTGAATAAGACCCCAGGGTCCTTATTCAGTAAGGACTCGACGCGGTCGAACCTCGGAAAATCCGTGAATGTGACATCAAAGTCCCCGACTAATCTCAACTTTTGAATGACCCTATTTGAAATTTTCGTGACTGTGACGTCAAAATTTCGTCACTGTCGAGACTCGGATATTCCGAGGCCTTACAGAATAGCCCCTCAGGTTTCCATCCACCCTTCCTCCGTTTCCGGAATGACTCTGCCAACCTACCCACCTATTCTTCGTGGTACAAAATGGCTTCTGATATCGGTCGACTACCCAAATAACTGATCAAATGAGATGATATCTATCTAATACGTACACAAAAAAAATTGACGAAGGCTTTCGGATGGCCGCTGATGAATGAAGACCACTGCATTACTATGCCGAGACTTCCTGACCGGATTACGAATTGCTTTCGAGTAGCCGGCTCGAACGTTACAATGGTACATGTTGGTGACTACTCACCCCCGGCCACACACCCTTGAGGTGGCTTGCTTGGTATTCTGTTGGTGAATGGTCTCTGAGCTGTTCGACGCATACCAATATCTTATCCTGATGAGTCACGTGTGTTAGGGGTTGGGGGAAGGGGAATCACAAAGCTTTCACCCGAGCTAGCGTATACCATTGTGGTGGCTGGAGCGACAATCGCGGGTCATGGAGAACACATTTAAAAAAACTTTATAAGTACCTAAGTCGAAAAAAAATCATCGTGTCGTTGCTGCAAAGAAGTTTGCTGTTTCAGGGACTGCCGCATTTTGATTGGCTTTTGCCCAGTGTCATGTATTGCGCCCTTGCGCTTTAATATTTATTCTTGGTTTTTTTTTTAGTTTGTAATTATTTTACACAGGCCGTTTATATTTAGCTACCTTGGATCCTTTTTGGATTCCCAAGTCCTGGATTAATTTGTTAGGGTTCATTTTGATATTTTCAAAATAGCTCTCTTGCGTTTGTTTTAAGATTTTTCTTATCGGGGTTACGTCCGTCGTTGCATATAAATCTCCGGTTCTCGTCCATCTGTTAATTTTAAAGATGGAGCGGATAAATTTTTGTTCGTATATTTTCAGGTTTTCCAAGTTCCCTTTTCGTGATAGGCCACACCATGCCGGGGCTGTGTATAGTATTGTAGGTCTTATGAAAATTTCATACATTTTAGCTTTTATTACATCTGGCTTCGCTCTATTGCACAAGATTCTAAAAACAACTATTGGACCACATTTCACAGATACATAAGGGCTTCTGTTTATGCGTTGGAACTCACCGTACATACAGTAAAGGAAATGGTACAAGTTTTATGTATAAAATGTTTTTCCCTAGTTTTATGGCTACAGTTTTAGGCGCGATATTTGAAATTTAGACAAAATTACATTGAAATGTTGTTTTCGAATATTGGACTCGGCCTCCGGCCTGGCGGAAACCTTGGTATTTGTTATCAACCATGATAGCTATGACAAATGCATTATTTCGCGTTTAGAAGAAAATATGTACAAAAGTAATTTAATTATTACGAAATATATCTAATTTGCCATAAGGCTACGTGTTAAAATAGCATTGAATTGCCACAAACCAAATCGGTATCAAAGCAATGATAAAAAAAACTCCTACGGCCGTAAAACGGCCATTGTAGTTTTTATCCTTGCTTATCCGTAGGTACGTAAACGAATTAATAAGAAATATATCTAATGTGCCATAAAACTGTGAGTGAAAATAGTACTGAATTGCCAAAAACCAAATCAGTAACATAGCAAAGATAAAAAACTCCAACGGCCGTAAAACGGCCATTGCAGTTTTTTTATCCTTGTTTATCTGTACGTATGTAATCGAACCTTTACGAAATATATCTAATGTGCCATAAGGCTATGTGTTAAAATAGCATTGAATTGTCATAACCCAAATTGGTGTCAAAGCAAAGATAAAATAAATATAGTTAAAAAAACTAAAAAACACGCTTTAATGATAACTCAAACTAAAAAGTGAAAATTTATTCTTAAAATAGAAATAAAAAAATAAATGAAAAATATTAATATTATCGTCAAAAAAGCGTGGTGTGCTCCGTTGCTTAGTTAATTTGATATGCCTTTTGTAATTGTTTACCCAAATTACTGAATGAAAAATGCGGGAAAAGATTATGCTTTGAACCATATTTTTAGTACCATTTTTCTACTAATCGTACCGATTGAATATTTTCAAGAATTGATATATCGAGCACGCCACGCTTTTTTCACGATAGTATTAATATTTTTCATTTATTTTTTTATTTCTATTTTAAGAATTATTTTTCACTTTTTAGTTTGAGTTATCATTAAAGCGTGTTTTTTTAGTTTTTTTTAACTATATTTATTTTTCACTTTTTAGTTTGAGTTATCATTAAAGAGTGTTTTTTCGTTTCGGAGTGAAATCGTTAAGAATTATTTCGGAGTTGAGTGTTAAGGAGTCGGTTACAAACGAACAGACAAACAAATTTAGCAAATGCGAAAAGCGAATACGACGATAAAAAATTCTTCTCCCGTCTAAACTTGCTGCAATTAAAATTTAATTATAACTGGCCGTTAAACGATCAAATTAAATACAACAAAAAAAACGTCATTCATTGAGCCGCGAATTCTGGCCCCGCTCGGTGAGAGTTGACGACACTTACCACTACACCATCCGATCAACATTGAGATGGGGCTTACTCTATCCTTCTAATTCTCACGCAAAGGATCTGTTCAATTGAAGAAAATTATTAATCCTGGCGATCCTGATTAGAATATTGAGAAAATCTTATCGAATTATTGTATTGTCATCGGTCCTTGATGAGTCTACAAATTTTAAAGGAAATCTGATCGTTCAAAGTGGGTCAAAATCGAGTCCAAAGGAGTCGGTTACCAACAAACAAACAAACATACAGGTGAAGCTAATAAAAGCGTGTTAAAAACTCCAACGGCCATTGTAGTTTCTTTCATCCTTGTTTAGCTATATTAGAGGCCGTAGATATCAACCTTCCCATATTTAATCTAATTGGTATGATGCAATTTTTCACTTTTACACATAGATATCACTAATGAGAACAAGTAGTATGCAAAGTTTCACTCAAAACTGTGCATAAACAAAAATCGCTCCAACCGCACCTTGAGGTGCCGCGGCGTAAACAGTCGTCTCTCTTCGCAACGGCTGACGCTATCTATATTCCTTTCACGGTCACGCCTCTGTTTTCACTTGTCAGCTGTTGTGGATTTCATTGTCCTTGACGTGGTTGGCTCTTGTCGGCGATCACTCTAGCGTTCGACTTGGGAGAAATAAAAGGGATTCCCCTGTCCCGATTCAATTCTCAGAAAAATAATATCCATCCTCTTAACCTGTTAACGCCTAGCGGTACCGTTTGGTACCAGCCGGTATTATTAAAATTAAATTTTCTTATACTCCTGAATATTTAACTGGATTTTTAAAACTTAAAGTCAATTTAAATATACTACAGCTTATAATTTTAAAAACTTCGCTTTTTTTGCCCTTTATTAACGCCAATTCAGGTGTTTAAAAATGGGAGAATTTTTACGGATCGCCAAAAAACAGTTTTTTTCTTGCAGACCTTGCGATTTTCTTTTATTTATCCAGTATTGACATTTTTGCAACATTTTTTTACGTAGCGTTACATCTAAATATATGTAGCTTTCGATATGATCAAAAATTTTAGTTACTGGTTTATTCATTGGAAATTTACAAGGGTTGACATTTCTCTGGTACCATGCGGTACCGCTAGGCGCTTCCCATGCTATTTTTACGCGGGAAGCGATAGATTACGAGGTAATTTCTTCGTCTTTGGTGTTTCTACCGGATTTATTTTGCTCTATCGTGTTTATAACCAATTTGGGTTTGAATGAAGTATACATTTCATTTATGTACACCCCGAAAATATCTCTAGTTCAGTCGTATTTGTGTTCGCCGTCACCCTGATGACTTAGGCCCCTGGTCGTCCCCGTACCTCCAGATGTATGTACATACTATTTCCGGGCTCGTGTCGCACACTACAACCCTGATTAGGGGATATGGGGGTCTGGCGGTAACAAAGAAACATTCCTCTGAAGAATGAAAAGAAAGAGTAACTGAATAAGAAGGAGTGGAGTAGCCACCGGTAAACTCCCAAGATGGTGCCAAAGACAACTAAATCATTTATATTATTTAGACCTTTCTTTTCTTCATCGCACTCGGTCGAGCCATATTTTGCAACCTTTTCGCTACTTCTACTCTTGAGTTGCTACGTGCAGTGGAGAAGAATTTTGACATTGATTTCAATGAAATATGCGTCGAACCACCGGCGGTAACTGCGTTGCCTAATGAAGATTCAGCCGAAGAAAACAACGGAGGAATGGTGGACAACTTGAGTGGACGGCATTTGCGCAGCAAATTTGACGTTGTCTTTCAGAACGGTGGACGTGCAATCAGTGATGCGCCCCAGAGTGGGCTGAAATGCCGATTTAGCGCGACATAAGTCAATTTTTCGAAATTCATAAAATTAACGCAAAACTATGCCTAGAAGGTAGGAAAAACTCTATTTCATGACAAACAAGACGATTTAAGGCTGTTAAAATAGTGTAATTCGTTGTACAGGCCTCGAAAGTGGCTGTACCAAAGTTACTCTTTTTTCGCTAGATTACCACACGTCTGTTAATGTGCTTGGTTTGCTATCAGGATAGCCCATACAGGAAAAATGTTTATTTCATCATTGAAACATATCATTAATTATACAATAACATTAATCTAATCAAATTAATATTTTATTTGATCATTGTAATTACATATTTCATACCAGTATGCAAAAAATCACGAGGACTATTATTTCAAGTGAGCTACAAAAAAAGCACCACCGGGCACCAATGCCGCATTATATACACCATGATAGCTGATAACTCTGTAACATTTTACAATAATAAAATCTTGCACCTAGGTGCACTTTTTTATTTGACAGGCATTTCATTGCATTGCCGTCCATAAGACGCTCAGTGCAGACAGACGTCACTAACATGCGTCTTTTCGCTCAGATAATGACACCATATTTTTAAGGCATACTTTACTTGCCACATGTATAAAGATAATTTAAAAATTAATAGACGTTTGTTTACGCAAATTATAAAGATAGTTATACAATCACCAACACTCTGGGATTCCTCGTTAATCCGCTTCACACATTTGGGTTGTCTATAATTGCAATTGTCAGCTTAATCAAAGTATTTTCCGAACTAGCACCGAACGACAAAGTAGCTCCCGAGTAAACGAAAGAATAACCTCACAAATATAATTAATATAATTGAAACAAATTATGTTCCAATGCGAATGGTAACAATCGAATAATTGATAAAATTACGGAAAATATCCAAGCATATGGGGAGCCAGGTCCAATTGTTAAATCACGTTAGAGACCTCAATCACGCGAACAAAAGATCGTTTTGGATGATAAAGAAATTAGTGTACATGAAGCGATTTTCCCTAATCCTGATTACTCCACCTTTCGTGACGTGTTCCCTACCACATTCTTTGAACTATTTTTTTTACGAAGAAGTTATCTCTCATATTTAGTAGTAGAATCGAATGAGTATGCACAGTTCTGCAATTGTGTAAATTCAAACATAGCACCTGAGGAAGTGAAAATGATTGTTGCCATTGTGTTCCAAGGAGGGTATAATACGGTTCCTAGTAAAAGACACTATTCGGAGGCAGCACACAATAGGAGGAATTAACTCGTGCATAATTCTATGAAGCGAGACAGATTCTTGCAAATAAATAGATTCATGCACTGTTGTGACAATATTACCGTTGATGCCACGGCTAAAGTATAGAAAATGCACCCTCTTATTGATATGGCAAATAAAGCATTTGGCAAGAATTTCAAAGAAGAACAGTGTTTGAATTTTATGACTCAATGGATTCATAATACGGGAGGCACGGATGTAAACAATTCATTTGGGGGAAGCCCATAAGATTTGGCAATAAAGTGTGGTGCCTGAATTTGGCCTCCCGATTTGGATGCCTCCCGATGGCTACCTTGTAAATTTTGACGTTTATCAAGGAAATAATCCAAGGAGAATGTAAAACTATGAAAAAGAATTCGGAAAAGCTGCATCACCTCTAATAGGAATGATAGGTGAGCTGCAAAAAAAAGAATTGAATTTTCGGTTCTATTTTGATAATTATTTTACAAGTTAAAGCTTGGAGAAATATCTCCACGGAAGAAACTTTGGTGCAACTGGTACAGTAATGGAAAATATAACCTAAAAACTGTCCACTGAAGTCCTCTAAGGAATTGGCCAAGTTGAAGTGAGGATCATTTGAAGCCAAAAGATTCGAGAAAGACAACATGCTCTAAGTAAAGTGGGTGGGCAATGCAGTAGTTTCGGTAATTTCATCATGTCACGGTCACGGATGGCAATCGAAACGAAACGAAAGTCAAAACCAGTAAATTTTCAATAGTTTTAGTGTTGGGAGCGAAATGTAGAAGCGAAACTAAATGGAATGAAACCCGAGGAGCTAAACTCATGATGAAACTAAATTGGAGTCGAAACTACTGCGGGTCGAAACTAAACAAATGCCCCGGGACGAAACCAAACAGGAATTAAGTTTCACGCCGTTGGGACCATGTGCTTCATCTTCGCCCGGTTTAGTTTCGCACCACACGTAGAATGGTTATTTTTGACTTAACTGACTCTTGTATTCACTTGTCTGTGCAGTGATCGTGATTTAGTTAAAATTCGTGCAATAGAATATGGAATCATCGTTAATGTTGGAGGATCCAACATGACAATTGTCACAATAATTATTCATTGCTTACTTTTCAAATCAGGGTAGCATAAATGTAGAATAATATAAAGCTAGGAAAGTTAAGCAGTTCCGTGCATCTTTGCAACTGAATTGTTTTTCGTTAGAAAGTCCGCGCCCGCAAGTAACTATGAAAAGAGCGGGCATACGAGACGATATTTCAAATTTTGTAAAAGACGAGGTAATAAAATAAATAAATAACCCATTCCTGCTATCTTAAATAAAATATATCTTTAAAAATTGCATTTAATTTGTATAAATGGACAAAGTGACATTGAGTGGGCATACTTATTAGTTGGAGACACAAACGAAAACCATTTTAAAGCTTATTGTTAGTTAGTATCAGTAATAATAAATCCCACAACTGGTCGGAATGAAATAATAATATGAGGAAGTCACATAATTTTTCCTTGTACATATTATTAAAATTATACTAGCTTTTTCTGCATTGACAAAGGCAGGTGTATGACTGTTTCAGACGATCAAAGTTCATCGGTAATTAGGTAACTTAGAAAGCACTGTTTTGAGTCTAAGGCCCACTAGGGCCCCATCATTACTTCCAAACTCTAAATCATTTTGTCCATATAGATTTAGTAAATAATATCTACCCGTGTGAAAAAGTTCTAGTCTAGGTAAATTTTACGACTACCAAAGGGCCCAATTTGGAGCTCTAAGGCCTTTTCTATATATTATACAGCACACCTTAGAATATACTAAAAATGTTGCAATATTTCAGGTCAATCGGTAAAGTATTTTCAAAAAGAAGAGTTACGAACATACAGACAGACACCACTGCATTTTTAGCTGGATATTTTTGCATAAACATCAGTAGCAATTAGCAAGTGACTCAACTTACAATTTTAATGAAAACAGCAAAATGGCTTTATTATTCCATGTAACTTATTTCTGCTGTAAGCTGTGCAATCTTCATAAGAGCCAACGTTAAAAATAATACTTTCAAGGATGAATTACACAGATTACTTCAGTTACCTACTTCAAAAATCAGTTTTTTGTATCATTGTGTTCGATAAAAAGTACATTGAATAGTGTATAGCAATTTTTAATTTTTAAATAACTTGACCTGAAGGCAAAATCACCTTAATCGGGATAGCGAAAGCAGAAATAATTTAATTTAAGAAAGAATCACGATTTAAAGTAGATTTTATATTTACTTCCAAGCAATGAGATGAAATTAATATTCATGATGGATATCAGCAATGTTTGCTTCTTGGTGTATCCTGCTTTAAAGAGAAAGGTGTAAAAGTGCTTGCAGATAAAGCGGAAGATAAATCATTCAGCATGGTTAAAATAAGTCAATTCCATGTTTATTTCAATTTCAAAACGGTGTTCTCCAAAAGCAATTGAAGGTTTCACGTTTATTGTCCTTCAATCCTGAACTACTGTTTTTCTACAATGAATCATCTATCGCATTTTGGAAAATTCCTCACTGTAATCAATTCAAATTTTTAATATTTTAAGTGAATTTTTAAAAGTGAGGCTATTGGGTTATACTAGGCACTGAAGCGTTTCCTATGATTTTATTCAAATTACTTTCCAGCCATAATAAAGTATTAGGTCTATTGTATATAAATTAAATGTCCGTTTAAATTAAACGGAGTCTTAAAAATGATAATGTCTGTAACTTATTAGATATTTAAGAATTTAGGTTAGGTAAGCCTTATAATCAGGTTTATATTACCTACCGGTCCAACGATTATTGCTCTTTAGCTTTGTACCTAGTCTTAATTCTCTTTTTCATTCGTGAGCACAACATTCATGCAAAGTGCCTTCACCTAAAGGTTATTCAAAACAAACGCCAAGACACATTGATGCTCGTGTATATCGTGTATTGTGCAAATGTTGGCAGTACACTTAGCTAAATGATGCTGTTTACAATATTGGTTTAGCGATCGCCAGCAACGGATCTAGCAGGACATTCCCGTGCGTTTCATGCATAGTGTTCAGTAATACTACGACGAAGATAGATAAATAGTAACACACAATGTTTTAACCTCACCTCCTTTACTGCAATAACTTACACATGGGTCGAAACTATTGCCTCTTTGCGAGAAAAAGTGAGAAAAAGAAAATCCTTGTGCCACGACCCGATGTTTTTGGGAAATACAATGCATTTACATACTGATCGAATGGACTGGAATATATCCCTTTATCGTATTGTTGTTATAGGAAAGAAATGGTGGAACCTATTTTCAATTGGATGCTTGATGCCATGATGCATAATGCATGGTTGCTGATGAGGAAGTTAGGAAAAGATATAACCCACCTGGAGTTCCTACGGGCAGTTGTATAGACTTACTTCAAGAGATTCAAGGATTCCCCTACATATGTAGGAAGTGCACCTGTATCCTGAGGTGGTGAGACTGGATTGACGTAAGTGAACTCATCATAAGATAATATGTTACTTTTCCATATATTGTATTTGATTGCTGTCAGTCGATTTTCTTTTCAGTGTCTCAGATGTTATAATGTACGATAGGTACAACCACCTCGTGATATCAACCATCCAGAGGCGTGGGTGTGCACATAAAAATTGCACCAGTAGGGCACGAATGATGCATCTATGATATGCCATGTAGGGTTGTCCATTGACTGTTTTACACCATATCATGTACGGCAGTGATAAAATAATGCCATTAAAGGAAATTTTTTTTTATTATTTTTGAATTTGAGCATTTTTAAAATTATTTTTTATTATTACTTAAATAATTTGTTTAAATGTTTTTTGGCATTTTAATGCAATTTTCTGTTTCAAAGTAAAATTAAGTGAAAAAACATGGAATACTAAATATTTGGAACAACTACACGTAAATTACAGAAAACTCCTGAAAACTTCAATTTTGTACTAACCCTAAGTGCCTAGCGGTACCGTTTGGTACCAGGCTGAATCTCCATAACTATACCAATGTTAAAAGTAAAACGGTTGGACGTAATAACAAAAAAAAACTATTTTAAAATATTAGTTTATCACAGGATTCCAAGACAAATATTATTCCAGGCGTTACATTAAACATTTGGACGCGATTAATCCTGCTACATCACCGTTCGTGAATAATAAGCCCGTGAATGCCGCCATATCTGCCTTCTTGATGTCTAACACTTCCTCGCCTCGAAAGTCATTCATGCGATATGTTTCACAGAGTATTTTTTACTAGGTTATCCCTCAACATTCCTGCATCGATTGGATTATATGCTATACCGGTTAACCTTTTTTCCGGAAATACATTATTGGTCATTTGAATAAACAAAACGGTTGTTGAAACATTAGTGTACCTAATGTGCTTGTAATATATCTGACAGGAAATACGTAATTGACTAATCAATACTTACAAAATTCTCAACTCACTCTTCTCTCATTGACAGTAATCTATTTACAATAGGTACCTACTCAACGTTGATGCAGGTGAAATTCTCAACTAATAATAAGTCTTCATTTATAAGATTCACAGATAACATCAACCTACTAATATGACATGCCAGTTATATTCTCTAACATAATCTATATGTGCATGCAACTCCCAAGACGGGATGCTGCTAAAAAAATCTGTTAAATACTAATCTTTCTAGCATCGTGTAGCCTAAATTTTAGTTTGGAGTTTGTGGTATTATTTTGATGGTGTCACTCATTAAATCACAGAGCGGGGAAAAACTGCATAGAATGCTGAAATAATTTGTCGAATTAAATTGTAAAAGAAAATTGCCCGAGGGACTAAGAAATTCTCCGTAGTCACTTGGTGATGTGTTATGTCTATAGCAGTGAAACTGATACACTTTCCTGATTTCCGATGAATAGCAGACGTAAGTAGGTACGTCTAAACGTAGTCTAGACATTTAAGGTGTTCACGGTGTTACGCGGTCCAGATTTTCAACGTGTTTATCGCATTTGGTAATTCTAAAATCCTATCCTATATGGCATTCTCAGAATAAATAAGCTCTCTAAATATGGCAGAAAACGTGTGGCGAATGATTTATCTCACTCACCCGAATTCCCTGAAATGTATTGACGCATAGAATTGATGCAGTAGAAATATAGTATCGTACATAATTATAGTATTGATTTGGAACATAATCATTAGCAGCCATTATTCCTAAGAACGGTTTCCTCTGCCTTCTCCTCTTTATTCCATTATATAGTTTTAATATTTTTCATGGTACGGAGACTACCGCGGTGATTTGATGAATTGATTTCTACATCTACATCTACAAAATACCCTGCAAGCCACCTCAGGGGTGTGTGGCAGGGGGTGAGTAATCACCAACATGCATTACACTATACACTAGAGTTAGTGTAACTACGACTAATTATGCATTAGCATAAATCGCTAATGCTTGTCACGAGGCGAAGCCGCACAAGCATACACCACTACACTACAGATGTCATCACAATGGAGAGGGACCGTCAATATACAAGCATTCTACAACTACATAGATGGACAGGGACTCAAGACCCATGTAGAAAACATGCTAGGCGTGATGTTAGTATGTACTAGGTAACAGATAAGGATTGAAGTATGCGGAGTACTACTACTACTAAGAGCTACACTACCTAACGACAAACCTAGATAAAAGTCTCATTGGCAGCTGTTATGGTCCCTTATCGTTCGTGGGAAAAATGACATTTTAAATCTATCCGTTCTGCAGTCTAGTTCCCTAATTTTACTCTCATGATCTGATTCTCCGTAGTATGTCGGATTTCGTAAAATATTATCAACGTCGTCAGAGAATAGACCGGTTTGGAACTTACATAATAGATTGAGTCTAAATTTTAATCGACGGTCTGAAAGCTTTTCCCATCCCAGTTGCTGCAAAAGGTCAGTAACACTAACGAGATTATCATAACGGCCTTTAACGTATCTTGCCGATCTTCGCTGCACGCGTTCTAACTCAGTTTCCAAGCCTATCTCACAAGGATCCGAAATACTGGCGGCATATTCTAAGTGGGGTCTAACGAGGGAGAAGTAGCTGATTTCCCTTACTTTATCGTCGCACTTTCCAAGTACTCTTTTAACAAATCCCAATTTACGATTAGTTTGACCGGTAATTTCTCGAATATGTTTACTCCACGATAGGTCATTAGTCAGTTTAACTCCGAGGTACTTAACCGATTCTACGGTCTCTAATTTTATGTTTTTTATGCAATAGCTGATACAAGGAGCGTTTTTCCGTTTCCAAAAATTCCCAAGAACGCATTTTTTTCAGGTTTAATTCTAGCTGCCACGCATCGCACCACTCCTGTATTGCCTCGAGATCCTTATTTAGCGCTTCCTTATCAGTAAAGCTACGAATTTCTCTATACACCACTGCGTCGTCAGCAAATAATCGAAAGCTTACTGTCAACTTTGTCACCGATGTCGTTTATGTACAAAAGGAACATAAGCGGGCCTATGACACTTCCCTGTGGGACATCCGATGTGACTTTTACTTCATTAGAGATAGTGCCATCTAATACAACCCTTTGCACGCGATTACTTACGAATTCTATAACCCAGGAAATTACGTGGTCGTCTAAACCGTAGGATTTTAATTTCATGAGTAGCTTAATATGGGAAACTTTATCAAATGCCTTTTTAAAGTCATGAAAAATTGCATCAACTGGAGCGTTATGTTCACCCGAGACTAAAATATCGTGAGCAAAAAGTGCTTATTGAGTTTCGCAAGATCTTCCCTTTCTGAATCCGTGTTGTGTTTTTGTCAACAAGTTCTCTATATCGAGGTGTCTCATAACTGAACTTACAATTATATGAACAAGGCTTTTGTTCGGGTTTCTCCGGCGTTGATTCATGTTTATGGACAACCGTTTCGCTTGCATTCCAGCTAGCGTCGTCAGGTGACCTGAATGAGCTGCAGAGATTCTTTCGCCGTTATATATACGCTAGTCAGGCGCGCTGATTGGCCGGATGGACCTCTGAATTTGATTGTTGAAAAAGACGTTGGAACGTTGAGAAAATAACAGACTTCCCTTCTTGGATGCTCTCGTCACCAAGAAATCGGATAGCAGCTTAGGACACTCAGTTTACAGGAAGAAAACCCACACTGATCGTTATTTGAATGCCAAATCTTACCATCATCCTGGCCAAAAAGCATCAGTCATTCAAACCATATTCCACAGGGCATATGCCATATCTCCATGATGCAGACTCGCTCGTCAGAGAAAGACAGCACCTCCTGACCACACTCCAAATGAATGGCTATAGGCGACAATCAATAAATAAAATCGCATGTAAAGAAGAGGGGAAAAGTAATGCGGCCATGAAAAGAACCATGGAAGCCGAAATGCAGGAGAAGGCGAAGGCATACGCTCTCTTACCATACGTCGCCAGGACTTCACAGAGGATCGCAAGAGTTCTCGCCAAGCACGACGTCTTGACGAGATTCAAAAGCGAAAAGAAGACCACTGACCTCCTTCGAACCGAAAAAGATCGACACCCTGCTGACATTTATGAAAGAGTGTACGGAGTTACGTGTAGTTGCGGTAAATCGTATATTGGCCAGACATCGAGATCCCTGAAATGCAGAATAGCGGGACACCAAAGGGCGACCGAAAATAAATATTTTCGCCTTTCCGCGGTTGCAGAGCACGCCTGGGTCAGAACCCGGCCACGACATTTAACTTTCACAATTGCAAGATCATCATCGCCAGAGAAAATAAATATTTCCCTCGGCTGATAGGCTATTGAAATAGCAAAAAATGCTGAGAATTTTAACAGGGAAGACGGCTATCCTCTCTCCTCAACGTTCCAACGTCTTTTTCAACAATCAAATTCGAAGGTCCATCGAGCCAATCAGCGCGCGCCTGACTAGCGTATATATAACGACGAAATAATCTATGCAGCTCATTCAAGACCTGACGACGCTAATGCAAGCGAAACGGTTGTCCATTAACATGAATCAACGCGGGAGAAACCCGAACAAAACAAATTAATATTTTTCATGATTTGCTTTTTGCATTTCATAATATTCCATCCGCATTCTTCCTTGGCAATGTTTCCCATTCATTTTTACTTCTATATTGTTGCTCTGAAGCCCGACATTCTTTCACATCAGCACAGCAATAGTGCAAACAACCTTGCGTTCCTTTTCGCTTATATAGTGAAAGAGGAAATATAGTGTAAACACAAACGTGCCTTTTTTCGGTCATCTCATTTACACAACACATAAAGTGATTGAAAAACTTTGACAGCTTAGTTAATACTTTTTAGTCATCAACATTTAATCATTAAATTTTCTCGAAAGTGACCATCACGGATTCATTTCAACATACAGCTGGAGTGGAGCAAGATTACTTTTGTTAATTTAAAAAAATTAAATTTACCAATTACATTTGAAAGTATTTAGTTATTTTATTTACTGTTTTAAGCAGACGGAGCATGCTAACTCCTCAAGTATAGATATACCTATGTCGCATAGCACATGGTCAATCATAATACCCTCCTCATGTGAAATTTAACTTCTGTTTCTTTGGTGATAACATGAAATTCAGGGAAATAGTCAAGGCTTTGATCACAAGGTAGCAGCACCACCAGTTCAAGTCTGCCGACGGAAGCGCCAAGTGTTCGAGAAAGCGAACTACGCGCTGTCTAGTCATCGGACTGGTCCCTTCCCGCCTGGACGATGATTCGTTCCCCCTACCTCCTATGTATTTTCCCCTTCGCAGTACGAAAACGCAAAACTGGTCCCCCTCGATGGCCTTCGCAGGCATGAGACGGACGCCCGGCTTCGCCTCCCCACTCCCCCTCTTCCTCTGTTTGAGGATTCCCCTAGATTTACACTCCGAACCCGCAACAACTCTACGCTCAACCGCTGCGGTCAGGGAAAAGCCTCTGGCGGTAGGCCGGCAGTCTCTCTAGCCCGCATTCCCCGGGAGGATCAACGTCAGAGTGGGAGAACAAATAAATAGAACTAGTACCCACTCAGAAGAAGTCGGACCTTCCCCGTGAGCACACGTGGGTCTGTCATAGTTTTGCGTCGTCGTTGCGACGTCGTCAAAAAGTGCAACGAAACGTGTGGTTATTGTTGTTGTCGTTTCAACGGATCGAATAAAAAGAAACCTCCGGAGTTCCTCAAAGAAGGAGAGGAGGAGGAGTTAGCGTGGGAAGCGGCGAGGAAGATTGTGATTGGCTCGGATTGGTGGAGGAAGCGGCTTGGGAGCTGAGGAGAGAAGGAAGGGGAGTTGCACACAGGTGAGAAGGAGATACCGGTCCGAAGATTTCCCCTCCCCACGAGTCCCGACCCACCCGGGAATAAAAACCAATCGTGGCAGGCCAAGAGGAAGCAGTTGAGGATCGTCTTGCGGAGCGACCACCACAAGGCGGACTAAACAGCACCAACGCCATCACCCCCTTCCCCCAAACAACCTATCGTCAACAAGAAGAAAACCTGCTCCCTCAGTCACCCGAGAAATCGCGGGAAGACAAGTGCCGTGAACGGATAACTTCCCGGGCAGGAAGCGGGGGTGCACCCCCGGTTTCGCTTTCTCCTCCTCCGTGCGAGCCTACGAAGACGGACGAATCAGGGTCTCTGGATCCACCCGCACCCTCAGAATCACCACCACCCTCCATGATGGGAGCTCTCATGAGTCTACTATTCGGCAATGCCCAGGTCCATGCCTACGTCACCACAGGTGACAGGAAGGGCGCCGGAACTGACGCGAACGTTTGGCTGTGCATCGAAGACGACCTAGGGAACGCCACTCCGGACGTCCTGCTGGACAACCTGCTGCAAAACGACCACGAGAGGGGCAAGACGTACACGTACCCCATCTGGAAGCTGGGCACCCTGCAGGGTAAGATCCACAAGGTGATGGTGTGGAGAGACGAGGCGGGGATCGGGGACCACTGGTACCTGGACAGGATCGAGGTGGAGGATAAGAGAAGGAACACCAGGCACGTGTTCCCGCTGCAGAGATGGGTCAAGCCACACATGCGGTACACCATGTTCGAGCACCACACGTTCATGCCACAGCACGATCCGCATGTGGAATTGCGGAAGGAGGAGTTGGAGGAGAAGAGGAAGGCCTTCGTGTACATTTCCAGGTTCGAACTGGGACCGCGGCAGGTACTAACTCTACCACTCTATACTTGACTCTTGCACGCTTCACTTAGTAGAAGTTACTAATATCAGTAGGTACTCATAATTAACTCAGCTTAGTAGGAGCTATTGGCTGAAGGGAGGGCTGAAAAATTGGTACGCCAAAAGGGATTCCTTTTCTCATTATTCATTGCTTCTTCATGTAGAATTATGCTCCAAGCTATTTCCGCATCCCTCAACTCCAGATAAAATTCATCTTTCTCGCCTCACCAGCCCTTAATCATCGTGTCTTTTATTTTTTATTTTTTTCCCCTTGCCCCAATATCTGTTTCCCCTGCCCCAATATCTGTCCCCCCTCCTCCTCCGTAACTACAATAACAATAACAAACCCAAATAATAAAATTCTGAATATTACATATTGTTTACCTGACCTGACGATGCCGTAAAGCGGCGAAACGCGTCGTGCAATAATAAAATATTGTAGAAAAGTACTAAGTTGTGTTAATCATGAGTGCTGATATCTACTACTCTAGCTGAATGCACAGTTTTTTTTATTGGCCGGTGAAGGCGTGTACATTTTCAAAATATCCCGTGAGCTCACGCCCTGACCCAAGGCTCCCGGCATTTAAACAGAGTTGAGTCCCTCTTTTTGGTAATTTAACAAAGAAAAAGTCATTTTACTTTTTTTTCTGTATTTTACGTTCATGAACTTGAGAAAATTTACAAGCAGACATAGAAATATAAACAGACTTTTACGATCTATATTTTTTTACCAACGAAAACAAAGTAGGTACCGACAATAAAGAACTCAAACAGTGTTTGCCTCTTCAATTGTCAACATTGACTATGATCTATGCTATGATCCATTATTTTCTATTTTTATCGAAAACGTTTGTGGTTATTTCTCGTTTCCTGAGTTTCCAATGTGTACTATTTCATTTCCTATCCGGGACCTACTCTTAAGGCTGTGGCCCCTAGGCGGCTGTCTAGTTTGCCTCGACAGAATTTCTCCGCTAACTGATATGCCGCCACAAGAGCGTTAAGCAAGGGGGGTATTAGGACTCCATAAACTCAAAACTTTCTGGCTTTACTTGGTAGAACCACTGCATAATAAAAATTTTGTATTGAGCTTACAAAGTTATTTTACCTGTTCATTAGGGATCCAGCCGATGGGGGGGGGGGGGATATCTAAGGGGAAAATTATTAGGAGTTGGGAGGGAAGGGAGACGTGTTTTGATGGCCTAGTATTTCGTTCTGTTTATGTTTTAGTCATCAATGGTGCGTGGGAGGAAGGAATTCTCGAACCTATATGTTCCTGCTATTGAAAAAAAACGTCCCTGGGCACAGAGCCAGTTAGTTCACCACCCTGTAGGAATTTCATTCTCGAACTCCGCCCCCTCTCGAAAAGTTTATCTTGAATAGGCGTCCATGCCTCCGTGGGAAAAAAGTGCTTCGCTTCCTCACTTGAACAAAATCTCATCCACTATTAAGATCGTGAAGATCTTTTATACGCTACCAATATTTGGGATCCTTATGAGGTTGGCTTAAAAACTAGAGTAGGAACGCGTGCAGAGAGGATCGGCAAGATACGCTAAAGTCCGTAATGATAATCTCGTTAGTGTTACTGGCCTTTTGCAGCAACTGGGATGGGAATCGTTTTCAGACCGTCGATTAAAATTTAGGCAATCTATTATGTAAGTTCCAAACAGATTTATTTTCTGACGACGTTAATTATATTTTACGAAATCCGACATACTACGGTAAATCAGATCGTGAGAATTAAATTTGGGAATTAGATTGCAGAACGGACAGATTTAATATAGTATCATTTTCCCGCGGACGATAAGAAATCATAACAGCTGTCAATGAGACTTTTAACTAGGTTTTTGATAGGTAGTGTAGCTCTTATCCCTAATACTTAGTATCCTTACCTGCTACCGATTACTTACAGCACGCCGTGCATGTTTTCAGCACAACTCTTAAATTTCTGTCCGTTTATGTAGTTGCAAAATAAATAAATACTATCGGTCCCACTAACACTGGTAACATATCTGTAGTGCAGTACATGCTTGTGAGGCTTCGCCTCGTGACATGCATAAGCGATTTATGCTAATGCATCTATAGTCGTAGTAACACTAACTTTAGGGTATAGTGTAATGTATATTGGTGACTACTCACCCCCTGCGACACACCCTTGAGGCTTGCAGGGTATTTTTGAGATGTAGAAAATTTTCAGCTGTGATTTTTTGTGTGGTACGATCATTATTTCCTTCTGTGTTTATCTTCGATGAAGTGGCTCCATGGGTGGTTTTTTGGGCTGTCTTATTGGGGCGATTCGCCGAGTTGTGTGGCCAGAATATCAGTGAGAAAGCAAGGTTTCAAAATATAAATAAAGGCTAATATGATCACTCATGTATTATTATTTTTACAATTACACTTTCAATGGTGATAGGTAGGTATATACATAAAACATTTATTGAGAATATTGCTGAGGGCCAACATGAAAAATATCATTTGGCTTGACTAGTGTTCGAACCCGGATACCTCAGTAGTCCTCCAGATTCGTTTGAAATTCTCACCCTAGCGCCATTGACTGGGTTCAATGTTCTTTTGTTATATATACAAGAATATCTGAAGAGATTTGTCATTTGAAGAGGCTTTCGCTATGTTTCGCAGTCCAATTGTTGCATCCCAGCACTTGCCACTTATATCAGCGTGGAAGATTAATTTGACTATAGCTGACATAAAACGAGATTTTTGGAAATTCATGTGAAAACATCTAATATTTGCCCCCGAATGGTGAATGCAGATTATAATTCCTAAATCTGTTATAGTACAACATAGTTTTACGATTGAAAATTATGAAAAAACCAGAACATACAATGTATTGGAAAATGATGATTAAAATTGTGCAACTGTATTTTTATTTCCACCAACGGTGTTCGGCCTTCTATGGTGTTGCTTAACGAGCATATACTTGATGTTATTTTAAAAGATACATTGAATGAATTTTAATACAACCGTTTTAGGAACCGAGGGATTAAGTATAATATTATTACGGAATCTCATATTTTGTTTCAAGATGTTCATGTTTTCATATGAAGAAAAAAAAATAAAAAGCTAACGAAAAAGGTGACGATCACCAAGTGAATTTGTGAGATTGCTTAGTTCGTGAAGTTAAAAATTGAGAAGCTGTTCCTTAATTTTCTTTAATTTTCTCACACACCGGTGCAATTAGCAAGCAGGCGACCGGTTCTGCTTACCCTCGACGTCACACAAAAGGACATTTTATCAGCGCCATCGAATTCAGAGCTACGTTTAGAGTTGAAATCGAAAGTGGATTTCGAGACGCTGAGAATAGTTTCATGCATCTGGGATGGATTTTACTATTTTACATAAGCGCCAAGAAGGAAGGTGTTACAGGGTATTCTGGAATGCAAATTTCTTTGGCAAAAATCCTACCCCGTCTAGGTTCCAGTTCCTTTTCGTCGTATCCCAATTTTTTTAAATCTTTCTCTGGAGAGCTTGTGAATGTCGAAGGTGTGACTAAAGATCGATCGGGAACGCCTTCTGTAAAATCCATGACTACATTCATATTCCGCTGAATTTTTAAAAATACACGTGACTAGCGGAATTACGCAGCGTAGCTCGGGATCACTCTTCCTTCATAACTCATAATGTTGGAGGAGAATCTGTTGAAAACATGAGAAACTTCATTCTTTCGGGTATCTGATAAATAAATTTTATGGTGCAAATATCATGAGTTTAGGTCAATAATATATGTATATAAGAGACTAACTAGTGGTCTGTTACCCCCCCCCCCCCAAGGTAACAGACCACTAGTTAGTCTCTTGTCGCCGACGATGACGGCCTGACCGTCGAAACGTCCTGTAAAACATTTTGTGAGTGTCCTTTTAATTTCCGTGTGCCTGTGTTTTAAAACTATATTTATATTTGTGTGTATGTATATATATATATATATACACGTACACACATTTATTTAAATTATCGCGTGTGTGATTTTCCACGAACTCGTATATATATATACACACAAATATAAATATAGTTTTAAAACACAGGCACACGGAAATTAAAAGGACACTCACAAAATGTTTTACAGGACGTTTCGACGGTCAGGCCGTCGAAATATATATGGGTCATTCCACCTCAATTCAACAAACTGTCCCTTAGGGTCTCAGATTTTGATAAAAATTGGTGTATGGGTACAATATCAACTCAAACTGAATACCCTCAAACCGTTTTGTGAAAAAAAATTTTTTGAGTGAATTATGCATATTTTAATTTTTTCGCATTTTTAGCAAAAATCCGTGCCTTAAATCATATTATCACTTATATCTCCGCTTTTAATTGTCATAAAACAATGATTAATAGCTTTTATTACTTACCACCAATGGGTGCAAGCTAACCATTGCTCCCTAGAAAGTTTTACAAAATCTACCGATAACTTTTTGAAACTTTTATTGAAAAGTTACAGAAACTTCAGCCACATGACTACATTGCTAAAAATCAATCTGATTTTCTTAGAAATGTAAAGCATAACATCCAAGTGGGGCAGGTTCTCGTCATTGAAGATTTTCCAGAAAATTACGCTTTCGTTTTACAGGACAGCATGCAAGGTATGCTTTGGAATAACGGCCAAGCAACAGTTCACCTCTTTGCTTGCAATTATCGACTTAAAGTCCAGGATAATGTAATCCCATTGAACTTCGTAATCATATCAGACAGCCTGAAGCATATACCATCAACTGTACATGTTTTTCAAAAACTTCTTCTTAAATTCTTGAAATTGAAAGTTCCGAAGCTTCAAAAAGAAAAATATTATTCAGATGGTTGCTGCTCATTATAAAACAAGTATAAATTCAGAACTTATCTCTTCACAGGAAAGATTTCACAGTCTCTGCAGAATGGCATTTCTTTGCTACATCGCATGGTAAAGGGCCAAGTGATAGACTGGGAGGAACTTTGAAAAGACTAGCAGCAAGAACAAGCCTTCAGCTTCCATACAAAAAACAAATACGTACACCTATAGAACTCTTTAAACGGGCAAAAGATCATATTTTAGGAGTGGATTTTGGCTACGCAAAGAAGGAAAAAATTGGAAAACATTCCGATGTACTTGCGAAAAGATTTCGTCAGGCAGTTAGTATACCAGGCATTAGGGAGTTTCATGCAGCAATACCCGAATCAAATGGAGTGATTTTAATGAAGAGACTCTCTTCGTCCAGCAAGGGATGAGGATTCAGCTGTAGTTGCATGCAGGAGTATCAGGATCCTCAAATAAAATATTTCGGAGAGGACCCCTTCCTACATGGTAGGACATCATATGTTTTCGGAAAGCATGCTAACTTAACCATTTTACATTTGTTATAAATACAAGGATTTTGCTTTCTCGTTAGTTTTCAATCGATTGTGTCGGAGTAGTTAGAAAAAACTTCACGCAGAGAAAGTGGGGCTCAATGGTTTATTTCTCTGCAAACATCCATTTAACAGAAAAAATAACAAAAAAAAAAGACCTTGAGCAATTAGGGAAATGTTTAGGCTTGCATCACGTGTCTGCTGCATGTATTCCAAATGGGAAGCTGACGGGCCGCGCGAGAGAAAATTGTAAATGTTTAAATATTTATAAAAAACGCATTTATGAATTTCCACTAAATTTTATTTTTTTTCTAGTTAGCTGGATATGTTTAGATTACGAAAAAAAAGTGTCGGCCGATTCTGAGATGGAGTATTTGAGAAAAGTGCATTAACAATTTTTGAAACACGGGCCGCGCGAGAGAAAATTGTAAATGTTTAAATATTTATAAAAAGCGCATTTATGAATTACCACTAAATTTTATTTTTGGAATAGTTAGCTAGATATGTTTAGATTACGAAAAAAAAGTGTCGGCCGATTCTGAGGTGGAGTATTTGAGAAAAGTGTATTAACAATTTTTGAAAAGGGGCGCGCGAGAGAAAATTGTAAATGTTTAAATATTTATAAAAAACGCATTTATAAGTTGCCACTAAATTTTATTTTTGGAATAGTTAGCTGAATATGTTTAGATTACGGAAAAAAAGTTTCGGCCGATTCTGAGATGGAGTATTTGAGAAAAGTTTATTAACAATATTTTAAACATTAGTAATTTACAAAATTAGGGTATAGAAGAAAATAATTTTTTATTGATATATTTGCATTCAATAAAGATTTAGCTTTAATAAAAGCTATTAATCATTGTTTTATGACAATTACAAGCGGAGATATAAATGATAATATGATTTAAGGCACGGATTTTTGCTAAAAATGCGAAAAAATTAAAATATGCATAATTCACTCAAAAAATTTTTTTTCACAAAACGGTTTGAGGATATTCAGTTTGAGTTAATATTGTACCCATACACCAATTTTTATCAAAATCCGATACCCTAAGGGACAAACGTTTGTTGAATTGAGGTGGAATGACCCATATATATATATATATATAAATAATCAATCCGAAAAATATAAATATAATAAATATAATAAAAATCCGAAACGTCGGCAAAAGTTAAAAAACTACTACTACTCGTGAGCTGAATGAGACACCGTGCCTAGAGATAAGGGGATATATTATATGACAGTGTCCAGGGTCATCTCCCAGCCCTCACCATATTTGCTCAGAACGCAGTTATCTTTGTAAACCATTTGGGATCTGATGATTAGTCGCCGTTTCCGTCGTTGCTTCAATATTGGATCGTAGCGAAGTCGACAGATATTTATTCACAGGATCAATATACTTTGGGGTTCGCAGGCCGCCTGCAGTGTCTGCAGAAATATTTCTCGACTAAACGAAAAGGAACTGGGGCATTAGGTTGGAAGGGGTGACTTTACGATCAATTTCCCACCGTGAGGTCCTGGGTTCGAATCCCGGGAAGGACGGAGCTTTTTTCAATTGAATCCCGATCCATACTTGAACACCACGCGAAGAACACTTGAAGCGATGAACTCCGTCCGTCGGATCGGACGTTAAGGTGGCTGGAGCGTCAATTGAATTGAATTGAAAAAATATTTATTGTTCTAGGACAATGTCTTCTAAGAAAAAACACTATAAACAACACCCAACAATTTACAAATAACAAAAAACAAACAATCAATCTCGTTGTGAGGTCCAGATCACACACATCAATGTAATCATTTTAATAAATTTAACAATAACAATTATAAACGTAAGATCTCAATAACATAGAGAATTATATGAATACATATCATAACCAATTCACAATGAGGTAGGATTCATAAGAAGATTATATACCTCAGATTAAAAGATTTTAACCCTTTAATATTCTTAACCTCAATGGGCAGGGTATTCCAAAGATTCGAGGCTACAACCTGGAAAGATTTTTGGAATCGTAGGTTATTAAGTGCACATTTTATTAATATTTTTAAATAGAAAAAAATTCTTGTGCCACATTTTCACTTACTATCTGTTTCAAAAGTATACACCCGAGTTTGAGGGGACTTAGTTGCATAACGACTCGTCCGATCACAATGTAGCTTACATCAAAATGTAGCTAATCTTAATCAGCGTTGATCATTAGTAATGAATAATTTTTATTCTATTTTTATAGTATTCATAATTAAAAATTATTTTGTTTAAATTCGCACTTTTTTATTTATTCTCACCGACCCAGGTTTCAGTAGCTATGATAATGGCACATAACTGCTGAAACCTGGGTCGGTTAGAATAAACAAAAAAAACTATGGATTTAGACAAAATAATTTTTTAATCATAAATGCTTGTGACTTCCAAAAAGTTAAGCCTGATACAATTTCTTATGCTATTTTAAAAGGTATGTTCTTGAAACGAGAAGAGAATGTGTAATGGTTATTCGTCACTCTCCGCGCAATCACTGAATTTACGGCCTTCTAAAACCAAAACCAATAATTATATCAATATCATATCATAACCACGGATAGACCGTACTTTTGTAAATGCGATTCCGAAAGTTCAATTCTATAACTTTATTTTAACATGAGTTGTTGTTAATTTTGTGAAGTAACTTAGCAACGAAAGATCCGAAAAATGCGAGCGTCGCACCGTCGCGTCGTCTTTGTCTCTGCGTTGTCTGTGTCATCTCGCTGTACTTTTGATAGTAGAAACATTAGTGTATTTTTTATCGATTTTAGATTAGCGTCAGTAAGTACAACTATTTATTCGTGTTTTACATACAGTCAGTTATGGAAATGACACAAGAATTATATGTTTTACCCTAGAGTAAGTATATTATAGTATATACTTATTCTATGGTTTTACATATTTCCCTTAATTAAAGCATGCTACGACAACAGTTTTCGCGCAGTATTGGAAATTTAGACGAAATTACATTGAAATATGTTGTTTTCGATTAATGGACTCGGCGTGACACCTTGATATTTGTTAGCAACAATTATAATAGCAAGAAATGTATTATTTCGCGTTTATAAGAAAGTATGTACAGTTTGTGGTTACCGGTGTGACTTTATGGCACTTGCTACTATTCATTTTGAATGAAAAGGTTATACTTTGTTTTTCCACAGTAAATCTTAATTGTCACTTGATGCTGATGTTAGCCGTCAAAACCATGGTCATTTAAAATTAATATTTACTGTGAAAAAACGAAGAATAACCTTTTCATTTAGAAATGTACACATGTAGTCGAATTGTTACGAAATATATCTAATTTGTCATGAGGCTACGTGTTAAGATAGCATTGAATTGTCAAAAACCAAATCGCTATGGTGCAGTTTTTTTACTTTTATCTATAGATGGTACTAATTAGAACACGTTTGCAAAGTTTCACGCTAATCCGTGCGTAAAGAAAATTGCTCCAGCCAGTCTTTCGCTGAGATTAGGCTTATTGTTAACGCCGGTTTTCTCTTTACCCATCCTCCATTCCCAATTTAATCCTACCCTTATCGACCTGCCCTCAACGGAGAAATTGACCTCAGTTATCGCTCGCCTCCCACAAGTAACCAGTCAACGAAATAGAACAATACTTAAGGTTATTGAAATAGTTCCCGTCCATTTTAGTGACCATATCCCTCGATAAATTCCCCAAATAACTTTATTATCTCACCAAGGTTTCTGCAATGAGTGTCAGTATCAAGAACTTCAAAGCGTCATTTAATAAGAAGTAAGTTTTTTTCGGAAAATGCTGGTTCGTCAATTTATCATTCGTCTTTTGTATCCTTCAGTTGACTGATTAAGTGATTAGGGCCTGGTATTGTCAACGGAAATTAAGAGTCATCTGACAATAATTTACAGATTTTCAAAGCACGTAAAGTCTCCAATCTCAAGAGTTAGAGGAACTCATTGTTATATTTTCAAGTAGATGAGCCTGCACGCTCCAAATCCAAGCTTCACTGATAAATTGAAATTGCCGATTAGCGTGAGGGCTTTTGACACATTGGTAAGAAGTAAACTGAAGGGTGAGCTGGTTGGCAGGGGAGACGCACGAGGAAATGGAACGACAGATGGAGGGGAAGTGAGCGACGGAAATTCTAAGAAGACAACAAAAGTGGGTGGAGGCGGTATTGAGAAGGGAAGGCTTTTAAAACAGGGTGATGTAATGATAATGAGAAAACGAGGAAGAGGAAAGTAAATATTACAAATTTTAGAAAGATCGTACGAAGTTAAACATGAGCGTTATGCAAACATTTTTTAAAAGTCAAATGATTTTATTAAATATACAAACATGAGTGAAACAAAACTTTTGCTGCCATGGTCCATGTGGAGGCGCGGGGCTTTTTACAACGGGGATCGCCAGGTGCCTCGATATAATCTTTGTTCAATTTTTTTCCCTTTATAGGTTTAAAAAAATCGCTGAGAACACCAAAACACGTAACATTTTCGATGGCTAACAATAAAGTAAACAACCAATATAGCAACCAAATTCATGAAGGGAACCCGGGTCTATGGGAGAGAAAGCCGTTACACTTATATTGTAACTAGAGAAAATACCCTTTTTTGTAGATTTTCGCAGCTCATGTTTATGGTATTCAGGTTTCTGGTTCTGCTATTAAAGTATTTAATATTATGCGACAGTTTCACCGTGCTATGCTGCCGGCTTCGTCGGGCTTTTAAGATTCCACAACATTTTTCGTGAACAACCCCTTAGCAACCAAAGCATTTAAACACTCAATAAAACATTTACACTCTAAAACAAACATCTTCTTAAAAGCCCGACGAAGCCGGAAGCACGGGGAAACTGTCGCATAATATTAAATAATTTAATCGCAGAACCAGAAACCTGAATACCAGAGAAAATACCCGTTGAATATCAACGGGAAGGAAACAAATCAACATTGCGAGTGACTGCTTACTACGTCAAGTTTTCGATGAAATTTACTTAACATTTTACCATTTAATAGCAAAAATAAAATTTCGATTTATCATTCAAAATTGTATGATTTAAATTGATTGTAAAACTATTCATATCTTATTTAGTGCAAAGAATCATTGAGTTAATGGATATACATACACGGAATCTCGACTAAAACAAAACGTATGGTCGCTATGGGGACGATGCGATGACTCATAATCGCTAAAACATTGCCAAAAATCGTTACGTTTTAGCAAATAATTCGGAATTTCGACCGGAATACCAAATTCAAATGAAGAAATAAGAGTCTTTATTTTATTTTCTTTCTATTGGTACCTTTCCCAATAACAGAAAACCACTATTTCTAATTTAATTGTGTAAATTAAAAAAGGTCTGCAGCCAAATGAAGTCTCAGCTTCACGTGTATTTCTCGTGTGAAAGTTACTGACATATATATATATATATATATATATTTATGGCCAATTGGCGAAAACTTCCAAAGATTATATATATATATATATATATATATATATATATATATATATATATATATACACGCATCGGTGATTATTATAGTAGATAGATATTGTATTGTCATCGGAGATACACCTGTGAGCAAAATTTGAAGGAGATATGATGAGTGTAAGTGGGTGAAAAATCGTTTAAAATATTCCAAAAAAACAGACAGAAACTCAAGTTAAATAAAACCATATAATAATAAAAAAAGCCCGAGTTGAACTGTACGCTACGACTCCACTACGACATTAATTCAGAGTGAGCTTTGGAGATCCCTTGACGGGGAAAAGACGCCACGAACGGTTCTAAACTGTTTCAAACATTTTACATTGCATTTTTTACTGCACGTAAGTCTCCAAACCTTCATGAACTGGGGTCACGGTGATTCTCTACCCAAAAATGTTTGACTTAAAAGTCTTGCACTTTCTTTTATGGTTAGGGGAGAAATAGGAAAAGAGATTGGAGGGAATCCGTTGGCCACAGGCAAACAATGATAGGTATTAAATCATCTGCCTTCACCGGGACTCGAACCCGGATACTTCTATATTGCGCCCGCACTGGTGGCGGCAAGGTAAAGTCCTCGCCTGCTAATCCTAGGGTCGCGGGTTCGAGTCCCGACTGGATTAGTTTCTCTCTAACCAGGGCATGGATGCGTCAGTCACGTTCTTTTGGTTTGGCCCGTGGGAAATCACAAGTCAAAAGTGGGTTCCTGGATTAATAATAATCTCTATTATACCTAACAGTCAAAGCCAATTACTAGGTTTTTATTATATAAACGAGCACGCACAATCATGTCCTGTGAGGTGTAAATTACTTACCCAGGCGGGATTCGAACCCGCGACCTTCGGTTTGACAGGCTTTACCCCGCCGCCACAGAGGCCGGATCGAAGAGGATCACCAAGAAGCTTCCACCGGGAAGCAAAAATAAAAACTAAACGTGATAAAGCAGTCGGTGCGATAGCAAGGAACCCGGGTTCCAGTACCAGCCAAGGCGAATGATTTTTTTTCCGTGGAGTTTTTGAACTTCTGGCAACTTGCGGGTGACATTCCGAAAGGAAATACGGCGGCTAGTTGGCGTTAGCCTCAAAATAAAGATAGGTATACCTAATCAGGAGATATCCTGGGGAATGGACGGCAGAATCATCTTAAACACCCCTTATTTTGAGTCCTCTGGGAACCGCAAAGCGTGTATGGGAACATACTTCCCAGTTATTCCATTTTTAAGGTGGTTTTAGCGAACTTCATCTAGAATTTGATGAATTTGACCTAATTTTAAAGGAAAAACTCCCATTTTTCCAATCATAGATTCCAAAATATTAACCTCTTGCTGAACTGCTTTTCGAGCAATTTACCTAAAAATATAAGCTGTTTCACATTGTTAAAAATACGGCTGTGCACTCCAGAAGGGGAATATTAAAAAAAATTAGGAATTTCTAACACCTAGATATCGCCAAAAAAACTAACGGTATGTAGTTTGCATGTTTTCTCAACTATTTATAAAAAATAATCTATAACTCACCACAGTAGTTTTTACTGAATCGCAAAAATAACCTTCTGTTTTGAAGGCTTTTTAGCCGTACGACGTGAAAAAATGAGTCAAGTTAGAGATTTAAGTCGATATATTTATTTAATTACAGCAAATTTTTGTCATATATATCTATATTTTTGTGCCATTAATGTTACAATATTTAATTCGCACTTCTTATAGACGCTGAAATAAAAAAATCGAATATGGTATCCATTATGAATTGGGAAATATCTCGCTCTAACTACCTGAAGAGCGAGTTTTGCGCCCAAGCTTTGAATACTCTTCGGTGGCAAGTTATTCAGCACCTTGCGAGCGTAATAATATCGCATATTTCTTTGCCTGCCACACCATCCATAACGTTGAGAAGAGAATGTTGGAGCCGTAGTCTGGCCCTCAAAGCTTCGCCTGACTGGTGGGAAAGAATGCAGTTTCCATGGTTTCAATTCCTTCCCGTGGGACATGCCTAGATGCAGTCGCAGAGGACCCGCGACTGGCCTTTTGCTTCCTCTTAGTAAATTGAACACAGCGATGAACAGATTGCTTCAAGTCGGTCAAGGTTAAAAAGGCTTAACAACCGACCTCTAGTAGTATCGCGGAATTCTCCCAAAACAAAATTATGCCGCTTTAGCGTCGGACTGTGTCTACTCGTCAAAACAATACTCACTATCCATTTTTATTAGGTAATGCTTCTATTTGTTACAGAGCAACTCTTCCAGCTTCTCAGTCTCTTTCATTGCCCCAATCCAACAACCTTTTTCGTCAACAACCCCTTAGCAACTAAAGCAACCAATATCGAGAAATCATTTCCACTCTAAAATCAACTAAAACATTTAAACAAAATTACACCCAATTAAAAAAAAATCAAAACAAAAATTGAAGTAAATTTCAAACGTTACACCGTCCTATTAATTTCATCGCTTAGGCAAACGAAATAGGTCCTTTCCGAAAGAAAATATACTTAAGGAGTAGCAGAGGTAAATAAACTACGGCAACTCTGGTCTTAAGATGCACAGATGTTTTGCTCTAAACATCGCTATTTTTCCTGTTACGGATACCATTTATGAACACGTTATATTTATTGGACCACAAACGTATCTTACAAACCAAAATTTCTCCTGGAGAACGTTTAATTTCCTATATATTTGCGTTGAAAAAGGAACAATTTCTTCGAGATTTTTGGCTGCTTATAAGCATTTATTTCGTTGTTCCCAAACAATTCAGAAGAGAGATGAACACTATATACATCTCATCTGTTATTGAATAAATACCACTGCAGCCAACAACATGGCTACGGAAATGTAGAGTGAAACGGTTCTGGGGTTGGAGATAACAAGATGACCCTGACTGGCCAATATCTCCGCCACCAAAAAGTCAAATTTCGATATGTCCCTCCCTTTTCTGAAAAATATTATAAATAAGGGCAGCTTAAGGTTCTGGAAAAAGTCTGCAAGCCGTCAAGCACTAGTAATGTCGAAAACTTTCCATACGTGACCATCAATGTTATTCCAAAATGAATACAGGAAAAGAGGCTTTTTTCTTCTTTCTCTTTCACCGGGTGGCATTTCGATAGGTACTTAATAAGTTCTACAAAAGAGCATGTACGACATTAATTGAGGGTGATTCATATATTTGAGTCTAATGAAGAGCTTGGATATTATGTTACAGCGCATATGCCAATGTGCGACAGTCGCAATTAATAAGCAAACCAGCTTAAGCCTGAACGTTGTTTTGGTTGACCATAGCTCTTCGAGCAAGCTTATTCCTTTTTTAAGTGCAATATCCAGCAATTTCAAACCCTAGTTTCATTTTAAAAAATCTCCGATAAATCTTGTGGTATTAATTCTGAGCGTTCGTCATGCACTGAAGTTAGAGATGGAAATTTCCTACCACGACTAAAAAGGAAACAAATACAACTTTCTGAAATGCAACTTCTACCACTGAATCGTAAAACTGATAAAACGTCAAAGCGACCTGTAGTAATTGTAGGTACGATAAATAAATTTCACTCGCGAAAATAACGCATCTTAATCATGAAAGTGAAATTGAGCAGGTAAACTGAATTATTCTACCATACTGCGGAGAAACTAAATACCAGAATAAGTGACAAATTACACTAAATGCATGACGTTACTGGATGCACCATTGGTATATTTATCCATTTGTTAATCCTCTATTGATATAGCCATTAAGAAGTCAATAAACATAAGCTTTCTCGAAGAAGAGAAATCAAAATTATTTTTATGCTCAGAAACGACTCGGGCCAGTCTGCAAATTGAGCCTCAATGATACGTTTCCAGGAAGGTTTAGCACCTTTCATGGCACATAACTTATACTTCGGGATAGTCTAGTTCTTTCTTATTATGCCACATTTTGAATTGAAGTTACACCTGCTCCTCGTATTTCAACCAAATTGCCTCATCGAAATACTGCGGTGAAATTTTTAAGTGATGACTTCATAGTGAGATTCTACAATTTTGATGCATGCACATATATATAGCTCGTGTTGGCGACCGTTATTCAACACGGGTATTTCGAGGAATTGAGTAGAAGTCTCTCTCAGTACCGATCGCAGCCACAGGCAGGTTTTCCATCTGGTTCAGATCGTGTGATTTCTCTCCGTCAATCACCATCCAACAATATATTTTCATGAAAAGACACGTACCTTCACAATGGGTAATATTTGCGCCATTTATTTTGTCTCCTTTTTCTTTAAAAAAAAGTTGAATACGAAGACTTGCTTGTTCACAGAGGCCTTTCGGACTAGGAGGTTTTAAAGTATCAGGCGAAAGTTTGTGGAAAATTGTCACAGATTGCATTGTAACAGAATTGCTTTAAAAAGAACATTGTAACAGATTGCTCGCTTATTTGTTACTTCACCTTGATAATGGCAATGTTTGCTGAAACCTAGGTCGGTTGAATAAAAATTGGTGTGGAAATATTTACAAAGTGTTTTCTATTACAATGCAATCTTTTGGACTAGTATAGAGTAAGGGCTCTAAAATATGAATAAAGGAGCTTTCCACGCAACAAATTATCGCCTCATTCACGACGTTTGTTGTAAACTAAAAACGGCAATATATGAGTGAATTTGAATAATTGTAACATGCCTAAATATTATGCAATATCCGAGCATTGCGAATATCAGTAACTAAAACTTGAGCATAATTTTCTGTAAATTGACGAGCATGGTACATCGAACAAAAAATAATTAACTTTTGCATTCGGTGAGTGTTGAACAAGTAATTTTATTTGATCAATGCGATTCAATCATAGAACAGTTCTTGTACTTTCGATTGAGGATCGAAGGAGATATATAGATATATTATCATATAAGAAGGTGCTCTGGATATCCTCTGCGCAAAGAAGAGATTGATGGAGGTTAGTGAGGAATTTATCAAGGGAGTCAGGGTTGTTGGATATTCGGTGGCCGCGAATAGAAAGGGAGTAGGGGAGGGACTGTTTAGGGTAGGAGGGATGGCAGCTTTTGCAATGGAGATATTGTTGTTGGTTGGTGGGCTTCATATGAACGGAAGTGCTGAATTTGCGGTCTGAGAGGGAGACTTTTACGTCTAGAAAGATGACGTTAGAGGCAGGGATGGTAGCTAATCAGCGAAAGGTTACAATAATACATACACCTCCTCATCGAGTAGTTTGAGGTTGACAATTGCGATATAAGACGTTGGAAAAAGTCGGAAGAGGTGTAATAAAGACACTATGTTTTTTAATACTAAAAGTTAAAAAAAAAGAATGTTCCAGAGAAGAGGAGTAAGTGTAATGTTTTTTAATACTAAAAGTTTAAAAAAAAAGAATGTTCCAGAGAAGAGGAGTAAGTGTAGGAAGTGGATGGAAGTGTAGGAAGGAAGGAAACTGTTGTCATCACCACAGCAACCAACGCGATAGAACCCGAAAATATGAAGTTCATGACTATTGTTGTATTAGCATAAATCGATAGTTCTTTTCAGAAGGCGAAACCTAACAAGCATGCACTACACTGTGGGTATGCTACCAATGTTATGACTGTTTGTATTAATGTATATCAACTATCTATTAATATAAATCAACTTACTAGCAACCCTACCTATCGACAAACCTAGTTAAAAGTGTCATTGTTAGCTGTTATGGTCTCTTATAATTCGCGGGAAAAATTACATTTTAAATCTGTCCGTTCTGCAGTCTAGTTCCTTAATTTTATTCTCATGATCTCATCTGTCAAAGCATGTTGGATTTCTCAAAATTATATTAACGTCGTCTTAAAATTTATCGGTTTGGAACTTGCGTAAGAGATTAAGTCTAAATTTTAATCGACGCGACGACGGTCCGAAAGCGATAAGCCGAGAAGTGAAAGAATCAATTTCTCAGACGTGCATTGATGATAACTCTTGTGGAGATGTATTTTAGTGGATATATGGTTTCCAATCATAATGACGAAGTGTTCGCGGCGGAGGAACATCGGCGGATTAGCAGCGGAACTTTGTCCTTGGCTACCGGGAATTTGAGACTGACTCCGTCCCACGATCGCAAATTCGAGTATATTTTCGGCGTCGCTAACGGTTTCAGATTTTCAACTCTTCCGACTCGAGCTCCGTGGGCTTTTGAGAGTCTCGCGAATTGATGGCATGAGCTTCTTCGTCTCTCGCAGCGTTATTTCTCAGCTTAAAAAAAATGGTCTAATACCGTCCACCATTTCGGTGTGTTGTTAATGTAAATATTGAGGTCTTCCTATTCCGTTTTAACCCTTGAGTTGGTTGGCAGCAGATCTCCATTTATATCTCTTCATAGCTTTCCGTTTCAGGTGGTAATATGTGCTGCATTTCATATATTTCATAATTTGGCCCATGTAATTCAGTCGGGGTCTTCCTCTGCAATTTGTACCCTTAATGTTTCCTTCAAATATTGAGGTAAAGCACGTAAATTACGATAATTTAAAAGTCAAGGAATCGTTTTATGAAATGATATTGCTTTTTATTCCAATTTTAAATTATAAGTGGCTCCGTATCATGTCAACTCAAGAGATTTTCAGATGAAACTGAAGCGGGATTTTGTTCAGTCTCAACTTCTTGAGTACATGAATAAAACTGCAGTAATTGTACTGTCCACTTAAATTTTAATTTAAATATTACACTACACGTGTTTCGACGTTTCTTAGTGCGCCATCATCAGGTCTAAGGTCAGACCAGGTAGACCTGATGATGACGCCCTAAGAAACGTCGAAACACGTGTTGTGTAATATTTTACATTAAATTTAAGTGGACAGTACAATTACTGCAGTTTTATTTAAGTACTAAAATGCTCTTCCACCATTTAACGCAGAGACTGTCGAATTTATTCAACTTTTTGAGCCTCTGTATTTATTTCAATGGTGGTAAATAAGAGGAAATGAAATGCGGAACTGTATTCATCAATCAATTGAGAGTGAAGATGTACAGTTCTAAATTCAAGAGTGAAAAAAAATTAAGAAACTTCCGCAGCTTTTTCTTTAAAACATTCGTCCCACTGCGTGTCTATCCCAAGAAGATCCTCCCCCGGTAACCTCAGTCTTGACCCACCCTGTCGTGCAAACTCAGCAATACTCGCCAAGTCATACTGTCATTACCACCATCTTTCTCCTCGGCGTGAAATACAACGTGTCAACAATATGGCTCCCTTAAATGAAAAAAAGTCTTCAGTCACTTTAACCCGGACTACAGAATAGTAAGTGAAAGATTACTTAGCCTAAAGATTACCATGTTATTTGGTAATCTAAAACTTTAACGTAGCCATGATGCCAACGAGGAGAAAACCCGTAAACCCGCCTAATGCATCTGAACGTCGCGAAAACCTTCGTCAGAAAATGTGGCTCCCTCGGTTATATCACAGAATTAATTGAAGACATGGCCGTGAACGGATTTATAGGAGAAATTTTGCATCATTTTCAAAGATAGTTTTCATCATTTCATATTTATGAGTGATGTTACATCACACAACCTCGTGAAATTAACTCAAATAAACGGAAAATTGCTGGCTCTTTATTCATCAAAAGCGTCCTTGAATGAATAACTGGTGCGGTACGGTAGGTGTTATAAATCCTCCTGGTTGGACCACAAGCTGTCTACATATGTACCATCTTTAATATCCGATTTAAGGATTTGGTAACGCCCGCTGCTCCAATTAAGTTCAATGATCATGTGGATGAAGTCGAATCTGGAAGCCGATACTTGGTGACATTTCATTTTAGTAGAAAGTAAAAGGATTTAGCAACTTTTTTATCTCACATATGTCTATTTATTGAAGAAAAATGAGCCTAGTTTCACTACCACTTCTGCATCTTCAGATGTAATGATGCAGCATCTTAACCATATCTGAATATCCATCCGTGTTATTTAAGCAATGATCGCGTTAATACTATGAGAAAGGTTGAAAGTCCAAGAATCCTCCTCAGCATCAAGCTAGGAAGATGCTGTCATATTGGGTCTTCCACAGGAGTAACTAACGCGTTGAACAATCTTTTATTTTTCAGACTTTATTTTGTGATGTTGTTCCACCATCCTATTTATCACTTTTACTTTCTGGAGTTAAGTTAGTTTTTGAATAAGTGGTTTCAAGAGTGATTGTCTACCGAGATGATTCGTCCAGTTGTATTATTAGTATTTTTAAGTCTAGATACTCCGGCCCTTATTGAAGCATTCCACCAAATCTGACGCCAAAACTTTAATGAAATTTGAATCAGTATAGCTTAATAGAGTCGATGTTATCGGAGTTTTAGGTAGATTTCGAAGAAAGACTACCTATTGTAGTCGTTACCAAGGGCCATGGTATATTTATATATGTATGTATATAGGTATATATCACTTTTTTGTAAACACGCTAACTGCCGTAATTTTGCAGAAATGACTTCCAGTCTTATACTTAAAATCTAAAAGTGCAAAATCTCGGTCAATTTCGTTATTGAGCAACATCGGACCAAAGGGGTAGAGATTGGACCAAAGGGGTAGGGGAGGCTTTTTTTAAATCAGAAAAACCTCCATATCTCCCTTAGTTTAAAACAATTAATTTTTTTAGGTGCATTATAATTTCTAAGAATATATCAAATGATTTTTGTTTCGTACGTTTTTTTATTACACCAACAATTAGCTCAAGGGGTGGAATAAATAGGGGTTAAAGGACATAAAAAATCATAACTCCCTTATTATTTACATTACAAAATCCGTTCAAAGTTATCTGAAATTGTCAATACAATATCTACATCTTTTGTTCCAAACATTTTTTGTACAACCAGCCGTTATTGAAAGGGGCGTCAATGTTACCTATTTGTGTTTTAAAATAGGTACCTATCTTAAAAAATATTTAATTGTTGCACTGTAGTCTTTTAGCACTGCCTTCAATACGAAAAATTTCCGAGTAGATCAATGTTCTTTTTCTCATTAAAATATGAATTAATTGAGCTACGAGTTTGATTTTTGGACTAAATTGAAGCTAAATCTTCATAGTTTATAATTTATTAAACCGATTTATCTCAATCGACCGATACTCTGAGAAGTTTGAACTTTTCGCGTAAAAATTATGCAATTTTAGAGCTTTTTTCATTTCCGTTGCTACACATTTATTTCATTGTTACCCAGCCTTGCAATACGCATTGCAGGCTAATAAACTTATGTTTCAGTACAAATAAAATTCCAAACAACTAAAATATATCGTAGAAATAATAAGTGTCGATAAAATGGAGAATATAACGTCTCGCTAGTCACCGAGGGAGGTTTCAGTTTTGAAAGGAAGCGGCCGCCCCTGTTAATTTCAGTCGGGGTGAATATTTTGCGGCGATTCAGCGCTAGTCAGCGGCAGAGAGCGTCCTGACGTCATGGTTTCAAAAAACATGTACTCATTGGTTGATTTCCGCCGCCATCTAAAGTTCATGCATGTACAACAGTGCTTATTTGCCTACAATGCATCATGTTACAGAGTCAAACAATTGTACCACCCAGGTGGCGCGCGGCAATACATACGAGGTATTGATATTTAACAAAATGTCATGGCATTGCGGTTGCCGCATGAGGCTAATTCAAACCGCAAAAGTTAATCGGCCAGTGTCCGGCGAATGGTGACTCATCCCAAAAAAAAAGACGAGACTGCCGAAACATTTTCCATCCCTCGTAAGCCGACCGTAACGGTTGGCACATACATACAATTGTCAGTGTGTGGGGGGAGAGACCTCGGCGGACAACGGGCCGACAAACCAGGCTGAAGTGAAAGTCTGTATTGACGACGGGAAGAGTGAATGACTTTGGCATTTCCTCCCGTCGAAATAGACTTTTCCTGCGCCCGGTGTCGGTGGCAAGGCAGGTTGAACGTGCAAATGGAGGGGGTACAATGCAAGCGAGCAATGCCGAGTCCCGTCCGTGACATTCGTCCGCCACTCAAGGTCTTGCTCTCTCCCCATATGAAACGGCGAACGATTGCCGTCAGCCTACTGTCATGTCGGTGCGAAACTTATGTAGACTCGAGTTTGAGCACCGATTAAAAATGAACCATGATACGTACATGAGTCAAAGTTACATCAAATTATAGCTCATTTTATTCTGCGTTTGTCCATACTTACTGACAATTTTTATAACACACCTCTGGTTTTTAATCGCGATGACAACATAAAAAAGTACCAGTTTTTTGTCGTTTTCTAAGGGAATGCTCTCTTTGACATCTTATAAGGCAAAACTTTGGCGTTTAATCGTTATGAAACTTTAATACAGTTAGGAAAAATACTTTTTAAATCTTAATCTCAAATTTCTGATCTTTTTTACTCGCCATAAAAAAGTTGTTATGAGTTTTATAATGCAACTTTTTCTTGGTAATGAATTGTCCCGAAAACTTGATCTTGGTCTTGTTTTAAAGCTCTTTGCAGCAGTATTGCAATACATTAACCATAGTCAATCATATGGACCCTATTTTTAACGAGTTAATAAACATCGGAGCATTTTAGCGGCATTTACGCTGTCGTTGAGGCGGCCGGTAGTTGTAGTTTCCGCCTGATCGGCGTTAAGTTGACCTTGGTTTTGAATTCCGTCTCGGAGCAATCCGAAATGAACTAAGGTGGTTTCATGTAAATTAACTTAGAAGTCATTAAATTTAAAAAAAACAGCTGATAGAAAAATTCCTCTATTCTTCGAAAAGAAAATGCCCCCATTTTGCTTTCCACGCTCTCTTTAAGATAGTTTGAGCGAAATATTTTTTCGCTTAGAATTTGACTTCATTTTAAAGATAAAAATCCCATCTTTCCAATGATATCAAAATATTAACCCTTTGCCCAACTACTTTTCGATCAATTTGCGTGACAATATAAGCAGTTTAACATGAGATAGAATACGGCTGTGCGCTCTAGAGGGAGAATATTGAAAAAATATGAATTTCTAACATCTAGATTTCGTCAAAAAACTAACGGTGTGTATTTTGTATGTTTTATCAACTATTTATAAAAATGAATCTATAACTCGCCGCAATAATGTTCACAGAATCGCAAAAAATTACCTTCTGTTTTGAAGGCATTTCCACCGTACGGCGTGAAAAAATGAGTCAAGTTAGAGACTTATGTAGATATATTTACTTAATTACTGAGAATATTTGGTCATGCATTACTATATTTTGCGCCATAAATACTACAATATTTAATTCATACTTCTTAAGGACGCTAAGATCAAGAAATAAAATTATGGTCTCTATGATGACTAGGGAAATATCTCGCCCAAACTACCTTAAATGCGGTAATAGGTAAAACGTGGGTGAAATAGAATTTTTCTACCTACTTTGAATACTGCTTTCACGAAAAACTGTTTGTTATAAGCGAATTCACCGAGCGAATTGGAAAGTAATTAAATTTAGGTTCTCGCCTCCTTCATTTTTGAGTACTAGTAAATTACTGCAATAAATAAAATTAAAAAAAATTATTCCACTGGACTTGATGCTGCATCCGGCTACTAAGGATAAAGTGCTTCTTCAAAAATATACACTCTTCGGCAAATTTGCGAATTTAGTACCTAGATGTTCTTTTCTAATAGCTAATGTCTCAGTGAAAGCAGTATTTTTCAAACAATAAGAACCAAAACGTGGAATTCACTATTAGCTTTGACTTAGCACAGTAGCATTGCAACCTTTTTAACTCAATTAATTATTGTGTGCTAACTTACATTTTGGTTGGAACCTGGTAGGATTTGGAATGGGAGGATGCTGGGGAACCGATAGCAGTTATTCTTTCGGAGTTTATTTAATAATAAATGAACAAAGTTCGGGCGATTTTTCCGGATTGAATCCATCATATTTGTCTGACGAAGCAAAGCACACCATCTTAATTATATCGCTATCCGACGAAAACATCTTTGGCAGAAATTAAAAAGTTGGTAGTGGTGGTAATGATAATTTACGGATGATTCCATCTTCAGTCCTTTGCTGGTTCCTAAAATGTCTTATATTTTGGAGAACTTTACGTTGCGTTTTAACCTTAGGATCAGTTATACAACCTTTGGTTAATTTTATTCAATTAACTCTTTAATTTTAAAGAATTGATGCTCTATGCTATGTTAACCAAGAGTTAGGTTTCCGTTAAGTACATAACGTTATCGTTCTTTATCTTAAATAAATTTAATTTTTACGGGCGCCACTCACTGTGGAGATGAGAGCGATTCATTGTGAAAAAAATAATACTGTGGCTTTTGATTTCAAAACACATTGGAGTTTATATACTCTTGGACTGAGGTGTCATGCGCACTAATGCCAATATGAACTCGGGCTTCCGCGGAGTTGTCGAGACGGCAGTGAAGGCTTTTCGGGCTTTCTTCCGCGTATTTCCCTGGTCGTAGACGACAGTTTCGATAGAATTACAGGTACCTTCTTCAGGCCAGAACTTCAGACTTCTGACCTGAAGAAGATAGCTGCAATGCTATCGAAACTATCGTCTACGACAATGGAAATACGCGGAAGAAAGCCCGAAAAGCCTCCACTACCGAAAAAAGAGGTTCGGTGGTTTCACTCAACTTTTGAGAATTCGACGAAACTTGCTGGAAGCATTACTAATGTTGTCTTAAATCTACCTGATTTTTTCAGAATTATTTACCGCAGATTACTTAAGGTATTTGATAGAGAAGTGGGCAAAAAATTCCTTGGGTTCTTATGGGAACACAAGGTAGAGTAGCTTAATTCATCAAAAAGAACCTTTTTCTAGTTAAGAATAAGAAAAATAAAAAAATAAAGTATTTCAAATGATTTTCATACATTATTCTATTGACGATTTAAGTTATTTTTGTTTTTCTTGTTCTTAACTAGAAAACGTTCTTTTCTATTAATAAAGCTAGTCGCACCTCGCGTTCCCATAAGAACCCACTGTAATTTCATGCCCACTTCCACATCAAATATCCTAATAAATCTGCGGTAAATAATTTTGAAAAAGTATGCCACAGTGTGGTGAAACGCGCGTCGTGCCAGCGTAATAAAGTTTGTGGAAATAACAAATGTGGTTTTCTCATCATGGATATCCATAATTTCCACGAGGTCAGGCCTGAGATCATCAGTTTTAGAGAGATCTAGGTTCGTGTACCATTCCAGACGAATGACTCTTTCCTTATGAAATACAAACTTTCGAACTTATCGATTGGTTGAAGTTAACGTTATCTATGGGCAGAACGTGTGTCATTATGCCGAAAAAATGTTTGACGAGACATTGTTCAACTGGGCGTAGCGAAAAACTAGTTCAAATTAGCAGGCCGTATCCAACTGAAGCAAGTAAATTCCCGAAGCACAGCAGTTAGCGCAGCAGCAGGTATTTGCATGAAATCCACGCACTGAGGCGAGGCAGTGTTAAATTTTATGGCAGGCGTGGAATATCTCACTAGCTCTATTCACTCCACAGTGAATTCAGAAGAATTAGCGCGGCTGATCAAAATTATTCAGCGTATCATATGACGATCACGATAAATGCTTTCACTACCTGCGACCGCAGACTGTTTATTTCTTCAAGAGCGATAAAAAATAACCCGTGAATCATTTGATGACGGCTGTAAAAGCAGCCGTTTTATGTTTGAAATTACTTTTCAAACGGTATGGTTGATTAATTGTTCGCCCTCCCCCCCCCACCACTGTCACTTATCGCTGGCAGTTAAGCATATTCTATACATCAGATCAACATTTTATGTCTCGCCTCACGATTTTCCTCTCGCCGTTTATTCCACCAATTCTATTGAACCAATTGAGCACTGAACCAATGGAACAATAGTTCAGTGACCCGGGCCGAGACCACCTACACAGTGAAATGTTTTTTTTTATCTGAGGCCCGCAGGTTTTTTATCTGTTGGTGCGCAAAATCCCCTCTTTGAAGGAATACATACAGGCTCCTCACGCAGATTAAGTAGATATTAATTAACCTTTCACACCCTGGTTGAATCGGATTACATCTGGGACGCTATATAGCGATATATTATCTATTATTATATAATATCTGCGAAAATATATCCATAATGTGGCTGACTTAACCTCGTGCAATGATCATAGAGTGATTCTGACCAGTCTACAACCCGAGAGTTGTTTTTATTGATGGGGATATGACCCAACAGTAAGCGAAAAGACTAAACAATGTGGTGAATCATCTTTCCTTCAGCCGTCTCAGGCTACCCGTGAATGTCTGTAACCCAGACAGGACGGTCTCCGTTTTTTTTTTTAGATTAAGCATGTCCGAGTATAGTTTAACCAAATTAGAACCCAGGAATACGGTCAATAGCCGAACACCTATGCATTCATTCATTTACCACACTATTCACTAGCAATAAGCACGGATCATTGTTAAGCGGGCTTATTTATAATACCTACTATCTCCACTAACTCCGTTTTTTTATTGTTTTTTAATTAACCTTGGATTCTTCCAAAATTTATTGACGTAATCACATAATTGAAGAGTCTTATTGTAAATTACCAAATATATTATGGATTTAACCTCAAGGAAGCAAAGCGGATCTGAACTAATGATCTGTTTTGGCTGCACATCCTAAGATACAGGTCGTGCAGAATGAAAATATTAAATTTACGAATGGATGATGGAGTAAGTATCCATGAGGTAACATTGTTTGGCCTAAAGTAAACACGAAACCTCGAATGCGAAGAGAAAAGGTTTTTGCTAAGCCTTAAAGGTTGAATTACATCTCAATGGCTCTTTTCAGGAAAGAACTTCATTCGAGAGATTAGGAGAAAAATTAATAAAGACATACATATATTGTTCCCAGTAGTCGTTTTCTGACAAACTGTGTACCCTTAGCATTTATAAAAAAACGTCTTATTTAAAAAAAATGAAGGATTACATATTATTTTATTCTTCATATCAACTTTACCCGGTGAAGATTATTCATAAAGGTAAAAAATAAATTCGGACGAAGGATATTGTTAAAAGACGCAGGCCTTATTGCTTATTTCAAGACAATTACCGTTTGGAGACGCCGCGGCGCGGTGCCTGAAAGCTAAAATTCACTTAACTGAATTACACTCAATTAAATCCTCGCTCGCTGTAGTATGATATTGAAATTACTTCCTGGCGGGGATTCGACAGAGAGGAAAGAAAAAGTTTTTTTTCCTCTCTGTCTCTTAATCTCTATTTGGCGAACTGAGCTCTGCCTTCAGTCGACTTCCTTGTTCTCTTCATTTCGATTCCATTACGCGTCAATGAAGCGGCCTGCCTACGCCCTGCCTACGCTACGCTTGCTTAAGCAGGCGGGGAATCCCTTTGGGGCGACTCTTACTTAATTGGAAGAGGCCGTGTTGAGCGTGAGTGACATCAGAGACTCCGCCAATGGCGTCCTGCCACGTAGCCTATTCAGTAGTAGCTCGTAGGATGCCAAAAAGGCGCATTATCCACGAAAGTCTGAGAAACCTGAGAGTTTTCTAGTCGAAGTGATGAAAAAGTTTCAGTTGGATTTCAACATAACATATTGATTTTGATAATTTGATAATGTTATTTCAATAAGGTATTACATTGAATCAGTAATTAGGTAACCCCTATGAATAAGTCTCTATTGGGGCTACTATCAGGTAATCCATGCAGATAAATAGTAACAATCAAAACGTAGTTAAAGGTTTGCAATCAAATATTTATTCAATCCAGTTTTGACACAAATATGGAAATTGACTCAAAGATATTCACAGTGATATACAGTGGTTGCGAAATAAATGCTCTCTGTGGCAAGTCAAGCACAATTCATTTCAAGAAATAGAAGCAACTCCTTCGGGAAATAAATTATGTTGTACTAGTCCCCCCCCCTATCAATTTCCTTATCACAGGGGTTCTAATAATTATTCTTTCGCGCGGTCCTAAACACGCGACGTTATATACTTGTATCAGCCCGACACACAAAAGGTACCCTTCACTTTATCACTTCTTACCTTGAGAGAGAGATCCTTTTGGTAGTCCTTGGCGGCAAAGGTTAATGGATTAATTCATGCACTAAAATGATACACTTGAACAGTACATATATTTATAATAACCCTTTTATTCTTCAATTATGAAACAAATTCACTTTAGTTACTCAATTAATCAATATATGTTCCCTTCTCAAATATATTCGTATTAATTTATAATGTTTGTTCTACTTCACCGGATATTGTACAAAGTGAATTCCCGATACTCTATGCCCCAGTATCTGTTTATCGGATTCCTGGATCCTTCCTTAACACAGGACACTGGCGTTGGTAATTGCTGTCCAAAGCTGCTTACTCCCGGCAAATTATCACTGCAAAAACTCTCGTATGACTTTCACTCGATAAACGTCTCTTGTGGCTCCCTTGTTAAGAAGAAGCAGAAGAAGAAGCAGCCTCGTTCCTTGTTTGACAATCCCTTTTATACTATCTCATCTCCCCTCCTGTATGTTCTAGAACATTCCAGGTTTTCTCCCCTTCTCTCGTATCTGATAGGCTATTCCCCTTTCATTATTATAAGTTTGTTTACGTAAACAGAAAATGGTATTGTTTAAAGTTGTTTTCATAACATAGACGGCATTGTTATAGTCTGTTTACGTAAACAGAAAATGGTATTGTTTAAAGTTATTTTCATAACATAGACGATATTGTTGCCTCGCGGTAGCACGTGTTCCCAAAATATACACAATGGCGTCCTTAATCGTATACTTATGCCAACACGGCCAAAATGGCGTGTTACAATGTTATTCGTATCTCAGCCTGATAAAGTACCTAATGAACTTCCCTAAATCTTTAGAAGAATTTTAACCGTTGCATTGAAAAACTAAAATATTCCAACAATTTGCAGTCGGGAGATATTCACATATACCCTTCCTGCAGCATACCGGAAAATCCTGTTTTTCGGTGAACCGTGAAAAATTTCAATGAATGAGAAAAAATAACAATATATATATTGAGTAGAATATGTCTTGGAAACTTTGGAAAAAAAACTTATGACAGTAATAATCATATTAATGCACTTCAAGTGTCAGGAAAATAGATGGGAGGAAAAAATGAGGAAGTGATGAGAAGTAGAAGGCCTTGAAAGAATGTTGAATTCTGCTACGCAGGCGTAGCAGAATTAAACATTTCCTTTCCTTTCCTCAAGAAGGAGGAAAACAATGAGAATTTTTAAATGGAGGAAGGGAGCATGACGAGGTGAGTGAGGAAATTATGTTAGACTTCCCATTCATCCCGTTTTTCCCCGGACAGTGCCATTTTTTATAAAATGTCCCGGTGTCCCGACTTTTTTTCCAAATTTCTTAATTTTTTTCTTTTTTAAGTATCATTCCTAAAAGCAGTGCATTAGGCTTTCCATTTTAAATATGCAGCACTCCTGGTGTCGAATTCATGAAACTTTGATGAGGGTGTATTAAGAAGTTGGTCATTATAATTCTAATAATTTTTTCCCATGCTTCTGTTGGCAGTGTTACATACACACGGTTCACGGTTGCATATGACGCAACTTCAGTTCAGTGCCGGCATTGCTAGGTTGTAAATTGGTTGCTACTCAGTGTTGCACATAGTTTTGTATCGTGCCGAAACTTTGAAAAAAACTAATGACAGTAATAATTAATGACAGTGATTATAATCAACTTAATGCACTGCACGGTGCTTATTTAACGATAGTATTAGAAGAGAATTTCCCTTAATAAAATGAAATAGTATAACCTTTAATCATTGTAAAGACTTATTTTAAGGATTTGTATTGTGTTGACTGCTTCCATGCCAAAATATCTAAGGAAAAGAAACTTCTTGATCAGCTTCATATTTGTGATAAATATTCTAATATATCGTGTAAACATGAAATTTAACCCGGCATATTTTTGAACTCTGCTCTTCTAATCGTTGTAAGTGCGATTGTGATTCATAATGCAGGCACGGTGATTTAAATTATATTTTTCTCATTTCTAATGTGTCCCTCTTTTTTACGAAATGACCCAGTTTTTACTCCCTATATATTAGCTCACACTGTCTGTCTGTCTGTGCACGTAAAAATCCATCGGAGCGGAAGGTGTGGTGTTCGATTCCCTGCTGGGGAAATTATTTTTCTTCTATTTTTCATGGCCGTTTTCACTCACGTCTTTAGAAATTTTGTTTTCATCATCGCATTACCCTCTAAACATTTTTTTGCAATATTTTGCTCGCTAATTATTCATTAATGACGGCGATCAAAGCTAGCCCTTGGACGTTATTGGAGATGGACCGTGGTGAGCCAACAACTGTGATTAACGCTATTGAATGTTCAACAATGAATATAAATGACATCGAATTACTAATGTTCCTAATGGTTGTCGAATGTCTGAATAATTTGACATATCAGTGAAGATAGAATGATTTCCTTTCACAGATTAAATTTATTAGCAATGTGATGATACAATATTTAATATCAAATATACCATAAAATAATGAAAAAATATAATAAAATGCACTGAGAATATGAGACATTAAAACGTGACGTAATTCATATGAAAATAAAGGGAGTATAATAAAAACTTTGTTTTTATGAGGTTATATTATTTAAAAGTGAATAATGCAAATGTCCCGTTTTTTTTAAATTCATTATGGGAACCCTAAGTTACGTCAGAAAACAGGTTATTTATGTCAAAACTCCCAGTTTCAAATCTATTCCTGGAAAGCGACCGTTACCCGCTGAATTTTATTTTTTTTCAACAAATAATTGTCATTTCCTGACTTCTGAATTCACAGTCAACTGACATGACGAGTTAACAGTGTGAATCCAGAGGCAATTGGTTGCATATTTCGCGACAGGCTTGATGCTGTTCTTACAAAAATTTATTTCTTGCCAGAAATCGGTGTGGTAGCTAAGATAAGAACACATTTATAATTTTCCGGCTAATTTTCTCGTTCTCGGCGAGCTAGGATCGAGGGTGCCGAAATTAGAAAAGTCTGTCTCCACATGAGTGGTACCTATCAGCACACGAAACGATTTATACCGGAAGGAGGAGAATAAGGGGGGCTATTCTGTATGGTCTCGGAATATCCGAGCCTCGAAAGTGACGAAATTTTGTCGTCACAGCCGCTAAAAGTTCAAATAGGGCCATTAAAAAGTTGAGATTTTTCGGGGGAAGTGACGTCGCGTTCACGGATTTTCCGAGGTTCGACCATGTCGATTCCTTACTGAATGAGGCCCAGGATCAGTCCATGAAGCGGAAAAAAATTATCCCATCGAAGCACATCACTGGCTCTAGGAATGCTCAGTATAAGGAACCTTAAGATATGGGTGAGGATCATGTTATAATGCAAAGCAAAAGTGTGACAGTGTGAAAAGAGCGAGATAGTTCCCTAGTCATAATGGAGACCATGTTAAAATTTAATTTTTTATTATTTCAGCGTATGTAAGAAGTATGAAGTAAATATTTCAATATTAATGGCGCAAAGATATAGTTATATATGACCAAAATTCTAAGTAATTAAATAAATAAAGCCACAGAAGTCTCGAACTTGACTAATTTTTTCCCGCCGCACGGCTGAAAACCCTTCAAAACAGCAGATTTTTTTTGCGATTCTGTCAAAATTACTGTGGTGAGTAATAGATTATTTTTTTATAAATAGTATAGAAAACATGCAATCTACACACCGTTAGTTTTTTGACGAAATCTAGGTGCTAGAAGTTCCTAATTTGTTTAATATTCTCCCTCAGGAGCGCACGGCCATAATCTATCCCATGTAAAACACCTTACATTTTTGGGAAAATTGCTCGAAATGTAGTTCGGCAAGGGGTTGATATTTTGATACCATTGGAAATGTGAGTTTTTTCTTTAAAATGAGGTCAAATTCATCAAATTCTAGGTGGAGTGATTTTTTGCTCAAACTACCTTAAATGGCCTATATCTGGCAGCTCTGTTCTCTGTGACGGTGAACTTTCCTTGGAACACCTGCTGCGGGTTGAAGGTCAATGCTAAGAGCTTCGATAACCTACGGTGCTTCGTCCTCGACAGAGTTTATTTGGAAACTCGATAAACTTTCATCGGTAACCTTTTCATTGAGTTTCGGCCTCTGCGCGTTTGGCACAAGGATCTTATAAACAGTGATTGGTAATATCAAGTTCTCAAGAACAATGTTTCATTTTGGCATACAATTTGGTATCCATTCACGAGAGAACACCATATGAAATAAAACAGCGAAAATCTAAACATTTTTTATGCGGAAATATTACCTCTTATATTCAGTAACCCATCCCTCTAAGGCCACCTCTGGGCATGTAAACTATACCCACAACCGATTTACTGGAATCTAAAGTAAAACTATATTTTTAAAATGTAAAATTTAAAAAAATGTATTGATATCTACATTTTAGTATGGATGTCTCTTCGTTAATGTTATGATGCGTATGTAATATTAGAAAGGAATTCAGAAAGGTTTGAATGCAACACCTAAAAATAAAATTAAAAACTATGTGAAATGTTTAGAGGGATCATGGAAATAAACAAAATAAATCCTAACAGTATATATGTGCACCTTTAGTAAGCATAGGCTATGTAAAAGTTGATACGGGATACAGTAGATGTTACACGTACGGGAAGTTCAGGACGCTCGATAATAATGGTAGGTACTCAGCATTTTTGTCTTCAGGCAGACAAAGCAAGGACCCTAATTATCCCCGGAAGAAACAGTTGGATTTCTGGGTTGTCTGCCGCGTGGTATCATCTTATTTGATGACAGTTCCGGCGACGACGAAAGCCTCCATAAAGATTCGCTAGAAAACCATGACCATATACATATGGATCCTAAACTTGCCCCCAGTGGGTGTTGCCAAACATTCCGCAAGCACCGAAAAATCAGGACCAAGCAGATTGTAGCGCCGCCACTCTAGAGAAGGTGGTTCTAATAAGGAAAGGCCGTGATTCAAATGGAGATACTGGAAATAAAGGTACCGGAATTGGCCTCCCTATTAACACCGGCCATTTTTGACTCACACAAGCGAACCATGCCGAAAGAAAGGCCGTGATTCAAATGGAGATTCTGGAAATAAAGGTTCCGGAATTGGCCTCCCAATTAAACCGGCCATTTTTGACAGACACAATCGGAGCCATGCCGACTGCAGCGCGACCTATCTGTTGCGGAAAGCTAGGCAACACTGCTTCCCGTACCACGGTGCCGAAGATTTAGATCCATATGTATATTCATGCCCATGACCTAAGGGATTTTCGACCCACAATATGTAACAGGTGTTCCAATAGGATTAGAATCCACCCTTTAGTGAGCTGTAAATATTTCTATAGCCCGTGCTTCGTCTCCTTGACATCGCCCTCGAGATAATATTGTCGAAGCACGCGATGCCGGTCGGCTAAAGACTCGTTCCTCTTCCCGTAGAAATACACCGGCCACTGCGTAGGCGTGGCAGTTGAAGCGAAGGCAGTGTTTTGAAGCGAAGATTGCAGTGATGGTGAGCCCTTGAAAAAATCGCCGTCTCTCGGAAGCTTGAGCGGAACAAAAGGAGCCGGTCCATTTCGTGGTCGGTCCGCTTCATTTGATAGCCACCCCTTTTTTTTTCGAATAAATAGGAAATGAATGCTAAAAAAGGTGAACTTTAGGAGTGATGGTGGATGAAATGTTTGTCAGAGTGCTAAAATTTGCTAACGTTGTTGCATGATGTTGGAGAAAGAAATCTGACGATTAAAGTACCTACCATATTCAACAATTTGCCCAATAACTTAAAAAATCTAAATAAAATAAGTGAATGTAAAAAGAAATTAAAAAATGGCTCTTAGAATGTTAAATATATCTATTTTAGAACATGTATCATATTTTCTACATCTAAATTTATATCAAATTATATAGCAATGATAAAGAAAACAGTATGTATTTATATGTTCCAGAAAGGAACCTGCTGACAAGCTATATCATAGCTTAGCTGGACCTAAATATAAAGACATTATTGTGTAATTACTAATAAATTGGACTTTGTAAATTGAAAATTGTCAGGGAAATTATTGTATCAGAATATATTGATTAATTGTAAAAGGAAAAATATATACTGTTGAGTGAGAAAAAAATAAATATTTAGTAATTAGGGAAGTGCGCTCTCAAAAGGTATTGAATTCTGAAAAAATGAATTCAATCTTAAGAAAAATATTGAATTAACAGAGCAGTTTAGTGCATAAAAAACATCCAGATATAATTATAATACTAGTTGGAACTCAACAAACTAATGCAAACTAAGACACGCCCATATTTTAGAACTAAAGCCATAAAATATGGATCAGGTGCAGCGGGCATAAGATGAAGCCCAGCACGAACGAAAATTCTGAGCATTAAGAAAATCCATTTATTCGCATCCAAAAACATGTATGTTTAACCTAGCGAGGAATTAGTGGAAAATATAGACAGAATCTAGCACTAATGGTTTATGACTAGGGATCATGCACAAGAGAAACAGAAAAAATACTTAACATTTCCTTCAGGTGCGGTGCAAGGGAAGAAAAGAATGGATAACTTAGAGGGATGAATGGAGAAATAAGAGGCCCATTAGAGAAAGAAGGAAATCAAAGATTTATGTAATTGATTCGGACACAGTTTTATAAATAAGTAATAGATCCTTGTTATTTCTGAATGTATATTCAATCCACTTTCCTTTACGGAATAGAGAAAAACCAAGGTCAGACTAATCATAAAGAATGATGTAGCAAGAATTTAGAAAGAAATACAAAGACTAGAAGAGATAAATTTGCGAGCAAATAAGCAGATTGATGACAAGTAAAACAACCTTAGCTCGCTATTTCGTTTCTTTCAACTCAATTTCACGCAGCTTTGGAATCGGATGACGGAAAACCCGTGCTTGAATCTCATACCTAACTCCCAAGGTTCCACTGAGGATTCCTTATCTCCAGCAAATACACCTCCACAATTTTACGATCGAGTGTATTGTGCGTGTTTTAAGGAGAGAAGCGTGGACAGATTACAGAAGGGCACGCCAGCCGTCTTAGCGGCTTCAACGATTTGTATTTGGTGCTGTCCCGTCCAGGTCCCGGTGCTGTACCGTATACGAATTCTTAACAAAATGTGCCATTCTTGTATGTTAAGTCTACCTTTCAAAATTCAAATATGGGAACTTGTTTTCTCAAAACTAAATGAGCGCCATTTTACGCCTGCACGATACAAAGACCAGAAAATCATAAATTTCGGTGAATGAAACGTTATTTTATAGCTGTTCGTATATTTAAAAAATGTTTCATTAAAAATTTCAAATGTGTTTTTTATGAAATTTCTTCATAGTGCGATAGTTCTCTTTATTTTTTTACTAGGAAGTTTTAGTAGCATTACTCATTCTTTGAATTGAGCTAATACATCCCTTAAACCTCCCCCACGTAACTTCACTTCTCCCATATTGTTGGGGCTTTCAGGGAATTTTAAAAGTTGTGGAAGAGAGAACGACGCTAGTTTGACAGAAAATTATTTGTAGTATAAAATTACGCAATTTTTCAAGTCACCTTAGGGGCCTCGGAATTCTGTATGGCCTCGGAATTTCCGAGTGTCGACAGTGACGAAATTTTGACGCCACAGTCACGAACATTTCAAATAGGGCCATTCAAAACTTGAGATTTGTCGGGGGTGTTGACGTCACACCCACGGATTTCCCGTGGTTCGACGGCGTCGATTCCTTACTGAATTAGGCCCCAGAACTCGAGAAAGGTGGTTAAAATCGTTCGCAAGGATTTAGAGTACGCCAGGGATCAAAAAAACGCCAATTCACATTTAAAATCTAAGCGCTTCATATCCTATTCGAAGAAATAATATCTCGATATTGCAACTCATTTGAGTCAAGGAAAAAAGCGTAAAGAATTACTGGAAAAATACCAGATAATTCCTCTCAATATCAAAGCGAATAGGATTGAAGGGATGTATCTCGCGCGCATGGAATGGAATTACAAATGAGCGGCCATGTTTCACGTTGAATCACGCACAAGCGTTGACGGAAAGCGAAAGAAGAAGGAACCAAGGAAGGAATATCGAAACGAAACTGACGCTGAGAGCTTCAGGAGAAAATATCGATTCTATTATGTGATGTAGATATCAGGAGTTTAGGTTAAATAAAACTTTACCTATACCTATCTATAATTTATCAATCCTCAGGGCTATCATCAAGTGTTACATAATGTAAAATATTTTCTGTGTGCAATCCTATTTTGAAAACAGTATAGTTTAAAATATATAATTAACAGTCATTAAAAAGAAAAATATATAGACATTTTCAAGATTACATTACCTACCTTTTAAGTTTGTTGATATTTTCTTTACATTTGTAATTTCTTTGCTTGGTTTAATTCTTTGTTGAAATAGTATGTTTCATTCATTAAATTATACTCATGATAAAATTTATTAAACCATACTGTTTTCATAAAAAGACTGTAGACAGACAAATTTTCATTATGTAACATTTCAATATAGCTCTGAGGATGGGTAAATAAAATATCTGAAACATAAGCAGAAGTTTTTACATTTTTTATTTTACCTCAACTCCTGATATTTACATCATAAATGGGGGCCTGAGAGTCAAAGTAATACAAGTGACTTAAACTCGAAAAACGATGCAAGTGCATATGTTTTAAGTTGGTACCGTCGGGTACCGTCAGGTAGCTACAGGAAAAGGAATACAAATGTTCGAACGTATGGTGCTGCGATCTAGCCGTCGAGCACTTTAGGCTACTTCGCTTTTTGCAATTTCTTACCGGAGTAAAGTGATACAGGTGACACTGGGCGATGTTTGTTACTTGTATTACTTTGACTCTCAGGCCCTCAAATGAAAGAGGTCGAGAAAACACATAATATGAATCGATACTATTTGGAATCATCTATCTGAAAGCGTGCATGACTTGACGGCGCATTGAGGGGGAATTCGTTGGGATCTCCACTTTTCCATTACGTCTCCAGTCGACACTTCGGAAACGCCTCGCGATAGGTGCTATTGAATTGCACGTTTGTATCACTTCTGTGCCAACATGTGATGTAAGCTTTAGCCGGAATATCCTCTTATCTGAGGCAAAGGACAAGCCATCAACGAAGCCAATTCGAGGCAGTGAACACTCACCCGGGCTTTTCGGAAAAAAAAACTTTCACTTATGATTAACGGGTTGGTAAAGGTTTCCCTCTCTGTGAAGGAATAGAATTTTTCAACTTCACGCTTCAGAATGAGCGTTATCTTTACTTAGGTATTCCCTGGGTTATGGGACAACGAGGGTATCTCCAACAGAATTACGATAGTTATAAGACTAGTATGGGAAGAATATATTCAGAATACATAACCGCAGTTGATTTATACTCAATTCACTCTGATAAATGTCGAATTTGAATTAAACTGGTTGAATTTGGAGTCTTATAGTGACTAAGGAGACCCACTTCCTTTTCTTGAAGCTCCCTGTCACTGCCTCAAGAGACAAATGTCAAAGAAGCTTTAGCATTAGAATATGAAAAATAAGGATTTCGAGAGCACGGAAAAATTGCATTACGGGTGGAATAGGAAAAAGAGGCGGAGATATGACAGTACCAGATCGTAAACTATAAAAGTAGAAAGCACTTACTAGCAAGTATGCAAGCACTTACCGAAAGTAGAAACATGCGACTAACAATTATGCTTTCCGTTTGGGAAACAAACTTACCTATTAGTAGGTCCCAGCTATTTCAAATATTTTAGTGATACTTTTTGAAACGCAGATGATAATTTTGCAAGCCTTTAGGATTTAATTTTTTTTTAATTTGTTTAAAAACAGAAATTCGCATTCTTATGGAATAGCTATAAATAAATTAATAAGTAAATTCCGCATGGTTGTGAGCAAAAGATATTTTACTGCATGTATTCTTAGCTAAACTACTTATGGCAAACATTCTGCCAAGCATGACAATCTCTCACTGTATTTTGATGAAAGAAAACTGAAAAATGAGAACGTTATTTGAAAAACGAAACAACGTACGCGCCCGATAGTTTGGACGAGAATAAGTTAGGAACATATGAGCAATAGAATCGAGAAAAATGTTAGAATATGTGCATAATATTTGTTTAAAGCTATTTTGTCATCATTTTATGCAATTGGACGTCGAATAAGCTTTTTCATCTTAATAAAGAGTAATGGCAAACGTGATGTTTTAAAAGAAGTCTCGCAAGAATGTATGTACGCGAAGATGTGTAGAGCAGTATGTTGCGCAGACCGGCGGAGATTAGATTACATGAAATGCTGAGCAAAGCTCATTCCAATATTGATTGATCTACTTTCAGGAATTATGTGATGTGCTCCAATCCCGTAAGATGCTTTAAGCGCCTTGAGATAAGGATGGGGAGATAATAATTCGTGATCGGACATGTATTCTTCCCACGTACTGCTCCTTAGCCAAACGCATTCGCTCACAGGAAGACAGCTCAAATGCCATAGCATGCGACGGGTAGATTGGAGTAAATCATTTCTCCGAAGGACTGCGCACAGCTCGCGTCAGTTGTCGACGTCTTTCGTCCCCAATCGGGGTGCGCAGTATTCGCACTGAAGTATCGCATTGCGATATAATTTTGGTGTCGACAACGACGCAATTCACCGCATTTAGCATGGCATCACATTATACTTGTATCATATACATCACATTAGATATGTATATTAAAAAGGAATGAGTAAAGGTCTTTCGTTTGGATAGAGTGACGATACTTGCGTTATTTAATTTTGCATTGTTCATGTTGTGCTTGCTAGTAATGAATTCATTTTAGATTCTTTTCCTGCAAAATTGATCATGTTACATTATTTATGTATCACAATCATATAAAACTATAACTATCTTTGTAAAGTCCAGTGATTCTAATCAGATTCTGCTGTGTGTTCCGGCATTGTCAATGTTCTGTCCATTTTCATTTTATTGTTTGTATTTTTGTATCCAATATTAATTTTTGTAAAGTTATTTTTAATTTGCGGACTTTTTTACGGTAATTTTTAATAAGACTGATTTATGTTTTTTCTACATTGGTGTAATTTTGTCAGACAAAGAAGAGTAGGTTATCCCCAAACAGGATGTTATCCTAAGGGGAACCTATGCCCCTCGTTTTGATTTATTATAATTTTACCGCTTTTTGTATGAGCTTGTATGAGGAGCAAATAAATATTAATAATAATAATATGGCATATTGCTATTGAGATGGATTTTATATCACTATCAAATTTTGTATGGTATTACACCACTGTATAAATTTTATAATTTCTTCGTTTGCTTCTTTGCTCACTTTCTCCACTCCATCGCCCGAACTAATTCTCAGAAGGAATTGAAGTTCGAAACATGAAAATCAAAAGTCATGAAATGATAACTCTAGAACTCCATTGAACAATGCAAGTTTAGCACATTGCATTTAGCGACTCTCTTAATCGCAAAAACTTCGAATTCAAGTCGAAGTTACAAAGAATACCTTATCGTCTCGAATTGGAACAGATTCGCCCATTCCGTAACATCGAAAGATATCGCTTAGTCCGGTGTTCCTCACATCCATGAGATATCTAATGAATTTGAGGAAGTGTTTCTTTCAAGTTCAAATTTGATCTCTTTTCTAGTGATTCCAGAAACGTTTGGCGAACCCAGACATAATAAGGTCGATTATATAATAAGCATGAAAATAGGGCAATAGACTGCAGAACGGATCGGTTTAAAAAGTAATTTCTCCGGCGAGCGCTTAGAGACCTTAATAACAATAATAATGATATAATTTTTATTGTTCGCAGATTTACATCCGATACGAACAATTTGAATGAATCACATTTGAGCTCAAAATACATATAAATTTAGTATGCAAAGCACCAATTTAAGAAAAAAGCATTACAATTTAGCGAAAAGCAAAAAATCAACATGCCATATGAATGGAATAAACATCAGAAACAAAACACAATATAAAACAATGAGACTTTATGATTAGGTTTTCCGATAGGTGGTGTTGCTATTTATCTAATTTTCTCTCTTATACTTATGAACAAATTTTTAGAAAGTACATTAAAAAATTCTTTACGTCATTGTCTACGTATTAACTAGCTTTTTCCTCGAATGGAACAGAATTTGTAGCGAAAAAATAATGAAAAAAGTAGATGATTTCGAACGGGAGCGAAAACAACAAGAATGGGGAATCATGGGAAATGACGTCACTAGTCATACCGGAGAGCGGATGCGTTGGTATGGTTACGTGTGGTTGCTCTATGTTATTATTCATCGGCCTTGCACCGTAAATACGCTTTAGCTACACGAGCTATGGCTTCTGCAACTGAAAGCAGATGGTGCTTTGTAGCGATGTGTAAACATGCATCGAAAAACTCGCCTGATCTGTTATTCATCACGGTCCCGAAGGATAAGAAAGAACGAGAATCTTGGTTCAAATGCGCACGAAGAGAATCTGCATCCTTCTTCGGTTCCATTTTGCTGTGGTGATCACTTCAACCTAAGTAAATTGAATATTAAATTGCACTATTTCTTAAAAAACTAAGTAAGTAATACTTAGTAATATACCATCTAATTAGTAAACTTAAGGAATAATTCATGCTTATATGAAATTGTTGTGAAGCATTTCGTCGTTCTTACGGAGTAGTTAAAATATGATTAGAGCACAGCTAGTGGATGAGTCAATTTCGTTGCTGAAAATGTATCATGTGTATGTTATAATGCTAATTTTTAATCTTTTACATTCAGCTGGAAGAGGAAATGGAGAAATATATATACCATAAAGTAATGGGTGGTATTCGCCTTAAAGATGGTGTCGTCCCCACATTTTTAATTGCCAAGCAGACAGAAGATCGACTACTTCTACCTACAGTCCGCGATCACTAAATATAACGTAAATAATTATAATTAACTAATACACCCAAAAATTTAGAAAAAAAATACTACTCGAGTGGGTGTTGAACCTATGTCAGAAGTCCATTGCTAGCTGACAGTCCAACTCTTTACCCCTAGGCTAACAACTCATCTAATTCCTAAGGGAGAAGGAGGCTATTTCTTTCATTCAGAATTAATGCACGCAGTGACTGTCAAGTAGTAATTTTGTAAAAGTGGAACAAGAGTGCTTGCTATTTTTGACCATGCATACAAACAAAATCCACAAGCCAGCAGCAGTACCACATGGTGCTTTTAGCTGGAATTACGCCTCAAATTCCGCCTCAAATGTGGGTTTTCACCTGAGATGTGAATGAGAGATGTGCCTGTTGTGGCTGCACTAAGACCTGAGAATTATACATTTTCAACTTAGTATTTCCTGGTTATTTATTGGCATGCTATTCTGCCGCGTTGCCCTATATGCGTATTAGTTACCAAACATGGTATTTAAACAAATCAAACAAACCAATTCAGAAGAAAGCTAATGTTTATATTGCTATTAACAAACGCAAAAAACAGGGGACGCTGGGCAGTCAAGGCAGTTCAGCTCCTTAACTCTATAATCTTCCCTTTCGTTCATCACGAGAGTAACATTGTAGGATTTACTTCTTATTTTGTGCTCAGGGCAAACTCGTGCATTTACTATGCACTTTGTTCCCACCCGCTTCACTTTAACGTACCCTATAGTAGAATCACCATAGTTTTCTCGAGCTGATCTAATGAGTGAATTTCGAACAGCAAATACACACGATAACCAACAAGTTAATAAAATTATTAACTAATATTATAACTCTTTACATTACAAAGTTAAAATATACACAGCTGTAATAAGGAAATTCGCAATAAAATCTCAGGAGAACGAACTTACCTAATTATTTTTGTTCCTCTAATCTCGTCAGCGTTAAACCGATCATCTCTTCTTATAAACCCGTGAAGAGTGAAAATATCTAACGTTGGTAGATTGTAAGAATCAGCTTTAACGAAATATTCCTGATCCATGATCTATAAATATTTCTTGCAGAGACGCAGAAAAAAAAACTATTAAAGCATCTGCTGTCGATTCTTGCAGTGCTACGCGGCAATGGCTTGCTGGGATCAGCTGGGATATGACTAGTGACGTCATCCGTCCTGCGACCAATGAAAAAACGTTTCGCGACGCAAAAGATTTCATACCTAATTTTATATTTTAAAATTAAGATAGTAATTTAACACTTAATTTTATTTGCGATGTTTTATGTTTTTTTATACTCTGCTCCTAATAAACTAATGCATAAAATCAATAGTTATACGAAATAAATTTTAGTTCAAAACCCCATTTGACGCATAGTACTAACCGCACCTCTCTTATGTTAGGAGGGCTCAATAAAACTAATACGATGTTCGATGGGTAACCTACTTAGTAAATTTGCTAAATTAAAGTTTATTTTATTGAACTCTAACCAGCCCTTGCAACACGTCACGTTTCAACTCGTATATTCCAAAGATGTATACATTAACGTAATATATTAATACTCGAAATTCCTCAAACTTTTGAGGCTCACAATTTAAGTCCATGCGTTTGTGTAGAATCAACCACTGCCACCCTTCAATGAGGTGGCTTTCAGAGTAATCTGTGGATATAGCTAGGGATGTGGTATCATAACAAATGTATCGGCAATGTACTCATCGCGATGGAAACACCGGTTCCCGATTAGTCACCGAAGTTAAGCATCGTTGGGCTCAGCTCGAATTTGGAGGAGTGAACCTCCGATTCGTCCGAGTGCTGTTGCGCCTGTCTGCACGTGGCAGACAGCATGTGCTAAATGACCTTAGCCGTCGAAGCGCGTTAAACAAAAATACTATTTATACTACTTCAATGTAATCATAATTGATATCGAAAGAAATTTATCGATACCTCATAAGTATTGAAACTAAGATCTCGATACTTGTAATTATCGAATCAAAAAATAATAGTAAGTAATTACCGAAATAAATCTACATTATTGCCTAGCAAATAGTTTCCATAGAATGTATTTCTGAAGAGTAAAAAAACAACGTTAATTAATTTACTCAACTTGCTTGGCTAAGCATTAGGCTAACACATCCTCTCTTCCTCAATCAGTTCCCATCTTCTTTCTTTGTTTCCCATTGGCCAAATTATTATGCTAGCTCCAGAAGTCATAACTGTTAATTCAATGAGCGATCGCTCGGTAAAAGGAATGGTAGGAAAAAACGAGTATTTCAATGCAAGATTCGCGAAAGACTTCGAGAAAGTAGGTATAGCGCTGAAACCAAGGTCACAACTACCTAAAATTTATTGTACATGACTTGATAATTCGTCATTTTCGGTTATCCGATTGGGCTTTTCAAACCATTGGTACGGACAATCGGTGCTCTACCGTATTTGATACCAAAGGTTTCGATACCACAGTATGAACATTCGAGTGAATTATCGAAAGAAAAGCATCGAGTACGAAAGTGTATCAACGAAATACCGTGCAAGTCACCAATAGTGTGTGTGGCACGGGATGATTCCACATCAGGCATGCAGCACTCGTCCCAGTTCAAATCGGGACCTCGCACGTTCCCCCTTCCAAGAGGCGCAGACACCAAAAATCAAGAGAACAGTGCGCAGTCAAACAGAAACTGGGAGAGTGCTACGTAAATTGACATGCAAACATGCAGAACAATGCTGTGGATACATCTAGTGGTTAATATTACAAATGCTTTTAGTTTATGAATGATAAGAGATACTACTTCATGCAGAGATTAAAATAATGCCGAACATTTCAAGTGGAGTGAAGTGTTAGTAATGATGCTATGTTATTAAACACAAGTGATAAGTCTACCTAGTGAGGGTGGGAGTTTGATATGATTGATCTATCGCAACTATTATGATCCAGTGTTGTACGTGGAAAAAATTACACTTTAAATTATCGGTTCTGCAGCCTATTTCCTTTATCTTATTCCTGTGATCGCTTCTACCGTAGTATGTACGTTGGCTCGAGCAAAATATGTTGAACCTCTGGCAAATGTACTTGGTATCGAAAGAAATATATAGAAAAAAGTGAAGTATCGAGAGTCTTTTTCCGTGTCTCTAGATGTAGCTGATTGTCTCAGTTGTCGATTCATGACAATAGTCGCAGGAGCCCGGCAGTCGAGTGAGGGCGAAAGGCGTGAGTTCACAGCGACCCCTGCGGCTTCCTGCCGAGCGGGGGGAATCCCGCTCCTACGCCACTCCGCTGTGATGATATCGAAGTCAATTCCGCGTGGGCTTTCAAAGATGATTACTCACAAGAGAGACATCCCTTGGTGATGCGACGCCCTTCACTGCATGCGGGCCAAGAGCTGCTCTCTAGTAGTTTCACTCAAAAAGAATCATGTAGGAGGGGATTTCGAACACGTTCAAGGCCTTTGGGGCTGCGGCACGGTCGATAGGGGTCACAACTAGACGAGAGTCTTCCTGGCTAGAAGGTCGATGAAGCCACAAACACACGCCATCAGCATCAACTGTCATCAATTCCGAATATTAGGTCAGTCGTTGCTTAGCCAGTAACTTTTCGCTAACAGTGATTTTAACTGCTTGAAGTGGTAGCCGAGGGTGTTCGTAAATCGGCGGCATACTTCGAGTCACCAAATGTTTTGGGCATAATTATTATGGAAGAGATAAAAATCCGGAAAAGCGGTTTTCTCGCCGTAGATTTAGCACGACTGATTGGGAGGAAAATTTTTAACATGAAGGTTGAAAGGTATTTGAAATACCTACAAACTGAGCTTTGTATTGTTGAAATTTATTTCTTTGTCAATTTGCTATGAAAGAAAGTAAAAATTTCTATTTATGGCTTTAGTTAATAAATTTAAAACAATATTTAAAATGTGTATAATAATCCTAATTGTCTCTAGAGGAGATGATTAAGTGTGAAATGATGTAATAGATTTTGCAAAAATGCAATTTTCAATCCCAAAATGGCTCCGTTGGTCAACAAGTTCCCTAGATTTTTACGGTCCCAGAGAAACGACGATGCATTTTAAAGTATAGGATTTGAATCCATCAGTAAATCCAGTAAAATATATTTTAATTAATACAGTTGTTTAAAACTTTGAGTTAGAGAATGGAAGTTTTTTTAGAAATATCATTCGAAATGCCTTTTTTATTACAGATTTTAGTCTATGAGCAATTCAAGTTCTGAAACGCTGGTATTTTTATAAGTATTTTAAAAAAATGGTACTGAACATACAACCCTCAGGAGTTGAGAAAACATTTTTTTTAAAGCTTGTCTCTACTTCATTGACGATTCCCTCCGTTCATTAAGTCACAATGAATAAGTATTTACTATTAATAATGAGGATGACATGTTGAGGATGTTTCGCCATTAATGACAGCTGAGTAGTTCGGCATGGGTGCCATTTTTGGGGAGAGGAAGAAGACTGGAGAGAAACTCGTTGCGGCATTGGCCTATTCTAGACCTGAGACGCCAAGGGGCCTACACTATTGTGTCTTGTCCCACAGAAGGAGCGCTGATTCCGAGAAGCTATTCACATTGCATCCTAATGGGGAACAGGATTCTGCAAAAAAAGGTCTGCCTCTGCTGGGATTCGAAACTGTGCACTCCTTCACCTCACTTGTTTTTTTTAGTTATTGCAACGGAATGACATTTTTAAATGTTTGCTAAGTCGAATGATCATGTATCGATATTTAGTAATGCGGAACCTTGATCTGGTTATCTTCGTCGTAAAAGCCGACGAAAATTGAAATAGGACGTCGTAGTAATACTTCGTGGGAGCTTCTGTTAAGATGAAGAAAGATGCACGTTTTTCAACCAGCGTATGCCTTTTTCATATTCTACATCTCTATATTGTTAATATTTTTACCGGGAGACATAAGGCACACCACTTTCTCACTCAGTCAAGCATCCGGGAGTTAGACATTACTCTTAACGAGTCGAATATCGCGATGGATAAATCATTATTTTGAGCCCATGGAATTTATTCAGGTAGGACTCGAAAATGTTGAACCTCGGAAATGTCGTGAACGTGACGTCAAAGCGTAGAAGAATCTCAACTTTCGAATGGCATTGTTCGAAATGTTCGAGGTTGTAGCGTCAATATTTCGTCAATGTTGAGGCTCAAACATTTTCAGGTCTACATGAATGTGACAGTTCTTCCGTAGAAAAAAAAGTTCGGTGTGTTTTCCACCGAGCACCTTACACACAAAACACCCAAACAACACATTTCCCTTATTGATGTGGCAATTCGTCGAGAGCTGAGCGAATGTTTCGATTCCATCGATATCTCAGACCTGAAGTCTCCCAGCGAGGAATGCTAGGAGAAGACAACACCACGCTGCCCCGGAACGTTGATATAGCCTGCGGCGCGCCAGAAATTGTTTTCCCCTTTCACACGGTAGCTTGGGCGGCAGATCAAGGTGAACGGCAAGGCGTCTCGATTAGATAATCGGAAGATACGTCGAGTGGTAATGAGGAGGGAAGTTATTATGTGGAATGCCCCGCGTTCACCTCCACACTCGGGCCTCAGTCATCTGGTGGTAATTTATAGTTACGGGATATTAACTCTCGAGGAAGCAATTTGCACTCGCAATGTTATTGTATAGGCACGTGACAAAATGCTAGGCCTTCAGCGAAGCTCAACGTATCCTAATGATACAAACAATTTCTCTTGCATTCATTTAGTTAGGCTCATAAATATAATTGCTCCTGCTACTACCCTTTAGAATTCGTTTTACAACTCCTTCAAGACTACCATACAAGGCAAGAGTGATTCCTTATGGTTAAAAACTCTGCGTTCATTCCATTTTCTCTCTTCATCCGATATAGCAGCTGTGATGAATGTGAAAAAAAAGTTAATGGACTCGTAAAATCTCAAAAGAAATTAATTTTTTGTCTTTTATTTGATGACAGTTGTTAACAGTCATACGATTTCGCTTCATGAGAAGATATTATTTCATTTTCTCACACTACGGCCAGGAAGCAAAGAAACAAGGATTTTACTTATACGTCGAGGAATAACTTTGTATAGGAAAAATTAAACTTAATTAAGTTGAGAGAAATGAGACACACCAACCAAATTTTCGGCCGTTACCGATGAAAATAAACATTTTGCGTGTAACATGAATTTTGGATGAGAGAGACCAACTGGTTACATAAATTTAGTGTTCGGGTTTTCGCATTAACTGCTAAAATCAACAGAAAAAATTAAAGGAATTTGATTTACATTTTTGCCTGCAGTATATATCAAGTTTACTGAGAATAGCCTCATACACTAAAAACATAACACATTAGGGGAAATTCCATTGAGTACAGTAAAGATTCATCCAGAGTATCATCATCATGAGAGCAATCTACCGGTTAAAGGTAGGTTATGATGAAAGTCAGAGAAAATCCAACAGACTCGTACACATGCAGTGCCGTATCTACCTCTAGTAGCCTCCTACCTTTCTTCATCTCGTCCATGAAACCTATTCTTTTTCTTCCCCTTCCCGGCTTGTCCAACATCCTTCCCTCTATCACGGCCTTCAGCAAACCATCGCCCCTCATTACCCCTTCCACTCACCTACTCTGCCTTCACCTAATCTCATCCAGAAGTTTCCTCTCCTCACCAACCAGGCCGAGCACTTCTTCGTGTGTCTTCCTTTCCGTCCACCGCACCTTTTCCATCCTCCTCCACACCCACATCTCGAACGCCTTTAGCCTATTTTCGTCTTCCTTTCTCATGAGAGGCCACGTTTCTACCCCATACAACGCCACACTCAATACTAATCTCTTCACCAGCCTCTTTTTTACATCGTTACTTAAAGGTCCCCTTCGTCAGCTTCCTTCTATTATTGAACGCTTCCTACGCTATCGCTAATCTCCTCCAAATGTCTTTGCTACTATGCCCTGTTTCTTCTACTGTACTACTCAAGTAACTAAATTGTTCTACTTCCTCCAGTTTGTGTCCTTCTACTTTTATGACAAACTTCGTTTTATTTGACCTAAAGAATCTCATTACTTTTGTTTTCTTATGATTAATCTTCATCCCGTATTTCTCGAACTGCTTTTCCAATGCATCTACTAAAGCTTGGAGATGGAGAGTATATAGAGTGTAATTTATCAAGAGAAATTCCCAGACTTAACTTTTGCGCATGACTAAATAATGACTACGTATATGCTTATTTTTTTAAATGTTGACTCGTACCTTCTCTTTACTTAACCCACGGTCACCATCGCAGTCGAGTGCTGCTTATGAAGCACGCCTCGAGTGTTTTGAATGTGCGCATGTTAGTTTGCACGAGACACGCAATGTATGAGCGCACGCAGTCACACAGGTGAGGTTCGAGGTCGCCCGGCCAATGCCGCGCCCAATTTCCCCTTCTCCACCTTTACCACTTTCCTCCCAAGATTACGACGATGGTGGTGATGATGCCTCCTTTACCTTGGACCACGGGGAACCTGTTCTTTCCTGCATTATGCCGGCGGACGGACGCGGAAAAGTAACCAACCGCATCCGCAATCATAGTTTTCGGAGACGCTTGGGCGCGCGGAGCAACTCTTGACATTCACGCGGTTAGGTTGCTTATGTCCGGTTGCAGAAACAACACATTTAAGGTGGCGAAAAATCACTTCACCTAGAACTTGATGAATTTAGCATCATTTTAAAGAAAAAACTCTCATCTTTCCAATTATATCAAAATATCAAACCCTTGCCAAACTACTTTTCGAGCAATTTCCCTGAAAATACAAGCTGTTTTACATGGGATAGATTATGGCTGTGCGCTCCAGAGAGAGAATATTAAACAAATTAGGAACTTCTAGCACCTAGATTTCGTCAAAAAACTAACGGTGTGTAGTTTGCATGTTTTCTCTACTATTTATAAAAAAATAATCTATTACTCCCACAGTAATTTTTACAGAATCGCAAAAAAAACCTGCTGTTTTGAAAGGTTTTCAGTCTTACGGCACGGCGGGAAAAAATGATTCAAGTTAGTGACTTATGTAGCTTTTTTATTTAATTACTGATAATTTTGGTCATATATAACTATATCGTTGCACCATTAATATTGCAATATTTATTTCAATCTTCTTACCGGCGCTGAAATTAAAAATTAAATATTGAATATGGTCTCCATTATGACTAGGAAACTTTCTCGCTCCAACCACGTTAAGGAGACTTTCCATTCAAGTTGTTGAAGTTAGCGCACATCGGAACACATTTGCGTACTTCAGCGCACAAGAACGACGTTGAATAAAACGATGTGCGCTGGCGAAATGTTTCGGTACCTGCCGGTATCTGGTATTCTGTGGTTGAACAGCAGTCGCGGCAGGATTTTTTGTATAGATTGATTGATTCCGTTAAAAATTAGTATTTAAAAACGTTAGCTTCTTGTCACTGAGTAATTAAAAACTTTACAATAAGCATGTTTGACGCCTTCAATGAAAATCAACAAACTCTCGACAACAATGCCATTATCGACGTTCTTTAATTGTTTAGCGAATATCAGCTTTGCTCCCGATCTGTTTTGAAGAGCACTAACTAGTGTGCAGGGTCTGTAACGAATGGAAAGTAAGTGCGCTGCAGTGTAAAGACGTGATTAGCGTACTAGAGCGAATGGAAGGCACCCACACAATCAATAGAGTTATGAGATCTTTAAGTCAAGGCATTCGCTCAATATGCGTTGCAGAAAAATTCGATAAATTTATTGGTTTCATAAATGGTCCCTTAACTCATTTTGCTTGATGAAATCGAGTTTAATACTTATGATTTCCATGATTAATCAAGATGGCGGTTGCGCGATGCACCATTTGGATTCTTAATCATTTGAAAAAAGAGTATTTCTGCGATGAATGACGAGTGTATTTACTCAGGCTGGCCATTAATAATGTGCATAATTAATTTATAAACATAAGATTAACACGCATAAATTTTACTAAGCGAAATGAGAGTAGACCAATTTTCCGAAGCAATGGCTACAGGGAAAGGGATAGTTCCTGCAACCCTAATGTAGTTTTGAGGTCTAAAACTCAATTAACTTCATGACTGTCGATTCCATAGCTAATTATTCGTGCAACCGGCCTTTAGTTCATACAAATGCGCGAAATTCCCAGTATAAGATTTATTTCGCAGGACAGATTAATTTCCCTGGACGAAAGATCAAGGTTCGAGTCCTAGTCTAGGCAAATGTTTTTTCACTGTGAATTTTTTATTCGTATGTATAGGTACAACCTGGCGAATGTTGTCCACTAAAGTTAAACTGTTTTGAATTTGTTAGTCATTCATTTGTGGAGGAAAATGACGACGACTGAGGTAATTTACACTAATGAGAATAGTCGGGAAGTTAAAGTAAGGAATTAGTTGAGGAAGATTGGAGAGAAACCCGGCGTCGCGCTGCCTTCTCTTAGCAAAAGTCGCCAAGGGGATGACGATTTAACGTCCCATGCGACGGACGAAGTACTGTACTCAAATTCTCTCCACATTGCACCCAAGTAGGGATAGGGATTCCTGTGAGAAATCGGTATCACTAACCACTCCCACTTCCCTACCTGCCCTCCCACTAACCCACCACTAACGGTATTCGAACCCAGACACTCGGGATGTGAAGCCAGGACTCTACTAGTCAGCACATTAAACCTATACCCGGAACTTATCCTAAATCTACCCCCTGATGAAATATTCCCTCTAAGAATTCCCCAGAACATACGGAAAAGCAAGGGAAAAATTGAAAATTCTTTAGAAAACATTTTTTTTCTAAGGAAATCCCCTAAAACTCTAGGAAATATTTTTCCTAAGAAATGACAGACTTCCGTCAGTAATTTTCCTAGAACAAAGTGCTACTTTAGGGAAAACCTTCAGGCATAGGAAAATTTGCACCGGAAATTGCATAGAGTGCAGTGTGCAGTGGATGGAGTGAATGACTATAGAGGAAAAAATGTATATTCATAAAAACAAAAAATAAATACTGCATAGTTTCATTTATACAACCATAGAGTTATCACAACCAATTAAAATGAGACTGGCGAAATATTTCTCTGTAAAAAAAGATGTGCAACCATTATAAAAAAATCACCTCTCACAGTCAACTTCATTTGGTGTAAAATAAATATATTCTAAGCCACTGCAACCTACTTTCAAAACAATTTCCCATGGAAAATGCATTCTAGGGAAATTGTTCCGTAGAGGTATATTTTATGGGGAAAAAAGGGGTTCAATTTTCTAAGGAATTGTCTGACAGGGCTGGTTTAGATAGGTTTTCGTTGAATCATCGCTACTCTTCTATTGCCCTACCCAGGGTGCACCATTTCCCCTCTTCTCTCTCTATATCTCTTCAGTTATGCTTACCTCCCTCCATAGCATCCCAAATGCTTAACCTTCTCCTTACTTATTCCCGCCTTTAGAATTGGCCTTCAGCATTCCATTCCCCTTTTGCAACTCCCTCCATCCTCCTACTCATCATTTCTTGATTTCCTCAAGCAACGTTTTCTTCCCTCTCCCACAGTGCAGTTCGTCTCTTGTCCTTTTCGCCCATTGTATGCGTGTACTTCCTCCAATCCCCTCGTCACGCACATCTTAAGGTGGTTTGAGTGAGATAGTTCCCTAGTCGTAATGGAGACCATATTCAAATTTTATTTTTTGATTCAGCGTCTGTAAGAAGCATGAAATAAATATTGTAGTGTTAATGGTGCAAAAATATATATATATATACATATAAAAATTCTCAGTAATTAAATAAATAAAGCTATATAAGTCACTAAATTGACTCGTTTTTTCACGCCGTACGGCAGAAACCTAAAAAAAACAGGTTTTTTGCGATTCTGTAAAAATTACTTCGGTGAGAAATAGATTTATTTTTATAAATAGTTGAGACAACTTGCAAACTACACAGCGTTACTTTTCTGACGAAATGTAGGTGCTAGAAGTCCCTAATTTTTTAAATATTCTCCCTCTGGAGGGCACTACCGTAAACTATCCCATGTAAAACAGCTTATTTTTTTAGGCAAATTGCTCGAAAAGTAGTTCGGCAAGGGGTTAATATTTTGATATCATTGGAAAGATGAGAGTTTTTTTAAATGAGGTCAAATTCATCAAATTCTAGGTGAAGTGATTTTTGCTCAATCGACCTTAAAGGTACCAATGCCTTGATAATAGCATTAGGTGCTGAAACCATGGTCGGTTAACTAGTACTCTACTTGTTAAAATATATTGAGTGTGGAAAATTACAATTGTTTTTTCATTTGATATGAATACCTTAAAGACCTCCACTCCTCCTCTCTCCCTACGGCCCAATGATAATAAAAACATCTTTAAACAGTACCCACTAATCGACATACTAGAAAGTTAAATAGTAGGTAAACGATCTGACCTCGATTGTTCATTCGACCCACCAGGAAAGCAGGAAAAGTGAAACAATGCAAGAGCTATGAGGAAGGGAATTGAAAAATTCAAGCTATTGGAGATTTTGCAAAAAGTCAACACATGCAATGACCAATAGGATGGCTACTATTTTTTGCGTCGTGTTTTTGTAATCATTAGTTTCCTTATAGCTATAGATTTCCTACAGAATAATGGTATTGCTGACTTTGTCTTCGCTCAGAAGTGTCCCGATTTTCCGAAAAATGACCTCACTCTAAATCTAATTCCTTGTCTCGGGCGTGACTTCATGGAATCGACTTAACACAATGAAAAGTAAAGAAAACTTTGTAATTCCACATAAATATTTAATGTACGACCTAGGTTTCGACGTGGCACGACGATGATGACGTGCCACGTCGAAACCTAGGTCGTACATCAAATATTTATGTGGAATTACCAAGTTTTCTTTACTTTTCATTATATCACTCTAAAACGTTCTTTGCCAGCTGAAAGTTATGATTCTTGGTAATATATTATACACCAGAAGTAGTGTACCATTATTGCTTGAATTTATTTGAAGTGCATTATGAGAAGCTGAGTTGAAGACTTCATTATATCTCAAATCGGTTTTTTTCCTTAACCAACTTGCCTAAATAAAACAATACTAAATTATTTATAATTTTTAAGAACTTATATTATAAATGTCCTTAGTTCTAAGCAGTCAAAGAAACGACCAGGAAGAACGAAAAAAATAATGTAATGTCTCCTTCTGATTGACATTGTATTATAATTTACGTGTTTTATTTTGATCATTTAGGCAATGGCTAGTGGAGTTAAAATTATTGCCAATTCAGAAGCGAAGTTTCCTGTGATTTAAGTGCAATTACGCTGTTTATCTACGAATACTGCTTCATGGAAGAAGATTTTCAGGAAAGGAGGCGACATTGACGTTTATTTTTCTCAACAGGGCGTGGTTCTACAGCAGGCTCTTCGTACTAACTCAGCCAATCTCATATTTACTTTACTTAAATGATGAAATATTTCTGGTCCTAGGAATAAAAAAATATCATGAATTTATTAGGTGACTTCATTAGGAGTTCGAAAGGGTTTTTCTAAAAAGCATAGTTTTCGTTTACTTGTTAAAAAAGTTCAGTATTTTATGTTATGAAAAACTATATTTTACAAATATCTATTGGGACCTGAGGACCGAAATCATGGTAGACGAATTAATAAAGACCGTAGTGAATTTCCAAGAAAATTATCAAATTTTGGACAGAATAAAGCAGAAAAAAAATCCAGACAAACCGTTGCTTTAAGTTCTTCCCACACAACACGAGAGTACAAAACTCTACAGATAAAAGAAGTAAGCAATCATATCGATAAGATAGCTTGGCGTGGCTTAAAGATTTCCGATTTTAAGTCAACACTAATGAGAGATAAGGCACGCGCCACGCCAATACCTTCCACCAGTATTTTGATAAGAAGCCAGAGAAGTACGAGCAAACGCTCACGTCTCATTCTCGACTTTTATGCTTTAATCACCGAGCACCGTAGTTTTATTTGAAGGGAACAAAAGCAAGCTCCAAGTTACAACTTACAGGTGGGCGCTAGCTTGACCAACGACAAATTTCACCGATAATTATCGGATAATTATCGAATCTATAATTATCTTATTATAATTAGCGAATACATAACCTATAATTATCTTAAGTCCTGAGCAGCTCAGCAATTTCTTTCAAGAAGCTATCGGTTTGCACACGTAAACTGAAAGAAAGAAATAATGAACATACCGAAAGGAGTATTTAAAAGGTGAAAGATGGATTACGCAAAATATATATGACTTAATAGTGACCTTGTTTCTTAACCATTCCAGAGGAAAGGCAAAAGATATCAACGACAGATATCTACTGGTGCACAAAAGTAGAAGTTTTCGTTTCATATTTCTCTGATTCTATAAAGAAATTTGATTTCTGCGTATCATGACAGGTTCTGTAAAAGTCCTTGATATCCTTCTTATCTTGAATTTACTTGCAGTCACTATGAATTGACAAATTCTACTGAATGAGGCTCTAACTTATGGCTCTGGCAGGTGTTAATTATACTTAAATACATTCTTTTCACGGAGCGTATACGAAAATATTTCTCAACCATGCCATTGTCGTTCAATGAGTCGAGACAAATGATTGGGTGAAAAATTGAAATAATTACCAGTTGCAAGTGTGAATGCTTTCTTCGGAAATTAAACCAGTTTTTTGACAGGCGCAGTACTCCTCATTGTTTGAACGCCAAACTTTTTATATTAACAGTTTTAGCTCAAAAGGTACGACGAAAGGTATGATACTTCAGAAACCTATGGAGCTAATCTACAAGAAAGCAAGGGAGGATCGTCGAATGACATGTCATTTATCCGTCATTAGGCTAAACGCGGGATGTCTTATCAAGCTTCCCCTTTCTTCTAATCGATTCTAACCGTAAGGAAATGATTGGGAGATATGACATTAGTACATATCTACTGGCGTTCAGTTTTGTAGTTAGATAATCCTCACTGATAAGGGGGATCCTGCTCAGTATATTGAGAGATGAAATCTCTGACTGAGACAAGGCAAATTCTGCAATAGATTTATCGCTCCGAGAACCGTTATACATGCTCCAAGCTGCCTTAAGAAATCCTCTTCCTTGCTAATCTCTTCGGCAACCCACGGTTCATCGCTGATTCCTCGTTCTTTATATCCTTCTCGACAATTATCTTTGGCATTGAGTTATCTTCCTATCAGTTATTCCTTCTTTCATTGTCTAAATCAAAATACACTTCATAATTTAGCCATTCTCCCTAATGATATCTTCCACCAATTTTCATACGGGGATCAAGGTTGTACACAAATAAATGCTATATACACGTTTGAACCTCTTAGTAAAATACAGACGTAATTTCTATCTTGTCGATGTCGACATTTCTTTAGTAAAATATGTGATAAAAAGTTAGGATCGTGTGTTTTAAGTGTAAGTAAACAAACAAAGCTGAGTAGTCAAGTAGTGCCACAACACGTAAATGTAATGAAACATCCATTGTTTAGACTAACCCTTTTAATTCGCTTACTGGATAGTATAGTTTGTGTTTTCTTCTAATGAAGTTAAAATAAAATCTTCTTTCCAAGGAATATTAAATGGAAGTGAAAATATTGATCCAGGGTAAACAGAACAAAAATACGTAAAACTTAATTGAGTAATTAAAAGCATTTAGGTGTATTTCATGAAATTTCCTCTGTTCGTACAGTGGCAACGACTTAAATGAAAACAGCCTTTCAAAGCGAATGCTTTTTCTTAACTTAAAATCAAATCGCGCTTAAAATAGTTAACCTTTCCCCCTTACGTTCACGTGTTTCCGTACTTTGTAAAGATTACTGCATGGTGGCCTCCAACACGCCGACTGTCCGTCCGTCCGACAAGACCGTCTGACGAGAGGGCGGATTGGCTAGCTGATTCTCAGGCTAGCCTTCTAATGGGAAAATGAGGGCCTCAAAGCAACGCCCTTAAATCTGACGCCAACGAGATCGTTTTAAACAGCTCAATTGAACACCCTGAACCATTTTCCAGTGGCTCTTTGTCCATGGTGCCGGCGAGGCAAGACGTAATGATTTCAGGGCCATCTTCGTTGAACTGTGCATCCGGAGCGCTATATGTTAATCGGTCGCGGGTATTCACTGCCCGAATTTCTCTGATATCATAAAGAGCTAAGTGATAGAAAGCCGGAAAGGGAATCTAAGGATTTTCAGTTTAAAGGCTTTTGCCTCGTCCTTCTGCGATAAATATAACCAGCAATCGTATTATTTCGTATATCGCAAACATATTAATCAGTGTGTACTCCAACTTTTACCAAAAAAAGACTAAAAATGTAAATAACGCAAAAAAATAAATGTCATATAAGAAAAAGAGTTAATATCTCAGTATTTTTGAATAATGCGGATTGCCTACCTGACCCTGTGTAGCCAAATAAGGCAATGGCCTCCCTTAAGCCTAAATCTAACAATCAGTAAATAGAGCAACAAAAAAACTTGCAAAAGAGTGAAAAAATTGCAAAAATAAGGAGGGGTAAAAATAACCCCCGCCGCCGGTAACGGTATACGAAAAAGTCCGCGGTTCTAGTGTTCTAGCATCCTGAGCCATGCGTTATTCTCTATCTGACAGGCCGCTGCGATATATAAAAATAATAATTAGTTAAATAAATTTTTTTAATACACCACGTTTTTAAAACGGACTAAAAAGTATAAAATAATTTTCCCTGGGCCCTTCTAAATATTTGAGGGTGAATTTTTAGTGGATATGGAGATATTTGTAAGACCTGAAGTGAAAAACGTGGGGCACAGGCAACCCATGATAATTAAGGAGGAGTAAAGGGATCGGTGTCGTTAGATCAAACTCCCACAATTAATACCATTTGCAATGTACTGAAATTGGTTGTGAATTCATCCGGATTATCTACTTCTATAATCTACTGCCTGCGGCCCCACGTTTTTCTCTTCAAATCTTACAAATATCTCCATAGCCACTAAAAATTCACCCTCAAAAACTTAGAAGGGCGCAGGGAAAATTATTTTATACTTTTTAGTCCGTTTTAAAAACGTGGTACATTAAAAAAAATTTATTTAGCTAATTATTTTCTGCTTTATAGTCTTATGCCCGGGTGAAAGTTTCCAATAGATTTTATACATCTTGATGAAACTGACAGGAGCACATAGGAAATTCCCGATGTATTTCAGATTCCGTTCAGCTAAAAGTGTGTGGAATTGAAATAATTAATTAATTGTTATAACATGTAGCTAATATTGCATTGACATCCACTTCTGAGCTATGGTTAAAATTACAAGCCTCTACTAGCACATCAGGAAATATGTTAATTAATTAATTGTTGATTAATTAATCAATTAATTGTTATAATAGATAGCTAACACTGCACTGTCATCCAATTCTGAGCTATGGTTAAAATTTCAAGTCTCTAGCTGATAGGGAAGTTAGTTTAAACTCGGTTGCAATATTCCACCCGGACAGACAGACAGACATGACGGAAACCGAACTAATAAAAACGTAGTAAAAAACGGATAATTATTGCTCCTCGGTTTACATATCTCATGGTTCCTTATATATGCGCAGTCATTAATGCATAACGATGCAGTTTTGAATATCCGTGCAGTAATTAAAATAATGGCGGGCAAAGCATTTTAATCGTCACACGTTCATACGTAATTTCATAAAATATTGGAATCTTCTTTCAACCATCGAGAAGATCTATCACATATTGATGACCAAAGAAAATATTTCTTAGTAGTTTAAAAATACTATCAACACTCTGGCAATAAAAAGTATGCGGCCTAATTAAATCATAACAGTTCCGTTTTGCATGAGTTGATACGGTTAATGTCTCCCTTATGTAATGCATGATCCCAAAATTGTCAAGTACAAGGCCATATCATTGATGATTCTCGTTAGATTAGTACTTAAGGTTGCTAAATGCATTGATGTTTTTAGCGTACATTTCTCTTTTTGTAAATGAACCACTTATGGAAATGAAAATCGTTTATCTGAACTTTTAATTGAACTTTAACCTAACCCCTTCCACAATGATCTTTTTATTAGCACCACCCGGGTTCCGACGATGACGTTGCAGTACCTGATGATGACGTTGTACTACGTCGAAACCCGGGTCGTGCTGATAAAAAGATCATTGCGGAACCACAAAGTTAAACTTTTTTTCATTTTCATAATGAACAAGTTCCACCAAGTTATTTCTGAAACTACCACTTGCTCAAACGCTTGATCATTCAGTGTTTCGGGACTAAATTCACTTAATCGGGATTCTGGAACCTTTCAGACTTATGAGTTAAGGGTCAAAGATGTTTTTGACATGGGGTTAATACTCGGGGCTCCTGCTCCATCTCCTTATCTCATTCCGTTCCGCGGAGAAACGATTTTATCCTCTTTAGTACTACCATCTGTCTGTTAGGTCAGTCTCTGAACGGATTCTCGCGATAAATTTAGGACTACGGAGTGCAGGTATTAATAGAACGAGCGTTCTGGCAGTCTAGCGCGATATTTCGCAGCGGAAACTAGGGAGAAGTAATTTTCTTGCATTACATCACGGCTCGCGCGCGTCTTGAAGTACAAATTTAGCCGCTCCACTGATAAGTTTGATCGAGATTTTTTCGAAGCGCATTAGCTTGATTAAGAGTGGGTACATAAATAAAAAAAGCAATAACCAAGTCTTACTTAGGTATCTCGGAGCACATTTCAAGCAGCCGCGAGATAATTAGCTATGAATTAAGGAAACAATGAAAAAACTTAATAACCATTTTGTGAGAGAAGAAATACAAGACTTGTTAGGAAATTATACCGGTAACGCTGCATGGTTAGGAATGCATGAATTTAATTAGAGAACTACTGCGAATTTGAAAAAAAAGGTGCAGACAGAAGTAGGCAGTCAAGTACTAAAAATTAAGACAAAAAATACCTATGCGTTGCGCTTCCACAAAGGCATCGCTCTTATTTGTAGCAATCTTTGGCAGTAATATATGTTGTTTCCTTCTTTAATAATTTTAAATCTACACCGAAGCAAACTCATAAGTGATAAAATAAAGCAAGTGGGTTTTCCTAGCCCAAAATTCTCGTCACAAAACGTTCACTAAAATTTCAGTGTCAGTTAATTCTTCTACATTAATAATGGCAGAATCTGACGAGGATATAGGAGCCATAGGACCGCAGAGCTGAAAGCCGAGTGTTCTGGTGAGACAAATGGCGAAATATTATAGAAACATTCCGCAATATACTCTAGGAATGCATTACTTATAAGAGTGTTACTGGAGAAAGGTGATTGATCGAGGACACGCAGTCATGAGTATAATCGATCATTGTGCTTCAAGGATTTCTGATCGTTTCCTTAGCAAGAAAGACTCTGAAGAATGTTATTCGGAATTATAAATGCTCTCAATTATCTATCAGATCCGTGGATCAGTTATCCGAGTCACTGAGTCCTCAGCTAGTCAATAACTGGAACTGAAAAATAATTTTTTCCATAGATTTCACTGTAATTCCTTAAAATGAAAAGAAAATTCGGAGTTTTTGAGGACATCCGACCTAGCCACGGTATTACCTTTACGGAGACACCCACAAGTGTGATATCAAGACCCCCCTTTGAGTTAGGCTTAAAAACCTGGTTGAACGCGTGCAGAGAAGATCAGCAAGATAAGTATTAAAGGCCGTTATGATAATCTCGTTATTGTCACTGACCTTTTGCAGCACCTGGGATGGGAAACGCTTTCAGACCGTCGATTCAAAATTAGACTCAATCTATTATGTAAGTTCCAAACAGATTTATTCTCTGACGACGCTGATAATATTTTACGAAATCCGACATACTACGGAAGATCAGTTCATGAGAATAAAATTAGGGAACTAGGCTGCAGAACGGACGGATTTGAAACGTCATTTTTTACGCGAACGATAAGAGACCAGAACAGCTGCCAATGAGACTTTTAACTAGGTTTTCGATAGGAAGTGTAGCTCTTAGTAGTAGTTGTACTCCCTAATACTTGTATCCTTATCTGCTACCTAGTACTTACAGCACACCGTGCATGTTTCTTGAATCTCTGTCCGTTAATGTAGTTGCACAATACATCAGTACTAACGGTCCCTTTAACATTGGTAGCATATCTTTCTTGTGAGGCTTCGCCTCGTGACAAGCATTAGCAATTTATGCTAATGCATCAATAGTCGTAGTTGCACTAACTTTAGGGTATAGTGTAATGCATGTTGGTGACTACTCACCCCCTGCCATACACCCTTGAGGTGGCTTGCAGGGTATTTTGTAGATGTGTATGTAGAAGCGTCCTCCCCTGTGGATTTTTTAGGGCTCTAAAGGAACAAGTTGTACAGGACTGCCGGACAATATGTCAAAGAAGCAGTCCAAATCGCGCGCTTAAGGCCACCGTTCGCGAACGACTTTAACTCCTCGGACGATGGCGCTAAGCGCACGCTTTGGACTGTTTCTATGACATATTGTCCGGAAGTCCTGAGCAACTTGTTCCTTTTGAACCCTCAAAAACCACAGGAGTGTAGGAGGACATTCGTACGAATGAAAAGGAAATCTTGGCCCTAGATTAAGCCTCTGCCCTTGGACCAGTGGGTCATCCCTTCCACACACCCCCGTCCTTTGTCAGTCACATTGATGTGCCGTACCCCACCTTCTTCGCCGCGAGAGTTCGGAGTCTGGCTATTTCCTCCAAGGCCAGAATTGTTAACACCCTTCCCGGGTCCTGCAATGGTGGGCATGGGAAGAAGGGAGAGAGGGGGGCCAGCGGATGGAGTGTAAATAGAGGAGGGGAGGTTTGGGGAATATTTAAGCGGAGTGGAGGGGTTGGGGCGGAGACAGGACGCGTCTTCTGCCGAGATGCATTCGTGCCGTCTTAGCGGCGAGATATGTAGTGCGAATTGCACGAGCTGTTGCTGTTCCGCTGACTGCTACAAGTTTAAAGGTGTTCAACCGCGTCAAATGAAGGGAAAATTAATGCTTCTCACTCGAGTTACTAATAGAAAAATGCGTCCTCTATCTGATGATGCAAAAAACCTAATGTTTCTCAATATTTTTTCATAAATTAAACTCGAAACAATCTGAGATCAAGGGCAATAATGAACTATACATAGGAACAAAATTGTATTTTTCTATCGGCACTAACTTTATGGAAACTGTGGACTTAAATAATTCGAAAATAAACACTGGTATAATCTACTTTTTATTCTCCGCCACCGACCATGGTTTCAGCACATTATGCCATCATCAGGGTACATAACTCCAAATGTCTCGGCCTTTTATACATTTAGAACGTGGGGTGAGAGATACCAATCACCAAATACCCCCTCTTCCTCTTCCCCCCCCCCCCCCCTTCACCAATACCCAAATTTTCCATAGCCTCCTCCCCCCTTCCCTCTTCTTCTCTCCCCCCCCTCCTTCACCCGTCACTTGATAATTCTCTTACGTTCCCTCCTTTACCCACCCCCTTAGCCCCCCCTCTTTGCCCCCCCCCTTTACCCCCCTTCCCTCCACTTCCCTCCTTCACCCCACGTTGTTAAATGTATAAAAGGCCAAGACCGCCGAGACATTTGGAGTTATGTAGCCTGATGATGGCATAATGTGCTGAAACTAAGATCGGTAGCGGAGAATAAAAAGTGTAGAAACTGTACCAGTCTTTATTTTTGAATTTTTTTTGCCAATTACCGATGTCATGTTTGTAAAAACTGACATTATATGTGAATTTTTCCAGGAAATTGAATATCAACACACCAAATGCACCAGCCCACCTTAGTGTTTAGTTAACAAGTAAATTACTCACCTATGAAGTTAGATTTAGTTAGTTCAAAATGAGGGTCGTAGCAGTAAGCATCTCGGGCTGGAGAGAGTATTCATAGGACGACAACATTTTCCTAGACCAATATGTGCTTCATTTTCGTCGTCGTCAGAATCACTGTTTGGACGTCACGGCACTGAAAAATCTCCAATTTATTTATGCCACTGTCGGGACATTTCGAAGTGGTGACGTCAAAATCTCACCATTGCCGTAGTTTAATTATTTCGAGTATTTCCTGGTAGAAAAGAGCTTTCGCAGAAAGGGGCAGCTAGTTAGAGACATTTAAGAATGTCGGTTAACTGAGGGTCATCTCACGTTATGACAGGCGTCTCAATCTTCTCCAATGGTGGGATGACAGAGGCTGGGTCGACCCGAGAGCAGTGTCTGTAAGCGCGACATTTATCTCAATAGCCGCACGATTGCGTCTTTCACGTTTATAGACGCGTCTTTCGCGCTTCTCAACACGCCAACGAGTAGAAAAGACAAAACTTAACGTTCATTTTACCTACTTCACTATTTCTTCACTCCAAATTACAACGCCCGCTGAACTTATAATCTTAATATGCTCATGACTGATGTATATTACCCAGACAAGCGTCCCAAGGGAAACTTGGAGACATCTACAAAATACCCTGCAAGCCACCTCAAGGGTGTGTGACAGGGGGTGAGTAATCACCAACATGCATTACACTATACCCTAAAGTTAGTTGTACTACGACTATTGATGCATTAGCATTAACCGCTAATGCTTGTCACTAGGCGAAGCCTCACAAGCCTTCACTACACTATAGATATGCTTCTAATGCTAGAGGGACCGTTAGTATTTATGTATTTTGCAACTACATAAACGAACAGAGATTCAAGAGTTATACTGAAAACATGCACGGCGTGCTGTAAGTACTAGGTAGCAGATAATGATACAAGTATTAGGGGTAGGTACTACTATTACTAAGAGCTACACTACCTATCGACAAACCTATTTAAAAGTCTCATTTGCCTAGTCTACACTACAAGTGTACTTAAGTTGAGTGTAATTAAGTGCAGCATTAAATGCAGGGGAGCGTCTACACACAGATATTATATCTACCTCAGCGCTACCTAGTGATAATGGAAGGAAATTTGCATCGCGCATAAATTATGTGCCCGAGAAGTAACATAAGATATTTTCTAGACTCGTATAACCCTATAAACAAATGTAAAAGAAGGATAACACTTTGACAATTACTAAACTCATCATATAAATGATATAAACACATGTATGGTGTGTATGACTATCGAAACTCCTCGACCTATCGATGACGAGACTTCGACCACCTCGACGGTACACTATCGATATCATCCAAGTCCACTTAAAAGGGGGCCCCCCGGATCCACTTAATTGGACCCGTTACTTAAGTGGTGAGAGGGCGTCTACTCGGTGTACTTAAGTGAAAAATACACTTAAGTGCATACTTAAGTGGTCAGTGTAGACGCGGCAATTGGCAGCTGTTATGATCTCTTATCGTTCGCGGGAAAAATAACATTTTTTTCTGCCCGTTCTGTAGTCTAGTCCCCTAATTTTATTCTCATGATCTGATCTACCGTAGTATGTTGGATCTCGTAAAATATTATTAAAGTTACCTGATAATTAATCGGTTTGGAACTTACATAAAAGATTAAGTCTAAATCTGATATCTATCTGGCTAGTACCCTGATAAACGTCCCAAAGGTACCTACCATGGAGACTTGAGAGCCGCCAGGACACAGTGGTGGTGATTATGAAAGGATAACGTCATTATTAGGCTGCTAGATTGGTAGACTGCAACCCTCCGTTATACCCTGTCCCCTGCTATTTCGTTAATGTCCTTGTAGATTTCTGTTTCATATCCCGTTTTTAGCTGGCCTATATATTTGTTTCTCGGTCTTCTTCAGAAGATTTCCCTTCTATTCCTGACGAATTCGCTGTCTCAAAGTTTGGTCGATCTATCTGGATCTTGCTTTCCTGATAGCTCTCCACGAGGTTTTACCCTCCTCTATTATTTTGTGCACTTCCTTGTTTCTGATCGCATTTATCCATTTGATCTTCAGCCGCCAGTACCAAGTGTGGAAAGGCTATATTCTCTTCTGTTCCAGCTTTCGAATGGTCAGTGTTGTTTTTGGATTGCTGGGAAAATTCAGGTCACAACAGTTTCCGGTTGGATATTATTTTATCTCCAGACTACATCTGTCGAACTGATAATAGAAAGATAAAATTGAAGCGAGGGTGTCCGCGGCGTTTAGCACGTAAAGTACTTGGTTTACCTAAGGTATTATATCTTTGGTCTTCCTCAGTAGGCTTTTCCTCCCGTTGATTTCTTCAAAGCGTTAGACAGCTTTACCAAAAACGTCTGGATGAAAAACTTCTTTGCCGAAAAACATTATCAAATAAAGAGGATCTTTATAGGCATTTATCTCAATGCATACATGAAGCTGCGTATGAGTCGTTAGGCTGCTATGAAAAGAAGAAAAGAAAGCCATATTGGTGGGATCATGAAATTGAAAAAGAAAAAGAAGAAAAAAGGTCGAAATATAACAAATATCTGACCACGAAATCAGACAATCACAAGGTTGCATACAAAGAAGCACAAGCGAAAGTGCGACGAAAATTAACCCAGAAAAAGAACGCTAGCTGGGAAAAGAAATGCAACCACTTAAATACCTACATAGGAGGAACCAGAAATACAGAAAGCTGGAAGTTTTTGAGATCATTGAGGCAGGATAAAAAGAAAGATTTAATTACATCTATTAGTAAAGAGAAATGGGAAATATACTTTAAAAAATTATTGACAGAGGATAGAGAAGAATATAAAAATGAACCCCACCTGCTAACCATAGGAAATGTTACATCACCTATAGTAATGCAATGCAGTGAAGTTAAACAGGCTTGTAAATCCCTAAGAAATGGAAGAGCTGCTGGCCCTGGAGAAATACCGGGAGAACTGTTAAAATATGGATCAGAGTTACTGTACAATAAATTAACAGAACTCTTTATTAAATGTCTAAATGGAGAAGAGGTACCAGAAGATTGGAGAATTTCCTATATCTCACCGTTATACAAAAAAGGCAATAAGAGCGAGTGCGATAACTATCGCGGAATATCTGTGACTAGTACAATTAGCAGATTATATGGCAAAATAGTAAAAAATAGAATTGAGAAAGAGTATGCAGACAAGGAATCCGAAGAACAAGCGGGGTTTAGAGAAGGAAGATCTACTGTAGACCATCTGTTTTGTTTAACACAACTGATAGAGAAAACCTGGGCATACAACAAGGAACTTCACCTCTTATATGTTGACCTTAAAAAAGCATATGATACGGTGCCGCAAATGAAACTGTGGGAAGCCTTGAAAAGAGCTAACATAAGCTCATACTTAATAATAGCCATAAAAAATTTGTACAAAAATAGTGCAGCCAAGATCAAAATGGGAAACAACTTCTCTCAGGGATTCACAATAAATAAAGGTCTAAGACAGGGCTACTGTATTTCCCCCACACTTTTTAAAATATATTTAGACCAAGTGCTTAAAGGTTGGAAAAGGAAATGCAACTCCATGGGAATACCTTTGAAAGAAAGTACCATATACACCTTAAGCTATGCAGACGACCAAGTTATTCTATCACAAGATTATGAAGATTTAGAATATATGACCAGAAAAATAATAGAAGAATTCAAAAATTGGGGTCTTGATATCAGTATCGACAAAACAAAATATATGTGTATGGGAGGAATGCAACAGAATCTTATTTTAGAAAGTGGGCAACAAATAGGACACTGTAAAGAGTATAAATATCTAGGGATGCAAATTGCAGAAAGTAAAACAATGGAGGTAGCCATTAGGGATAGATGCAATAAAGGCAAAAAAGCAATAACACTATTAAATAGCTTATTGTGGGACAATACAATATCCATTGAAATCAAAAAGAGAATTTATAATACCATAGTAAAGAGCATAGTAACCTACAGCTGTGAAATATGGCCACTAACGGAGAAATCAGAAAAAATGTTACTGACAACTGAAATGGACTTCTGGCGAAGAGCAGCCGGTAAATCAAAAAGAGAAAGAGTAAGGAATGAAAGAATTAGAGAAATAATGAATGTCAATGATACCATAATAGATGATATAATAACGCAGCAGTTGAGGTGGTATGGACACGTAAAACGAATGGGAAATGAAAGACTCCCGAAACAAATGCTGCTGTGGAACCCGGAAGGAAGACGGAGGAGAGGCAGACCGAGGAAAAGTTGGATACAAGGGATAGAGAAAGAAATGAGAGAAAGAGGATTAGATGAAGAACTCTGGAATGATCGGGAGGCATGGAAATTGGGAATCGGAAGACGTAGAACGTCGTAAACCGATATATATATATATATGATTTCTTCTTCCTTGGCTTTCGAGAGGCTGTCGCGTCGAAAAATGTGTCCAATGAGTTTGCCTCTTCTACTACTCAGAGTTTTCACGAAACTTCTTTTTTTCCAGCTCTCCGTAGGACTTCCTCATTGGTGATTATCTCTGTACGTTTGATCTTCATTCAAATCTTTTTAACTGGTTAAATTTAGCATGGAGCCGTCGCGAATGCAGAGGATGAACGTAATTTTTATCCTGTTACTTGGATATTACAGCGGTAGTGAATGTAGTAATGTTGCAGCGGTAGTGAATGGATACTCCGCATATCGTCACTACAGATAACGCGTTGGCCCGATGGAACCGCTCTCGCCTCCCTTGCGGGTGGCCAGTGTTCGGTTCTCGGTACCGGCAAATATTTTTTCCGATTACTTCGGAAAACTTCTGGACTGTTCTGTAGAGTTCTGGTGTGGCGATCCAGAATATGCTTCTGTTTTCGCCACAAATATAAAAGCCGTCTCTCCTGCCACTCAAGGCAATCTTGTAAGAAGAACTGTCGAATAAACATCTTCTCCCAACGAAAAACGACTCTTCATTCCGCGCTGCCTACGCTACGTAACAATTTTGAATAAAAAACTTCGTACTTTTCCACAAACTGCGACCGGTTTCACGATAATAAGGCATCTTGTGGCACATTATGAAGCTTTGAGAATTCTATATATACACAAAGAAAGTTAAAAAATTTGGTGGGGGTTATTTTGCGACGGGGGAGAGGAGAGAAGGGTGGTTAAAGCATTGCAGAGTGAGGAAAAAACAGGGAGGAAGAGCATTTTTTTTATACACATAGCAGGGTTGAGACCCTGCTTTCCAGGGTTGAGGTTTATGTGTATAAAAAATGCTCTTCCTCCCTGTTTTTTTCCTCACTCTGCCATGCCCTAACCGCCCTGGTCCACTTCCTGAACTCATTTCCAATTGGCTCCATGAGGCGTATCAAATAATTCTACATGTTTTAGTAAGTAAAAGTTACGACCTCGGTAGCGGCGGGGTAACGTCCTCGCCTGCCAAGGCGCGGTTCACGGGTACGAGTCGCGCCTGGTGAGGATTTTTCGCCTCCCAGGGTATGGTTGTGTGTGCTGTGTTATAATTACTAGTTAATTTGTTGCTCAGAATAAATAGATTATTAATATTATTAAAATTTTTTTTACGGACTAGGCTTAAAATTTCATGGAAAATCACTCCACCCTCGTAGTTTTTTCCCATCTGATTTCTCCCATAACCTCCTGTAACGTTCGCGAGTCCAAGAGCCGTCGCCAAGGACGAAAGTATAATAAACAAGACAACAGAAGAAAGGGAATAATGAGAGGAATCGGCGGTCGAGAAATTATCAGACTGAAAAGAATCAAGATTTAAAATAGTTAAAAAGTGTAACATAATAAGTTCAAGAGAAGTTACACTCCTCTAATGGGGACGAACGTGCAGATTGACTATCTGAATCATAGTGACAATTAGCGTCAAATAAAAAAACACCACGTTTTCTAAAATGTAATCTAAAGAACGTGTTCAAATCGTATACTTGGCGCACGTTTGCTCGGATAAGAGTTGTGGACGACTGACGCTATTGAGAAAACAAAGATTGAAGGCGTTAAGGATGACGGCATTGTTAAATGGCACAGGAATTCTGGGAAAGGAAAGAATTTGAAATGGAACCCATCAAAAGCACAAAACGAACGATGAACTCATCGGTCACTTACTAGTACTTAGGATCTCGCTGAAAGCTGTAATGGAAGTGAAAAAGAGACGAGAGTTAGTCCTGAAATAGACGAAGAATGAACTACGCAACTACGATAGTGGAGTACGTCGACTCATTGGAATTGCAAAGGCGTTTAGACGATAGACCACTCTGGATGCGCGAATAACTCATCTATTCCTGTCGAGGAAGACGTTATAAATCGGGAAGTCATTTTAACATTTGTCTTTTAAAATTTCTGTCTTTCCATCAACATAATCTGTTTCAATTTCTAGGAAGCACAGGAAGTAATTAATGCTATTTTTTTTTAAATAATTAATTAGATTGGTAATACATTTTGAAATCACATAAAATCGATGTGTAAAACGAAAATCTGTGAATATTTTAGTGAGAATATTCATCATTAAAAATTCATTTGACTTGATCAGGATTTAAACTCTGATCTCCCTATTGCCGGATAGGTGCGTCAGCTGCATATTCAATTGTCCGCTTTTACAAATGACGTCACGCAACGCTTGTGCGCGGAAGAAGTTGGTACTATCGGGACAAACAAATCATATCCAACCATTGAAGTCTTGAGGGAATCAAGTTAAATAATAGTGAATTTCTCTTTTGATTAATTTTGGTTTCAGTTAAACCTGGAGCCTTTGAACTAATCTTTTAATTGTTCAAAACCAGTGAAGGTGGCTCAAAATTTAACTCCAAAAATTAACTCCACTCCCTCCATATAGGGCTTATTCCTATATCTCGTGTCGCTTTTGCACAACCCATAAGCACACATTTTCACCATTTTAACGCAACTAACAAATCAGCGAGATGACCTTTCACAATGGTAAACATACAAAAACACGATTTGTTTGTCCCGATAGTTACAGCTACTCCCAACGGCGCTACTATCGACCTTCAACTGTGGAATCGTCCATTGTCCGCTTTTACGTTAATTATAGCGTATTATTTACTTATTAAACCTGATTTCAAGAATTCATATTATAGAATCTTGCTAGCTACTTAATGTATAAAATTGCTTAGTAAAATGTTCGTACTAAGAATTGAATGATTGAATGAATAAACAAAACTAATGATTGATTGGCTTGAAGGGAATGACGTTTCATTTCCTTTAGGAGTACAGACTGCATATTCTAAAAATCTAGAAGACATATTTTGCGTATTGTTATCACACTGTCGTGGATTGGCCTTAAAATGATTTAAGCGTTAATTCCTTTGATGTGCGAGGTTTCATTCGGTAATCTATCATTGGCTTGATTTTCTCCCGTTTATATTACTTGGTTTCATTTGTGCTACGTTTGCGGTGACAGTTGTGGACATCCTATTAAGAAGAAGGCCGAGCCATCCTAGACGTCTCATATTCTCCATTCCCAATTGAAAATTTGCTATTTGTGCATTGTTGGTGTCTCACTTCGATGGTGATAAAGCATTCAGATAAGAATCGCAGATTCTTACGAAGGAACGGAGGAGGAAAAGATTCTGTTTCCATGCAGGGAGTGGAACTGAGAGACGTGACGATTCACTTCACCTCTGACTCTTGAAAGATGCAACATCATGATCATTTCAACGAAAGGGGAGTTTTTCTGCGTATAGTGAAAGGAGATTACAATGAACATATTCCTGCAGCATTCCATGTGACAACTTTGACATTTTCTTACGATTGATGATGACCTTATTGTTTCTGGACTATACTCTTGCAGAAAAACCGAATTCTACAACGAGCTTTCTGAGATTTATTTTTCGTCGGTGCGCTCAGTGACCTAATTCTCACCTAAGTGAGTATTTTGCCGTCTAAAAGCTTACGAACGCGCAGGAACGAAGGAAGTATAGTTACTGAAATAGATCGGGATTTGTACTACTTGATAAAAAGTGCAATTCTGACCTATTTCGCCAGGCATCTCTGCCGATATTAGAAATAATTTAGGACCTATAGCGATAAACCTACGTACGTGAAGATCCAGCCGATTAATTGCGAATGAAAAAGCATTAGCGGCACAGTATGTAGGACGGTTATAATATCAAATTTTCACACATTTTGCAATTTATTCTTTCTATGAAGAAACAGTTATTTCAATCATGCATCACTAATTGAAAAAGAAATAAAAAAACAAAAAAAAGATTACTTCACTTTACGTTAAAAATTCAAGAACTACTGATGGTAGACATTCGTAATACTTCGAGTAAATTCGCTTAGGAAAGCTTCGGCTGGTAGATACTGTAGTAGATTAGTATTCACTTAGGAAAGATTCGGCTGGTAGATACTATCTACTGGTAGTAACAACTCATTCCTTTTTTTATCCTCACCTGATGCACGCGAGCTGGCCCCACACCCTACCTCACCGGCGATCGCTAACTCTTCATCTTATAACGCTAATGAAAATGAAGCTTGTTCACTAATTCACACAAACGTTCGTCTTATTTCTCTCGACAGGTGCACGCGTTTGCCTTGCTGAGGTTCGCAAGAAGATAAGCCATTAGGTGATGGAATAACACAATAACGTTTCACTCAGGTAACACAACACGCACCCGAATAACAGTCTAACGACATAAGATGTTTTCGGTGCCTCGATTGTGGCAATTACAAGTACATGAACTGAGTCTGGCTATTTTTTCTCAAAAAAGAATTTCGCTCATGCGAGTTCACCGTTGAATCGTGATACATAGAAGCGCGTAGATAGGAATAGTGAATTTCCCGATATTCGGCTGAAGTTTTTTTTTACCGTTTATTTACGTACGGCAAATTCTCAGCGTGATCAATTGTATTTATGTGAACATAAAGTGTTCATTATAAAACAATGATAAATGAAGAGCCAAGGAAATGCAAATAATAAAAAAATACATGAATTAGGAGAAAAATACAATTTATCATGAATGAAAAAAATAGCTGAGACCATGCAGAGTTTGACTCTTAAGTTAATACGGTGTATAATTATACCAGTAGCTAGTGGAAAACAAGGAAATAAAATTATACTTATCTTTCATTACTATCAACAGAAAAAAGCCATTTTTTTAGTTCCCCCATAAATATATAATCTTTTATTTTGAGGAGACGATTAGCAGCATTTATAAACTACCCTATGGCTGTATTCCTTATTAAACGCATTACCTCGAAAACTAAAGACCATGATCCTAAAAAAAATCTACAAGAGGTTTTCGATTTAACAATTGATTTGACAGATGTAACAAGTTCAGATTTAACTTCCATCTGTGGAAAACACCGTAATTTCAGTATTTTTTTTATTTATCACGACTGCTGCATAGCAACATCTATTGCATTGCTGTGAGAACATGGCTGTGTTTGATAACATTTATTGTGAGAATGGCTGCGTTTTTAATTCAAAGTTCTTCCCAGACAATAGATGAGATAACATGGTTTCAGGCACAAATTTATGAACTACTGGCCAAGCAAAATCGAGAATCTTTACTGGGGCTATGTTGACGCCACAATACCACAATTCACAACACTTAGGTCATGAAAAAAGCAAAGACTCCTTAAGTGATGCTAATCTTTTGCTCCGCATGAAAAGTGACGAAATCTGTGTCCGTGCTTACAAAAAAAACACGGGATGTCGGTTTGATTACATTCACCACAAAAGTCACCAGTTCAAGAGAATGCATCAATGATTTTTCCCAAACATTTTGAAAACGTGGCAAAATGATATTCCGAAAATGTTTTTGTTACCCGCTGACCTGACTGGCATATCATCTATGACGACATCAAAGGTTCATCATTTTGCATTTCATTAATGTTCTTTCAGTAATAGTGCGACACATAAACAATACTATAACCGCAGTCCTTACGCACCCAGGACATTAAAACTGGGCTCTGCGTAAATTCGCGTCTCGATTCAAAGTTAGAGATGTTAAAGAAAGGACGTCAGATGAGTAAAAATCATCATCATCATCATATATATTATTACAGAAAGGTCTTTTTCTGTCATTCCGTATATTCTCCGTTAATACTGCACCTACAGTGATAAATGAGGTATCATTTTAGACGTTGAATCACCGGCTTCTGACGAAAAATACAATCTCAATCTCAAATTACACTATTTACCCATTAATTTGACTTAAAAGTTTCGATAAACTCTCTTGCCTGTATTGTATTCATATGTTTTGTATATTTTTTCAAGAAAACAAGTATAGAGAAAGTACTTTATGATACACCTTCTTCTCTATTTAAAACCCAATTACACCGTTTCCTTAACATACTTATTCCCTGATAGCGTGAAAGTGCGAAATTTTCGCACGGGTTACCTAGTTACTACATAACAAAAATGGGCGACTCACTACTTCCACGCCTGGAATACAACTAGTTACTGCTCCACAAGAACTACAATAGTACCTACTCAATGTTTATTCATGTAATCGCTTAATGGCTGCCGTAATATATACATTGGCAGGAACTCAATGAATGCAAGTTCTCATTTTTAGCCGTACTAGGTTAAAGATGCTAATTCCTAAGCTTTGCAATGAATATAAAACTAAAAGCAGTAACATTTAAATTTGTCTGATTATAATGCGTTATTTCAAAAGGTATACTGTAATATTCCATCACGTAAAATATTTCTAATCAGTAGAATAAATTTGTGAAGTTAGCGATGCCAATACCCTTGACTAGCACATAATTATTAGGTAGTTATACTTTATTTAACCTAAGTTATCACAACATATGCTTATATGCCCATATGTATGCTTATATGCGTATATACATAGCTTATATGCCGAGGAATCTAGCAAATTTATGCTTTCATTCATTGTTAATTTATCCATGCGTTACTGGGAATACTTTCCGGGTAACCTTTCTCTTAATTGAGGAAATGAACTAAAGAGACTCCGCTTTCTGAGAGGAACATGTGTATCCAGCTATGTTTACGTGATGATGTAAGCCCTAAAAAAAAACTCCGTTTCAAAATAGTAAACAAATCCTTTTCCAAGATCGGCTTTTCACTTCCGTCAACAATCTAAAATGATTGTGCAGCCCCCTTTCCGGGCGGGAAACTATCGTAGCAGTGTTTGTTACGGCAATTATCGAGCTATCAACGGCATTGAGAGACGCATTGATGGTCGGTCCATCACGGGAGAGTCCTTCTGGAGAATGTTACTGCTTCCTCACTGAAAACCTTTATATTGACTAGCTAGGTTTCGGAAGAATGATATTCAAGACGGAATCCTGTGGAATGGTATTGTTGGGGAGCGTCTTTTTCAGTTAGTTGTATGGATTCGAAGCCACGGGGAGATTTCTATTTGCTCTATAGTGCTGCTCTCTTCACAATACAACAGCGCACGTGCTTCCTATTCATTTCAGAACTTGCGCACAAGACAAGCGCACTTCAAAACTTTAGGTGGAAATCTCTAACTGATCGAAGGGAGAAATATGGGTTAAATCTTTTGCGCAAGTTCGAAAGAGACAATTTTTTGCCGGACGTTGAACATTTTTGCTAGAGCCATCGTATTACGGTAGGAACGATCACAGGAATAAGATAAAGTAAATAGACTGCAGAACCGATAGATTTAAAATGTAATTTTTTCCACGCACAATTAGGGATCATAATAGTTGCGATAGATCAATCATATGAAACTCCCACCCTCACTAGGTAGTGTAGACTTTTCACTTGCGTTTAATAATTTAACATCATTATTAACACTTCACTCAGCTTGAAATGTCCGAAATAATTTTGTTCTCTGCATGAATTAGTATATTTTAGCATTCATTAATTAATAGTATATGTAATATTAATCACTAGTTGTCTCTTTACCAGTGTACTGCATGTTCGTTTACGTAGCACTCTCCCAGTTTCTGGTTTCACTGTGCACTGTTCTCCTGACTGCTTTTTGGTCTCCGCCTAGCCTGCCAACTTTTCCGATATTTTCAAATCCACCAAGCCCCTCTCCAAAACCCCTGTTGCTTCCAAACCCACTTCCTCGCCCTGTAATCGTGCTAGATGCAAACTATGTCATATCTTTACCTCACCCCCTCCTCCCAACGCCTCCATCCCCTCTCTCCCTCACCCTCCTCTTGCATCACCAGCAATGTGGTCTACCACTTACAATGTAAACTTTGCCCAGCTTTTTATATTGGTAAATCCTCGACTCCCCTCAACATACGTATTAATAACCAACGTTGTAACTGTAAGAATCCTTCCCAATCTGCTTCTCTTCCCGTTGCGACACGCCTCGCTTCACAAAAAATCCTTCAACCACTGCTACAATGTTTCAATTCTTTTTTCCCTCCCCCCAACCACGTAAGTCTCCTACTTGACTCATTTTTTCAGTGCAAAAATATAATTGTATATATATATATATATATAATGTTATTCACGGTGAAAAAAAATTATTAAATACATTTTTTTCACTGTGAATATATTATTAAATAAAAATAAAATTATACTTTTTTATAGATGTATGTACAAAAATATATGTATATAATTTTATTTTTATTTAATAATATATTCATAGTGAAAAAAAATTATAAATTTTTTTCACTGTGAATCGGCCATCATTCCATCTTCACACCACCATTGGACTTCACAATTTTGTGTTTCCTATCCTCTTTTTTTCACCCTCTGTTTGAACGAAAATATCTCTGAAAAAATGAGTCAAGTTAGAGACTTATGTAATTATATTTATATAATTACTGAGAATATATCTGTTATATATAACTATATATTTACACCATTAATATTACAATATATATTATCACACTTCTTACAGACACTGAAATCAAAATATAAAATTTGAATATGGTCTCCATTATGACTAGGGAAATATCTCGTTCAAACTACTTCGGCAGCTTTCGATTCAAGGTGTTGAAGTTACCGAAGATCGGAACTCTTCGGCGCACTTCAGCGGATACGAACGACGTTGAACAGAACGATGAGCGCAGGGGAAACGTTAGGTAACCTGCCGGTAGGTAACATTCTGTGGTTGAACAGCAGTCACGGCCGAATATTTTGTGTGAATTTGTCGACTTCGTTCAAAATAAGTATTTAAAAACGTTTTCTTTTAGTCGCTGAGTAATTAAAAACTTTACAACATGTATTTTTGACGCCTTTACTGAAAATCAACAAACTTGACAACAGTCACGGATGCCATAACACCAGTATGCATTTTGGAACTTTTTGTCGGATGGTTTATTAAAAATAGGTGTTCTTTAATGAATTTTTTATGCTAATTCTAAAAATGACTTCCATTTTTTCTAGCACGTCAGGTTTTTACACAAAATAATAATTATGGTTCAAGATTTTAACTACTGTAAGCACAGTTATACTTTATGCAATGACAATGTTTGTAACAAAAATAAATGAAGGATGAATAACACTTACAAGGTCATAAAACAATAGCATCAGTTGTACCAACCTTAGAATAATTAGCTTATATTGAGAAATATCCCTCGCACAATAATTAACCACTGGCACATATAATGCACTTATCAATAAATCTTAGAAGTTATATTGGGTCCATTCTGAAAAAAACTGTACGTGGCAGAATAAAACTAAGAACAGTACTGAAATCAGCATATCAAAGTTAGCCATTATCACAAACTAGTTTTCAGTCATCTGATATCATGCAGACTATTGTAATCGACGTTCTTTTGTTGTTTAGCGCACGTCAGCCTTGCTCCCGATCTCTTTTGAAGTGCGCTACCTAGTAACCAGGGTCTGATAAACAAATGGAAGGCAATTGCGCTCTTGTGTTTTGCGAAGTGATTAGCGCACTAAAGGAAATAGAAATCTCGCATCGTCGTTCGTATGATCTGGTGTGTTCCGATCCGCGCTAACCTCTACATGTTGAAAGAAAATATCCCATAAGTTGTTCCTGCTTACAAACAATACCGTCGCCTTCCGAGCCCATAAACTGATTTAGACCACCGAATGAGCTCGGAAGCGCTTTAAGGAAGAGGGTAGCCACGTGCGTATTATCTGGGACAGACCGTCCCAAATCCGCTATCGCACTTCCGCTCGCATTCGATGGGACGGTAGTTGCACATCGTTTTCGCGACAGTCCTTGACGGGAAGGCGAAATATGAGCGCTGGTTGAGAGGAGTGCAGGTCGCGACCGTGCATTACATATATAAAGACCGCAATTGCGGTTTTGCAAGGACCAAGTACACCCCTCAGGAAGAGTTGGGTTTACTTTGCTATACTCGTGGATGAGATTGTATAAGTCGTTAAAAATATTTCATATTATATGCATAAAATATACATACATTACAAAAATTTAAAAAATAAATGATTTGCATGATCCTCTTCTCGATCCAAACCCCTTAAACGAAACAAAAATGTCTTTCTCCGCATGTGTCATAAACATATTCTTCTCCTTTGGTCTCGGATGTATATATCTTTCACGTCTTTAAAACAATATCACCTCCTAACTTGAGAGCCGCTCCTACTTTTTCTTTCAAATTATAAAGATTTTTAGATGAATTCAAGAGTAGTTATGCGAACATATAATGTCTCAAGCTAGCTGTTCACCGTCGCCAATCAATTACTATTCAAATTATTTTTCCTCGATAATTTGAAACATTCGTGGCAACATTCAGTTCTATAACTTATCAGCTAATACCTAAGCTCAATCATTCTCATGTAAAATTGGCATTGTTTTTAGATGGCCCCGACGCGTTCGGATTCTAAATGTCATAAATTGTTCGCCTTAGGCAATATAATATAAAAATATATTTGTTACATTGAAAATTTGAAGGAAAAATCATGTGTTTAGACACTTGTTTACAGTATACGTCGGTATTTAAATCTAAGGCGACGGACTTTATTCTTCAACCCACAGCTCAGTTTAGAAAAAATAATATTACATGGTGGTTATTGGTGGGCTTTCTTTTCACCTTTTGTCCAAGAAGCAACTAGAGAAAAACCACAATTAAATACTATTTAAATGGCACTGTCTCCGCAGCTAAACAGTCATTTTAACGTCTCAGGCAGTTATGCAGCAAAATTAACTGCCGAAATGGCGTTCGGCCAATGAAATTAGGAGTGAAATATTATCATGAATTATTTTTTTAACGAATTAAACTGCTCTACAAAATTAGGCCCAGGACTCTCTTCCTAAATGAATTTATATATTTCACAACATCTATACTCTACGATAGTCCAACCGGCTTCAACGCTTTCACGTCATTTTCAAGGGGGATTACGCGTTTATCCCCCTGAAAATCCTATGCTATCAAACGAGCAAATCTTGTACAATCAATCTTGGCACCTTTTTAAACCTATAATTCGATATGGTTGTAGCCCCGATTGACCATCGGTCACCCCTGTGACCCCTGAGTGACCCTAGAAGGTCAAGGGATGACAAGAGGTATCTGACGACCTTACCATCGACCTTGGCACCTTCTTAAACCTATGACTCGATATGTTTGTAGCCCCAAGTCACATATCGTCACCCCTGTGACCCCTGAGTGACCCTAGAAGGTCAAGGGATGACAAGAGGTATCTGATGACCTTACCATCGATCTTGGCACCTTTTTAAACCTATGATTCGATAGGTTTGTAGAGGCGATTCGCTTTTTATCACCCCTGTGACCTTGACTGTGCCCTTTCAGGGGTCACGGTTGTATTTTCGAACTAGAGAGTTCTTTCATCGTATTCCTCGTGCCCAAAAACCTAATAATTGAAAGTTTCGCGAAGAAATTTCGTCTTTTTTGTATTTCGAATAATTTAACATTGAAAGCCCATAAGGCAAAATTTGGATTTTTGGTTGGACCCTATTTCTGGGGTCAAATGGTCGTATTTTAAAAATGTTGCTTGCACTCAACAAAACTGACAACCTTTTTCTACCCAGGTACCAAATTTCATCCATGTGGCACGAAAGAAAGTGTCTGAAATTACAGGTCAAAAATGACACACGATCAATGGGACGCTCTGTATACATGTGTGCATGTATATGTATGTGTGTACATTTTATTTCAAGAACGGCTCTAAATATTTTGATGAAAATTAAAGTAATTCAGGGTACGAATAAGCGATTTACCTAGGTCTTGACTCTGGGAAAACATTTTTTTACAAGATATATGGACAAAAACGTTTGTATTGTTCACATTTAAAAAGGCTACTCCATTTTTGTTATACCGTTGCTATGGATCCACATAAATTCACCAGTTTTTCTATCAAGCTTTTTTACCGCCTTTTTCATGGTAATCATCAAATGCCACCGCCATTGTTGCATCAGAGGTTTTACGATTACGCATTTATTTAATTATGAGCCAGAGAAGTGAGTGGTTAGCGGACATGCAACTAAAATTACAATCTGAGCGAAGATCGGCCTCACAGGGGGGTTATTCTGTAATTTCACCTCACGGAACATGACGTAACGGATCGCTCCTTATATGGCGAATATTACCGAAAGTGGAGTTGTAAGCCGTGTACGTCAGACGACGACACCATCGACACGTTCACTTCGGCCGAGAATGGTTCATTTCCCAGTTCTTTCGGTCGTAGAATTGAGCTTCAAAATCGCCTGCAAAATCTTGCTAAATGCTAGGTGATTTGGCGCTGCTGTCGTTTCCGAATTTGCATGAATCCCGCGAAATTCGCTGGGTGAGTTTGCTGTTATTGTCTTTGAAAAGTACTTTTCTTTTTGTTTAAGTAACCTCTGTAACTTTTCGTAAGTGGAATTACATAATAGCCCCCCAGATGTTCCTATGTTCAAACTCGCAATCTCGTGGAGTTTTTGATTGCATACTCCTTTCATCTCGGTGGAACCTCTCATATTCAGATGAAATTTACAGATTAATTTGTGATAATGCTTAAGGAGGTCCCGCCGCGACTGTGTGAGTCAAAGCAAATACTAAATTCCACACTTTTTATATTTTATCAAAAAAATCCTGCTTTCACTGATGCAATGCGTTACCTATAGAAATCCAAAAGTAAGGAACAAAATTTGCAGATTATTCCACAAATGTATTTTATATGAGCACTTTTTTCCAGCCATAGGAGCCGACTTCAGTGCCATTTCCTACGAATTACCGCATTTTGACTTCAATTACGGCAGTAATTCCCTAATAACAAAAAATAAGGTGGTAAGATGCCTATATTACATTTTTATTCAATTTCTCCGGATTATTTCCTTCTTATAAATAGTTTTCCGCAAAAATGGCATTTATATTTTTTGGAAAAATACTATTTTTCCCCGTGTTTTTCTCATACTCCCATTGAACGCCATGTAATTTAAAGTTCTATTAGAGAGTAATATAGCGTGGAAAGGTATTATTTTGCTGTTCATATCAGATAGAGGACAACTTTTTCTACAAGTAGACAGAATATGAATAAAATGACATTTAAGTCATTTAACGGAGGAACCACCTTAATGTGAAAACTGACGGAGAAGAATATACAATGAGATGGGAAAGCGACAGCTTTGGGGGCAATTAGGGCTGCACGCGTTTTCGTCGATTTGGTAATTTCAACGGACCACAACCGGAATCCGGGGGCGTGACCACTTCCGACGATTCCTGACCACAGGCTGGGTTGCGAAGACCATCCTCTTTTCCCCGTGGTGTCTGTGACATCCGTGAACAGCGTCTAGATGCCTAAGAAGACACTTTTTCTGTCATAACCAACTCCGATGTGGAACCGCCTCCTGTGACACCTAAAGCCAAGTAGTCGTCACCTATTACGTGTTCCCGTCAGCCGAACTCCTGATCCTCCATAGTAATGAACATTAGGCATGGGCGGTACTCATAAAAGTACCGGAATTTTTTTGATGAGTATTAAAAAGCAATAATACTACTCACCCGGTAGTACCGACGAAAAATACCGGTATTTATGTGATTAAATATTATAAATAATTACAAATTAACATACATTTCACCCTAATTTTCTGGTATTTCGGCAAATTGGAATATCAGTCCAAAAAGATACGCAGAAATTTCCATCCATCAGCATTTTTTGGTGAACATTCATCGGGGATGTACATCGGCTATTCAGTAATCAATAAGTATTATACTCTGTATGTTTGCGATAGTCGCTTTTTGTTGGAATGATTTTAAATCACATAAAAAACGATCGGTATAGAGTATTTGCGTAAGTGAGGTATTTTGTTGAAATTTATTTTAGCGAGTAGTGTTTGGTTTCGAAATGCCACGTACGAAATACCAAGGTATAATTACAAATATTTAATTTAATAAATAGCTTTTAATATGCATTGTTTTAGCATCGAAATTGCCTAGGTCTAAACGCCCAACCATTGGTTCTTCGTAGTGTGACGTCATCTCCCATATCAGCAGAAGCGAAATAGCCTAGCTGTGCGTTGAGAGTGAAATAGTATTTGCCTTTTCGAAGTTATTTCAATATTTGCTAATTAATAGCTAAAGTTTCGTCCGCACGCTGAGACTACACAGTCACACAATCTCCAAATCAACAAATGGTTGACTATGGGGGATGACGTCATAGCCTACAAAACATGGCGGACCAGTGTTTCGGCGCAATAATAATTTATTAGATTTTATTAGCTGATAAAAAATTAACGAAAAGCCTCTCAAGCGTCAGAATGAAAATTTAGAGTCTGAAGTATCGATAGATTTTTTAGATGTCACTTCCCAAAAGTGTGCAAATACTCTGGTCAGGTAAAATCCCCTTTTATAGTAATCAATCCTTGCGGTCGCACTGACGTTCAAGCTACTGGAATAAATATTTGTATATATATACGGTTCAAAATCATCGATTGTATGGTGTCCGGCATGCGTCGAAAGCTTATACTAACTTATTACTTCAATAATGATAACAAACATGAATCTCAAGTTCACGGTTATGTAAATATGAAAATAGTCAGACATTACGAGAACATTTGAAAGTTAGTGTAGCTTCTAAATTTTCGTAGTTCGTTCCGTTAGTTGACGCAGGATGGCAGCGCCGCAGCGCTGTCTAAATACCGGTATTTTAAATCTCGATACCGTCGGTAGTACCGATTTTAAATACTAGTCGATACTACCGAATTAAAAGAATAATATCGGTACTACCGAATACCGGTATTTTTTGCCCATCCCTAATGAACCTGTCTCAATAGCAACCTGATTTCAATCTATGATACATGAATTGCGTTGATCAGTACAAAATTATAGCAGAATCTTTAAAGCTAGATATTCACTTAGAGTTTGCTGGTTTAGACCCAACCAGACAGTATGCATGCCCAATAATGTCTTAGTATTGTGTTTACGAAAGACATTACATTAAATTTTTGTGCCCTACAATACCATCAAATTATTATGACTCATTGATATTAAATGCAATTTACCTCCCAACTAACGTTTTCTTCATTCCTTTTGCAGGTGACCGATCTCCCAGATGATGAAGCATTTTCAGAAAAATACATGGTAAGTACCAGTTTCATCACTTAAAAATGGTGATTCAAATATTTTTTCGTTTAGTTATATTTCGCAGTAGAATTTAATTGACATGCAGAACAATAGACGATCATTTTAAAAGAATTTTCCTTGTGATTTAGCATTGATTGAGAAACTATTCGAACGTTCCTCCATCTACAAACTGTTAAATGCATTTCTACTCTCAACTGTCTGCAAAGTATATTTTTGGAAGAAATAACAGCAAAATGGTAGATAGCTTTCTCAAAAGTAATATCAGAAATTGAGAGAGTTATATCACTCCTGCAGTGTCAGGGTGCTCCAGATATTTGAAATTAATTTTTGTCCGTTTGAAGAAAATTACTTCGGAATAAAATTAGATTAAAATCAAGAAAATTTACTGGCGTGAAAATTAATGCCAAAAGTTTATAAATATTTCTTTGCTGGTGAAACTTGATTTTTGACTGCATTAGTTCACAGACAGAGTACGCGTGGCTCCCTAATTCCTTAGATTATATAGATTTTTTTATTTATATTTTTTGGAGTAATTAACCTTAATTAAAATAATTTCCTAAGAATGTCGCGTCAATCGATCCCTTTTATATAACGCGTAGAATTTAAAAAAACTTTCATGTAGAGTCTTTTGACGTACACACCCTTGAAATTGCAAAACTAACATCTACATTTGGCAAAGGAAGACTTTTCAAAATTAAAGACATTAGACTTCCAAGTGGTTTAAGAGATTGAATTCCGAGTGACGGACGAGGAAATTAGGGAGTGAATTCTCAAATACGGAAGACTTCCTGACGATAAATGTTTCAAAATTAAGAGGATGTCGGCTGTTGTGTCCTTCAATTTATCTCTCTTTTGATTTCAGTTGGACTTCCTCTCGCTCAAGGGCTCATTAATGGCGCAAACCATGTACCTGAGGCTCACGACTGAGAGATGGACTTCTCTTGAGGATCTCAAGAACGTTTACATGGAAAATTCCCAGCTCTACATGCCAAAGGTATGAATCCTACTTAAAACTCCAGAAATAGATAAGAAAACACGAAAAAAATATTCCCAAAATAGAAAAAAAATCAAACCAAGATCCGGATTACTATACAAAGACAATAAAGAAAATGAAAAATAGACTAAGGAAACTTCATAAGTTGCGGGATACAGGGGGAGATTTCGGCATTAGATATAAAGAGGCTGTGCCAATTTCCCCCCCCCCCTCAAAACCTCGAGACTCGAAAATCCTCGGTGCCAGAGAGCGATGAGCTAAGTGCCGCGATCTGCTCCGGTCAACGCGAACGCTCAGGTCATCGCGATTCCAGCAGGAACACTCCTTTTATTCGGTCCGCGCTGTTGCTGAAATCTTGTTCAACTTTCAAGCCAACTTGTGAACATTCCCAGCAATCCAAAGTGTGATAGCACCTCCCCTCCTCTCCCCCCTCCTACACTGGCCAGCTGTTCCCCTCCTGCGCTGACAAAATGCACCGCGATCATAGCAGCTCTCTTTGAAACTGACCGCGGCTGGAGAAGGACGTATCGGCTTGGTTCCACTTGTGATCGTCTTGTAAAGACAAGGTTAACGGTATTTAGCCTACGGGCTTCTTTCGTACTGTAATAATTGTAATTATATAAATGCTGTCATTGAAGTTATTTCAAACTAGCTAAGGTTGTTTTCATTTTTTTTCTCTCGTTACGCCCACCAAAAATCAGTCAATTCATTCGCGACGTCAAGTTTCACGGGCTTGCGTTGCAAGGCCAGAAGAAATCTTGAGAAGGAAAAATGTAAAGCGCAAGATTCATATGTGCAAAATATACTGCAGTCCGGAGATACAAATAAATTTTACAAATATCTGAGAAATAAAAAGGACATCTCGTCAAAAATATCGGTACTCAAGGGGGAGAAAGGAGGGGCAATTATAGAGGACGAGGAAATGGCAAATACAGTTAATAACTTTTTTGCCGGGGTGTCCGAAAAATCAACAACTAGTTTGGAGATAGCTAATAATAACGCGAATAGTTCAGGGAATGGACATTTATTTGTAATTAGGGATAAATGTATCTTGCAAAAAGTTTTAAAACTACGCTCACATAAGTCAAAAGGACCAGACGATATTTCAGGTGATCTCTTGAAATTTGAATTAAAATCAATAGTTCCCTACCTCAGAATCCCATTTCAGGTTTCTCTAAACAATAGCTATGTGCCTAACAACTGGAAAATTGGCACAGTAGTCCCTATTTATAAGAAAGGTAATAAAACTGACGAAAAAAATTACAGACCTGTAAGCTTAACTTCCATATAATGTAAAATTATGGAAAGATTAATAGCTGACTATATTAGGAACTTCTGGGCGGAATCTAACTGGGTAGTTAAAAATAATCATGGGTTTAGGAATGGGTACTCCTGTGAAACACAGCTTACAGCCTTGGTGCAAGACCTGTCCGAGACGTTGGACAATGGTGGGGTAGTGGATGCTATTACTTTAGACTTATCCAAAGCATTTGACGTGGTATCGCATGACAAGTTGATAAGAAAACGGCAATTGATATGGGAATAGTATAGTACTTTGATAGAAAGGATAGTACTTTGGGTAAAAGACTTTTTGACGAATAGAATACAGAGGTATTGTTCTCGGGCTCTGCACCAGATAATTGGCTTCATATTGGCCGACGTTTCGGAAAACGACTTGTTTTCCATTCTCAAGGCGTGTTATTCTCTCTATGTAGGATTTTACACTGAATTGACCGTTTGACGAGTCCAACAATTAAGCTAAGGTGTCGTCTGATTGGCTGATGTTCCTTTGAAATCTTTTCTGTTCTTTCCTTTAGTTTTTCATGCAATTTATTATAGGTGCCCAAGTATTGCTCAAATGAAAGCCAGTATCCCGATTGAGATTTTTTGGATTAAGGCAGATTTCGATGGCTTCCTTGATTATGCGGTCCCAGTAGCGTTGTGAGCGGCAAAGAATTTTGCATATCCCCATCGAATGGCATGCTCTTCATTGATGCTGTGTTCCACCACTGCCGACTTCTCTGGTTGCGCTAATCTAAAATGCCTTCGGTGCTCTCTCAGCCTCGTATCAATCGTTCGGCCTGTCTCCCCACATATATTTTTCCGCACTCGCATGGAATCTGGTAAACCCCTGGTGTCTTCAGGCCGATAGGATCCTTCGCCTTCACCAGTCGGTACCTTAATTTAGGTGGTGGTAGGTGGATAGTTTGGATGTTATACCGTCGTAGAATGCGGTGGATCTTGCCAGATATGGCTGAAACATAAGAGATTAAAGCTTTGGCCAATGGTTTTTCAGGCGGCTCCCCCGGGAAACTCTCCTGTTTCGTATTGGAATTACTTAGGGCCTTAAAAATCTGTTGTCTGCCATAGCCGTTCTGTGAAAATGTTCTTTTTAGGTGGTCCAACTCGGCTGGGATGCTCACTTTATCCGATGTTAACTTGGCTCTATGAACCAATGTAGATAATACGGCGACTTTTTGCGATGGATGGTGGTGGCTTTGTCCGTTGAGGTGCAGGTTAGTATGAGTTGGCTTCCGATAAACGCTATGCCCTAGGCTACCATCTTCTTTCCTGCGGATTAAGATGTCAAGGAAGGGAAGTTGGCCATTTTCTTCTTTCTCTATGGTAAATGTGATGCTCGGGTGTTGGTTGTTCATGTGGTTTAGAAATTCCTGTAACGCAACTGTACCATGTGGTAAAACTAAAAAGGAATCGTCCACATATCGGAAAAAAACATTTTGGACGGCGGGGAGATGAATTGAGAGCTTTTTTCTCAAAATCTTCCGTGTAGAAGTTAGTTATTGCCAGTGATAACGGCGATCCCATGGCGACCCCATCACTCTGCTCGGGTTCCTCTTGCTGACACCTTGAGAATGCTGGAGAGTAAATTCGATGCTCAAACAGTCAAGCTTTTCCATCACGTGCTGACTTCTTCCTACTTTTATTTTGAGGAGTTTCTATGAGCAGAGGGATGGGGTCGCCATGGGATCGCCGTGAAGATACCAGGGGTTTACCAGATTCCATGCGAGTGCGGAAAAATATATGTGGTGGAGACTGACTGACATGACTTTCCCAAAATATTATAAGGAGTTCAAGAAGAGACTTCGCCTCACAAAAATTAAGCGAACCGACTAATAATTTTTATTTGCATTTTTACTTTTTAAATATAATTTGTGGATTGAGTATTGGAGTGATAAATGGACCATTACCACCAGGCAAATGCCTGATGTAATGTAACTGGTTAAATAAATAAATAAATATTGTTGATGGAGTTGAAAATCCCGATATGAGATGCATTAAACAACATATTGGACGTTTAAGTTATTCATCCGAGTGGTTCAAGCACACCATGGCCACACCTCTAACCGTTCTTTATAGTACCACGTGACTTCTTAGTTACGTAACTGGAAGTATTCAAAACCGTATCTATCAGGATTAGAAGACGTATCTATCAATATTTCCCTCACCTGACCGGCATTTTGAAGATCCGGGTGCGAATCCCGGTCAAGTCAAAGAAATTTTTCATTTCCAATCACAACATATCGATGTCTTATAATCGAAGTATTCGAACTTCTGGTGAATTTAGTGATGTGTTAATCGGAGAGCATATGAATGTGATGTTTTCACTCGTATTGTAGAAGATATCACTCTCACTACATTGGAGAATTGAGGACATCTAGTTTGCATAAAACTCCTTGGTGATCTGCCTTGATTTATGCTAGGTCGGTGTTGTAACCGCATAAAACATCTGACCGGCAATTGGGAGATTCAGGTTCCAATTACAGTCAACTCAAATCATGTTTTCATTCTAAATTTTCTCAAGTTGGTGTTATTTCATACTAATTTCGTTGGGACACTCGTGTGTAGGAAAAATTGCAGCTAGCAAATTGGAGAATAATTTGATATACGTAGCTTCCTTGGAGCTAAGCCAAACAGCGCATGACATTCACACAATCATCAACTGGAGACACGACTCTTTCGCTGCAACAACTCGAGGTGTCCAAAAGTTCTGGTGCTCTACGTGTGGGGGTGTCTGGAATCATCTCCTGAATATCGACTTCATCTTGCCCGGAGGTAGCCGAGCGCACGGCTGCTCCATCCACTGAGCCACCCGGTGACACCGAAGGTGGGAAGTTGGGTAATGATTGCCGTGGGAGAGCGAGCACCCTTAGCGCAATAATGCATGCGATATATATCTACCTTGTCCCTCTCAAGGGCGGTTTTCATTTCGCGGAATGGGACACGGGAAACACAACCCGCAAAGATACGCGCAAACCGCGAGGGAAGCGCTTCTTGAAGAGCGAAGCCATTTAAGTGAGAGATCAATGGAATAGATACATAAGTATGACCAAAATAGATTCAACATTTCAACTGTCGTGACTGCATGATTCAAACAAACGAGAAATCCTATCCTTGTAATGTTTGTGCTGTATAAAATATACAGGTTTCGCTGAAAACATAGTTTGGAAACTGGAAAGCAAAGTAAGATATATATTATAAGCATATTTGGCGGCGAATATATCTCTTTTTACTATTTATTTATTTATTTGAAAATGTCCACGTACAGCACTTTTGACAATTTACAGTGGGCCAAATAACAGTACATATATAAGAAACGAATGCACAAAACGTAACAAAGAAAATAACAAAAAAACCAGAATGGAACTGAAAAAAGATGTCTTGCTAATTATTTGCAGAGAAATGAGAGAGATTGAGTTAGGGGAAAGATAAAACTGTTAAACGCTCTCAGGAAGGGAATTAAGGTGGTTTGAGAGAGATAGTTCCCTAGTCATAATGGAGACTATATTCAAATTTTATTTTTTGATTTCAGCGCCTGTAAGAAGTATGAGATAAATATTGTAATATCAATGGCGCAATAATATAGTTATATACGACCAAAATTCTCAGTAGCTTGATAAATAAAGCTAAATAAGTATCTAACTTGACTCATTTTTCCCGCCGTACGGCTGAAAACCCTTCAAAACAGCAGGTTTTTTTTGCGATTCTGTAAAAATTACTGTGGCAAGTAATAGATTACTTTTTATAAATAGTTGAGAAAACATGCAATCTACACACCGTTTGTTTTTTGACGTAATCTAGGTGCTAGAAGTACCTATTTCCTTCAATATTCTCCCTCTGGAGCGCAAAGCCATAATCTATCCCATGTAAAACGGCTTAGATTTTTAGGCAAATTGCTCGAAAATAAGTTCGGCAAGGGGTTTATACTTGGATATCATTGGAAAGATGAGATTTTTTCTATAAAATGAGGCCAAGTTCATCAAATTCTAGGTAAATTGATTTTTCGCTCAAACTACCTTAAGACATGATGGGAGGCGGAAAAAAGTGAGCGTTGAGAGAGAGCGATAATCTGGGAACTGGTAAATGGAATAGAGAGTGGGGGGCGTAGGCCGGGAGGGTACTAGGAAATTTATAAAAGAAAGGAGTTCAGGACAGTCTGTGATCACTTTATTCCAGCTTGGGGAGCTGACTGCATCTCCATTTTGATTGAACGGAAACATTTCGACTTCTTTATCTGCAGTTTTTTTGCGGCTAGGAGAAAAAATCTAAGTTATATTCGTGATTGCCTTTCATTTCAATTTAACTACCAGAAAGAACTTCTTTTTTTCAGTCTTTCGCGAGGGTGCGAGGTGCCATTACCTGTGAGGGTGACAGCATACATTAGTTTTATCCTATTCTCCCCTTTAAACCATGTCAATCTTCAAGTCCACTCTTTCCATAAACTCTATTTAATATTAGCAACGGAAATTGCTAAGGAGAGACGTAATAAGCTATAATATACGTACATACATCCGGTTGAGATGCCTTCTTAAAATGTCAGTGCACAAACGTACTGCCATTTGAATATTCATAAGCATTAACCTCGAAAATTGAATTGCGACACTGAGAAATATGTCTGCAAAGGGATAAAACTCCACGATTGCACATGCGAGAGGTCTATTAAAATAAATATAAGTATTTTTAACGAGAAACGAAAAAATAACGTATTAGGGTTCTAAAGTAATCAGCGAATCTAAAAAAAAAGAAACGTGACCGTTTGGGCGAATTCCCGAAAAATTTTATCCAATATTATTTAAATATGCATTTACTTATTCAGTGTTAATATTTTATTTCCTTCTTTGTTCTATTTCCTTCCACATAATCTTGTGGTTCCTTTGTCGAGGAGCGGAAATACTCGGCTCTATGACCTTGTGACGCAGCACATAGTTACGTAATTAAGCGCTGTGGCGAGTTTAGAAACTGATCTTCCAAGAAATTCTCATCCATGGGAAAGTTGTACGTAGTTCAACTGTGCTTCGCGGAATTTCGAAAAATATCGGCTCTTATTGGCCCAAACTGCTTAAATTGATGTACTTCTCGATTAATTCAAATACACCTCGATACATTTACTTATGCATTTCTCAGAAACACTAATAAGGTTGCATTATATCTTTCCCCGTCGAAAACACTGGCGTGGATATCACTTTCAAACTCAACTATTCATTATACCACGGGCAAATGTCCCCGTGGCTCTATATTTTCCTCTGAAAATTGCATTCCGTCGTAAAATGCCTTATATGTCACTCAATTCATATTCTGACTACTTAAAGGAAAACGTATCCTTCATTTGATATGAACAACAAAATCTTTCCTTTCCACACCGTTTATTTCCGCAGATTGTACTTGAAGTAACATCGTGTTAAGCGTAAAAATGGGTAAAGCATGAATAAAAATAGAATTTTTCTGTCTGATATAAGTGTCAGTTCACGAAAAACTGTTGAAAAGAAGTGGCTTTTTCTAGGGAATAGAATAGCAATAAAATTAAGGCACGAATACATCCTAGTTTTTTTTAAAAAAGTATTGGGAAATCACTGGAGATATTAATGTAAAAACGCGTTAGTTAAATAGAAATGGCGCTTCAGTCGGCGCCTATGCCTTTTATGATTAACATTAAAATATATTCGTCGAATAATTGCATATTTTGTATATTTTTTAGTTTTATGTTAGCTGAGACTTTCAATCGAATAAATCAACATTTTTTTATCAATACTAACGAATAGGTGGAATCAATTATTTGTTTTGATTCACTTACAATTAGTACTTTAATGGCATTATTTGACACGTTCGAGGTTGTGACGTCCAAATTCCGTCATAATCGAGGGACGAAACACGAATATATAGACTACTAGAATAATACTAGAGCCACGGATATCCTATATTCGTGGCTCCAAAATTCCTAGGCCTTCCTGGGTAGGGCACCACGTGACATTCTTCCAAGACTGGTAAAATATGTTTTAGGCAACCTGGGATATCTTCTGCTTTACGTATGATTACGATAACGATTGCGAAAAACGAAAATCTGATAGCGCTCTGCATTTTCGGGTTCTCCATCCGCGTTTGTCTACTTTGGCTGACAACGGTTTCGATAGCCATCCTGCTATCGTCTTCAGGTCGAAGGTGATGTTTTGGCCGCATTATATGAGACTGGTCGTCTTGGTGCTGCGCTGCGATTGGTTGGAGCGGATGACTCTTTTCCATGTACTGCTGAGGGGATAGCCAATAGCCATAAGTCTCTGTTTAAATGTTCCGGGCATTTACAGATCTCTATTACTTCCTTGATTTGTCTAGGATAATAGCGGCTCTTTGGCTAATAATTTTTCCTCGTCGAAATTAATTCCGTGTCCCGGCTCGCACCAGGCATGTTCAGCAATGGCAGACTAAAATAGCTTCTTTCACCTTCGACCTGAAGACGATAGCAGGATGGCTATCGAAACCGTTGTCAGCCAAACCTAACGAACGCAGATGGAGAACGTGGAAATGCAGAGAGCTAATGGACAACCCCGCGAAAACCTACGCAAGAACGAAAATCCGTTTTGCAAAAAAAATATGCCTGTTGCTCACGGTCAAATTTTCCATAAAAGAGTTTAGTAAAAATTTTTATTGAAAGTTTTATGAATCGTACGTAAAACGTATTTGCTCGCTCACAGTAAAACTTTTCATAAAACCGCAATGTCCTGCCATCTATGAGACGCTTTGCGAACACGTGAAGTGATAAATCCACTCTCTTTTGGATGACAGCTAGGTTAAAAACTATATGTATTGTTTATTTACTTACTTTCTGATCACACTCAACGGTGCTAAGGCTCTAACACATTCTTCTAACAAGAAGGATACTGCCTCCACGTTCCATGAACTTCGAGCCTTGTTTGGCTTCCCATGGATACGAGATTATTATCAACGCGATGAGTTGATGATGAGCGGAACGTCTCATTGGATATTGTATAAAACTGTTTTATGGAAATAGAACCTGTCCTATTCCGTAAAACATTTAATAAAACTAGGTTTTATAAAACGGTTTTATCGTTAACAAGCTCATTTTTATAAAATTAGTCGATTTTATAAATCGTTTTACCGAACATTTTACCGTGAGCAACAGGCATTAGAATGATTTCTGTGACGTTGACTGATAGTCATAAAACCCCGGAATCCGTTCTCCTTCGAAGGAACTGCCATACGGGTCTGCTAGTCGGATGATGTGTGATTCTTCTCAAGGAACAGGTTCCCGCGGGGGAAAAGGGGGAAATAAAACAGTTCACGCTGGGTGCAAAAAATCCTCGCCTTCGTAACGACAATGCGGAGAGCATCCATCCACTGGCTAGAGTGAGCACAGAAGAATTTCTCCATGATCTCCCTTTAAGATGCCGTTAAGTTCATGAACCAATTTCTCGGTAAATTTTCTCAGTACGGTGATATTAATGTGTGCAGTTATCCTAGGTTACAGAGAGTTATAGATAACTCATCAGCAGCTTTCACCGAACAATTTTCCAATCATTGAATTGAACACTATCTGAAAAACATTCCCATAAGAGTTCCTCTTGGAAAGCCTTTCGCTGAACACTAGATTTTATCTGCTATCAAGAACTCAACCAACCAGAAACTGGGTATGAACATCCTGGCAACAGTCAATGAAATCAATTTAAACTAAGCCGTAATGGCTGTCTCCCTAATATTCCTTGGAAATTTAAGCAAGTATTCATTTTAATTCATTACATCTACGTTGACTTTACTGTGATTAGACGATTACTGCTATTTTAATTGGCATTTGCGGCTATCGAAAAGTTAACAAAGCCTGAAAGAAAATTTAGATATGTCACTGTATGATATGTTATTTACCTGATACACACGTTTTACTTGAGGATCTTTAAGATGTTTTCTAAAATTTAGCACATTTAATTCTCGCAATTCAAGTTTAACTTGTGCGGAATTGGATACCTTTTTAATTCAAACACAAAACTGAACCTCCATTTGAAATAATACGTTGCTGCAAAGTAAATTTTTCCGCATTATAAACGAGCCGCAATAACGAAACATTTGGAATTTTTCTTCATTAAGAGCATCCTTGCTATCGATAACGATATTCTTACATTTTTACTGTAGGAAATATGCAAAAATAGTTAAAATTACATCTATAATATAAATCGAAACGACCAAAGATTTAATTTAAGCTTTCGGTAAAAATATAAGTACACATCAGATTAATGGCCATTTGAATTTTTTTCTTACATATGATTTCCAGTGGCCAATTGATGTATTTCGCTAACGTTAAATTAAATTCAGCCCCAGTAAATCAGTAATTTTAGTTTAGCTTTCGGTTAGAAGTAGAGAACCATTATATTTAGTACAAGTAGCGAAGTGATCAATTGCAAAGTGACTACGTCATTGGGATACTCGTCATTAAAACAATAAAAATAACCTCGTCTTTCTAGTAAAATAAGGAAGGAATCATGTCATTATTATTCTCTCCAAGCGGAATACTCAGCTTTCGCTTAAACAAAGCTCGTTTTCTAGTTTTAATCAGTGAAACCACATACCCCGTCGTGTCATTTCCGAAGTATCTCGAAAGATAAATAAAAGGCTGTGCCGATCCGTGAGCAAGAAAGACAATCGGAGAGGTCGGTATTATGGATATCGCAAGTTGAAGGCTGGCGTTATTGTTGGTGCTATTTAACGTCCCCAAATAACGTTTCGGGGTCGCTATTGAAGTTACAGAATCATGCGTGCGCTACAAGACGCCGAAATAGCGTCATATGCCATAATAGCGCAGGCGTTATCAGTTACCGAATTGCCCCTGTAATTTCGAAACGACCATCACAATATTATTCAGTAACTAACCGAGAAGAATAACACCAAATCATTCACGCCTACGGCTATGGAAGATTATTTCCATAACTGGTTTCACTTTTAAATTTGATACCTAAGTACAAACGAGAGATAATTAGCACCTCATTGTCACATTCTTTCCACCAACAAATCAAGCGTTGCATCGTTCATTCAGGAAATCAATGTAGACATAAATACTGGTTCAATATACACAAATTCACTTTAGTAACCCTTATTTAGTCACATACCAGAATCCCATTATCCTTAACTCTTTTGAGCAGCCAAATTGTATTCACTCTGACTTAAATTTCTTACAGTAGGTGGCATCGTTTTTCAGTAGAACAACTGAGAAATTCTTTGGGCAATGTAATAAATTGTAGCGCCAGAAAAAACTACATTACGAAGTTATCCTTTTTGATATCAAGTAGGCTAACTATTGCATAATTTTATTGAAGTAACTGTAAATGATTTACTCATTTTACCTACATCAGATGAACAACATATCAGTATGGAGAAGAGGCTGTAAAAATTGTATATCAGCTTTTGGTGCTAAAATGTTGAGTTCACGTGTATGATATACCCTTGGCAGCTGGTGCATATTTTTGACCCTGAGAGACCATATCGGAAAGTAGGCTGGAATTTATTTTCTAACGAATTTTCTAACGAATTTCTAACGAGTTTTCTAAGTTTCCCAGCAACTCGCCAGCATCGTTTTTCATCTATGTATTTTGCCTTTCGCGTATACACCCACTGCCAAAAACCCTTGAGGTGGCTTTCAGGGTATTTTGTAGATGTACAGACTCAAAAAAATAAGAAGCCACTAACCAGCCTAGTAAAGATATCACTTCACACACTTGACTCGTGAGGAAAGATGAAAAAATTAACAAGGTAAGGTAACATTGAAACCACAAACGCCAAAAGCTAATGAAAGCTAATAGTCCAAGAAACAGAGAAGAAAATAGGGATTTCAGGGATGTCATTGAGGAATGGATGGGTCCTGTTTTACGCTGTAGGAGGATCTTCTTTCATCCCCCTACAACTTAAAACAGGTTCCATCCATTCCTCAATGACATCCCTGAAATCCCTATTTTCTTCTCTGTTTTTTGGACTATAAATATAACTATATATACTTACCCTATGATTTGACTATGAAAATGAGTCTGAGGCTACACAAAGAGGCTCCGTGCACTCGACTTCCAGGGATTTCAACAAATACGCGGTAATATTCAGTACTTAATACTTCACTGACGGGGAAAAATGCGTACTGTAATGATACATGAATGATGCCTTAAGGCAGATGTGGTGGAACTTTGCTCATCGTGAATGAAAGAATTATTGCAGTTTTCCATAAAAAAGAGTAAAACTGAGTTACAATTCTTTCATTCAGAATATTGCAAATCTAATTGAGTAATTTGCGATTTCAGCTCTATTCCTTCATTACCATTAACATTTTAATACGTATTCTTACTCATTTAAAAAAAGAAACGATGTTTTTTTAGTATTCTGCGTAACATTTTCAAAAATTCATGTTTTGTTGAATTATTGATACGCTTCCGTTTATATCGAAGAAATATACTTCTCGTTAAGTAAAACTTATGAAAATTTGGTTTTAGAGCAAATTTAAACTTCTAAAATGTTGAATACTTGTTATAAGTTGGCCTTAGAAAGCACTACGATATATCATCGTTGACACTCCGAGCCAAGGGAGCAAAACAATTGCAAAGCGAAAGTCTAAGCATGAAAAGTTCAAAGTGAAAAAAAATCATAACCTTGCGCTGGGATTAGAACCCAGATTCATCGATATTGCAGCGCAAGATTACGCCTCGGTATCTTGTGGATATGCTGTGAACGTGATCTAATTCTTTATCTCATTTTTTTTTAACTTGTAGTTGAACCCCGAAAACCCAGAAGACAGCAAAATTCGTGGTTGCCGATGACACTTAAATGCATTAATTGCACAAGTCTAACGGTGGCAAATATTTTAGGCTGGAAGATGTAGCTAAAATAAAAATTATATCTAAATCGCGCCGATGTTTGCGGTAAATTGGGAATAAAAAAATATATATTTTAGGAGCAAACTATATCTGCTGAAATTTAAAAAAAAACATTAAAATGGTAGGATCTGTTCTAAGAAATAATTAAATAAATTTAAAAAATAATATACCACGTTTTTAAAACGGACTAAAAATTATAAAAAAATTTTCCCTGGGCCCTTCTAAATTTTTGAGGGTGAATTTTTAGTGGCTATGGAGATATTTGTAAGACTTGAAGAGAAAAACGTGGGGCGCAGGCAGTAGATAATAGAAGTAGATAATCCGGATGAATTCACAACCAATTTCAGTGCATTGCAAATGGTATTAATCGTGGGAGTTTGCTCAACGACACCTGGTCCTTTTACTCCTCCTTAATTATCATGGGTTGCCTGCGTCCCACGTTTTTCTCTTAAAGTCTTACAAATATCTCCATAGCCACTAAATATTCACACTAAAAAATTTAGAAGGGCCCAGGGAAAATTATTTTATACTTTTTAGTCCGTTTTAAAAACGTGGTATATAAAAAAAATTTCTATTTAATTAATTGTTTTCTGCTTTTTAGTCTTGTGCCCGGGTGAAAGTTTCCAATCGATTTTATACATCTTGATGAGACTCTGACAGGGAGACACATAAGAAATTCCGGATGTATTTCAGATTCTGTTCAGCTGACAGTGTGTGGAATTGAAATAATTATTGTAACATATAGCAAATGATGCATTGGCATCCAGTTCCGAGCGACGGTTAAAGTTTCGACCCTCTCCAAGCACATCAGGAAATTTGTTAATTAATTAATCGTTAATTAATTAATTAATTGTTAAAACATCTAGCTAAATTGCATTGTCATACAATTCTGAGCTATGGTTAAAAATTTCAAGTCTCTAGCTGATCGGGAAGTTAGTTTAAACTCGGTTGCAATATTCCACCCAGACAGACAGACATGACGGAAACCGAACTAATATAAACGTGGTAAAAATAAAACGTAAAGACACTTTCGTATGCCTATGGTCGTCAAGGGTCATCATAGCAAGCAAAGTTTTGGGAAATAAGCAGTATTTATAGGAAAGGGCCAAGGTAAAGCTCAATAGTTCAGAGCTTTACCTCGGTACCTTTGCCCCACCACTAACAATAAAACAAGCTCTCCACTCAATGATGTCTGTCTCTTCTCAGGGCGAGGGACACTTAAGTTTTTCTACATCATTGAGTGAATTATGAAGAACACTTCACATTCAGAGCTAGTTCCGCCTGCTACGGATGAAACTGTGGACCAGTCGGGGGCAAAAGTAGGCTATCGCCTACGCTGCTGTGGAGTTCCCTCTGTGCTCTTTACCTCCTCATTCCCACGACTCCTTGAATAGCCATTCACGGAGGACTTATTACCTTAGCGGTCTCGCGTAATCGTACCTAACAACCGCGTACACAAGTCCTCAGATCCCATTTAATGGGGCACCGTTCTCACTTCGTATGCTTCGTCTTCGCGATGTTCCAATCCTCACTGCTGAATCAGGACTTGAAAATTGTTTGCTTGCACCACTGGCAGATAAAAATACATGATAATTCCCAAATGTAGATTTATGCCGTTTATAAAGAAAGTACCCCTTACAATGAAGTCATGCCTAATATACTGAACAGCAAAAGTGAGGCACCAAAGGTGCAGATTATTCGAATAACATTTTTGTAGCGATAATTTCACCCGAAGAGACGATTGCAGAACTGTACCCGTGTCACCAAAGTATTTATTTCTGCTACAATAACAGCGGTGAATCGCAAAAACATACGAAACTGAGGAAATTCCGAATATTTATTTCTAACCGTGCGATTTAATTTCCGAAAAAATGCATAAAAACTTAGTGAATTGTTTCCACAAAATTGAAAAAATGGAAATTATACTAAATATAACTTCTTCGTACTTGATGATCCCTTTTCAGCATTTGTGACGGTGCATCTCAAAGATAAATTCGTCGAATGGTCCCAAAAGAATTGCAAAAATTCGAGGCGATTAATTGGTGAATTTAGTTTGTAACTCTTAACGGTATTAATTCCTAAAAGCCATTCACGAATTCGGATAGAGCTCTAGGTTTGATTTAAACATATTTATCCATCAGAAAACAGCAACTTAATGCTATAGTTTTTACATTACGGTATACACAATAGACGGTGAAATTCGCAATAAAAATCAGTCGACAAATGATTTTTTCATGCCGAATTTCACCGTAGTTGGTGTATATCTTCGCACCCGTGCGCGTAACTTCGTATCACATCGTGTGCAATCGCAATGACTGGAAAAATTCCTTTACGATATTTTTTAACCAAAGTGCCCTCTAATCATACCGAAGTACTGAGTCGCGGCAATTAAATGTATATCACGCGATTGCTTTTCAGCCCTAACGGAATTAGTACAGATTTTAATGCAATTTCAGTCATCCTCTCAGGGCTTGAGTTACAATTATCTTCGACTTTTAATTCTTCATAACTATAATTAAAACCAAAACACCATGTTGAGTGGTACGCAAGCATATAGACGGCATTAGTCTTCCTCAAAATAGCAACTATTATATTTATTGTCCTCCTTTCCGACTCGAAATTAGAGCTCACCGCTGGGTGTAATCTTTGGTATAATGCATCAACATATATTTCAGTGCAGGTTGATCGTTAAATCTCAAAAATACGATAAATAACGTGAAGTCGTTTTACTTCCGTTGACAAGGGCACCATAATCTGCTATTTCGCCAATTTTATAGATGGAGTTTTCCGAACGACGTAACTCAAGTTTTTCTCTACTTTACAAAAGATGGATGACATTCATATTCTGATTTTCGATCATAACTTAAATCTGCGATTTGCACCCAGAAAACCTTCAGGCTTCGAGTGACCTATTGAGGCAATTACTGTAGGGGAGACCTACATCTGAAGATTATAGTGTGACAGGCAGGCTCATGAGGTTGTGGTCATAATGGAAGGCTTCAGTCAAAATGAACAGCATTTGGAAACTTTTGAATGTTTTCTTTTTCTGAAAAAGGAGTACCTAATAGAAGCGAAGTAATGGGATTGCGGAATTTGAGCAGTTAAAGATAAGAATAAGCTATATGTAAACGAGAAAAGATTGGAGAAATATAACGACATTTAAATTAATATTTTATCTTCGTTGAAAATTCGTATGCTCTAGAAAATAATCACAATTTCAACTTTAAGGAATCTAAACCTATAGATTTTTAATCGAACCTTCAGATGAGGCTATTCAAAGAAATGGTCCACATCATAAAAAATCCTTCAGTTTGTAACCATAGATCGGATATACAGAACTTAAGCAAAATCTATCATAATTTGATCTCCTATAACTAAAGTTTTTATTTCTATGTATTATGCATTGATACTGAAGGATAACAGACTCCTAACTTCGGCATGATACCTTTTTTGAAGCTACCAACCGCGGCGCCACTGTCTTACTTGATCCGTGGAATCAGAGGATCCCTATCAACCCAATGTAAACAAACGCGGTATTTACTTTTGTTTATTTCGTAATGTGGGAAATTAAGGCTAGTTAGGAAGCAACTAATGGTTCTTTCCGTCAAATAATAATGTTAACCACGTACGATATATGAATTGAAAAACAGAAAACCCCTTCATACCCCATATCATGGATCATTCGAGAGTACCAACGATCTACGGCAGCCGTGCGACTGCGATGATGTTGTAACCAGATCTACGTTTCAAATTTTCCATCATAGGGGTTAAACAGATGAAAGTAAATCCTTTGAAAATGATGGGCGTTGAGAAATATGTTTATATACAGAACGGCTACAAAACAAAATCATTAGGGTCGGTATGGATAATGAGCGTAATTCACGAGTACTTGAATTCGCTAATACATACTATCAATGATCTCATCAAATAAATTTAAACCACATTGAGAAAAAAACAAATTCTTTCAAAATAATAAAAGTTCTGCAATGGATACATAAGTAATCATCATCATCGACCATTGCTTGCTATGCGGTAACGTAACATGAAGAAGAAAAAAGAGTACTAACATTAGCCTAAAACATGCTTTTATTCTTCAAACCTAAAATTTTGTTATTTTTGAAGATTGTGGAATACCCTGTGGAGCATCCAGGAACAAAGCAAGATCTTTTACCCATTTTCAGTCGAGCAATCAATCTTTTTCTCTACCAACAATCGGAATTCCCAAACAAGTCGCCATTTGTAAAGAAAGTGACAATATGCATGCGTCCGACTCTTCACTAAGCCACCTATCGTACGGCTTCAAAAAATGAAGCAAAAAACAATGAAAGTGCACAGAACTTGGCACGGCTGATTATGCATTGATACTGGAATTGTGTAATGTTCTCCAAAATTTCAATACGAATATGTTTTTTATATTCGTTAACTATGTAACATACATTCGAAATTTGAAGTTACGATATCTGGAATTGTTAATTTAATTCTTTATACTATTTATTTTAAATATTTTTATTTTCACTTATAATATTTTTCAAACAAAATTTTAGCTTAGTTTTCCATTTTGGTTTTGTTCATGATGTTGATTTTGTTACTAAGAGGAAGAGTTTGTTTTTGTTACTATTGTCGCAGTAAGGAAGTTGATCCTTTGAGGTACTAAATTTATGAGTTTAAACTTTTTTATCTTTGTAGTATTATAATTGTTATTAACTGTATTCCTTGCATTGTACTGTAGCTCTGAAGAAGCTTTAATTAAAAGGCGAAACGTCGGCGGAAAAAGGAAGTTGAGTTTTTTAAAGAAGACATGACCAAACCTCCACAAGTTAACCAATGCGTTCATATTTTATATTTTTCTACTCCCAATATCAAAACCGTGGAATCGTAAACTTCGACCGTTCATCTTAATAAATTATGGCAAAGGTTCAGTCTCTTAGAGCATTGAACCACACTGGGTACGATGCAACGTCTGATCTCAGAAACCGATCTAAACTCCTCAACTGTTAAATGGCGCAAAAAATTAAGTCCCCCGGGAATGAACTCACTTTCTGGATTGCGCAGTAACACGTTTCGAGCTTCTCCATAAGGAAAACAAGGAACTGTGTAGTTCTAGTCGTTTCAGCGGCCATCTCTCGTCAAACTCAGACCGAAGCTTACGCGTACGAGTGAGAATTTTTATTAAAAACTTCTTGGAGCGGAGTGAACACCTTACTGTACATACCATGACTATTTCGTTTATATTTGACCGGTTAAGAGCCTCTTTACATCTTTACTGATTCCAACCGTATTCTTAGGCGGATAGTCTTCTCAATAGGTCGCTGGTAGAAGATTTTAGGAAACTACTGTTTCAATGGTCAGCTTTGAATTTGCGACAGCGGGTAAGTGGATAGACACGAGGAGACTATTCAATGCACAGAAAATTTGATAAAATTTCTGCAAATATTCACGGGAATCATGAGGATACTCAATAGACAGAATCACGGAAAAAATAAAAAAGTTCACGAGGCACTAATGATCGGCACCTGGGGATGGGGTTGTTTGAGTCGCTAATTTTGCACAATTTCTCGTAAGTGAACAAAAACTATCTTTACAAATGATGCCTTTATGGTTGTTTGAGCGAGATAGTTCCCTAGTCATAATGGAGACCATATTCGAATTTCATTTTTTATTTCAGCGACTGTAAGAAGTATGAAGTAAATATTGTAATAAAAATGGTGTAAAAATATAGTTTTACATGACAAAAATTCTCAGTAATTAAATAAATATGACTACATAAATCTCTAACTTGACTCATTTTTTCACGCCGTAGGTATGGGTAAAAAGCCTTAAAAACTGAAGGTTTTTTTGCGATTCTGTAAAAATCACTGCGGTGAGGAATTGATTAATTTTTATCAATAGTTGAGGAAACATACCAACTATACACCGTTAGTTTTTTGACGAAATCTAGGTGTTATAAATTCCTAATTATTACAATTTTGTCCCTCTGGACCGCACAGCCGTAATCTATGCCATGTAAAACAGCTTATATTTTCAGGCAAATTGCTCGAAAAGTAGTTCGTTAAGGGGTTAATATTTTGATATCATTGGAACCTCAATTAGCCGATGATGTAAACATGCCAAATTGCCGTCTAATTGATTTCGCAAGGGCGTGCGAATTCTGAGCGATAGCCATATTAGGTGGATCATGTTTCGCATAAAACAGAACTTAATTTCGATCGCAGAAAAGTGTTTACTCTCTTCCTCATAGTATGGTCGAAGTCAATTCTGCCATTACAGTTCAGAGTCTTGGGCTTACGTCTCCGATTCTAGCATTTGTTTTTTTTTAATAAAATCTCCGTGAACAGACACAAGCAATGCGATGTTTTGTGCTTGGTTAGGACACGCATAGTCGGGACGAATTCTTTCCATTCACCGCCGTGCCTTACTCTACCACCACCAATGAGTGCGAATATCCAAGTCTCCTCCATTTCCTCCTTGAGTAAATACCTGCGTGAAACCCGTTTTCATCATTTGCAAGCTACCAAGTATAACTCTTTTTCGCAAAAGCCATTCAAATAATTTATCAAGGCACAGCCAAATTATGGTGAAATATATTACATTTGCGTCAAAAGATTGAAGGCTATAAAATCATCAGTACGAACCACGACTTTAGGAAGAATAAAAGCGCTCTTCTCCCGGACGATACCACCTACAGCCACGGGGAAAAGATAAAGGGGCATAAGATTTAACTTGGGAAACGTAAAGGAACCGGTTCTCGTGCTATTTTTAAGTGTCAGAGGTCACGTTCAAACGAATAGCACCTTTTTTTCCCTTACCGCGGCGGGTTGACGTGCTGTGTAAAGCAATCGGGGAAGCTTACGGTGTTCATTTTTCTCTCAATTTTCCACCGAAAGTAAATTTGCTAGGGCTAACCCAAGGACAAATTCCTGGCAGATGCCCTCCTTAAGTAAAATAAATGACAGCTATAAGGTGTGGGTGAAAAAGAAACTGTAGGCTGGTACTATTCATCACAGCGCGATAATTTTGTAGAAATGTTATAGAAGGATTTATTTTCTCCAAAAATGTGGCGTACGAAATCAAAATGAAGCATCGTCATCATGAAAATGAGGTGTCATAGGAGTTCATCGAAATTATACGTCGGCACTCAAACATTTGCAAACATTAACCAAACTTGAAATCTTATTTTTCAATCTACGAGTACATAGTTTACTCTTGTACAGGGGCGGCGCACAGTGGTCCCAAATCGAAAAAAGCTGGCCAAAAGTCATTTTTTTAAACTTACTACGAGGAAGTTCGGAAAGTTTAATTCGTCTTCTACAGTATATGATCTACAATATAGGCTACTACAATGGTCATTGTACTGCTCATAGTAGTCTGTGGAACCCATCAAACATAGGTCATTCGGGGTAAATACGCCTGTCGCGCGAACTCCGTCGATTTTAGAGATATTTACCTTCTTAGAACAAAGCGCTCGGACTATATATCAAGTTTTAAAAAAATTACTACACGTAAATTGGTACCTCTAAGCATCATTTACTAATAATTTGGATTCATTCAAGTTTTTTTTTCAACCTAAATAAAAATGTTTAAACATTTAGCTATTTTTAATTGCATTTTGCAATAAAAAGATCAATATCGTTTTTAGCGCCGCTTTCCCCCCCGGATATTTCGACATAAATTAAAAGAGTAGTGTATAGAATATATAACAAAAGAAAAATCTTGCATTCGTTTGCGAATTTGACCTCAAGATCGTTTTGAGTGCAGTTCGCTGCCGCGGGTGGCGGACGGGCCTGCGCGTGGTGTAACCCAAGGAAATCCCATTTCTGTGGCTATCATCCCTATAGGTTCCTATGATGCTGTAAGCGTTGTAATATCGGAAACTTTTAAGGGATACATTCTTCTCCCACCTCGTGAACTAGAGATTCTCCGCGTAGTACAGGGTATATAAATCAGGCTCGACTAAAATACTCTCAGTGAAGCTCGATATTCATCCGTAGTAGTAGTATTTTTGTTTTCCGTACTTCGACGGCTAAGGTCATTTCGCACATATTGTCTGTCAGGTGCAGACAGAGGCAACAGCACTCGGACGAATCGGAGGATCACCCCTCCAAACTCGAGCCGAGTCCAACGATGCTTAACTTCGGTGACTGATCGGGAACCGGTGTTTCCATCGTGGTGGGCCGTTGCCCATATTCATCCGTTACATCCTGAGAGCTGCAACAGTAGCTAATGGACGTGATGGTGGAACATCTATGCTGTACAAATAGTTTTTAAGCATTCTTGAACTGTAAAGTTCTTTAAATAGCTGGACCAACCTTTCGAACGCATTCAGCAGGAAAGCTTACTCCTCAAAGCGCACTTGTTTACAGCGCAAGCTCATTACCCACTTGACAGACACCCTTGTAGCCGCCGCGCAAGGAAAATTGCTGCCGAAAAGAGTAGCGCCATGCCGCACTTTTATTGCTCTCCAACGAGAAAAACCCAACCAGGAATGAATTGCACTCTGGTCACAGGGAGTGAATTTTGTCACTGCACGTTTTCAACATTTCTTGGAAAAATACGAAGGGAGGATTAAGGCCCTCCTCGACACAAACTATGTCGCAGTTACTTTTAAGAATCGCTAGTGTGAAATCTGCTCGCCAGAATTTAGTTTTTCTTAGTTCCTTCAAGGAACTTCCTTGCATGGTAAACTCGTGTATTGCGAGTTGATTTGCGTGCTGTGAGTTGCTTTAAGCCTAGAGGAAAGCGTTTCATCTACGTTGCGAACAGCAAACAAGATACGCTATGATTCAAGAGCCAAGACCACGGTATATTAGTGCTGTACAGTACCTATTTCAAGTTCTCTTTCGTGAGTTTTGCGACTTTGAGTGATAATCTATATCTTACTATATTTGATTTGTGCATCAGGATTCAGCCCGATGGAGATCGTGTTAAGTGTTTGATGGAAGTGAGAATGGTTGCGCTCCTTGAGGGGCATGAAAAATTTATCTATAACCTTTGAAAAAAAATGTGTTAGACTACTTGATTGAAATTTTTAATTGAGGCGAAGATTTGATAGCCAAAAATACTTTGGAAAGTTTCATGCACAATTTTTTCTCTCCAAGTATCTCATTAAGTGGGAGCAAAGTTCAGGACGTGATAGTGTTTTCAGGAGCAAGTTCGGAAGTTGGCTGCATCTTAAGTTGAAATTCCCTTCCGTTCTATGTAAATATCTTCCTCCGATGAGTAACTGTTACGAAAACTATAATCAGTTGGAATATTTCGCGTAATCTTAACAACACCATAAATCTTAGTAGGTTCGGCGGAGTTAGCTGAAATTGGACGATTGAGAATAACTATTTGAAGACTCCAGTGAAGGGTCAAAGAGAAGAAACACAGGGAAACTTTGAGCTAGTTTATGACCAGCTGAGTTAGCCTTAGCTACATCCGTGAGCTACCGAAGCAGAGGTGATGAGTCGGCTGCAAAACTAATAAGATGTGACGACAACTACTTCTACAAGAACGTGACGCGTTTTATCGAAATGGAGAGTAAAGTAGGATAAAAGAAGTGAAGTATCACCGGAAGGAGTTTACATGGAAAGTGGTTTCGAGATCAACGCTGCTCTATACGGAGAATATTGTTTCTCAACGGCAGATTTGTTGTCCATATTTACGCATAGTATTACATGCCACCCGTCCTACACAAGCTGCTAATTCACGGAGCAGCCATTGTCAAGGAAGCCATCCTTCCTATTTGTCCATTATCGGAATAGGCTATTGAGGCCAGAAACAAAGATATCTGAAGATTCCGGGAGCACCTCACAAGGATATCTTCAAGAATGGCAACAAACGAGGGTCTTTCCTAAGATTGCTGTTAACATCCGATCCCTTCATTTCCACCATTTCAGGTGTCCAGAGATAAAAATTATGCCCTTATCTGCAGAGGTACGAAGTTTTCTTACTCTGGATGAATCGCAGACCGATAGCGAGACTGATGAACTATCAGCTGAGGCTTATCGCCTAGGCGATGGTTTTGAATATCTGTAATTGTTTTTTTCAATAATTAATAATACAACTATGGAAGTTACTTCTTTATTTTTTATTGCTGTTAATTATAATGGTACCCAGTTAAATATTTTAACTGATAAAATATATAATGCCAAAGTTAGTGTACATAATATATATTAGTTTCCAATCCAGGTAGTTTAGGCACGAAATGGCTCTACTGAAGGTCGTGGGTCCGAATCTCGCCTATAATTTGAATGAAGTGATCATATGAAGATTTTTATTTTTCGAATCTTACACCGCAGAAAAAAATATTAGGTATCGGATTTCCGTATACATACCATTACAATGACCTGAAAGTGAGGTTTTTTGATTGTTTAAACTATTTTCTCGTAAAAACAATAGCAATCAGTGACAATAAAAATAACTTCATATTCAGATTCTGCAGATATAAAATATATAGTAACCACGATTACTGTTCAATTTAAATTAATTACAATAAATTGTTTAAACAATTATCAAGTAACAACAATAAAAATGACAGATACAGCAGAAATAACATCGTATTCGGATTATACGGATATAAAAACATGCAGAACAATCAATAAAGTTCACTTATTTGTTACACTTAATTGTTTAAATAATTTGTCATGTAAAAGCAAAAATATCAAAGATACAGCAAAATAAACGTCCAATTCGCATTCAGCGGATCAAAAATCTTTCAAACTCACTGTTCAAATATAATAAGTATGGAAAAATAACAGCGGTATTAATTTTGGCCAGCTTTTTTCGATTGGGGACCACTGCGCCGCGTGGCCAGGTTGGGAAGGCGGGGATTCCCGCCTGGGCCCCGATTTCTACGTAAATAAAATAAGACGTAAATCGCATCGAAAGTTTTTATGTCGTTTATGTATCATTTGCAAACCTTTTGCCCTAAACGACCTGAAACGCGTTTTTAACGCACAAATGTTTTCAGAAGGGGGGAGAGGGGGGGGGGGTGCAAAAACCGGGCCCCTCTGGACGTGCAGCGGCCCGGGCCCCTGCTCTTGTATAAGAAATAAAGACCGTTAGCGGGTGACTCCGTTAAAATTACTGCGCGGCCAGTTCCTCAGTTCTTTGAAATTTGTTGATGGGGCTTTACCTCTCGGACAGTAGCGCTTAGCCCTCGCACACACGGGTACTCCATGGCATTGTTTGCACAATGCCTGTGCGGCCAACTCGATTTCGAAACCTCCATTAAATTCACTATGAGAGAACACGCCTGGGTGGCTTAGCTGGTTAGAGCACTCGACGCGAAATCGCGGGGTCTGGGTTCGAATCCCAGTCCAGGCGAATGACTGTGAATTTTTCACTGTGAATTTCACACTATTGAGAAATGATCTTGATTTTTTTTGCGATTCACATTTTAGCTCGCAACACTCATTTTCACAAGAGCCTGGAATGACGTTGCATGAAAACACCCAGGGAGTCAGTGTGGGTTTGGTGGGTGGATAAAGTCACGGCTTCCCATCCCGAGGGCCAGAATTTTCAATCCTGGGAGTGGCAAATAAATTCCTGCGAACCACACTTTTCATAGAATCGCAAAAAACATTACTATTTCATATAAAATTGACTAACTCGGAATGTTAACAATACCTACACAAACATGCCAAGTTTTACATAGGCTCAATATTGGATTTGGTAAATTTTCTGCGAAAAGGATGAGGGGGGATTTTCAAGGGATGTCATTAACTAAAACAAAAGTGTAATATGCCTTCACTCCTCATACTAATGCATTTTTTCAAAAAATTGTGCTAAACTGAACTGTGACCATCTTCCTGAAAGTATTCTTTTGCCATTTGAAAAACAAATTACAGTCTGGACCTTTTTTAATAGTAATTCTGACTTCTCAATACAGAGCTGAATATTTTGTGGCAAAATACTACAATACAATATAATCAATCTGAAAATGGGAAGTATGATGACGGAAAACTTAAGGTATTAACATAGGTGAATAAATGAAAGAAAAAAATCACATTAATCATGCATGTTAACATGAGGAAAATAAATTTAGGCCTGGGTTTAAAATCATGGTAGGTGTGAAGGCTTTAACCACCTGATATAAAAAGGACCAAAATTAAGCTCGTCACCTTGGCCTGAAGATGCCAGCTGTAATGCTCATGAAACGGTTGTCACTCTTCTAAAACATGTGCGGTGGGATTCCGAAAATGCAGCCTTCACTTTATAATCACTGGTTTAACATTTTCTAGGTATGAAAGGCAAAGTTTATGTTCTCCCACTGATAATGCTCTCATCAACTAACCTCCAGTCTGATGTAGCAATAAACAACTCTAACTATCAGCTAACATCAAGTTAACAAAAAGGCTACATCATCTTGTGGTGAAAGTAAACCAGATATTATAAAATCAGGACTTATTTATAGCACCTTTGCTAAATAAGGGCTTTAGGTTGGACTAGAGCCTAAAGTATGTTTCTACATCCTTGCTACCTATCCTGAGGGCCCAGGTTCATATCCTAGCAGTGGAGAGTTTTTCAGTGGCATCCCAATCCTTATTTGAGTGCAATGTTAAGAGCCCTTCAAGTACAGTATATGATCCATCAGATGGGACACTGCACTGTGAACTCCACAACATTTTTGTGGAGAATCAGGGTCGTCCCAAGGGATTGAGGGGCCCTGTGCAAACAAAAGTCGGACCCCCCCTAACTTTGCTTTCCCTTTTTGATATTGTAGCACCTTTTAAGCATATTTCATGGGGAGAAGGAAATTAACCCACAAATGATTTCAAGAAATTTACATATGTACTAAGTAGTGCGGGTTTCACCGTACCGTCTGAAAAAGGCAAGCCCACATAAGATCCGGGTCCCAGTGTAGCGGCACCTGTCCTAGGGACGGCACTGTTAAGAACACTCCAATGCCAAAGCCACATTTCTCACTACTCTTCTCCAAATAAAACTCCCTTATCAACAAGCCCACAATAGCACAGCAAATTATCTCAGCTGTAGGTCCTCTCCTCAAATAGCCGCCCACTTCGGCAACATTACGGGTGAATTACATAAGGGTCCTTCATTCCATTTCAAAAATATGTAAACTCACATCAACAGTCCAGCCACGACACAAATATTGATGAAAAGGCACCATTTTATGGTCTGAAAAGTTGTAAGTATACTTAACGGGATGAATCTCTTTGCAGGCAGCTAGTATGTGGATGGATGATGAGTGGTTTGGGAGACAAAGAATACAAGGAGTCAATCCAGTTCTCATCACACTCTGCAAAGGAATCCCTGAGAAGTAAGTAGCATGCATTCTTTTACTCGTGTTATCCAAATCTACACACTTCGATAGCTTTTCCAGTAATTTATGCAAATCACAAATTTAACCCTCCAAGGGCCAG